>CM039676.1:422408774-423008774 GCA_022496015.1 Hordeum marinum
TGGTTAGCTGAATGGCCGGGAGTAGCTATGAGGGTCGGAAATGCATGATTTTTGGTAACCGTCCGTAGAATAGGGTCTACTTTGAGATAGACATGGAATGACGCCATTTGGAATGTCCCTCTTTGTAGCCGCTTCACGAAAAACATGTGTTTTTGGCATTCAAAAAATGAAAAATGCTTTTTTTGTGAAACAAGCTAGAACCTCTCTTTGGCAACAATGTTTTCCATCACAAAGATGGAGGCATGTGCCAAATTTGGGCATATTATCACAAACTATTCAACGAATGAGCATCCATGAGCAAGCACAAAAACACACAATTTTATCTTTCATCCATGAGCATCCATGAGCATGCACAAAATTTCGATTCCCATCAATTACCAAACTAAGCTTGGAAGGTAATGGACAGATTAACATGACCACATACTTAACATTGACATGTTCAGATTTACTTGACCTGACATACTTAACATTGACTTATTTTCTTAAGATCTTCACTCCTCCTTCTTCTTTTTCTCCTTCATCATCTTGATGCGCCTAGAGCGGCGAATTGGATGAAGTGGCCTGCAGCGACCAGGTTGTGGGATGTACTCCTCTACCATAATTGGCATGGTCCTGTCCCCCAGCGATGGGATCGCCAGCGCCATCGCGAGGCCATCATCAGGCACCGCCACCATCTCGAGGCCATTGTCAGGCACCACCACCGCTACGTCATCCTCAGGCACCACCACCATCTTGAGGCCATCCTCAGGCACCACCATTGTGAGGCCATCGCCAGCCACCACCATCGCGTGGTCATCGCCAGCCACCTCCTCATCCCCGCTCTTCTCCTCCTCATCCCCGCTCTGCTCCTCCTCATCCTCGCAGCTGCATTTGCTGTAGCCAGAGTCGCTATTGTTGCTCCTATTTCCTGACCAAATGCAACAAGCAGGTTTATTTAACAATCGATGTGAGACAAAGCCAAATGTAGAGGAAGAAGAGGCAGAGTGTACTGGCAGGATCATCGTCCTGGTAGCGAATGCGGCACATAGTCATGTTGAACACCTTCACGGTGAGCATGGCGTTGCCGTTGTACCTGAGGATAAGGAAGTACCCATGCCACAGGTCGTAGGCACGGACGAAGTGCTTCCAGCTATGATCTAGGCACATGTGGCCATCGGTGTCGACCACCACCTCCACGTCCCACAGCCTGCAAAGCCCACTGCCGGCCTGCCGTAGCTTCACTTTCTGTGGCCGATGGCCGTCCAGCATCTTCATAAAAGTGTCAGGTAGCCTCTGCAGCGAGTGTTAAGCAGTGATTTAGCAAACAGCAGAGTTATGATAAAGAGACGGGTGAAGGGGAGATCTCTTCTTTTATTTACCAGCCTGCTGCTGGAGGATATCTCAAGTATGATCGCGAAGAACTCAAAACCTTCCAAGTTGGCCATCTGAAAAGCAGCGATGTAGCAAACATTTACTATAAATGGCAAGAACACCTCTGTAGTACTACAATTTGGAATACTACTATAAATGGCAAAACAATTCATGCTGAACAGAGAACAATTATGTTAGCATGGCTACTACTCTATCTACATCACTACTCTAATTTTGGACCATATCTGCCCATGTGCCCATGTCTACTATAAAAGGCAAACACAGCTAGAACCATATCTACTATAAATGTCTACTATAAAAGGCAAGCACAACTAGAACTATAAATTTCTAAAAGAACTCTAATCCAATCCAATACAATCAACAGCAGGCCGCAAGAACCCTAATCCAACCACCCTAATCAAAACCTAATCCAACCACCCTAATCAAAACCTAATCCAATCCAATAGAAAACAACAATGGCGGCAAGAACCCTAATTCAATGGAATCAAACCCTAATCTAAACAGCAGCAGAAAACCACTGCGGGAGAGGAAGGAGTCAACGGCGGATTCATGCCTCCGCGGGAGAGGAAGGAGTCGTCGTTGGCGGTGGGATGATCCCCTGGCGGTGGTCGGGATGAGTCGGCGGCGGCAGCAAGGAGGAGGAGAGGAGTGGGGGAAATGACTGTGGTGGGAGTGGGGGAAATGACTGCGGTGAGAGTGGGGGAAATGACAGTGGTGGGGTGGGGTGGGGCCAACTTGTCAGAGAGTTGTGTGTTTGATACTTGACTGGTTTGATGCTTTCAAAAGAGATGGCATAGATTACATACCAGTAGCCTCTTCCTAGCCTAGTGGTGGAAACACATAGAAATGAGCGCATGGTCGTGGGTTCGAGTCCCCGCTCGCGCATATTCTTTTGCCATTTCTCTATAACCATCAACTTTTTTTGCATCAGGAATTCATCCATTGTCTGATCAACTTTTTTTGAACATCAAAATTGACAAAAAATAGGTCCATCAAAATCCATTTCTCTGTGCAGCTCAATATTCAACTTAACATGATGGATGGATGAACAACAGCTCCATCAGGAACCATTTTTTGTAAACTTGTTCAACTTGACATGGATAAACAACAGCTCCATCAAGAACTAGACATGGATAAACATAATAGCAATCTTCAACTAGACATGGATAAACATAATAGCAAACTTGTTCAACATAACAAAAGCAATTTTGTTCAACCACATAACTACAAATTGAGACACATAATATCAAACATAACAAAAGCAAACTACGCGAGTAGTGGCGGCGGCGTCTGGCAAGCACAAGCTACTGCCCCCTAGTAGTAGGGGTTATCCCAATTCGCCCCCGCCTCTTGCCATAGCTCCAAACCTTCCTTGATGATTTCAATTTTCTTCCATGCCTCATAGGTGATGTACGCATCTTTCACTGCGTACTCGATGAGGTGCTTTGGCAGTGGGTTGATCCCCAATAGTTTGTGGTCCTCTTGCCTATTGATCTTCTGCTTCATTACCCTGAAGGATGGGTGGATCAGGCTGGCTGCAAACTCAAACAAAGCTTGATACTACTTTCCAGTGTTTGGAACTCTCCATTTGCATTGCAGGTCGATGTACTTGTCGGGTTTGATCTCCAAACCAGACAACTCCAGCTTCTCCTTGTCACCTCCAATGTAGAAGCCGACAAAGGTGTACAGATTCTTCTCCTGCCGGAGCGGGCGGAGTTCCTTGGGCCTACATCAGGTTCAGAAACTAATCTGGTGCATCTACTTCATAAAATAATCTAGTGCATCAAATTCATCTACTTCAGAACTACAGAAACTTTAGAACTGCTGCATTTACCATTTTGTTACCGCGGTGATGTGGTATACCAGGACGAGATCCTCAACGCATAACTGCGGAACTGCTGCCATCTGCGGAGGTTCATCTTCCCTGGTATACTCCACATCAACTCCGATGTTCCGCTTCAACATGCCGTCGAGCTTCATCCTCATCTCGCGGATCCTCTTGTCGGCGACTTCTGGATTGCTGGTGCAGATGACATCCAGCGGCTCCTTCAGGTGGATTTCAACCTTGAGCTCCGTGGTGTAGTCCAGCTTCTGCCTGGCGAGGACCGGAACGTCGTCCTCGACCACCAGCGGCTTCTTGCCAGATGCCTCATCACCATGGTGATGCTTGGCAGATAGAGAGGAGTTGCTCCACGATGCCATTCGCTTGCCAAACGGAGGGGAGTTGCTCCACGACGATTCCTCCGCCATTGCCCTCCTAGATAGAGCACAGGGAGGGGAGGGGAGGGCTTGAGATAGAGTAGAGGGGAGTTGCTTGATGGTGGAGGCGGATGGAGTGGCAGAGGGAGGCAGAGGGAGCGGCAATGGAGCGGCAACGGGAGGCAGAGGGGAGTTACCTGGACGAAAAAAACCCGGTCTGGCGTCGTGGGGAGTTGCTAGTGGAGGGGAGACGTGGGTTGGTTGCCTCGATGTGTGCGTGGTTGCCTCGAAAACCCAACCACCCAAGCACCAGTGTGCCTTCTCTCGCAAGCATGGTTTCTCATTTAATGTCCTTCTCGCATGCTCCGGTCGTTTCTCAAACAAAAAAACAATATTTTGCTCCTTCACCTCTAAAACAAAATAAAATAAAATTTTCTCTAAAATTAATGATCATTGCAGCCATATTTTGCTCAATCCAAAATAGTCACTGCAGTCATCCAAAAATGGCACCAAAATGGCACCAGAGTCACCAAACCAATATTACAGCACAAAATGGCACAAAAATGGCACCAAAGTATCAGCCAAAATGGCACCAGAGTCACTACAACCATCTTCACCATCAGCCAAAATGGCACCAAAACTACATGATTTTGCATTGTATCTTCACCATCTGCCTCTTCATCACCAAAGTCTCATGCATTTTGCTACCTGGAGAGAGTTGTAGTAGAAAAACTACATCAGGATCACATCAACAAAAACTATAGAGAAGGTTGATCACCAATCAAAACAAGGAATATGCAGTAATAGTATTAGGTCACCAAGGAGACAAAATTTACCTTCATGTCCGTTCGCTACTCATCGTCGTCGATACCAACCAAAGGAACTCTATGCCCACTCCTATTTCCCTCATCGTCACTACAATATTGCAGCATGGTATGATCAGTCCTGTTTTCCTCATCCTCATCCTCGCTCTCATGCCCATCTGCTACCACCTTTCTTTTCTTAATGCCTTCAACTCTTGCAGCATCAACGAGCACACGTTCCCGGTCCCTTTGCACTCTGCTTTGCACAGGAACTTCCATAGAGTCATCATCAGCTTGCACCTGAACTTCCGTAGAGTCATCATCCTGGTATGTTAGTCCACTACCACCGAGGCCCTTTTCCATCTCAGTTTCAGTCACACTCCACAAGTGTCTATGCTGAAAGGTTTGCACAACTCGCCATTTTCCGTGCCAAAGTGTGTCTGGCAGATAAAACACCATTGTTGCTTGTGCTGATAGAATATAGAGATCATTCTTATACCAGCACCTTCAAGTGTTGATTATTTTGAAGTGGCCATCATATTTGACAAAAGAGTTTCTCTTATTCTTGCCACCAAGCTCAAACCAGTCACGGGGAAATAAGACAACCGAGCGATGGATGCCTCCACTAGAGTTGTACTGCAACTCTACGATGCTTCTCAACTGACCATAGAAGTCAATGTTCTCACCATCATGTGACCCCTCGGTGACGATTCCACTATTCTGTGTCTTCCTTCTTTCCTCACGGTCAATGGTGTGGTACCGGACACCGTCAGCAATGCATGCTGAATACACTCTCACTCGCTTATCCGGTAAGCATGCCAAAGCAAATAGATCATCACTAACCTTCTTATCCTCATGCAACTTTCCAATCTACACAAATAAACCATTTAGCAACAATGGTATTTAACAGTTGGTGAATAACAAAGAAAACATAAAACATGTGGCTAAAGATCTCACATGGTTCTTAAACCATTTATCAAATCCCTTGGCAACCCTTTTATCAACATGAATCTGGCTTCCTTCCTGATTTAATTCTTCCTTGCATTTCCTGCAATGCCAACAAAACATGTGAATTAAAACATTAGGCTGGTGCCAACCCAAGCAAAAAAATATAACGAGTGCACAAGATATAACATACTCGATATATGGTAGAACCTTGGCACAATTGTTGAGCACATACCAAACCATCTTGTCATACTCATCACCAGCCTCCAAGCATTTTGAGGCTCCAAGAAGTTTCACACCATGGTTGAAAACCGAGACATCACCACTTTGCGAATCAGACTGCTCTATATTTCTGGCCGGCCGGTTCCATCTCGTTTCCACATCTTCAAAGTATCTAGAGCAAAATGTCAAGCACTCGTCAACGACATATGCTTTAGCAATCGAACCTTTCGGTCTTGTCGTGTTTCGCACATAACGCTTACAAGTAAGCAGCCTTCTTTCGATTGGGTACATCCAATCGTATTGCATAGGGCCTCTACGCATTGCCTCTTTTGGTAAGTGCACCGCCAAATGGACCATCACGGTGAAGAAAGCTAGAGGGAAAAATTTCTCGAGCTTTCAAAGAATAATTGGGATTTCCTTTTCAAGTCTTTGCAAAACAGTTACCTTGAGTGTTTTGCAGCACAGTTCTCTAAAGAAATTTCCCAGCTCAGCAACCACTTCATATATATCCTTGTCCATGATTCCTCGGAGGCCCGCCGGTAAAATCCTTTGGAGGAGGATGTGGCAATCATGGGTATTCAGTGCTGAAAGCTTGAATCCATCAGAAGTAACACACTTTGCTAGGTTAGCAACATAACCATCTGGAAATCTCACCGCTCTTATGAATTCACAGGATGCAAGCTTTTGTTCTTTAGTCATTGTATACCTTTCTCGTGGTATTTCAAATGAATCTTCATCTTCATTAGGCTGTAGATGCAAATATTTTCTTATGCCCATGTCAACCAAATCAATCCTAGAACTAACCGTGTCCTTTGTCTTCCCTTCAATTTTCATAAACATCCCTAGCAGATTCTCGCATATGTTTTTCTCAATGTGCATTACATCGAGATTATGCCTTAATTTCAGATCAACCCAGTATGGCAGGTCCCACAAACAAGACCTCCGGTCCCAACATTGACCTTACTCACGCTTTCTTTTCTTGGAAAGCTTTCCTGGTCTCACATCTTTCACCTTTTCAAGTTGCTGCTCCAGCTCTTCGATAGTGAATTCAGCTGGCTTGTCACGGGTTTCATTCTCACCATTAAAATATTTGCTTCTTCGCTAGCGATGGTCTCGGGGAAGAAAGCGGCGGTGCCCTATATAGCAGATCTTGTTCCTTAGCCTCTTTGAGCAAGGGTCTTTGTCACAATGGACACAGGCCTGATGACCTGTTGTGATCCTCCCAGACAGAGTGTACAGCGCCGGGAAATCATGGACGGACCATATGATTGCAGCACGTAGATTGAACTTTTCTTCCCGACTATAGGCATCATATGTAGGTACACCAGTCCAGAGTTGGAGCAGTTCTTCTATGAGGGGCTCCATAAATACATCAAAATCCTTTCCTGGAGACTCTAGACCCGGGATAAGCAACGACATCATGAAGTTGGACTGATCCATGCATGCCCATGGTGGCAGGTTGTACGGCACCACAAAAACAGGCCACATGCTATAAGACGTGCTCATGTTCCCAAATAGATTAAAGTCATCTGTGGCAATGCCGAGTTTTATGTTCCTTGGATGTGTAGCAAAATCCAAATATTTACTGTCAAATTCTTTCCATGCATCTCCGTCCGCTGGATGGCTCAGCTCATTGTCCACAGGTTGCCGCTTCAGCTTGTGCCATTGTACCTCCAGCGATGATTTCTTTGAGATAAACATCCGCTGCAGCCTTGGTATCAACGGAAAGTGCCTCAGTACCTTCTCCAGTATTGACTTCTTCCCATTAGCATCTTTCCACCTAGAGGCATTGCATTTTGGACAGTTGTCATGCTTCGCTAAATCCTTCCAAAACAAGACACAACTTTTGGGGCACACATGTATTGAAACATAACCTAGCCCCAGCCTGCGGATTATGCTCAATGCTTCATCGTTCGACCTGGGAATGCAGCTATCAGGGAATTGCAAGGTCAAAAGGCGGAGTATTGCGTTTAATGCAGCATTGCTAATCCGGTAGAAAGACTTGATGTGGAGTAACTTCACGGTGAAGGTGAATCTTGAAAATTTACCCCTTTTGTGAGATGCGCGCTTCGCCTCCTCTAACACCATAGCAAACATCGACTTCTGTCCATCAGCACGGCCTTCAGAGTTGTAGAGATCCTTCAACAGGTCAGGAATCCTATCATCTTCATGCCCATCCTCTTCCTCCAAACCAGCATTCTCTCGCAAAACCTATTCCATAAAATCAATGCCAGCATCACCACCACCCATCATATGAGGGGCCTGTGTATCATCTTCAAGATGTTGAGGTTGTCCATCTAAAGGTTCTCCATGATATATCCATCTATCATATGTACTAGCCATCCCATGAAGAAGCAGATGATCTTCCACCATTCCTTGTTCTTTTCTTTTACGATTGAGGCATTTGCAGCATGGGTAAAAATGGCAGCATCCTTGGCAAAAATTTCCCAAACAAATTGCATAAATTCATTAACTCCCTTCATATGTTCTTTGGAAAACCTTCTAACTCCTTTTGTAATCCATCTTCTGTCCATCTGCCAAAGACAACAAATTGTTGCAACTTAGCAACCAATCTAAGTGCATCAACATTAATTAATGAAAATGGATGGCAGTAATGGCAGCTAAAAATCCAAAAAAAATATGCTAATTGCCTAACCAAAACATAGAAACAAACCAATTTGTAAATCAAACCAATATTGAAATTGGCATGAATTTAAATTGCTGACAAGGATAAATCAAATCAAACAAAACCAACATTTTAGAAGGATTTTGTTTTAGGGAAAGACCAAGCTAGCTAGCTCCTAACAATTACTATGCAGACAAACAATCTGCACACAAACAATATGCAGACAAACAAGCTGATGAACACCTAACTCCTAACAATCTGCAGACCAAGCTATCTAGCTCCTAACAATCTGCATCAACAAAATTCATCTATGCAGTTTCTACCAGTGCGCATCTAGCTCCTAACTCCTAACAGTGCGCATCTAGGGTTCTTTAACATATTTAGATCAGAAGAGAGGGGGAGAAGAGAGGAGGAGAGGAGAGGGGGAGAGGAGAGGAGGGAGAGCATACCGGGAGGCCTGCTTGCGGCGGCAGCGATGGAGAGTCCCTCATGCTTGGCAAGCCGCTCTTGTCGAGCCAAGCGGCCCCTGCCAGTTGCTTCCGCCATCATGGGTGAGGCGCGTGCCGAGGCAACACCAGCGTTGGTGGCCCACAGCCCTGCCTCCCCGCCGGTTGCTTCCGCCGCCGACCCCGGCCCTGCCACCCTTGTCGGTTGCTTCCGCCGCTGTCCCGGCCCTGCCACCCCTGCCGGTGGCTTCTGCCGCCGCCTACGCTAGACCTAAGAAACAAGAGGGGGGAAATTTTTGCTAAATGTTGGAGACAGCTGCCGCTCTAGTCCCCGCTCGATGCTGTCGTCGGAGTGAATTGGTCCCGCTTGTCAATGAGTTAAGACAGCTACTGGATATATAATAGATACAATACTACTGCTAGTTGAGCAACAGAGCTTCTCTAGCCCAGTGGTTGGGAGCGTCGTCCCACTACCTCGGGTCGCGGGTTCGAGTCCCCGCTACACTTCTTTTTTATCGAGCGAATAAATGAATTAAGCCGTCTGTCAAATGGGTCCCGCCTGTCAGAGTGTGATCCTTTCAGCAAAAATGACACGTAGACATTGACACATAAGCGAGATTGCACAGGTGGCTGCCTAATCATCCTAATGCATTCGAACTCAAGTGCAATGACCTTTTATATTGGTCATGATTAGTTAGAAATAAGGCACCGGACCAGAGCCATCTGCTTTATGACCTTCTGGTGCAATGAAATTACGACCTTTCTGACCAAAATGGTCGTTGGTGTTTAGGGTTAGGACCCCCTCTGCATAGCTTACGACCAATTTGCCTCAAAAGGTCATAGATCTACGACCATTTTTTCCAAGGCCACTGATAGAAGGTCACAAGATAGCTTATTTCTTGTAGTGATAAATGTGCAAAGGTTACTCAGACTATTGTTCAAGATAATGAGTTTAGTTAATCAAATTACTAAAGCTCCCACTCAAATTGACAGCCCTCGGGTCATCTGAGTGTCACATGATCCAAATTCACCAACTCAAGTCCGAACATCACGTGAGTTGAGGTGGTTTCAATGGTGAACATCATCATGTTGATCATATCTACTATATGACTCATGTTCGACCTTTCGGTCTCTTGTGTTCCAAGGCCATGTCTGTACATGCTAGGCTTGTCAAGTTTAACCCGAGTGTTCTGCATGTGCAACACTGGCTTGCACCCATTGTATGTGAATGTAGAGTCTATCACACCTAATCATCATGTGGTGTCTCGACACGATGAACTTTCGCAACGGTGCACACTCGGGGAGAACACAATTCATCTTGAAATTTAAATGAGGGATCACCTTATAATGCTACCGTCCTCCTAAGAAAAACAAGGTGCATAAAAGGATTAACATCACGTGCAAATCATAAGTGGCATTATATAGCCATGAACTTGTGCTTTTAATCTCCAACTTGAAAGCACCGACATGATCTCCATCGTCACCGGCACGACACCATGATCTCCATCAATGTGTCACCATCGGGGTCGTCGCGCCCAACATGTTTCTACTACTATTGCTAACATTTAGCGATAAAGTAAAGCATTACATAGCGCTCAATGATTGACACGCATGTCATACAATAATTAAAGACAACCCTATGGCTCCTGTCGGTTGTCGTACTCATCAACATGCAAGTCGTGATATTATATACAACACATGATTATCTCATACATCACATATATCTCATCATGTAATTGGCCATATCACATCACAACATACCATGCAAAAACAAGTTAGACGTCCTCTAATTGTTGTTGCATGTTTTACGTGGCTGCTACGAGTATCTAGCAAGAACAATTCTCACCTACGCATAAACCACATAGGTGATACATAAGTTGCTTTTCAACCTTCTCAAGGACCGCCTTAGTAGAATCCAATCCAACTAAAGTAGGAGAAACATACACCCGCCAGCCATCTTTGTGCAACGAAGTTACACGTCAGTCGATGGAATCAGCGTACGAGTAAGGTTGGTCCGGGCCGCTTCATCCCACAATACCGATGAAACAAAACACGACCAAGGGAGTAAGCAATCTAAGCATCAACACCCACAAACTCTTTGTGTTCTACTCGAGATCCCATCTACACATAGACCTAGCTCATGATACCACTGTTGGTGAACGTTGCATGGGAAACAAAAAAATTCCTACGCACACACAAGATCTATCCATGGTGATGAGCATCTATGAGAGGGAGAGTGGATCTACGTACCCTTGCAGATCGCTAAGTGGGAAGCGTTAAGAAATGTGGTTGATTTAGTCGAACGTCTTCGCGATCCAAATCGTCGAGCGTCCCGTGATCCAATCACGATCCGTCCCGATCTAGCACCGAACGGACGGCACCTCCACGTTCAGCACACGTACGGCTTGATGACGATCTCTACCTTCTTGATCCATCAAGAGGGAGCAGAGAGGTAGATGAGTTCTCCGACAGCGCGACGGCGTTGCGGCAATGGTGGTGGAGTAAATCCAGCAGGGCTTCGCCTAAGCACTGTGAAACCGATCTAGAGGATAAACAACGGACTAGAGGGTAGGGTTGCACGTGGCTGAAAATCTTAGTGCAAAAACCCTAAAACCTCTATTATATATAGGAGGAGGAGAGGAGGAGGCTTGGCGCAAGGGCCAGCCCTAGGAGGCTTCGGCCGAAGTGGAGAGGAGGAGTCCTCCTCCTCCACTCCTAGTAGGATTAGGACTCCTTCCTTATTTCCACCTTTTTGCCTTTTTCCACCTTTTTCTCTTTGGAATTTCTTCCCAGCCACATGGGCCTTCTGTGGGACTTCGGCCAGCGCACTAAGGGCTGGTATTCATCCTCCCACGGCCCATGTAGCCTCTTGGGTCGAAATACACCTCCCGATGGTCCCCCGGTACCCTCCCGACACTCCCGGTACACTACCAATGAGCCTGGAATCAATCTTTATCTCCGGACAATTCCGGATCTCCTCGTGACGTCCGGGACTCTGAACAACCTTCGGTAACCACCATGCATAACTCTATACTACCGAAACGTCATCGAACCTTAAGTGTGCAGACCCTGCAGGTTTGAGAACTATGTAGACATGACCGAGACACCTCTACGGTCAATAACCAATAGCGGGACCTAGATGCCCATATTGGTTCCTACATATTCTACGAAGATCTTTATTGGTAAAACCTCCATGTCAAGGATTCAATTAATCTCGTATGATGTTCCGTTTGTTCTTCGGTATGTTACTTGCCCGAGATTCGATCGTCGGTATCTCCATACCTAGTTCAACCTTGTTACCGGCAAGTCTCTTTACTCGTTTCCTTAATACAAGATCCCGTGACTAACACTTAGTCACATTGCTTGCAAGGCTTGTTGTGATGTTGTATTACCGAGTGGGCCCTGAGATACCTCTCCGTCACACGGAGTAACAAATCCCAGTCTTGATCCATGCCAACCCAACAGACACCCTCGGAGATACCTATAGAGCACCTTTATAGTCACCCAGTTACGTTGCGACGTTTGATACACACAAGGTACTCCTCTGGTGTCAGTGAGTTGCATGATCTCATGGTCATAGGAACATATACTTGACATGCAGAAAACAGTAGCAATAAATTGACACGATCATATGCTACGTTTGTAGTTTGGGTCTTTTTCATCACATCATTCTCCTAATGATGTAATCCCGTTACCAAATGACATCTCATGTCCATGACTAGGAAACCATAGCCATCTTTGATCAATGAGCTAGTCTATTAGAGGCATACTAGGGACATGGTGTTGTCTATGTATGCACACATGTATCTGAGTTTGCGATCAACACAATTATAGCATGGATAATAAACAATTATCATGAACAAGGAAATATAATAATAGACACTTTATTTATTGCCTCTAGGACATGTTTTCAACATCATCCACAAGCCAGTCCATCTCAGCACAGACAAAGGCCAAATCAACTTTCTTCCTCCACTCGGTGTAATTATCACCTCTAAGTGTTGAAACTTCTTTCAGAGAACTCATCAAGTTGAAACCTCCTGAAATTATAACAACCATATGCGTTAATCTAACGTTGGTCAAATTAAACATATAATTGTCTATGCAATTTTAATCTATATTACCGTTGGCCAAAAGAATAGAAATAAATGCACCATTAATAAAAAAACATGATCATGTTATTAATAATGTTGGTCATGAAAATAACATAATCATATTAGTTCTAATAATCACTTTAATGTGCTCTTTAAAAAATGATTCTCTCTAAACTTTATTTCTTTGTATAAGAGCACTATAAATATTTACACAGCGAAAAAACATGAAAATAAATTCATGAACTTTTTATACTTGAAAGAAACTTTTCTTTTATTAAATAAAAAATTCATGAACTTTATTATGTTTTTCTTTATAAAATTCGTGAGCTTTTGTTTTTCTGAATTTTTTCAATTTTATTTTCAGAGACTTTTCTATTTTTCTTTTTCAGAAACTTTTCAACTTTTCTTTTCTATTTTATAAACATAATTTTTCGTTGGATAAATAAGCATAGAAGAACTATTGGAAATCTACCCAGAACTGGACAAAAAACGGAAAAAGGGCGACCAGGGCTATCTGGGCCGAAACCGGCCCAGTCACCCAGCGTCCCAGCCTGGGGCACAGGCCTCTGCCGAACCACTCCGGCTCAGCTGGCCCAACTGACCCGAGCTGGGGCTAGGGTTTCGATCGACGTCGTCCGATCAGGATCTTCGCGGATCCGACGGCTCTTCGCGTGCATCGACCGAACAAAACAGCGCCTCGACCCCGATCGCTGTAACCCTAGCCTCATTCTCCCGTCGCCCGCTCTATTCTCTCTCGCTGGTCTGCGCCCGCCCGGTCGAGCACCACCGCTCCCCGCGAGCTCGTTCCGAGCGGCGGTTCCGCCGGCCGCCAGTGACGATGGTGGTCGCCATGGCTCCGTGCTAACCCTCTCCCTTCCGTTCTTTCTCTCCTCTTTTCTCCCCTCGCTACTTCTTGTGTCCAACGGCAGGGAAAAGCCTCGTCGGCCACCGACAACGGCGTCTGGCCGCCGCGTCGCGCGAGCCGCGAACTACCTTTCCCCTTCCCCTTCTATTCTTTCTCCTTTCACCTACTAGCCAGTGAGAGAGAGAGAGCTTGGACAGCTCCCGCTGCTCCCCTGCGCCGGTGTGCGTCTGATGGCGGCGCCCCCGCCGGCCCCTTCGCCGGTTGCGCGAGCTCTCGAAGGAGAGCGCGCCGCCGTCGAATGGCCCGGTGGTGGTGCCCTTTGCCCCCTTTTTGTTTGTTTCTTTATCTTTGCCGGCGAGCCCTGGGGCTTCCGCTGGTTCTTCTTCCGGGCGGCTCGGCTTGCTGATGCCCGTCCGAATCGAGAGGAACGACGTGGCCATGACGGCGGCGCTACTTTGGTGGCAGGGACCCAAGGTCCTTCTCCGGTGAACTCTGCCCTCTTGGGGTTCTTTGGGGGGTGGCGATCTTTCTGTTCTTCTTTTGCTACCGAAAATACATCTAGAACCCAGTGGCTCTAATACCATTGATGTACCCACTAGATCGTATGGGTTGGTGATTTCCGGTAGTGGAGAGTGAGGATGAGGTGATTACCTGCTCCCTGACCTGAGGAGCTCGAGCCACCTTCCATGGCGTCACGGTGGCGATGGTGATGGGAGAGATCGCGTGAGAGGTAGTGGTGGAGCTTCCCGTGAGCACTGCAATAACCCTAGATCGAAAGGGTATTTTGGTAGGGTGACAGCAGCACGGTGAACCTCGTATCGTGAGCCCCGACCCCCACCTCTTTATGTATCGCAGGTCACAAGGGACCACCAACCATAAGAGGGTTGGGCACCCCCGATCAGGGTGCGAATAGATCAAGGGTCTGGTGGGCCGTTGGGCCCACGCGGGAGAGATCAACCTAATAGTTAGCTCTTCAGATGTGTAGGTAGTGAGGCCAACTTGGAATCAAATGGGTTAGAGAAAATTGAAGAGGATCGACTTGCACAGTTTGGCTTGGCGCCTATGTATGGCCGTAGCAAAAGCAAGAGAAAATGGTATGACAACTTGGCAAGGATATATGTCAGGCGTTAGAAGAGGGACCAGGAATCCTTGTAGCGCCCGGAATCGGGGTGGTGGCCCCTCTTCATCAATGGCGGCGGACTCCAGGATCATGTGGGCAACTCGGAGTCCGGATCTCGAGATGGTTTCGGCCTTCTGTAGCTGGTGGCGGTATGGGACGTCCCTTCCATCAACAGATCGAGTTTGATGCAGCTCGGCAGGTGACACATGTGCTTCTTTCGGAGTTGTCGTGCGGAGCCTGACGTCGGCAGGTGAAGCCACCGGTGGATGTGCTACCGGCGGATGCGATGCACGATGTCTTATATGGAGACATCAAGTCATGCCTGTTACCAGCAGGTGATGCACTGAGGCTCTGGCGGAGGTGTCAAGTTTAGCCTGTTGTTGTTGGATCGAAGGTGGTGCGATAGTAGCGGGAGGCAGGCGGTATGGGACGTCTTTCTCATTCGTTGTCTCCTCCAGAGGTTTCCAGCTATCGAGGCATCGGTAGCCGGATAAGGGTGGATGGTACACACGGCTTCAACGACGAGCTTTTACACTCCGGTGGAAACACAAGATCTTTGATCGGGTTATGTCGTCGCGCGCCTGTGTCATGTCCTTGTTGAAGGTGGTGGATTGAAGCTTTTCTTTGGGGATAAGAATCCGAAGTTCAACCTTATGATCGACTCACCATCATCGGCGCCCGTGCGGCGATTCCTTCTTGAAGGCGTAGCCTAGGAGTTGTATTTTTTTCGTTTTTGTTGTGTCTTGTATCATGGGGTTAGTGGTTATCTGGGGGAGCTACTGTTGCGAGGTATACGGCCTCGGGGTTTGTTTTTTGCTTTTTTACCGGGTCGAAGATGTTCGGCTGCTGGATTTTGCACTATTAATAATATATGGCCGCATGCATCGTTCTGATGTAGAGGCCGGGGGATGTCCTCCTTTTCGGAAAAAAAAAAGGGACCAAGAAGCTTTGGCTGCTCAGACCGTAAATTTGTGACCATCCAATGTTCGAAATCAAGGATTTATTTTTATAAATTGTGGAAGAGTCGGTGTATCGAGCAACGTTTCCGCTAAATCCTCATTGAAATTTGCTATAGTTGTTATAAACTGTGTTCAAACTAGCACCTGTGATTACTGCTGATATATTATGCAAGAGAAAACAAATCACAAGAGTTTTAGATAGCAGGCTACATGAAAAATATACTAGTCCAGCTCCTGTTATGGAGTGTTTTCACAGTCAAACACCCAATGCATAGAGAGACCAGGTCCCATTTATGCCCATCAGATGCAAGACGCCAGCTTCAGGGAAAATTTTGTGCTCGAAATTACTCCTATTACTTCCTTCCATATTACTCCTTGCAAGCTATAACGGCTTGCGAAAACATCTTATATTATGGGACAGAGCGAGTACGACATATTCCAACAAGTATATATCGCTGAACAACCTGCATGAATCGCGAAACAATTTGATGCAACGGCTGATGGCGTGAAGGAGAAATAGTTAAAACTCATGTTGTCACATGAAAAAAATAGCACAAACAAATGAACAAGAACAAAGGAAAAATCAACAAGGAACAACAAAAATAAAAATATATTAAGGAAAATATGAAACAAAACTAAAAAGGAAGTACAATAAAAAGATATTAGAAAATAAACAAATTGCAAAACAGGCCAGGAAACAGAGTGGAATGCGAACGAAACCCATTTAAAAATGAGCAGGCCTTCTACCAGACAAGAATAAAAGAAGGACAAAAATGGGCCGCACCCGCATGGCTGTACAAAGCCGAGCAGAGAATCCAGTCCTCCCATACACACACCCTGCATTCGCTCAAAAAAAAATACACCCACCCTGCACGAATTTCTCTCTCAAAAAAAAAAAGCAATACTGCACAGACTAGTCTCTCAAAAAAATTCCTGCACGGGTCACAAAGAAAAATAATATAACTGCCAGTTCATTAGCGTGAATAAGACATAACTAAAACTCAGCCAGCTAAGTTTAGCAAAACCGTTAAACATATTAATTTGATATCATATAGCAATGCTTCCGTGTTCCCATATTTTGAAAGGAGAAGATGCCGACCTGCAAGATGCATGCCACTATTCATCGTCAATGATCAAACTCAATGAAAAGATGACAAGGAAAATGCGGGGATCTTTTGATAGTACTCCCTTCACTTCATAATGTAGTGCGTCCGTATTTTTCAAGATTTAAATTTGATCATCAATTTAATCAACGTTGACGATTGCGGCGAGAGCAAAAATTATACCATCAAACTCGTCTTCGAAAAAGTTTCCAATGGTACAATTTTTGCTCTCGCTGCAGTCGCGCGCGTTAGTTAAACTTATTGTCAAACTTAAATCTCAAAATACACGGACACACTGTATTATGGAATGAAGGAAGTAGTTGATCATCTGGTGGTATTAGGGTCCCATTGCCATGGCAGTCACACGCTATTGAGGCTATAGCTTACATTGTAAAAATTGATCAAGATGGTCTTCTCTCCAGGAAATGCAGACACGTGTAGAGGTCCTGATAGCTAGCGTGAACTTTCTTTGGTCTGCACTGCAGCTGGCGATCAAACCGGAGTTCTCTTTGGTACACGTTCAGCATTTCATCCTCGTCAGAACCAAACCTTCACCCCTTTACCCCTTACCCCTTATACCTGTAGAGTACAGCCAGGCACCAATGCTGGTGTGTTGGAGGGAAACGGGTGAAAGATATGGAGCTAATATTTGGTGGTCACCTAGAAGTATCAGCGCCTCAGCCGGGCTGCATCGAGTTTCGGTTGCACACTGTCGCCGTGTCTATGATCATCTGCCGTGTGTGGTCGGCTCCGTGTTCACAACCGGTCGACAGACTCAGACTGCCGGCACAGACACTTCTAATTTTTGTTTAAGGACTATTATTATTATAATGGACCTTAGTCCTTAGCTATGAAGTGAAGAGCAGCCGACAAATGAAATGAGCGACGAAGGAAGAAAGAAAATCGAAGCGAGGAGAGCCTCGCCAGAGCGCACTAGGAAGAAAACCAGCAGAGGCCGCTTCCAGCCGAACCTCCGGTACAGCGACCCGCACCCGGCCGGCCCATACACACTTTGTTCTACAGCTCCCTACGCTAGTCGCACTCATCCAATCCAGCCCGGTCATTCGGTCAAGATCTCGGACCAGATTTCTGGAGAGAGAGAATACTGAGAGCAGATCACTTGGATCGAGCTCCTCCTCCGGCTCGTCGCCGGTGGAGCTGGGTGGGCCACGCAAGCCCGCAACAGCGACGGCGGCGTCAAACATTCCTGCATGCACCAACGACCCCAGAGACCCCAAAAGATGAGAGAGATAGATAGAGAGAGAGAGAGAGAGAGAGAGAGAGAGAGAGGGAGAAGGAGAAGAAAGCAACCGGGATGGATGGATGGATGGATGGACGGACGGAAAAGCTTGGTCGTCCATCCGATCTCGCATCCTTCCTTTGGCCACCTTTTCCCTTTCGTCCCGAGTGGAAGACATGATAGGATCCGGGGGTCGATCACCGGATCAATAAGGCCACGCGCGCCCGGCCGGGCTGGCCGTCTCCGGGCACCTTGTGCGCCTCCTCCTCGCTTTATGCTACGAGATCCAAGAGGCTACGACGCCGAGGGTTGTCGAGTCCCGTCGGTACTTCAGGTGGCCGTACTAGCACCATGCATGCATGACGCAGCAGATGGTAACCGTGGCATCATCGTCGGGCTAGTGGGTGTCGACGGCGACGAGCTTGGGGAGGAGGGCAGCCGGCCGGGTCGCGGTGAAATGAATTAAAACGAGATGCAATGTGCATGCGTCTAGATACTACGATTGCTCCGGAAAGTCTGTCTTCCCTTTGGCTAAAGCCGGGCGTTTTGCGTAGCGTGCCGTCCGCGTCCGCGTGGTTGGGTCGGGTAGCGGTACATTGGATGGATGTGGACGTGGATATCTACTCTACTCTATGCGCTGGTGCGGTGCGGTGCGGTAGTGGGAGATCCGTCAGGTCGCGGAATCGCTTAGACGACACACGTTCTTGTCCCTCTCACGCTCATCAGATACAGATAGTGCGCGCGGCTGCACAATATTGTATGTACTAGCACACTGGACAAAACTATTTCACGAACACAAAAAGGAGGAGCACGTCATGCGTGCTCCTGAAACGTGTTGACAGCCCGGATCTGTGGGCTGTGACAAGCTCGCAAAGCAAAGCAGCTAGCTCTCGATCGATCGATCCACTGGCTGGCGGTGGCAGATGTTACATCGCACGCGTGGAGGATGGATGGGCAACACGTCTGAAACGGCTACTAGGCCGCAGGACGAGCGTGCTGCGGCCGAAAGCCTAGGGCCGGACTGTGTTGTCGGACGGATGGCGATGTGCATGCGTGCGCCAGGCCGCACGGGAGCGGGAAGGGGAGGAGTGGAGTCGGCCGGTTCACGTCACGGATCGCAAGCCCCGAAGATCTATATCTAGCGGATCGATCACGCCCGCCGATCACCGGGTTGCTTTTTTGCGGGAAGTCACTGGTTTACTTACTGTTCGGATTAAGAACGACAAAAACGGCAGCTGCGGGCCTAGATAGTCTCCGAACACAGTGAATAAAGGAAAAAGAAGTAGGGTGAGCATGATTGGTGTGGCCATTCTGATAAAGGGGGTCACATCATGGGTGTGGTCAGTAAAAAAAAACATCCTGCTGTACCGCCTGTGGAAAAATCGTACGTACACCACAAATGATGTTGCGTTAAACTTGCTTATATAATTTGTTGTGCAAACATAGTAAACAGAAAAACACCGAAGAAATAGGCAAACCTGGGTATGCGAGGTTATCATTACCGCTAGAAACTCCAAATGCAGCCTTAGGACGAACTCGAATCCATCTAAAAAACTGCATGCCCGTGAATTTCAACCAAAGCTCATCTACTGAAATTGAATCGAAATAACCGAGAAATGCATAGGTGGGCATAGAACATACCTCCCCCGAAGCAAAGTCGGCCGCCCCTTTCTTCTTCCCCGCCGGCTGAAGCAAAATTGACCGCCCCTTTCTTCTCCCCAATTGTCAAAGTAAAACCGGTCGAAATCCCTTCCTTCGACACCAGCGGGCAACCCTAATCAATTTAGAGGCTCATCGACACCGTACTAATCGGATCCGCCGGCTACAAGGTCACACGCCAAGCTCCGGGGAGAATCCATGGAGCCGGGGCCAGACGCGACCCAGAGGAGACAAAGGGGCACCCCCCCCCCCCCCCTCTCAAATTAGGTGAAATAGATGCGACGAGGGGCAGCGGAGCTAATGGACGGTGCGGGGCAGCAAGAACCGACAGGAAGGTTTGGCGACGGCGGCGGGAGGGAGCGAACCGAGAATGGAAGCAGGTGGACATGAGGTTTGCGCTAAGGAAAGGGGATCCGACAAAAACAAATGTTGCTCCCGTAGATATGGCGGACATGGGCCGCGGTTTGAAGTATCCCACAAAAAATATTCGGAATGGTCAAATATACGTAATTTATTTAGACCGGCAAATTCGCCTTCATCCTGTAAACTGGCGGTTATTTTGCTGAATGACCCAATTTACACGATCTGTTAGAGATACTCTCGGTCGGAGTAGAGTGCATGTAAGCGAACCTCTTGCGTGGTGTTAGCTCGCCTTGTATGAAGCTAGCCAATCGGCCTGGACGTTGTCGGTCCCATCTTCGGTAAACAAGACCGAAATACTTTTATTAGCTTTTGCAAAACCAGGAGAACACACCACCACCTTTAGCGGAATCAAATGGTGCAGCAAATCGGAAGAAAGTGAGATCATGCCAGCAACATTATCCATTTTAATACCCGCAAAAAAAAATCCATTTTAACTGATCATTCTACTAGCATCAAATCAGTGTTTGAGAGGGAGTGGCGTAAACAGTTTGTAAAAGGGAACTTCAAACCTAGGTAAATTAGTCTAAATAAGTACAGTTCTTGTGAGAATTAAACAGAGCATGTAGCTCAAATGAGTGCCTCATGACACTCCACGGTAGTACCACAGTATCTCGGCGAAAAGTATGATCCTCATTGTCATGCCGATCCTCCTCCTCCTCCTCCTCCTGCTTATTTCCTCGGAGAACACCATCATTGCCTATTCATGGCCATATCCCATATGAACATGAACACAGTAGGCAGGCCATGATGAGAGGTTGGAGGGAATTGTCATCATCATGACGAACAATTTGTGAAAACGACGGTCACACGTGCGCACCGGGAGGGAGGCGCGGGTAGGATTCGTGGTCATGACTTGGAGGCAACTATGATCGGTTTTTCAGACCGCGCAACTATGATTGCTCCTTGCTCAGCACGTACTTGGGGATCTTTTCCCTGGTAGCCGTGTGTGTGTGTGTCCGCAATGATAAGTTCGGATGAATGTACTGGTTCGTACTACAAAATGAACAAGTGCATGTAGCTGCATTGTTCAAACTAGCTATAAGTGGATCGTTTTGTCCTTTTTTTTTATGGCTCACTTGCTATTTATTTTTTATCGGACAACAAGTTCAGTGTGCGCGCCCACGTGCATAATATCTGCTTTGCGTGATTTTCCGGCAGTATTGTTTTTTGCGTGGGGAGTTATCCGTCATTATGTTATTCAAACTATAGAACAAGATTACAAGAATGCATGGAGGATCTTGCCCTCAAAAAGATGGAAGATCTGATCTTACTAGATCTTTCGGCGGATATTAGTTTGAAATTCCATAAGAAAAAGATGTAGCCATGGCAGGTAGTATTGTCCTCACTGATACGATGGATGTGTGTACAATCCAAAATTTGATACGATGACTAGGTTCTTTGTGATGGAAGTGTCCATCCAGGTTCAAGACCTATACTATACATGGGTGGTCGTACATTTTCGAGTTTATTTTAGATTTTTTTGATGATATTCATTCAACAGTATGGCATGTCCGCCAACTATAAATCTTAAGATGTGTTATCTTGTTTTTCAAAGGTGCTTATTGGGTAAGATGTGCTTGAATATCAATACGTACATTAAGATGACACTGTATGTATATATAAATGCCCACTTCTATACTATGTTTCTATTTAAAAAAATGAACTCCCTCGCGTCAGCCCAAAGTAATAATAACCTTTTTTTTAACAAGAGGTAGGGTCCGGAAGGACCAAGTCATCCATTGATAAGCATGAGAGTACATTTTGCAACTAGGCCCCTTAAAAACATGACAATACTAACAAGCCCTGCAAAATGCAAAGGAGACCCTAAACAAGAAAAGAAGAACACAATTGTGTCCGAAACTGCCTTCCAATGAAACAAATCTGGCCGGTGTCGGGGATAGAACCACTTGGGCCAACCAGACCTCCATGACACCATGCCATGGACTCCACCTCAAAGCAGTCCTGCCTCCCCTTAGGTTTCATCGCCGGGAGGAATAAAGATGGTCGCCCTTCGACCTGAGGATACGATGGCTCGTTGAGGGCAAGGCAGCAACCAGGAAGGGCGCCATAGCAACTCCAGATCCACCACCGTCTGAGCCCTCGAACCCCATCCAACTCATCTATCTTCCCTTGCATCTATTTCCTCACCCCCGTCACCACGATGGATTCATCAGACAACAGCTTGCAAGAGGCCCCTTTGCAGATCAGGGCAAGACCATCTCGCTGGAAGCTAGGATCCAACGAGGACAGCCACCCAAGGCCCGAGCATAGCCGCTTATTCCCCCAAAATTCCCTGCCGTCACCAAGACAACCATGAGGAGAAAGGAAGAACACCGGAGTAGCTCGATCCAAGGCAGCCGTGCGCTTATTGAAGACGCTGTCGCCAGATCCATCACGTACTGTCCGCCTTCCTCATGAAGGCAGACTCAAAGCTGACAGCGGCGAACACCAAACACTGCGCGCGAGCGCCGGTGAGCAGCAGAAAAATAACATGACGTCCGTCCTAACAGCAAGATGACCTAGTCTACTATATACAAAAAGGAACTGGCCTCCCCACCCGTCCCTACTTCGGCCGGCAAGGTAACGGGGAGGAGCCGGGAAGGCCGAGGCGACTCTCAAGATAAGATGAGAAGAGAGAAGAAGAGAAAAAAAAATAGATGGTCTAGCGAGTAGAACCTCGAGTAATAATAAGCTAAACAACAGAATATGCCACCACTTTGCCCATAATAGTTCCCATGGAAAAAAGCTAGCAGTACGTATCAGATATCGGCAGATAATCGACGCACGCACGATGGTCGTTTCGAGCCGGCATGCTAAAAATGGTTCGCTCTTTTGGCGCACAACTTGTTCACTTGTTTTCTCCCTGTAGAATCATTCGATAACGGTACATCTTTTTTGTGCTTGCCTCTCGCTTTGTAGGTTCCTAGATAACCATGTCACGACACATGGAAATTCGTGTCACGCATCATTATTCCCATCCCCGCACACCTGCGCAGTACGTACGATCGGATCGGGGCAGCATCAGAAAGAAGGAAACTGCGGCGAGTGGAGGACACGTACACGCGCACGAAGCCGGGAGTTGGAGTGGGGTGACGCGGCGGCCTGCATGGGCCCGGCCGGCTCCTGCCTGCCTGGCTCGCTGCTCGGTCGACAGCGTGAGCGCGTCGGGAGGTCTGGTGGGAAGGCTCCGGTCGCGGTCGCCCGGGCTCGAGCGTGCGCGTGCGCCGCGGCCGGCCAACGGGAGCGAGGCCTTGACCATTGGCGCGGGCCCGCATGGCGGCGGGCGGGGGGCGGGGATGTGGAGGACCGCACGCGCTTCCGGGCGCTGGGCCTGGCGCCCCCACGCCCCGTCGAGGGAAGGCGTGTCGCGCCGTGGTAGGCAGGCGCCTCCAACGGCCTTCAGGGGAGGGGACCGGGATCTTGTGCGACGGCGCGGCTTCGCGGTTTTATTTTTCGCAGTTGCACTTTCTATTTGAACAGGATAGTTGCCCGTGCATTGCAACGGGTGTACGTACAAACGATTTACTGATTGCTCCGTGATTGAACGTCAATTATTATTAAGTCGTCAAGTTTTTGTGTGCTATTGCCATGATTTACCAGTCATCTTATTGATAAGCACTCATTTGATAAGAACTTGTTGATTTACTAAAGAAAATATTATCATTTAAGAGAAAGATCAAAGATGGGGGGAAATGATGTAGTATTATTGATAAACACTTATTTGATAAGACTTTATTAACTTATCAAAGAATATTATTATTTGGGAGAAAAACCACAAGTT
Organism: Hordeum marinum; assembly: GCA_022496015.1. NCBI lineage: Eukaryota > Viridiplantae > Streptophyta > Magnoliopsida > Poales > Poaceae > Hordeum > Hordeum marinum. The sequence goes on from CM039676.1 coordinate 422,432,631, forward strand.
TCATATATATATATATACACACACACAGGTTGGACGAAGCAAACCAACCTGTGGTTGGATGGTTAGGAGGACGATGATATCCCTGTTGGGAAACGTCGTAGGGAAAACAAAAAAATTTCTACGGACACGCAAGATCTATCCATGGTGATGAGCATCTACGAGAGGGAGAGTGGATCTACATATCCTTGTAGATCGCTAAGCGGAAAGCGTTAATAAACGCGGTTGGTGTAGTCAAACGTCTTCGCGATCCAAATCGCCAAGCGTCCCGCGATCTCATCACGATCCGTCCCGCGATCCAATCACGATCCGTCCCACGATCCAATCACGATCCGTCCCGCGAACTCATCACGATCCGTCTCGCGATCTTGATCACGGTCCTTCCGATCTAGCGCCGAACGGACGACACCTCCGCGTTCAGCACACGTACAGCTCGATGACGATCTCCGCCTTCTTGATCCAGCAAGAGGGAGCGGAGAGGTAGACGAGTTCACCGGCAGCATGACGGCGCCGCGGTGATGGTGGTGGAGCAATTCTGGCAGGGCTTCGCCTAAGCACTGCAGAAATCCGATCTAGAGGAGAAACTATGCACTGAAGAACGGACAGCACGTGGCAAAAAGTTCTGTGCAAAAAACCCTAAAACCTCCAGTATATATAAGGGGGAGGGAGGAGAGGACTTGGCGCAAGGGTCAAGCCTCCTTGGGTCGGCCGAAGTGGGGAGGAGAGGAGGACTCCTCCTCCAATCCTAGTAGGACTAGGATTCCTCCCTTTTTTTGGCCTTTTTCCACCTTTTTCCCTTGGGGCTTTTCTTCCCAGCCGCATGGGCCTTGTGTGGGACTTCCACCAGCCCACAAAGGGCTGGTATTTACTCTTCCACACCCCATGTAGCCTCTTGGATCGAAATACCCCTCCGGTGGTCTCCCGGTACACCACCGGCACTCCCGGTACACTACCGATGAGCCCGAAACCTTTCCGGTGACCAAAATAGGACTTCCTATATATGAATCTTTACCTCCGGACCATTCCGGAGCTCCTCGTGACGTACGAGATCTCATCCGGGACTCCGAACAACCTTCGGTCACCACCATACATAACTCTATACTACCGAAACGTCACCAAAACTTAAGTGTGCAGACCCTGCGGGTTCAAGAACTATGTAGACATGACCGAGACACCTCTACGGTCAATAACCAATAGTGAGACCTGGATGCCCATATTGGTTCCTACATATTATATGAAGATCTTTATCGGTCGAACCTCTATGTCAAGGATTCAGTTAATCCCGTAACATGTTCCCTTTGTTCTTTGGTATGTTACTTGTCCGAGATTCGATCGTCGGTATCTCCATACCTAGTTCAACCTCGTTACCGACAAGTCTCATTACTCATTCCGTAATACAAGATCCCGTGACTAACACTTAGTCACATTGCTTGCAAGGCTTGTTGTGATGTTGTATTACCGAGTGGGCCCTGAGATACCTCTCTGTCACACGGAGTAACAAATCCCAGTCTTGATCCATGCCAACTCAACAGACACCCTCGAAGATACCTGTAGAGTACCTTTATAGTCACCTAGTTACGTTGCGACGTTTGATACACACAAGGCAGTCCTCCGGTGTCAGTGAGTTGCATGATCTCATGGTCATAAGAACATATACTTGACATGCAGAAAACAATAGCAATAAACTGACACGATCATATGCTACGTTTGTAGTTTGGGTCTTGTCCATCACACCATTCTCCTAATGATGTGATCTCGTTATCAAATGACATCTCATGTCCGTGGCTAGGAAACCTTAACCATCTTTGATCAACGAGCTAGTCTATTAGAGGCATACTAGGGACATGGTTTTGTCTATATATGCACACATGCATCTAAGTCTCCGATCAATACAATTATAGCATGGATAATAAACGATTATCATGAACAAGGAAATATGATAATAACTAATTTATTATTGCCTCTAGGGCATATTTCCAACAGTCTCCCACTTGCACTAGAGTCAGTAATCTAGTTCACATCACCATGTGATACGCATTGTTATGAATCTAACACCCAATGAGTTCTGGGGCTCGATCATGCTTTGCATGTGAGAGAGGTCTTATAGTCAACAGGTCTGCGATATTCAGATCCGAGTGTACTTTGCAAATCTCTATGTCAAACCGTAAACACTGCTACCACACTCCACTTGGTACTATTCCAAATGGCTGCTCCAGTATACGTATCCAGATTGCTACTACGAGTCATCCGGATCGGTGTTAAAGCTTGCATCGACGTAACTCTTTACGACGAACTCTTTATCACCTCCATAATCGAGAAACATCTCCTTACTCTTTTAGTCACTAAGGATAATCTTGACCGCTGTCCAGTGATCCACTCCTGCATCACTTTTGTACCCCTTGACTGACTCATGGCAAGGCACACACCAGGTGCGGTACACAGCATGGCATAATATAGAGCCTATGGCTAAGGCATAGGGGACGAAGTTCATCCTTTTCTCTTTCTTCTGCCGTTGTTGACCTTTGAGTCTCACTCAACTTCACACCTTACAAATCAGGCAAGAACTCTTTCTCTGACTGATCCATTTTGAACTCTTTCAAAATCTTGTCAAGGTATGTACTCATTGAAAGTCTCATCTAGCATCTTGATCTATCTCTATAAATCTTGATGTTCAACAATTAGGTAGATTTATCCAGGTATTCCTTTGAAAAACTCTTTTCAAACAACCATTTATGCTTTCCAGAAATTCTACATCATTTCTGAATAGCAATATGTCATCCACATATACTTATCAGAAACTCTATAGTGCTCCCACTCACTTTATTGCAAATACAAGTTTCTCATAAACTTTGTATAGATTTAAAAACTTTGATCACCTTATCAAAGTGTATATTCCAACTCCGAGATGCTTGCTTCAGTCCATAGAAGGATCATTGAAGCTTTCTCACCTTTTAGCATCCTTAGGACTAACAAAACCTTCTGGTTGTATCTTACAACCTTTCCTTAAGGAAGGAAACGATGTTTTGGCATTCATCTGCCAGATTTCATAATTGAAAAATGCAGCAACTGCTAACATAATTCCAACAGACTTTAGCATCGCTACGAGTGAGAAAGTCTCATTGTGGTCAACTCCTTGAACTTGCCGGAAACTTCTTTGCGACAAGTCGAGCTTTATAAATGGTGACATTCACCATCAACGTCTGTCTTCATTTTAAAGATCCATTTGTACTCAACGACCTGCCGTCCAATGAGCAAGTCTACCAAAGTCTATGCTTGGTTTTCATATATGGATCCTTTCTCGAATTTCATGGCCTCTAACCATTTGTCGGAATCCGGTCCCATCATCGCTTCTCCATAGCTCGTAGATTCATCGTTGTCCAACAACATGACCTCCAAGACAGGGTTGTCATACCGCTCAGGAGCAGTACACATCCTTGTCAACCTACGAGGTTCGATAGTAACTTGATCCGAAGCTTCATGATCATCATCATTAACTTCCTCTTCAACTAACGTAGGCTTCACAGAAACATCTCCCTGCGCTGCGCTACTCTCTGGTTGAACAAAGGTTCAACAACCTCATCAAGTTCTATCTTCCTCCCACTCAATTATTTTGAGAGAAACTATTTCTCGAGAAAGGACCCAATTTTAGCAACAAATATTTTATGCTTGGATCTGAGATAGAAGGTTTACCCAACTGTCTTTAGGGTATTCTATGAAGATGCATTTGTCCGCTTTGGGTTCGAGCTCATTAGGTGAAAACCTTTTTTCACATAAGTGTTTCAGCCTCAAACATTAAGAAATGACAGCTTAAGTTTCTATCAAACCATAATTCACACGGTGTCATCTCAACTGATTTAGATGGTGCCCTATCTAAAGTGAATGTAGTTGCCTGTAATGCATAACCCCAAAACGATAGTGGTAAAAGGATAAGAGACATCATAATTCACACCATATCCAATAGAGCACGACTATGACGTTCGGACACACCATCACACTATGGTGTTCCAGGTGGCGTGAGTTGTGAAACAACTTTCACATTGTCTTAAGTTGTATACCAAACTCGTAACTCAAATATTCACCTCCATGATCATATCACGGACATTTTATCTTCTTGTCACGATGATCTTAAACTTCACTCTGAATTTGCTTGAACTTTTTCAAATGATTCAGACTTGCATTTCATTAAGTAAATAGACACTATTATCTACTCAAATCATCAGTGAAGGTAAGAAAATAACGATATCCACCGCATGCTACAAGACTCATTGGATTGCATACATCAACATGTATCATTTCCAATAAATCACTTGCCCGCTACATCAAACTAGAAAACGGGGTCCTTAGTCATCTTGCCCAAGAGGCATGGTTCGCATGTCTCAACCGATTCGAAATCGAATGAGTCCAAAGATCCATTAGCATGGAGTTTCTTCATGCGCTTTATACCAATATGACATTTAGCGGCAGTGCCACAAGTATGTGGTACTATCATTATTAACTTTGTATCTTTTGGCATCAATGTTATGAACATGTGTATTACTACGATCAAGATTCAACAAACCATTCTCACTGGGTGCATGACCATTGAAGGTATTATTCATGTAAACAAAATAACCATTATTCTTTAACTTAAATGAATAGCAGTGTTGTAATAAACACGATCTAATCACGTTCATGCTCAATGCAAAACACCAAATAACATTTATTTAGGTTCGTCACTAATCCCGAAGGTAGAGAGAGCATGCGATGTTGATCACATCAACCTTGGAAACATTTCCAACACACATCGTCACCTCACCCTTAGCTAGTGCTCCGTTTATTCCGTAACTTTTATTTCAAGTTACTAACATTTAGCAACCGAACCGGTATCCAATACCTAGGTGCTACTAGGAGTACTAGCAAGGTACACATAAATAACACGTATATCAAATATACTTCTGTCGACGTTGCCAGCCTTCTTATCTACCAAGTATCTAGGGTTGTTCCGCTTCAGCAACTGTTGGAAATATGCCCTAGAGGCAATAATAGATTAGTTATTATCATATTTCCTTGTTCGTGATAATCGTTTATTATCCATGCTATAATTGTATTGATCGGAAACTCAGATACATGTGTGGATACATAGACAACACCATGTCCCTAGTATGCCTCTAGTAGACTAGCTCGTTGATCAAAGGATGGTTAAGGTTTCCTAGCCATGGACATGAGATGTCATTTGATAACGGGATCACATCATTAGGAGAATGATGTGATGGATAAGACCCAAACTACAAACATAGCATATGATCGTTTCAGTTTATTGCTACTGTTTTCTGCATGTCAAGTATATGTTCCTATGACCATGAGATCATGCAACTCACGGATATCGGAGGAGTGCCTTGTGTGTATCAAACGTCGCAACGTAACTGGGTGACTATAAAGGTGCTCTACAGGTATCTCCGATGGTGTTTGTTGAGTTGGCATGGATCGAGACTGGGATTTGTTACTCCGTGTAACGGAGAGGTATCTCGGGGCCCACTCGGTAATGCAACATCACAATAAGCCTTGCAAGCAATGTGACTAATTGTTAGTTGCGGGATCTTGTATTACGGAACGAGTAAAGAGACTTGCCGGTAACGAGGTTGAACTAGGTATGGAGATACCGACGATCGAATCTCGGGCAAGTAACATACCGAAGAACAAAGGGAACGATATACGGGATTGACTGAATCCTTGACATAGAGGTTCGACCGATAAAGATCTTCGTAGAATATGTAGGAACCAATGTGGACGTCCAGGTCCCGCCATTGGTTATTGACCGTAGAGGTGTCTCGGTCATGTCTACATAGTTCTCGAACCCGCAGGGTCTGCACACTTAAGGTTCGGTGACGTTTCGGTAGTGTAGAGTTATGTATGGTGGTGACCGAAGGTTGTTCGGAGTCCCGGATGAGATCCCGGACGTCACGAGGAGCTCCGGAATGGTCCGGAGGTAAAGATTCATATATAGGAAGTCCCAGTTTGGTTTCCGGAAAAGTTTCGGGCTCATCGGTAGTGTACCGGGAGTATCGGTATTGTACCGGGAGTGCCGGTAGTGTACCGGAGGACCTCCGGGAGGGGTATTTCGACCCCAAGAGGTCCATGGGCTGTGGGAGAATAATAACCAGCCCTTAGTGGGCTGGGAAAACAGCCACAAAGGCCCATGGCGCAGGAGAGAAAGTCCTAAAGCAAAAAGTGGAAAATCAGCCAATAGGAGGCAATCCTACTCCAACTAGGATTGGAGGTGAAGTAGGATTGCTCCCACCTCCTATTTCGGCCGACCCAAAGGCCTTGGCTGCCTCTCCTCTCCTCTCCTCCTATATATACTAGTGGATTGGGTGGTTTTTGGACAGAATTTCCGGCCACGTGCTACCCGTTACACCGGTGCACAGTTTCTCCTCTAGATCGGTTTTCCGCAGCGCTTAGGCGAAGCCCTGCCGGAATCACTCCACCACCATCACCGGAGCGCCGTCACGCTGCCGGTGAACTCTCTCTCCTCTCCACCTCCTCTTGCTGGATCAAGATGGTGGAGATCGTCATCAAGCTGCACGTGTGCTGAACGCGGAGGTGCCGTCCGTTCGGCGCTAGATCGGAAGGACCGTGATCGAGATCGCGAGACGGTTCGTGATGTGATCACGGAACGGATCGTGATGAGTTCGCGGGATAGATCGTGATCAAGATCGTGAGATGGATCGTGATGAGATCGCGGGACGGATCGTGATGAGTTCACGGGACGGATCATGATTGGATCGCGGGACGGATCGTGATGAGATCGCGGGACGCTCGGCGATTTGGATCGCGAAGATGTTCGACTACACCAACCGCGTTTCTTAACGCTTCCCGCTTAGCGATCTACAAGGGTATGTAGATCCACTCTCCCTCTCGTAGATGCTCATCACCATGGATAGGTTTGCGTGTGCGTAGGAAAATTTTTGTTTCCCATGCGACGTTCCCCAACAGTGGCATCATGAGCTAGGTTGATGGTTCGATGAGATCTCGAGTAGAACACAAAAGGTTTGTGGGCGTTGATGCTTAGATTGCTTCCTCCCTTGGTCGTATTTTGGTTCAGCGGGATTGTGAGATGAAGCGGCCCGGACCAACATTACTCGTACGCTTACGAGAGACCGGTTCCCTCGACGCAACTTGTTGCCTAGATGGCTTGCGGGTGACAGTTTCTCTCACTTTAGTTGGATCGGATTCGACAAAGGCGGTCCTTGAGAAGGTTGAAAAGCAAACTAGTGTATCACCGTTGTGGTTTATGCGTAGGTGAGAATCGTTCTTGCTAGATACCCATAGCAGCCACGTAAAATATGCAACAACAATTAGAGGACGTCTAACTTGTTTTTGCAGGGTATGTTGTGATGTGATATGGCCAATTACATGATGAGATATATGTGATGTATGAGATGATCATGTGATGTATAGATTATCACGACTTGCATGTCGATGAGTACGGCAACCGGCAGGAGCCATAGGGTTGTCTTTAATTATTGTATGACCTGCGTGTCAATCATTAAGCGCTATGTAATGCTTTACTTTATCGCTACGGTAGCAATAGTAGTAGAAGCATGCAGGGCGTGACAACCCCAATGGCAACACATTGATGGAGATCAAGATGATGGAGATCATGGTGTTGTGCCGGTGACGATGGAGATCATGCCGGTGTTTCGAAGATGGAGATCTTAAACACAAGTTCATGGCCATATCATGTCACTTATGAATTGCATGAGATGTTAATCCTTTTATGCACCTTGTTTTGCTTAGTACGGCGGTAGCATTATAAGGTGATCCCTCACTTGAATTTCAAGATGAACTGTGTTCTCCCCGAGTGTGCACCGTTGCGAAAGTTCGTCGTGTTGAGACACCACGTGATGATCGGGTGTGATAGACTCTACGTTCACATACAACGGGTGCAAGCCAGATTTGCACGCGCAGAACACTCGGGTTAAACTTGACGAGCCTAGCATGTACAGACATGGCCTCGGAACACGAGAGACCGAAAGGTCGAACATGAGTCATATAGTAGATATGATCAACATAATGATGTTCACCATTGCAGCCACCTCAACTCACGTGATGATCGGACTTGAGTTGGTGAATTTGGATCATGTATCACTCGAATGATCGGAGGGATGTCAATTTGAGTGGGAGTTCTTAAGTAATATGATTAATTGAACTCATTATCATGAACATAGTCAAAGTGTCTTTGCAAATTATGTTGTAGATTACTAGCTCGCGCTGTAGCTCCCTTGTATTTTTATATGTTCCTAGAGAAATAGAATTGAAAGATGTTCGTAGCAAAATTGCGGACTGGGTCCGTGATCTGAGGATTGTCCTCACTGCTGCACAGAAGGCTTATGTCCTTAATGCACCGCTCGGTGCGCCACCCCCTCTAGCGTCGTCTATAGATGTTGTGAACATCTAACAGGCACGTTTCGATGACTACTTGATAGTTTAGTGCGTCATGCATTACGGCTTAGAATTGAGGCTCCAAAACGTTTTGAACGTCATGGAACATATGAGATGTTCTAGGAGCAGAGATTGTGATCTCAGGCTCGTGCCTTTGTTGCGAGATATGAGATCTCCAACAAGATTCTTTGCTTGTAAGATGAAGGAGAATAGCTCAATCGTTGAGCATGTACTCAGATTGTCTGGGTACTACAATCGCTTGAATCAAGTGGGAGTTGATCTTCCAGATAAGATAGTGATTGATATAGTTCTCCAAGTCACTGTCACTAAAGCTACTAGAACTTAGTGATGAACTATAATACACCAGGGATAGAAGTATTGATCCCTGAGCTGTTCGCGATGTTTGACACCGCGAAGGTAGAAATCAAGAAGGAGCGTCAAGTGTTGATGGTTAATCAAACCACTAGTTTCGAAAAGGGCAAGAGCAAGGAGGGAAACTTCATGGATAGCAAGTCAATTGCTGCTCCAGTGAAGCAACCCAAAGTTGAACTCAAACCCGAGACTAAGTGCTTCTATTATGAGGTGAGAGGTCGCTGAAGCGGAACAACCCTAGATACTTGGTAGATAAGAAGGCTGGCAACATCGACAGAAGTATATTTGATATACGAGTTATTGATGTGTACCTTGCTAGTACTCCTAGTAGCACCTGGGTATTGGATACCGGTTCGGTTGCTAAATGTTAGTAACTCGAAATAAAAGCTACGGAATAAATGGAGAACTAGCTAAGGGTGAGGTGACGATGTGTGTTGGAAATGTTTCCAAGGTTGATGTGATCAACATCGCACGCTCTCTCTACCTTCAGGATTAGTAACGAACCTAAATAAATGTTATTTGGTGTTTTGCGTTGAGCATGAACATGATTAGATCATGTTTGTTGCAATACGATTATTCATTTAAGTCAGAGAATAATAGTTATTCTGGTTACATGAATAATACCTTCAATGGTCATGCACCAAGTGAGAATGGTTTGTTGAAATCTTGATCGTAGTAGTACACATGTTCATAACATTGATGTCAAAAGATACAAAGTTAATAATGATAGTACCACATACTTGTGGCACTGCCGTTAAATGTCATATTGGTATAAAGCGCATGTAGAAACTCCATGCTGATGGATATTTGGACTCATCGATTTCGAATCGGTTGAGACATGCGAACCATGCCTCTTGGGCAAGATGACTAAAGGACCCCGTTGGATGGAGCAAGCAAGTGATTCATTGGAAATGATACATGTTGATGTATGCAATCTAGTGAGTCTTGTAGCGTGCAGTGGATATCGTTATTTTCTTACCTTCACTGATGATTTGAGTAGATATAGTGTATATTTACTTAATGAAACACAAGTCTGAATCGTTTGAAAGGTTCAAGCAAATTCAGAGTGAAGTTTAAAGATCATCGTGACAAGAAGATAAAAATGACCGCGATATGATCGTGGAGGTGAATATCTGAGTTACGAGTTTGGCATACAACTTAAGACAACGTGAAATTTGTTTCACAACTAACGCCACCTGGAACACCATGCTGTGATGGTGTGTCCGAACATCATAGTCATGCTCTATTGATATAGTGCATACTGTGATGTCTCTTATCATTTTACTACTATAATTTTTGGGGTTATGCATTAGAGACAACTACATTCACTTTAAATAGGGCATCATCTAAATCCGTTGAGATGACACCGTGTGAATTATGGTTTGATAGAAACCTAAGCTGTCATTTCTTAATGTTTGGGGCTGCGATGCTTGTGTGGAAAATGTTTTCACATAATAAGCTAGAACCCAAAGCGGACAAATGTATCTTCATAGAATACCCTAAGAACAGATGGGTATGCCTTCTATCTCAGATCCGAGTGCAAAGTGTTTGTTGCTAGAACTGGGTCCTTTCTCGAGAAAAAGTTTCTCTCAAAAGAATTGAGTGGGAGGAAGATAGAACTTGATGAGGTTGTTAAACCTTTGTTCAACCAGAGAGTAGCGCAGCGCAGAAAGATGTTTCTGTGAAGCCTACGTTAGTTGAAGAGGAAGTTAATGATGATGATCATGAAGCTTCAGGATCAAGTTACTATCGAACTCCGTAGGTCGACAAGGATGTGTACTGCTCCTGAGCGGTACGACAACTCTGTCTTGGAGGTCATGTTGTTGGACAACGATGAACCTACGAGCTATGGATAAGCGATGATGGGCCCGGATTCCGACAAATGGTTGGAGGCCATGAAATCCGAGATAGGATCCATGTATTAAAACCAAGTGTAGACTTTGGTAGACTTGCTCGTTGGACGGCAGGTCGTTGAGTACAAATGGATCTTTAAAATGAAGACAGACACTGATGGTGAATGTCACTATTTGTAAAGCTCGACTTGTTGCAAAGATGTTTGTGACAAGTTCAAGGAGTTGACTACGATGAGACTTTCTCACTCGTAGCGATGCTAAAAGTCTGTTGGAATTGTGTTAGCAGTTGCTGTGTTTTCAATTATGAAATCTGGCAGATGGATGTCAAAACATCGTTTCCTTAATGGTTTACTTGAGGAAAGGTTGTATGTGATACAACCAGAAGGTTTTGTCAGGCCTAAGGATGCTAAAAGGTGTGCAAGCTTCGGTGATCCTTCCATGGACTGAAGCAAGCATCTCGGAGTTGGAATATATGCTTTGATGAGGTGATCAAAGTTTTGATGTTTATACAAAGTTTATGAGAAACTTGTATTTGCAATAAAGTGAGTGGGAGCACTATAGAATTTCTGATCAGTATATGTGGATGACATATTGTTGTTCAGAAATAATGTAGAGTTTCTGGAAAGCATAAAACGGTTATTTGGAAAGTGATTTTCAAAGGAAGACCTGGATAAAGCTACCTAATTGTTGAGCATCAAAATCTATAGAGATAGATCAAGATGCTTGATGAGACTTTCAATGAGTGCATACCTTCACAAGATTTTGAAAGAGTTCAAAATGGATCAGCCAGAGAAATAGTTCTCGTCTGATTTGTAAGGTGTGAAGTTGAGTGAGACTCAAAGCTCGACAACGGCAGAAGAAAGAGAAAGGACGAACGTCGTCCCCTATGCCTTAGCCATAGGCTCTATATTATGCCATGCTGTGTACCGCACCTATGTGTGCCTTGCCATGAGTTTGTCAAGGGGTACAAGAGTGGTCCAGGAGTGGATCACTGGACAGCGGTCGGAATTATCCTTAGTAACCAGAGGACTAAGGAAATGTTTCTTGATTATGGAGGTGATAAAGAGTTCGTCGTAAATAGTTACGTCGATGCAAGCTTTAACACCTATCCGGATGACTAGTAGTAGCAATCTGGATACGTATAGTGGAGCAGCCATTTGGAAATAGTACCAAGTGGAGTGTGGTAGCAGTGTTTACGGTTTGACATAGAGATTTGCAAAGTACACACGGATCTGAATATCGCAGACCCGTTGACTATAAGACCTCTCTCACATGCAAAGCATGATCGAGCCCCAAAACTCATTGGGTGTTAGATTCATAACAATGCGAATCACATGGTGATGTGAACTAGATTATTGACTCTAGTGCAAGTGGGAGACTGTTGGAAATATGCCCTAGAGGCAATAATAGATTAGTTATTATCATATTTCCTTGTTCGTGATAATCGTTTATTATCCATGCTATAATTGTATTGATCGGAAACTCAGATACATGTGTGGATACATAGACAACACCATGTCCCTAGTATGCCTCTAGTAGACTAGCTCGTTGATCAAAGGATGGTTAAGGTTTCCTAGCCATGGACATGAGATGTCATTTGATAACGGGATCACATCATTAGGAGAATGATGTGATGGATAAGACCCAAACTACAAACATAGCATATGATCGTTTCAGTTTATTGCTACTGTTTTCTGCATGTCAAGTATATGTTCCTATGACCATGAGATCATGCAACTCACGGATATCGGAGGAGTGCCTTGTGTGTATCAAACGTCGCAACGTAACTGGGTGACTATAAAGGTGCTCTACAGGTATCTCCGATGGTGTTTGTTGAGTTGGCATGGATCGAGACTGGGATTTGTTACTCCGTGTAACGGAGAGGTATCTCGGGGCCCACTCGGTAATGCAACATCACAATAAGCCTTGCAAGCAATGTGACTAATTGTTAGTTGCGGGATCTTGTATTACGGAACGAGTAAAGAGACTTGCCGGTAACGAGGTTGAACTAGGTATGGAGATACCGACGATCGAATCTCGGGCAAGTAACATACCGAAGAACAAAGGGAACGATATACGGGATTGACTGAATCCTTGACATAGAGGTTCGACCGATAAAGATCTTCGTAGAATATGTAGGAACCAATGTGGACGTCCAGGTCCCGCCATTGGTTATTGACCGTAGAGGTGTCTCGGTCATGTCTACATAGTTCTCGAACCCGCAGGGTCTGCACACTTAAGGTTCGGTGACGTTTCGGTAGTGTAGAGTTATGTATGGTGGTGACCGAAGGTTGTTCGGAGTCCCGGATGAGATCCCGGACGTCACGAGGAGCTCCGGAATGGTCCGGAGGTAAAGATTCATATATAGGAAGTCCCAGTTTGGTTTCCGGAAAAGTTTCGGGCTCATCGGTAGTGTACCGGGAGTATCGGTATTGTACCGGGAGTGCCGGTAGTGTACCGGAGGACCTCCGGGAGGGGTATTTCGACCCCAAGAGGTCCATGGGCTGTGGGAGAATAATAACCAGCCCTTAGTGGGCTGGGAAAACAGCCACAAAGGCCCATGGCGCAGGAGAGAAAGTCCTAAAGCAAAAAGTGGAAAATCAGCCAATAGGAGGCAATCCTACTCCAACTAGGATTGGAGGTGAAGTAGGATTGCTCCCACCTCCTATTTCGGCCGACCCAAAGGCCTTGGCTGCCTCTCCTCTCCTCTCCTCCTATATATACTAGTGGATTGGGTGGTTTTTGGACAGAATTTCCGGCCACGTGCTACCCGTTACACCGGTGCACAGTTTCTCCTCTAGATCGGTTTTCCGCAGCGCTTAGGCGAAGCCCTGCCGGAATCACTCCACCACCATCACCGGAGCGCCGTCACGCTGCCGGTGAACTCTCTCTCCTCTCCACCTCCTCTTGCTGGATCAAGATGGTGGAGATCGTCATCAAGCTGCACGTGTGCTGAACGCGGAGGTGCCGTCCGTTCGGCGCTAGATCGGAAGGACCGTGATCGAGATCGCGAGACGGTTCGTGATGTGATCACGGAACGGATCGTGATGAGTTCGCGGGATAGATCGTGATCAAGATCGTGAGATGGATCGTGATGAGATCGCGGGACGGATCGTGATGAGTTCACGGGACGGATCATGATTGGATCGCGGGACGGATCGTGATGAGATCGCGGGACGCTCGGCGATTTGGATCGCGAAGATGTTCGACTACACCAACCGCGTTTCTTAACGCTTCCCGCTTAGCGATCTACAAGGGTATGTAGATCCACTCTCCCTCTCGTAGATGCTCATCACCATGGATAGGTTTGCGTGTGCGTAGGAAAATTTTTGTTTCCCATGCGACGTTCCCCAACAGCAACCGCTCTCCTCATAATCGAAGCACTTAGTCTCGGGTTTGGGTTCAACTTTGGGTTGCTTCACTGGAGCAGCAACTGACTTGCTATCCATAAAGTTTTCCCTCATTGCTCCTGCCCTTCTCGAAACTAGTGGTTTTACTAACCATCAACACTTGACGCTCCTTCTTGATTTCTACCTTCGCGATGTCAAACATCGCGAACAGCTCAGGGATCATTATTTCTATCCCTGGCATTTTATAGTTCATCACCAATTTCTAGTAGCTTAGTGACAGTGACTTGGAGAACTATATCAATCACTATCTTATTTGGAAGATCAACTCCCACTCGATTTAAGCGATTGTAGCACCCAGACAATCTGAGCACATGCTCAACGATTGAGCTATTCTCTTTCATATTACAGGCAAAGAATCTTGTTGGAGATATCATATCTCACAACACGGGCATGAGCTTGAGATCCTAATTTTAGCTCTTAGAACATCTCATATGTTCTGTGACGTTCAAAACGTTTCGGAGCCTCAATTCTAAGATGTAATGCATGACGCACTAAACTATCAAGTAGTTATCAGAACGTGCCTGTCAGATGTTCACAACATCTACAAACAACGCTAAAGGGGTTGGCGCACCGAGCTGTGCATTAAGGACATAAGCCTTCTGTGCAGCAATGAGGACAATCCTCAGATCACGGAGCCAGTCCGCAATATTGCTACCATCATCTTTCAACTCTATTTCTCTAGGAACATATAAAAATTCAAGGGAGCTACAACGTGAGCTAGTAATCTACAACATAGTTTGCAAAGACACTACTGACTATGTTCATGATAATGAGTTCAATTAATCATATTACTTAAGAACTCCCACTCAAATTGACATCCCTCTAGTCATTCGAGTGATACATGATCCAAATTCACCAACTCAGGTCCGATCATCACGTGAGTTGAGGTGGTTTCAATGGTGAACATCATCATGTTGATCATATCTACTATATGACTCTTGTTCGACCTTTTGGTCTCTTTTGTTCCGAGGCCATGTCTGTACATGCTAGGCTCATCAAGTTTAACCCGAGTGTTCTGCATGTGCAACACTGGCTTGCACCCGTTGTATGTGAACGTAGAGTCTATCACACCCGATCATCACGTGGTGTCTCAACACGACAAACTTTCGCAACGGTGCACACTCGGGGAGAACATAATTCATCTTGAAATTTAAGTGAGGGATCACCTTATAATGCTACCATCGTCCTAAGCAAAACAAGGTGCATAAAAGGATTAACATCACATGCAAATCATAAGTGACATGATATGGCCATGAACTTGTGCTTTTGATCTCCATCTTGAAAGCACCGGCATGATCTCCATCGTCATCGGCACGACACCATGATCTCCATCATCTTGATCTCCATCAACGTGTTGCCATCGGGGTTGTCGCGCCCAACATGCTTCTACTACTATTGCTACCGTTTAGCGATAAAGTAAAGCATTACATAGCGCTTAATGATTGACATGCATGTCATACAATAATTATAGACAACCCTATGGCTCCTGCCGGTTGCCGTACTCATCGACATGCAAGTCATGATATTCTATACAACACATGATCATCTCATACATCACATATATCACATCATGTAATTGGCCATATCACATAACAACATACCCTGCAAAAACAAGTTAGACGTCCTCTAATTGTTGTTGCATGTTTTACGTCACTGCTACGTGTATCTAGCAAGAACAACTCTCATCTACGCAGAAACCACAACGGTGATACACTAGTTGCTTTTCAACCTTCTCAAGGACCGCCTTTGTCGAATCCGATCCAACTAAAGTGAGAGAAAATGGCACCCGCAAGCCATCTATGCAACAAGTTGCGGTTGAGGGAACCTATCTCTCGTAAGCATACGAGTAATGTTGGCCCGGGCCGCTTCATCTCACAATACCGCTGATCCAAAACACGACCAAGGGAGGAAGCAATCTAAGCATCAATGCCCACAAACTCTTTGTGTTCTACTCGAGATCTCATCTACACATAGACCTAGCTCATGATGCCACTATTAGGGAACATCGCATGGGAAACAAAAAAATTCCTATGCACACGCAAGATCTATCCATGGTGATGAGCATATACGAGAGGGAGAGTGGATCTACATACCCTTGTAGATCGCTAAGCGGTAAGCGTTAAGAAACGCGGTTGGTGTAGTCGTACGTCTTCTCGATCCAAATCGCCAAGCGTCCCGCGATCTCATCACGATCCGTCCCGCGATCCGATCACGATCCGTCCCGTGAACTCTTCATGATCTGTCCCGCGATCCAATCACGATCCGTCCCACGAACTCATCATGATCCGTCCCGCGAACTCATCATGATCCGTCTCGTCATCTTGATCACGGTCCTTCCGATCTAGCGCCGAACGGACGACACCTCCGCGTTCAGCACACGTATAACTCGATGACGATCTCCGCCTTCTTGATCCAGCAAGAGGGAGCGGAGAGGTAGACGAGTTCACCGGTAGCGTGAAGGCACCGCGGTGATGGTGGTGGAGAAATTCTGGCAGGGCTTCGCCTAAGCACTGCAGAAATCCGATCTAGAGGAGAAACTATGCACTGGAGGAATGGGCAGCACGTGGCTAAAAATTCTGTGCAAAAAACCCTAAAACCTCCAGTATATATAAGAGGGAGGGAGGAGAGGACTTGGCGCAAGGGCCAAGCCTCCTTGGGTCGGCCGAAGTGGGGAGGAGAGGAGGACTCCTCCTCCAATCCTAGTAGGACTAGGATTCCTCCCTTTTTTTGGCCTTTTTCCACCTTTTTCCCTTTGGGCTTTTCTTCCCAGCCGCATGGGCCTTGTGTGGGACTTCCACCATCCCACAAAGGGCTGGTATTTACTCTTCCACAGCCCATGTAGCCTCTTGGGTCGAAATACCCCTCCCGATGGTCTCCCGGTACACTACCGACACTCCCGGTACACTACCGATGAGCCCGAAACCTTTCCGGTGACCAAAATAGGACTTCCTATATATGAATCTTTACCTCCGGACCATTCCGCAGCTCCTCGTGACGTCCGGGATCTCATCCGGGACTCCGAACAACCTTCGGTCACCACCATACATAACTCTATACTACTGAAACGTCATCAAACCTTAAGTGTGCAGACCCTACGGGTTCGAGAACTATGTAGACATGACCGAGACACCTCTACGGTCAATAAAAAATAGCGGGACCTGGATGCCCATATTGGTTCCTACATATTATATGAAGATCTTTATCGGTCGAACCTCTATGTCAAGGATTCAGTTAATCCCGTAACATGTTCTCTTTGTTCTTCGGTATGTTACTTGCCCAAGATTCGATCGTCGGTATCTCCATACCTAGTTCAACCTCGTTACCGGCAAGTCTCTTTACTCGTTTCATAATACAAGATCCCATGACTAACACTTAGTCACATTGCTTGCAAGGCTTGTTGTGATGTTGTATTACCGAGTGGGCCCTGAGATACCTCTCCGTCACACGGAGTAACAAATCCCAGTCTTGATCCATGCCAACTCAACAGACACCCTCGGAGATACCTGTAGAGTACCTTTATAGTCACCCAGTTACGTTGTGACTTTTGATACACACAAGGCACTCCTCCGGTGTCAGTGAGTTGCATGATCTCACGGTCATAGGAACATATACTTGACATGCAGAAAACAGTAGCAATAAACTGACACGATCATATGCTACGTTTGTAGTTTGGGGCTTGTCCATCACACCATTCTCCTAATGATGTGATCCCATTATCAAATGACATCTCATGTCCATGGCTAGGAAACCTTAACCATCTTTGATCAACGAGCTAGTCTATTAGAGGCATACTAGGGACATGGTTTTGTCTATGTATCCACACATGCATCTAAGTCTCCGATCAATACAATTATAGCATGGATAATAAACGATTATCATGAAGAAGGAAATATGATAATTACTAATTTATTATTGCCTCTAGGTCATATTTCCAACAATCCCCTACCCATCAAAGTTCAAGTCCCAGACTTGACGTTGTTGCTTGCATTTTCCTAGATTTATTTCAGGTCTTTCGGCGATGTGCTTTCAGTGGGAGGAGACATTCGCCATAAACAATGTCCCTCTCGTCATATATGAGGACTTATCCATCAACATCATCACCAGAACAATGTCATCTACAAATCCTAGTTCTTCCATTGCTTTCAATCTTTGTATCAAACCTTAGATTGGTACATGGGGGTGCTAGCAATGTTGATCTTGTAGTCGATGCAAGTTGGTTTACTTGATGGAAGATTATATGTTCAGATTGTTTATCATTTATTTATCTCCTCTAATCCTATACATGAATATGATTTGTGGATAGTTCCATTTGTTCGCGAGGACATGGGATAAGTCTTGTTATAAGTAATCATGTGAAGTTGGTTTAGTTCAATGTTTAGATAATGTGTTATGTTGTTCTTACTATAGTGATGTCGTGTGAACATTGACTACATGGCACTTAATCTTGTTTGAGCCTAGGGGAAGACATTGTGTAATTAGTTAGTAGAGGATGGGTTGTGGAAGTAACATAAAGCTAAACCCAGTTCATGAGTTACTCGATAAGAGGCCGATTTGAATCCATGTGTTTAATGGTACGGTTAGATTTATCTTAATACTTCTATTGTAGTTGTGGATGCTTGCAGGGAGAGGTTAATCATAAATAGGATATTGCGGAATATATCAATGACATTCCTATATTGTGCCATAAGTGAAGATTATGAATTTATGGTGGATATTGTGGTTCCATATATACTAAACAAATGACTCACGAAGCCACATATATATCTTTCCAGCTCATGCTCGACATCACTTGCAGTGAACGATATCGTTCACCTACTGCTTAATATCACCTTTAGTTGTCTCTTGGCATGCTACGAAATAGCCAGTTATCTAGTGCCGCTACACTTGCGCTACGTAATAGCCAGTTGTCTAGTAACCCTACACTTGCACTAGTGTGAACTCCTCTCAAAGACGTTAAAAATTCACATTATTAAAAGTTGTGCCATATATTTCATTGGAATCGAAGAAACACACAAGTTATAGTGATACGATGGGAGTACGTACTCTCACACGGGGGTGGCCAAGAGATAGACATAGATAAAGAATGCTCACGAGCACAACGATCAACGCCAGATCTGTATTGTGTTATAAGTGATGATTATAGGTTTATGACACATACTATGGTACCATCTACATTAAAGAAATAACTCACGTAACCACATATATCTCTTTGCAGCTCATGATAGGCGTTACCCACAATGAAATGGAGCGTTCACTCACCAATTATAGTAACGTCTATAGTTGTGTGTCAGCATGCTAAGAAATAACCGATTATTTAGCGCCACTAGAATTCTGCTGATATCGACTCCTCTCAAAGATGTCACTTGTTCACATTACTAAAACTTACAACATATATTTCACTGTAACGACAAAAAATTATGAAACCACATATATCTCTTCCCATCACATTTCCCTAGCTAATGGTTCAAAGTTACGACATGGTGCAACTACATTAGAAGATTGTACAAAAGGTGCCGCATAATGCAGCTAGCCACATCAGAAGATCGTACAGAACACGCCACAACATGCAGCCAGCCACTTTAGGACACCGTACAAAAGGCGACACACCATGTAGCCACCCACACCATGATAGCCTACAGAAGGTGCAACACCGTGCAACCAGCCATAGAAGGCGCTACACCATGCTGTTGGAAATATGCCCTAGAGGAAATAAATAAAGTGTTTATTATTATATTTCCTTGTTCATGATAATCGTTTATTGTCCATGCTATAATTGTGTTGATTGGAAACTAAATACATGTGTGGGCATATAGGCAAACATTGTGTCCCTAGTGTGCCTCTAGCAGGCTAGCTCGTTGATCAAAGATGGTTAAGGTTTCCTGGCCATGGACATGAGATGTCATTTGATATCGGGATCACATCATTAGGAGAATGATGTGATGGAAAATACCCAAACTATGAACGTAGCATATGATCGTGTCAGTTTATTGCTACTGTTTTCTGCATGTCAAGTATCTGTTTCTATGACCATGAGATCATGCAACTCACTAACAGCGGAGGAGTGCCTTGTGTGTATCAAATGTCACAACGTAACTGGGCGACTATAAAGGTGCTCTACAGGCATCTCCAAGGGTGTCTGCTGGGTTGGCATGGATCAACACTGGGATTTGTTACTCCGTGTGACGGAGAGGTATCTCAGGGCCCACTTGGTAATACAACATCACAATAAGCCTTGCAAGCAATGTGACTAAGTGTTAGACACGAGATCTTGTATTACGGAACGAGTAAAGAGACCTGCCAGTAACGAGGTTGAACTAGGTATAGAGATACCGACGATCGAATCTCGGGCAAGTAACATACCGAAGGACAAAGGGAACATCATACGGGATTAACTGAATCCTTGACATAGAGGTTCGACCGATAAAGATCTTTGTAGAATATGTAGGAATCAATATGGGCATCGAGGTACCGCTATTGGTTATTGACCGTAGAGGTGTATCGGTCATGTCTACATAGTTCTCGAACCCGCAGGGTCTGCACATTTAAGGTTCGGTGACATTTCGATATAGATGAGTTATGTGTGTTGGTGACCAAAGGTTGTTCGGAGTTCTGGATGAGATCCCGGACATGACGAGGAGCTCCGGAATGGTCCGGAGGTGAAGATTCATATATAGGAAGTTCCGTGTTGGTTACCGAGAAAAGTTCGGGCGTCACCGGTAACGTCCCAGGGGTGCCGGGAGGGTCCCTGGGGTCCACCGGAAGGGGCCACCATCCCAAAGGCCTACATGGGCTGTGAGAGAGGGCACACCAGCCCTTGGTTGTCTGGCCGCCCCTCCCACAAAGGCCCATGCGACAAGGGGGTTGGTGGGAGGGCCAACCCTAGGGTTGGCGCCACCTTGCTTGGGTGGCAAGCCACCCTAGGGCGCCTCCTGTTGGAAATATGCCCTAGAGGCAATAATAAAATGGTTACTATTGTATTTCCTTGTTCATGATAATTGTCTATTGTTCATGCTATAATTGTGTTAACCGGAAACCGTAATGCATGTGTGAATACATAGACCACAACATGTCCCTAGTGAGTCTCTAGTTGCCTAGCTCGTTGATCAATAGATGGTCATGGTTTCATGACCATGGACATTGGATGTCGTTGATAACGGGATCACATCATTAGGAGAATGATGTGATGGACAAGACCCAATCCTAAGCATAGCACAAGATCATGTAGTTCGTCTGCTGAAGCTTTTCTAATGTCAAGTATCGTTTCCTTAGACCATGAGATTGTGCAACTCCCGGATACAGTAGGAATTCTTTGGGTGTGCCAAATGTCACAACGTAACTGGGTGGCTATAAAGGTGCACCACTGGTATCTCCGAAAGTGTCTGTTGGGTTGGCACGAATCGAGACTGGGATTTGTCACTTCGTATGACGGGGAGGTATCTCTAGGCCCACTCGGTAAGACATCATCATAATAAGCTCAATGTGACTAAGGAGTTAGCCACGGGATGATGTGTTATGGAACGAGTAAAGAGACTTGACAGTAATGAGATTGAACAAGGTATAGGGATACCGACGATCGAATCTCGGGCAAGTATCATACCGGTAGACAAAGGGAATTGTATACAGGATTGATTGAATCCCCGACATCGTGGTTCATCCAATGAGATCATCGTGGAGCATGTGGGATCCAACATGGCTATCTAGATCCCGCTGTTGGTTATTGACCAGAGAGGTGTCTCGGTCATGTCTATGTGTCTCCCGAACCCGTAGGGTCTACACACTTAAGGTTCGATGATGCTAGGGTTATAGGGAAATGGTATACATGTTTATCAAAGGTTGTTAGGAGTACTGGATGAGATCCCGGACGTCACGAGGATCTCCGGAATGGTCCGGAGGTAAAGATTGATATATAGGAAGTCATGTTTTGGTCATCGGAAAGTTTTCGGGCTCATCGGTAGTGTATCGGGAGTGCCGGGAGGGTGCCGGAGGACCCACGGGAGGGGTGTGACGACAAACGGACCTTATGGGCTGTTAGATAAAGTGTTCCAGCCCTTATTAGGCTGGGAAAGACCTTTGCTAAAGGCCCATGCGCATAAGGATAAAGAGATAAGGCAAAAAGGAGTTTGAAAGGACGAGATCCACCTCCCTTGTGGGAGGTGGACTCCTCCCCTAGCTCGGCCGAACCTCTCCTCCTTGGAGGAGGGGCCAAGGCAGACCTCCCTCTCCCTCCTCCTATATATACTTGAGGTTTTGTTTGTTTTGAGAAAAGATTTGATCTCTCTCTCCCACGGCGCAGCCCTACCTCTCTTCTTCCTCCTCCTACCTTGCTGCTCCACCACCACCACACCGTCGTGCTGATGTTGGATATCTTCCCCAACCTCTTCCTCCTCCTTGCTGGATCAAGGCGCGAGAGACGTCACCGGGCTGTACGTGTGTTGAACGCGGAGGCGCCGTTGTTCAGCGCTTAGATTGGAATCGACCGCGATCTGAATCGCTGCGAGTACGACTCCACCAACCACGTTCTTGTAACGTTTCCGCTTAGCGATCTTCAAAGTTATGAAGATGCAATCTCTCCCCACTTGTTGCTGGTTTCTCCATAGATAGATCTTGGTGATCGTAGGAATTTTTTTGATTTACTACTACGTCTCCCAACAGTGGCATCATGAGCTAGGTCTATGCGTAGAATCTATGCACGAGTAGAACACAAAGCAGTTGTGGGCATCGATCTTGTTAATTTTCTTACCACTACTAGTATTATCTTTATTCGGCGGTATTGTGGGATGAAGCGCCCTGGACCAACTTTACACGTACGCTTACGTGAGACCGGTTCCACCGCTTGACATGCACTTGTTGCATAAGGTGGCTAGAGGGTGTCTGTCTCTTCCACCTTAGTTGGATTGGATTTGATGAAAAGGGTCCTTATGAAGCGTAAATAGCAATTGGCATATCACGTTGTGGTTTTGGTGTAGGTAAGAAACGTTCTTGCTAGAAACCTATAGCAGCCACGTAAAAACTTGCAACTACAAATTAGAGGACGTCTAACTACTTTTTGCAGGATGTGCCTTGTGATGTGATATGGCCAAAGGATGTGATGTGATGCATTGTGATGTATGAGATTGATCATGTTCTTGTAATAGGATTCACTACTTGCATGCCGATGAGTATGACAACCGACATGAGCCATAGGAGTTGTCTTATTTTATTGTATGACCTGCGTGTCAATCATAAATGCCATGTAATTACTTTACTTTATTGCTAAACGTTAGCCATAGTAGTAGAAGTAATAGTTGGCGAGACAACTTCATGAAGACACGATGATGGAGATCATGGTGTCATGCCGGTGACAGTGATGATCATGGTGCCCCGAAGATGGAGATCAAAGGAGCAAGATGATATTGGCAATATCACGGCACTATATTGATTGCATGTGATGTTTATCATGTTTACATCTTATTTGCTTAGAACGACGGTAGTAAATAAGATGATCTCTCAATAAAATTTCAAGAAATGTGTTCACCCTAATTGTGCACCGTTGCTAAGGATCGTTGTTCCGAAGCACCACGTGATGATCGGGTGTGATAGGTTCTAACGTTCGCATATAACGAGTGTAAGCCAGATTTACACATGCGAAACACTTAGGTTGACTTGACGAGCCTAGCATGTACAGACATGGCCTCGGAACACGGAAGACCGAAAGGTCGAACATGAGTCGTATAGAAGATACGATCAACATGAAGATGTTCACCATGGATGACTAGTCCGTCTCACGTGATGATCATACACGGGCTAGTTGACATGGATCATGTATCACTTGGATGACTAGAGAGATGTCTATCTAAGTGGGAGTTCATTAAATAATTTGATTGTGCGAACTTAATTATCATGAACTTAGTCTAAAATTGTCTTTAGAATCTATATTGTAGATCCAATGTCCAACACTAATGTCACCCTCAACTTCAACGCGTTCCTAGAGAAAACCAAGCTGAAAGATGATGGAAGCAACTATGCGGACTGGGTCCATAGCTTGAGGATCATCCTCATAGCTTCCAAAAGATTGTATGTCTGTGATGCACCGCTAGGTGACGCACCCATTTTCCCAGCAGATCAAGACATTATGAACGCTTGGCAATCACGCTGCGATGATTACTCCCTTGTTCAATGCGGCATGCCTTACAGTTTAGAACCGGGGCTCCAAAAGCGTTTTGAGCAACACGGAGCATATGAGATGTTCCAAGAGCTGAAATTGGTTTTCCAAGCTCATGCCCGGGTCGAGAGATATGATGTCTCCGACAAGTTCTTTAGTTGTAAGATGGAGGAAAACAGTTCTGTCAGTGAGCACATACTCAAAATGTGTGGGTTGCACAACCGCTTGACTTAGCTGGGAGTTAATCTCCCGGATGACTCGGTCATTGACAGAATCCTCCAGTCGCTTCCACCTAGCTACAAGAGCTTTGTGATGAACTACAACATGCAGGGTATGGAGAAGTCCATTCCTGAGTTGTACTCGATGCTGAAATCAGCGGAGGTCGAGATCAAAAAGGAGCATCAAGTGTTGATGGTGAATAAGACCACTAGTTTCAAGAAAGGCAAGGGTAAGAAGAACTTCAAGAAGGACAGCAAAGTTGTTGCCGCACCCGGTAAGCAAGTTGCCGGGAAGAAGAACAAGCATGGACCCAAGCCTGAGACTGAGTGCTTTTATTGCAAGGATACCGGTCACTGGAAGCAGAACTGCCCCAAGTACTTAGCGGATAAGAAGGCCGACAATGTTAAAGGTATATGTGATATACTTGTTATTGATGTGTACCTAACCAGCGCTCGTAGTAGCTCCTGGGTATTTGATACCGGTGCACTTGCTCACATTTGTAACTCCAAGCAGGAGCTGCGGCATAAGCGGAGGCTGGCAAAGGACGAGGTGATGATGCGCGTCAGGAATGGTTCCAAGGTCGATGTGATCGCCGTCGGCATGCTACCTCTACATCTACCTTCGGGATTAGTTTTAAAACTCAATAATTGTTATTTAGTACCAGCTTTGAGCATGAACATTGTATCTGGATCTCGCTTGATGCGAGACGGCTACTCATTTAAATATGAGAATAATGGTTGTTCTATTTATATGAGAGAAATGTTTTATGGTCATGCCCTGCTGGTCAATGGTTTATTTTTGATGAATCTCGAACGTGATGTTACACATGTCCATAGTGTGAGTACCAAAAGGTGTAAGGTTGATAACGATAGTCCCACTTACATGTGGCACTGCCGCCTTGGTCATATTGGTGTCAAACGCATGAAGAAGCTCCATGCTGATGGTCTTTTGGAGTCTCTTGATTTCGAATCATTTGACACGTGCGAATCATGCCTCATGGGTAAGATGACCAAGACTCCGTTCTCTGGAACAATGGAGCGAGCAACTGACTTGTTGGAGATAATGCATACCGATGTATGCGGTCCAATGAGCATCGAGGCCCACGGTGGCTACCATTATGTTCTCACCCTCACTGATGACTTGAGCAGATATGGGTATGTCTACTTAATGAAACACAAGTCTGAAACCTTTGAAAGGTTCAAGGAATTTCAGAGTGAGGTAGAGAATCAACGTGAAAGGAAAATAAAGTGCCTACGATCTGATCGTGGCGGAGAATATTGAAGTCACGAGTTTGGCACGCACCTAAGGAAATGTGGAATCGTTTCACAACTCACGCCGCCTGGCACACCTCAGCGAAATGGTGTGTGTGAACGTTGCAATCGCACTCTATTGGATATGGTGCCATCTATGATTTCTCTTACCGACTTATCGCTATCATTTTGGGGATATCCATTAGAGACTGCGGCATTCACTTTAAATAGGGCACCGTCAAAGTCCGTTGAGACGACACCGTGTGAATTATGGTTTGGAAAGAAACCTAAGCTGTCGTTTCTAAAAGTTTGGGGATGCGATGCTTATGTGAAGAAACTTCAACCTGAGAAGCTCGAACCCAAAGCGGAAAAGTGCGTCTTCATAGGATATCCCAAAGAGATTATTGGGTATACCTTCTACCTCAGATCCGAAGGCAAAGTCTTTTTTGCCAAGAATGGATCCTTTCTTGAGAAAGAGTTTCTCTTGAAAGAAGTAAGTGGGAGGAAAATAGAACTTGATGAGGTAATTGTACCTCCACTCGAACCGGAGAGTAGCACAGCGTAGGAAGTTGTTTCTGTGGAGCCAACATCGGCTGGAGAGGAAGTTAATGATGATGATCATGAAACTTCAGATCAAGTTACTATTGAACGTCGAAGGTCCACTAGGACACGTTCCGCACCAGAGTGGTACGGCAACCCTGTCCTGGAGATCATGTTGTTGGACAACGGTGAACCTTCAAACTATGAAGAAGCGATGGTGGGCACGGATTCCAACAAATGGCTTGAAGCCATGAAATCCGAGATAGGATCCATGTATGAGAACAAAGTGTGGACTTTGGTGGACTTGCCTGATGATAAGCGAGCCTTTGAAAATAAATGGATCTTTAAGAAGAAGACTGACGCAGATGCTAGTGTGGCCGTCTATAAGGCTTGGCTAGTCGCTAAGGGTTATCGACAAGTTCAAGGAGTTGACTACGATGAGACTTTCTCACCTGTAGCGATGCTGAAGTTTGTCCGAATCATGTTAGCAATTGCCGCATTTTATGATTATGAGATCTGGCAAATGGACGTCAAAACGGCATTCCTTAATGGCTTCCTTAAGGAAGAACTGTATATGATGCAGCCGGAAGGTTTTGTCGATCCTAAAGATGCTAACAAAGTATGCAAGCTCCAGCGCTCCATCTATGGGCTGGTGTAAGCATCTTGGAGTTGGAACATTCGCTTTAATGAGGTGATTAAAGCATTTGGATTTATACAGGTTTATGGAGAACCCTGTATTTACAAGAAAGTGAGTGGGAGCTCTGTAGCATTTCTCATATTATATGTGGATGACATAATGATAATGGGAAATGATATAGAACTTTTGGAAAGTGTAAAGGCCTACTTGAATAAATGTTTTTCAATGAAGGACCTTGGAGAAGCTGCTTACATATTAGGCACCAAGATCTACAGAGATAGATCGAGACGCCTCATAGGTCTTTCACAAAGCACATACCTTGAAAAGATATTGAAGAAGTTCAATATAGATCAGTCCAAGAAGGGGTTCTTGCCTGTGTTACAGGGTGTGAGATTGAGTACGACTCAATGCCTGACCACGGCAAAGGATAGAGAAAAGATAAGTGTCATCCCCTATGCTTCAGCCATAGGCTCTATTATGTATGCCATGCTATGTACCAGACCTGATGTGAACCTTGCCATAAGTTTGGTAGGGAGGTACCAAAGTGATCCCAGAGCGGAACACTGGATAGCGGTCAAGAATATCCTGAAGTACCTGAAAAGGACAAAGGACATATTTCTCGTATATGTAGGTGTCGAAGAGCTCGTCGTAAAGGGTTACGTCGATGGTAGCTTGACACAGATCCGGACGACTCCAAGTCGCAAACCGGATACGTGTATATTTTGAACGGAGGGGCAGTCAGCTGGTGTAGCAGCAAGTAAAGCATCGTGGCGGCATCTACATGTGAAGCGGAGTACATAGCTGCTTCGGAAGTAGCAAAGGAAGGAGTCTGGATGAAGGAGTTCATCACCGACCTAGGAGTGATTCCCAATGCGTCGGGGCCAATGACTCTGTTCTGTGACAACACTGGAGCTATTGCCCTTGCGAAGGAGCCCATGTTTCACAAGAAGACAAGACACATCAAGCGCCGCTTCAACTCCATCTGTGATTACATTCAGGAGGGAGATATAGATATTTCTAAAGTACATACGTATTTGAATCTCGCAGATCCGTTGACTAAACCTCTCTCACGAGAAAAACATGATCAACACCAAAATGCTATGGGTGTTCGATTCATCACAATGTAACTAGATTATTGACTCTAGTGCAAGTGGGAGAGTGTTGGAAATATGCCCTAGAGGCAATAATAAAATGGTTATTATTGTATTTCCTTGTTCATGATAATTGTCTATTGTTCATGCTATAATTGTGTTAACCGGAAACCGTAATGCATGTGTGAATACATAGACCACAACATGTCCCTAGTGAGCCTCTAGTTGGATAGCTTGTTGATCAATAGATGGTCACGGTTTCATGACCATGGACATTGGATGTCATTGATAACGAGATCACATCATTAGGACAATGATGTGATGGACAAGACCCAATCCTAAGCATAACACAAGATCGTGTAGTTCGTCTGCTGAAGCTTTTCCAATGTCAAGTATTGTTTCCTTGGACCATGAGATTGTGCAACTCCCGGATACCGTAGGAATGCTTTGGGTGTGCCAAACATCACAACGTAACTGGGTGGCTATAAAGGTGCACTACGGGTATCTCCGAAAGTGTCTGTTGGGTTGGCACGAATCGAGACTGGGATTTGTCACTCCGTATAACGGAGAGGTATCTATGGGCCCACTCAGTAAGACCTCATAATGAGCTCAATGTGACTAAGGATTTAGCCACGGGATGATGTGTTACAGAACGAGTAAAGAAACTTTCCGGTAACGAGATTGAACAACCTATAGGGATACCGACGATCGAATCTCGGGCAAGTATCATACCGGTAGACAAAGGAAATTGTATACGGGATTGATTGAATCCCCGACATCGTGGTTCATCCGATGAGATCATCGTGGAGCATGTGGGAGCCAACATGGGTATTCAGATCTTGTTGTTGGTTATTGATCGGAGAGGTGTCTCGGTCATGTCTATGTGTCTCCCGAACCTGTAGGGTCTACACACTTAAGGTTCGATGATGCTAGGGTTATAGGGAAATGGTATACATGATTACCGAAGGTTTTTCGGAGTCCCGTATGAGATCCCGGACGTCACGAGGAGGTCCGGAATGGTCAGGAGGTAAAGATTGATATATAGGAAGTCCTGTTTTGGTCACCGGAAAGTTTTCGGGCTCATCGGTAGTGTACCGGGAGTGCCGGGAGGGTGCCAGAGGACCCCCGGGAGGGGTGTGACGACCAAAGGACCTTATGGGCTGTTAGATAAAGTATGTCAGCCTTTATTGGGATGGGAAATACCTTTGCTAAAGGCACATGCGCATAGGGATAAAGAGATAAGGCAAAAAGGAGTTTGAAAGGAGGAGATCCACCTCCCTTGTGGGAGGTGGACTCCTTCCCTAGCTCGGCCGAACCTATCCTCCTTGGAGGAGGGGCCAAGGCAGCCCTCCCTATCCATCATCCTATATATACTTGAGGTTTTGGCTGTTTTGAGAAAAGATTTGATCTCTCTCTCCCACGGCGCAGCCCTACCTCTCTTCTTCCTCCTCCAAAGTGCTTAGGCGAAGCCCTGCGGGAATACCTTGCTGCTCCACCACCACCACACCATCATGCTGCTGTTGGAGCTCTTCCCCAACCTCTCCCTCCTCCTTGCTGGATCAAAGCATGGGAGACGTCACCGGGCTGTACGTGTGTTGAACGCGGAGGCGCCGTTGTTCGGCGCTTAGATCGGAATCGACAGCGATCTGAATCGCTGCGAGTACGACTCCACCAACCGCGTTCTTGTAAAGCTTCCGCCTAGCGATCTTCAAAGGTGTGAAGATGCAATATCTCCCCACTCGTTTCTGGTTTCTCCATAGATAGATCTTGGTGATCGTAGGAATTTTTTTGATTTACTACTACGTCTCCCAACACCTCCACCCTTGGCCGCCGCCCCAAGGGGGAAACCCTAGGGGTTTGGGCGCACCACCCCTCCCCCTATATATATGTGAGAGGGAGGAGGGCAACCGCACCTTAAGACACGGCGCAGCCCTTCCTCCCTCTCCGATAGCCTCTCATCTAGTAGATTGGTCTGGTGCCGCTTAGCGAAGCTCTATCGGATCAGCTCCACCACCATCGCGGCCATGCCGTCGTGCTGCCAGCGAACCCATCTACCTCTACGCTCCCTCTTGCTAGATAAAAAAGGTGGAGATCTTCATCGAGCTGCACGTGTGCTGAACGCGGAGGTGTTGTCCGTTCGGCACTTGATCGGGAGTTTGTGGGACGGCTTGCGATTTGGATCACGGAGACGTACCACTACATCAACCACGTTTTTAATGCTTCCGCTTAGCGATCTACAAGGGTACGTAGATCCAATCTCTCGTCTCATAGATGCTCATCTCCTAGATTGATCTTGATGAAGCGTAGGAATTTTTTTGTTTCCAATGCAATGTACCCCAACAGTGGTATCATAGGTAGGTCTATGCGTAGATGAGATCTTGAGTAGAAGACAAAGAGTTTATGGGCATTGATATTCAGATTGCTTCCTTCCTTAGTCTTTTCTTGGTTCAGCGGTATTGTGGGATGAAGCGGTTCGGACCAACTTTACTCATATGCTTACGAGAGATCGTGTTCCATCGACTAACATATGACTTTGTCGCATAAAGATGGCTGGCGGGTGTTTGTCTCTCTCACTTTAGTTGGATCGGATTTGATTAAGGCGGTCCTTGTAGAAGGTTGAAAAGCAATCTTCATATCACCGTTGTGGTTTTGCGTAGGTAAGAATCGCTCTTGCTAGATACCCATAGCAGCCACGTAAAACATGCAACAACAATTAGAGGACGTCTAACTTCTTCTTGCAGGGTATGTTGTGATGTGATATGGCCAATTACATGATGTGATATATGTGATGTATGAGATGATCATGTTTTTGTATAGAATATCACGACTTGCATGTCGATGAGTATGGCAGCCAGCAGGAGCCATAGGGTTGTCTTTATTATTGTATGACCTGTGTGTCAATATTTAAGCGCTATGTAATGCTTTACTTTATCGCTAAGCGGTAGCAATAGTACTATGACCATGGTGGGCACGACAACCCCGATGATGACACAATGATGGAGATCATGTTGTTATGTCAGTGACGATGGAGATCATGCCGGTGCTTTGGAAATGGAGATCAAAAGCACAAGTTCATGGCCATATCATGTCACTTATGATTTGCATGTGATGTTAATCTTTTTATGCACCATGTTTTGCTTAGGACGAAGGTAGCATTATAAGGTGATCTCTCACTTAAATTTCAATATGAATTGTGTTCTCCCTGAGTGTGCACCGTTGCAAAAGTTCGTCGTGTCGAGACACCACGTGATGATCGGGTGTGATAGACTCTATGTTCGCATACAACGGGTGCAAGCCAGTGTTGCACATGCGGAACACTCGAGTTAAACTTGACAAGCCTAGCATGTATAGACATGGCTTTGGAACACAAAAGACCGAAAGGTCGAACATGAGTTATATATTGGATATGATCAACATGATGATGTTCACCATTGAAACCACCTCAGCTCATGTGATGATCGGACTTGAGTTGGTGAGTTTGGATCATGTGTCACTCAGATGACCTGAGGGATGTCAATTTGAGTGGGAGCTTTAGTTATTTGATTAACTAAACTCATTATCTTGAACAATAGTGTTAGTAACCTTTGCTTATTTATGTTGTAGAGCAATGGCTCGTGCAGTAGCACCCCTGAATTTTCACGTGTTCCTAGAGAAAGCTAAGTTGAAAGATGATAGAAGTAACTTTGTGGATTGGGCCCATAATCTGAGGATTATCCTCATGGCTTCCCAGAAGGCATATGTCCTTGATGCACCGCTTGGTAACCAACCCGTAGACATCTCATCCGAAGACGTTAGGAACGCTTGGGAGGTATTTTCTGGAGATTACTCAATAGTTCAGTGTGCAATATTGTATGGCTTAGAACCGGGACTTCAAAGATGTTTTGAACGTCATGGAGCATATGAGATGTTCCAGGAGTTAGAGTTTATCTTTAAGAAAAATGCCTGGATCGAGAGGTATGAGACCTCTGATAAGTTCTATGCTTGCAAGATGGAGGAGAACAGGTCTATTAGTGAACATATACTCAGAATGTCTGGGTATTCGACCCGTCTGGCGGAGTTAGGGATGCCCCTTCTGCCGGAGGTGATCATTGATAGAGTTCTTCAATCATTGCCACCTAGCAACAAGAGCTTCGTGATGAACTATAACATGCACTGGATGACCAAGTCAGTCGCCGATCTATTTGCGATGCTGAAAGTCGATGAGTCTAAAATCCAGAAAGAACATCAAGTGTTGATGGTCAATAAAACCACTAGTTTCAAGAAGCATGGCAAGGGCAAGAAGAGTAACTCCAAGAAGGGTGGCAAACCAGTTGCTCCTCCCGTGAAGAAACCCAAGGATGGACCCAAGCCAGAAACTGAGTACTTTCATTGCAAGGGAACTGGTCACTGGAAGCAGAACTGCCCCAAGTACCTGGCCGACAAGAAGGCGGCCAACACCAAACAAGGTATATATGATATAGATGTTATTGATGTGTACCTTACTAGCTCTCGTTATAGTGCTTGGGTATTTGATACCGGTTCTGTTGCTCACATTTGCAACTCAAAGTAGGACCTATGGAATAGACGGAGGCTGGCTAAGCATGAAGTGACGATGCACGTGGGAAATGGTTCCAAGGTTGATGTGATCGCCGTCGGCACGCTCGCTCTTCGACTACCATCGGGATTAGTGATGAACCCAAATAATTGTTATTTAGTGCCTGCATTAAGGATGAACATTATATCTGGACCTTGTTTATTGCGAGACGGTTACTCATTTAAATCAGAGAATAATGGTTGTTCTATTTATATGAGTAATATCTTTTATGGTCATGCACCTAATGTGAGGGGTTTATTCTTATTGAATCTCGATAGTGATGATACACATGTTCATAGCATTGATGCCAAAAGATGTAGAGTTGATAATGATAGTACCACTTTTCTTGTGGCACTGCCGTGTGGGTCATATTGGTGTAAAACTTATGAGGAAGCTCCATGCTGATGGACTTTTGGAGTCACTTGATTTTGAATCACTTGACACATGTGAACCATGCCTCATGGGCAAGATGACTAAAACGCCGTTCTCTAGAATCACTTGACACTTCAACCAGAGAGTAGCGCAGCGCAGAAAGATGTTTCAGTGGAGCCAACGACGGTTGAAGAGGAATTTAATGATGATGATCATGAAACTTCAGATCAAGTTGCTATTGAACCTCGTAGGTCGACAAGGGCGCGTACTGCTCCTGAGTGGTACGACAACCCTGTCTTGGAGGTCATGTTGTTAGACAACAAAGAACCTACGAGCTATGGAGGAGCGATGATGGGCCCGGATTCAGAGAAATGGTTAGAGGCCATGAAATCCGAGATGGGATCCATGTATGAAAACAAAGTATGGAGTTTGGAAGTATTACCTGAAGGGCGAAAGGCCATTCAGAATAAATGGATCTTTAAGAAGAAGGCGGACGCAGACGGTAATGTCACTGTCTAAAGCTCGACTTGTGGCAAAGAGTTTTTCACAAGTTCAAGGAGTTGTCTACGATGAGACCTTCTCACCCGTAGCGATGCTTAAGTCCGTCAGAATCATGTTAGCAATAGCTGCATATTTCGACTATGAAATTTGGCAGATGGATGTCAAAATAGTGTTCCTTAATGGTTTCCTTGAGGAAGAATTGTATATGATGCAACCGGAAGGTTTTGTCGATCCAGAGAATGTTGACAAAGTTTGCAAACTCCACTGATCAATTTATGGACTGGTGCAGGCATCTCGGAGTTGGAATAAGCGCTTTGATGAGGTGATCAAAGTGTTTCGGTTTATACAAGTTTAAAGAGAAGCTTGCATTTACAAGAAAGTGAGTGGGAGCTCTGTAGCGTTTCTAATATTATATGTGGCTGACATATTGCTGATTGGAAACAATATAGAAATGCTGGAAAGCGTGAAGGAATATTTGAACAAGAGTTTTTCAATGAAGGACCTAGCAGAAGCTGCTTTCATATTAGGCATTAAGATCTATAGAGATAGATTGAGACGCTTGATAGCACTTTCACAAATCACATACCTTGATAAAGTTTTCAAGGAGTTCAAAATGGATCAGTCTAAGAAAGGGCTCTTACCTGTGTTACAAGGTGTGAAGTTGAGTAAGACTCAATGCCCAGTGACTGCAGAAGATAGAGAAAAGATGAGTGTCGTCCCCTATGCTTCAGCCATAGGCTCTATCATGTATGCGATGCTGTGCACAAGACCTGATGTCAGCCGTGCCATAAGTATGGCCGGAAAGTTTCAAAGTGATCCTGGAATGGAGCACCGGACGACGATCAAGAATATCCTTAAGTACCTAAAAAGGACTAAGGAAATGTTTCTCGTTTATGGAGGTGATCAAGAGCTCGTCGTAAAGGGTTACGACGATGCAAGCTTTGACGCTGATCCGGATGACTCCAAGTTGCAAACCGGATACGTATTTATTCTCAATGCGGGAGTGGTAAGATGGTGCAGTTCCATGCAAAGCGTGGTAGCCGATTATACATATGAAGCGGAGTACATCGCAGCCTCGGAGGAAGCGAAGGAAGGTGTCTGGATGAAGCAGTTCATGACATATCTTGAAGTAGTGCCCATTGCACTGAATCCAATGGCTCTGTTCTGTGACAACACTGGTGCCATTGCTCTGACCAAGGAACAAAGGTTTTGCAAGAGGACCAGACATATAAAGCGACACTTCAATTCCATCCGCGATTACGTCGAGGAGAAGGACATAAATATTTGGAAAGTGCACACGGATCTGAATGTTGGAGACCCCTTGACTAAACCTCTTCCAAGGGCTAAACATGATCATCACCAGAACTGCATGGGTGTTCGATTCATTACAATGTCAATCACATAGTAATGTGAACTAGATTATTGACTCTAGTGCAAGTGGGAGACTGTTGGAAATATGCCCTAGAGGCAATAAATAAAGTGTTTATTATTATATTTCCTTGTTCATGATAATTGTTTATTGTCCATGCTATAATTGTGTTGATTGAAAACTAAATACATGTGTGGGCATATAGACAAACATTGTGTCCCAAGTGTGCCTCTAACAGGCTAGCTCGTTGATCAAAGATGGTTAAGGTTTCCTGACCATGGACATGAGATGTCATTTAATATCGGGATCACATCATTAGGAGAATGATGTGATGGACAAGACCCAAACTATGAACGTAGCATATGATCGTGTCAGTTTATTGCTACTGTTTTCTGCATGTCAAGTATCTGTTCCTATGACCATGAGATCATGCAACTCACTGACACCGGAGGAGTGCCTTGTGTGTATCAAATGTTGCAATGTAACTAGGCGACTATAAAGGTGCTCTACAGGTATCTCCGAGGGTGTCTGCTGGGTTGGCATGGATCAACACTGGGATTTGTTACTCCGTGTGACGGAGAGGTATCTCAGGGCCCACTTGGTAATACAACATCACAATAAGCCTTGCAAGCAATGTGACTAAGTGTTAGCCACGGGATCTTGTTTTACGGAACGAGTAAAGAGACTTGCCGGTAACGAGGTTGAACTAGGTATAGAGATAATCGAATCTCGGGCAAGTAACATACCGAAGGACAAAGGGAACATCATACGAGATTAACTGAATCCTTGACATAGAGGTTCGACCGATAAAGATCTTCGTCGAATATGTAGGAATCAATATGGACATCCAGGTCCCGCTATTGGTTATTGACCGTAGAGGTGTCTCGGTCATGTCTACATAGTTCTCGAACCCGCAGGGTCTGCACACTTAAGGTTCAGTGACGTTTCGGTATAGATGTGTTATGTGTGTTGGTGACCGAAGGTTGTTCGAGTCCTGGATGAGACCCCGGACGTGACGAGGAGCTCCAGAATGGTCTGGAGGAGAAAATTCATATGTAGGAAGTTCCGTGTTGGGT
The DNA here is from genome assembly GCA_022496015.1 of Hordeum marinum. Taxonomy (NCBI): domain Eukaryota; kingdom Viridiplantae; phylum Streptophyta; class Magnoliopsida; order Poales; family Poaceae; genus Hordeum; species Hordeum marinum. The sequence goes on from CM039676.1 coordinate 422,468,453, forward strand.
ACCGAGAAAAGTTCAGGCGTCACCGGTAAAGTACTAGGGGTGCTGGGAGGGCCCTGGGGGTCCACCGGAAGGGGCCACCAGCCCAAAGGCCTACATGAGCTATGAGAGAGGGCACACCATCCCCTGGTGGGTTGGTCGCTCCTCCCACAAAGGCCCATGCGGCAAGGGGGTTGGTGGGAGGGCCAACCCTAGGGTTGGTGCCACCTTGCTTGGGTGGCAAGCCACCCTAGGGCGCCTCCACCCTTGGCCGCCGCCCCAAGGGAGAAACCCTAGGGGTTTGGGTGCACCACCCAACCCCCTATATATATGTGAGAGGGAGGAGGGTAGCCGTGTTGGGGAACGTTGCATGGGAAACAAAAAAATTCCTACGCACACGCAAGATCTATCCATGGTGATGAGCATCTATGAGAGGGAGAGTGGATCTACATACCCTTGTAGATCACTAAGCGGGAAGCGTTAAGAAATGCGGTTGATGTAGTCGAATGTCTTCGTAGTCCAAATTGCCGAGTGTCCCGCGATCCCATCACGATCCATCTCGCAATCCAATCATGATCCGTCCCGCGATCCCATCATGATCCGTCCCGTGATCCAATCATGAATCGTCTCACGATCTTGATCACGGTCCTTCCGATCTAGCGCCGAACGGATGACATCTCTGCGTTCAGCACACGTACAGCTCGATGACGATCTCCGCGTTCTTGATCCAGCAAGAGAGAGCGGAGAGGTAGATGGGTTCTCCGGCAGCACAACGGCGTGGTGGCGGTGGTGGTGAACTAATCCTGCAGGGCTTCGCCTAAGCACCGCGGAACTAATCTAGAGGAGAAACAGATCTAGAGGAAGAAGAGGGCAACACATGGCAATTAGGGTTGGCTTTCCCCTCTAAATCCTCTAGTATATATAGTAGGGAGGGAGGGGAGGAGGCAGCCTCAAACCCTCAAAGTTTGGTCAAAATTGGAGGTGGAGGAGTCCTACTCCAATCCTATTAGGAGTAGGATTCCTCCTTTCCAATTGGAAACTCTTTCCACCTCTCCACCTTAGGGTTTTTTCCTATTCCTAGATGCATGGGCCTTAGTGGGGGCTTAGACCAGCCCACCAGGGACTGGTTTGACTCTTCCTACAGCCCATGAGGTCCTTTGGATGGAGACACCCCTCCCGATGGTCCCCCGACACCCTCTCGGCACTCTCGGTACACTACCGATGAGCCCAAAACTTTTCCGGCGACCAAAACAGGACTTCCTATATATCAATCTTTACCTACGGACCATTCCAGAACTCCTCGTCACGTCCGAGATCTCATCCGGGACTCCGAACAACCTTCGGTCACCACCATACATAACTCTATACTACCAAAACGTCACCGACCCTTAAGTGTGCACACCCTGCGGGTTCGAGAACTATGTAGACATGACCGAGACACCTCTATGGTTAATAACCAATAGCGGGACCTGGATGCCCATATTGATTCCTACATATTCTACGAAGATCCTTATCGGTTGAACCTCTATGTCAAGGATTCAGTTAATCCCGTATGTTGTTCCCTTTGTTCTTCGTTATGTTACTTGCTCGAGATTTGATCGTCGGTATCTCCATACCTAGTTCAATCTCGTTACCGGCAAGTCTCTTTACTCATTCCGTAATACAAGATCCCATGGCTAACTCTTTAGTCACATTTCTTGCAAGGCTTATAGTGATGCTGTATTACTGAGTGGGCCCTGAGATACCTCTCCATCACACGGAGTATCAAAACCCAGTCTTGATCCATGCCAACCCAACAGACACCCTCGGAGATACCTGTAGAGCACCTTTATAGTCACCTAGTTACGTTGCGACGTTTGATACACACAAGGTACTCCTCCGGTGTTAGTGAGTTGCATGATCTCATGATCATAGGAACAGATACTTAACATGTAGAAAACAGTAGCAATAAACTGACACGATCATATGCTACATTTATAGTTTGGGTTTTGTCCATCACATCATTCTCCTAATGATGTGATCCCGTTATCAAATGACATCTCATGTCCATGACTAGGAAACCACAACCATCTTTGATCAATGAGCTAGTCTATTAGAGGCATACTAGGGACATGGTATTATCTATGTATCCACACACGTATATGAGTTTCCGATCAATACAATTCTAGCATGTATAATAAACGATTATCATGAACAAGGAAATATGATAATAACTAATTTATTATTGCCTCTAGGGCATATTTCCAACAAGCCGCACCCTAAGCCACGGCGTAGCCCTTCCTCCCTCTCCGATAGCCTCTCCTCTAGTAGATTGGTTCGGCGCCGTTTAGCGAAGCTCTGCCGGATCAGCTCCACCACCACCGCCACCATGCCGTCGTGCTGCCGGCGAACCCATCTACCTCTCTGCTCCCTCTTGCTGGATCAAGAAGGCAGAGATCTTCATCGAGCTGCACGTGTGCTGAATGCGGAGGTGTCATCCGTTCGGCACTTGATCGGGAGTTCATGGGACGGCTTGCGATTTGGATCGCAGAGACGTACCACTACATCAACCGCGTTCTTTAACGCTTTCGCTTAGCGATCTACAAGGGTACGTAGATCCAATCTCTCCTCTCATACATGTTCATGTCCTAGATTGTTTCTCATGCAACGTTCCCCAACACATGCATCCACCTACATCAGGATAGCCTACAAAAGGCGTCACATCATGCGGCTAGTTACTTCAAGACATTGTATAGAAGGCGGCACACTGTGCAACCACCCCCACCAAGATAGCCTACAGAAGGCGACGCAACGTGCAGCCAACCATTTCAGGACATCATATAGAAGGCACCACAACACGCAGCAACCCACACCGGGACACCCTACAGAAGGTGTCACACCGCAACCACTCACACCGGGGCAACCTACAGACGATGTCACATCGCAACCACCCACACCCCTACAACTTACAGAAGGCGTCACACCATGCAACCACTAACACTCGGACAACCTACAGAAGGTGTCACACCGTGCAACCACCCACACAAGAATTTCCTGTAGATAGAGATCGACAAAAAAACGCTCACACACGGATACATCGGTGGCATATATATTGTGGAACAAATGGAAATTATGAATTTCTGGTGGATATTACGGTTCCTTCTATACTGAACAAACTCATTGAGCCACACATATCTCTTTCCAGCTCATGCTTAACATCACTTGTAGTTAACGGTAACGTTCACTCACCACTTAAGAACGCCTTTAGCTGTCTGTTGTCATTCTATGAAATAGCCAGCTGTCTAATGCTGCTACACTTGCACTAGTGTGAACTCTTCTCAAAGACGTTACAAATTAACATTATTAATGTTTCACCATATATTACATTGCCATCTCATTATGATCACAGTGAAAAACCAATACATGCAGATATGAATGGAAAATCCATATTGTCGTACGAGTGAAGATTATGAAATTATGACGTATCTTAAAGAAATGAACGAAAAAACATCATCAAAGATTGTGCCATATATCGCACTACCATTTGTATGACAGTAACAACAAAAAAACACATTAATCTGCATACATACATACATATAACCAGGACGCCACTCGTTAGTGCCAATTCACACAGAGGACAACACACCATGTAGTCACCCACACCGGGATGACTTTGAGATAGACATAGACAAAGAAACGCTCATGAGCACAAAGATCAATGGTAAACATGTATTGTGTTATAGTGATGATTACAAGGTTATGGCATATACTATGGTACCATCTAAACCGAATAAATAACTCACACAACTACATATATCTCCTTCCATATCATGCTAGGCGTCACCGACAATGAACTGGAATGTTCACTCGCCACTTAGTAACACATATAGTTGTCCGTCGGCATGCTAAGAAATAACCGGTTATTTAGCGTTGTTGTGGTTCCAACAATGTGAACTTCTTTCAAAGATGTCAGTTGCTCACATTACTAATAATCATGATGCATATTTCACTATCATATATATCATTGTAATGACAAATAATCATTAAACCACATATACCTCTTTCCATGTCATGTTCCTAGCTAATGGTTCAAAGCCGCGACACGGCTTGTTAGCACGAAGCCACCAACCCACACAAAAGGTACCACACCATGCACCAAGCCACATTAGGAAATTGTACACGAGGCACCACATCATGTAGCCAGCCACTTCAGAACGTTGTACAAAAAGCACAACACTGTGTAGCAACCCACATCAGGATGGCCTACAGAAGGCGTCACACTATGCAACCAGCCACTTCGGGAGATCGTATAAAAGGCATCACACTATGCAACCACCCACACCAGGATAATCTACAGAAGACGACATATCTTGAAGCCAGCCATTTCAGGATATTGCATAGAAGGCGCCACACCGTCCAGCCACCCACACCAGGATAACCTACAGAAGGCGCCACGCCATGCAGCCAGCCGCTTCAGGACATTGTATAGAAGATGTCACACCGTGTAGTCACCCACACTAGGATAACCTACAGAAGGTGTCACATCGTGCAACCACCCACACGAGGATAACCTACAGAAGGCGCCACGCCATGCAGCCAGCCACTTCAGGACATCTTGTAGAAGGCGTCACACCGTGCAGTCACCCACATCAAGACACTTTACAGAAGGTGTCACACCGTGTAGCCACCCACACCGGGACAACCTACAGAAGGCGTCACACAGTGCAGCCAGCCACTTCAGGGCATCGTATAGAAGGTGTCACACCGTGCAGTGACCCACATCAGGACACTCTACAAAGGGTGTCACACCGTGCAACCACCCACACCGGGACAACCTACAGTAGGCATCACACAGTGCAGCCACCCACACCGGAATGCCCTGGAGATAGAGATAGACAGATAAACGTTCACAGTCAGATACATCAATGGCATATATATGTTGTGATATAAATGGAGATTACGAAATTATGGAAGATATTACAAACAACTCATTGAGCCACACATACCTCTTTCCAGCTCATGCTCGGCGTCACTTGGAGTGAACAGTAACGTTCACTCACTTCTTAATAACGTCTTTAGCTGTCCGTCGTTATGTTAGGAAATAGCCAGTTGTCCAATGCCGCTACACTTGCACCGGTTTGAACTCCTCTCAAAGATGTCACAAATTCACATTATCAAAAGATATGCCATATATTACACCACTATCGATACCATCATCGCAATGAAAAAATTAATGTATACACATATATCTTCTTTCATCCCGTCCCCGGTTAATCGCCTAGAACCAAAAAAACAATTCATAAATATCAGATCACCGCCACAAAAGACGCCACACCGTGTAGCCAGACAGGCACCGGATGGCCTGCAGATAGCCAGGGAAAGAGAAACGAAACGCTCACGAGCGCGGGCAGGAAGGCGAGGGAGGGGGGATAGAGGAGGAGAACGTTGGCGGGCGGGGCCCAGGCGGGGGGCACAGTAGCCTCTGACACAGCTCACGCCTTTGACGAAACGGCAGCCCCGGGAAGGCAACCCCACCCAGGAACGGGTTAAAATAAAATAAAATAAAAGAAAAGAACCAGGCAGGGAGAAAAAAGCCGGGACAGGGCAAAAGTCCATACGCAGGACAGGGACGGGCGCGATGGACGGCCCGGATCCCCCCTCGGTGGCCCCGCCCCCGCAGCCTCCCGGCCCCCGAGGAGGAATACCAGAGACGAAAAATTAAAAAGAGGGCCGCAAAAGCGATAGAGCACTCCCCCCCTTGGCCCCCACCCCGCGCCCCCGCCCCGCTTGTTTATTTATTTTCCTCACTCCCCTGCCTCGCCTCCGACTAGCACTCCACTGCTGCTCTGCTCCTCGCTTCTCCTCTCCGCCCGCTGTACCAGCCGAGGCACCTCCGCTCCGGTGGTGGTGGCGACGCCCGCCTGCGACCGCCGCGAGGTTTGCGCCCCCTGCTTCTCCGCTCTGTTCCGCTTCTTGCTGCCGGTAGGATCGTGTTCTTGTCCCGGCGATTCGGGCGCGGCGTTTCCCTTTCGTGGACGGATCGACGGGGATGCCCGGGCCGGCGGGCGGCGGTTCATGTGTCTTGCTTCCTGGGGTGGCGGATTCCGGGCCTGATTTTCCGAGGCTTTTTCTCGGGGGAGCGGGGCGGGGGTGGTGGCCGCTTCCTCGCGGTCACGGGCGGGTCGGTTAGGCTTTTTTCCGTTCTTGCGTGCTCAGGTGCTCCCCTGGATTGTCCGGCGGCCTAGTTTTGGTAGCGGTTAAGGCCACCCGAAATGCCGACTCCCATGCCCGCCTGCCCAATTCTGGCCTGCCGGGTCGGGGAATGATGCCCCATCATGGCGGAGGCGGAGGAGAATCTCCTAGCCTGCATCCAGCCGCCGTTTCTTCCCAGGCCTCGGATGAAATCCATGGAGGCGGCAGTGCTTTTTATGGGCGCGGAATGATTAGAGCCATCGGCATATACATATCTACTCATGGCTCGCTTCCGTTTTTTCACTGTGCAAAGCATATCCTCGTGCCGCGATGCCTGTTTTAGATATTTATTTCCCTGAAGAATCTTCCACTCGAGTCCAATTATTGCAGGCGTTGAATCCTTTTGATTCCAGATGCGTGGTCGAATGGAGGGATGAAGAAGTTATTGATTTGTGCAGGTAGGGGGAGGGAGTGGCCGATGGATGGCATGGAGGAATCCAACAGGGAGGCGGTGCAGAGCTGCTACAAGGTGCTCAACCTCCTCTCCAACCCCCATGGCCAGCTCGTTCCCCACAAGGAACTCGTGGCGGCCACGGGCATCGCTGTCGCGAAGTTCGGCTCCCTAGCTTCCAAGATCGGCAACGGCAATGGACGACAGGGCCATGCTAGGTTCAGACAAAGGATCAAGAAGCCCATGCCTCTCTTTGACAGCAACCTCTTCCGGGAGAGCCCTGCATCGGCTGCAGCTGCCGATGCTGCTGCGGCACCGAAGACATCCAATCCTGGCCCGAGCACCAGTCTCCAGCTCTTTCCGAGGTACCAGCAGATGGAGGGCTCCTCCTCCAAGGACCCTGTCAGGATCCCAGCCCAGTTCCCCCAGAGGATGGTTGTGGAGAACCCGTCGGTCGGTTCGAATGGGCCGGCTCGCGGACCGCCGCTCCAGCTCGTCCAGCCGGTGTCTGTTGCGCCGCCGGCAGGGACACCGACACCGGCATTGCCGGCGGCGCACCTTCATTTCATCCAGCAGCAGCAGAGCTACCAGAGGTTTCAGCTCATGCATCAGATGAAGATGCAGAGCGAGATGATGAAGAGGGGCGGCCATGGTGATCAGGGTGGCAGCAGTAGTGGTGGCAAGGGTGTCAACCTCAAGTTTGATAGTTCTAACTGTACGGGGTCATCGTCCCGTTCATTCCTGACATCTCTGAGCATGGAGGGGAGCATGGCGAGCTTGGATGGCAGTCGCTCCAGCCGTCCCTTCCAACTAGTTAGTGGCTCGCAGACGTCGAGCACCCCGGAGTTGGGCCTAATGCAGCAGAGGAGGAGGTGTGCCGGCAAGGAGGATGGGAGTGGACGCTGTGCAACTGGGAGCAGGTGTCACTGTGCAAAGAAAAGGTTGGAATTCATTGTGATACATTGGTATCTGACTACCGTTATTATGGTAATTTTTATGTTTTTCATAATCCATCCTTCGTATGCAATTTCAGGAAGCTAAGGATAAGGAGGTCTATCAAAGTCCCTGCAATCAGCAATAAGGTCGCCGACATCCCGGCTGACGAATTCTCATGGCGGAAGTATGGCCAGAAGCCAATAAAAGGATCCCCTCATCCTAGGTATAGCAAAATACTTGAATCTTTTGTATCCCTTTATATACATTTGTCTGCATATATAGTTGTCTCCACATATGGCTGCACCTACTCTTTACTGGCTTTGTCATTTTGTTATGTTAGGAAGCAAGTAACAGTTGGTTTAATTTTCCTTTGTTCAGAGTTGGAGCTTCTTTTTTCCTTTTTTTTCTCTCTTTAGAACTAAGTACATACCCATATCACTGGATGCATGATCTTCCAAAAAGTATTCATTCACAAGATTTACTGATTTGAATAATTTTAAAAGTTGATAGCCCTGAATTAATGGGTGACAATTCTAACTTCTAAGGCTAGATTTTATGCCCCAGCTGTTTAGGTAATAGATACCGCTTATAGCAAAGTGAGGTTCAGATATCCTTCCCAAAAGGGTTACTTTTCTTTTTAATCAAGTCGTGTAGTTTCATTCTCAAGTTTGCTATAAGCCCACATGCAGTTAAAAAGAAACCTGGTCTAATTCTGGTAGTGTGCCTATTGCAATCCAAGAAAGGTTACAGCTGATATCCCCTTCCCAGCACACTTCACCTGCTTTGTTCTTTCTTCAAACAGGCCACTTAAGAATGTACGTGTGTGCATCATTGTCTTGCAGGGGTTACTACAAGTGTAGCAGCGTGAGGGGCTGCCCAGCGAGGAAGCATGTCGAGAGGTGCGTCGACGACCCCGCGATGTTGATCGTTACCTACGAAGGCGATCACAACCACAACCGAGCTGCCGCAGCCCAGCCAGCCTGACCTTTCGGGCTTTCATCGTCGTCGCAGACCGCTTTCGATAGCCTCCGTTTCTAGAAAAAGAGATGAAAAAAAGAAGATGAAAAAAGAAGAAGAGACTAGTCTGTACATACTCTTCTGTTCCTAACTGCTGGGGAGGGGGTGGGGAGGATGATTCAGCTCCTTCAGGAGAATCAATGGCGAAAGGGATTTATCGCGTAGATGGTCGATTTAGTGGTGTTTCTCATCAATTCAAACTCATAAATTTTGTAGACTTTTCTTTTTTTTGTCCCTGTTGTCTCTGTGTCTGTTGGTCCTTAGGACTGTCGTGTGCTGTGCTGTGCAGTGTAAGATTGAGCTGCAGTTATATGTCGGGGGTTGGTGTTACTGTAACTGTGCAAGGGGGTTGGAGAAGGCAGGGTAGCTGGCAGTGCCTGTTAAAGTTGCGACACCTAGGAACAAATGTACCCTCATCTTTCGGTCAATTGGATTGGTGGATCACCTGGTACCTTTGACATGTGTTCCTGTTTGGTACAAGTGCTGTTTCTGCGGTGTCATTGCAGGTCGCTTGTTCTGAAGCATTTGATTTGTTTCCCTTGTTGTTTCATTGCATGAATCGTGTGTGCTTCTTGGTACTAACAGTGCAAGGAAACTTGGTATATTTTCTCCGGTTGTGTATATACCCCCTCTAAATAAATGTAAGAGCATATAAGACCCCTCTCTTAAATGCCCGGGCAGCCTGCCTAGTTACAAAAAATCGACTCAGACGGATACCCTAAACGGGCCTCAAACGTCTGGACTGACTGACACCCCTCATATCCAGACTAAATAAGGGGCGGATATGAGGCTGTTCGGGCACGTCCACCACGGACCGCACAAATACGCCCGTCCGGAAACCCTAGACATCGGTGACTTCACTCTCTCCGTCTAGTCAACTTTCGATCCCCTTCCCTCCAATCCGATGGCCGGCGACGGAAGCAGCTCCAATGCAGAATCCGACGGATCTAACATCGATGTGGAGGATGTGGCCCTTCACATTGCCTTGAGGAGGTTGATGCAGGAGCAAGGCGGTCCCGACAGCGGTGGATCTTCTTCCTCAGTGCCCCTCGCCCGTCGACGTAGCATCACTGACGTTGCCGGCCCTTCCCGTCCGGCACACAGCTTCGGCCACTTCGCTCCTTCATGTACGCCGCCCTCCTCCATCACCCATCACCCTCTTCTCCGGAAGTGGTGCTGGACCACCGTTGGGTCCTCGTGCCCGCATCTCGTTCGGGGCGCACAAGGGCGCCTAAGTCCAGGGCGCATGTAGTCTGGCGCGAGCGACAGCGGGCGAGGAAGAGGGGGCAGGTGTTGGCCACGCACCGTTCACAAGCGAGGGTGCCTGGAAGACGCGCTCCTCGCGTCGGTCCTCTGACGCTTTCTCATGATGGCGGAGACGGATGCGTGCCACCTCTGCCAAAATAATGCACAGGCGCTCCAACTCGCCACCGGGTTGTCGGAGCACGACGCCAACAAGGAGGCGGTGGCGAAGGTGAAGGCGGCCCACCATGCTAAGGAGCAAGCCCGCCTACTCCATAGACTGTCAGGCATGACGTGCAGCTCCGATAGCTCGGACATGATGGATGTCTGTAGCTCTGATGACGACGCGCCTCTGCACACCGATGCCTACAGGGAGGTGCTGCACAACCGCGTCGATGGCCAGAAGGGGAAGGGGGCGGCGAGGAAATGGTGATTTCCTCCGCCCTTCCCTTATGTTTATAGTTTTAGTATTTTTATGTAGTTTGTTCTATGGATTTGCCAATAAACTATGTCTCCTTTTGTCTGGCGATACAATGCGATCCGATGAACTGCGTGTTTGATCTGTTTTATGTAGCGTTGCATGTATTTGTATGATTTTGAGGGTTCAGGCATGAGGGAGGCGGGTGTAAAAGTCAACAAATGAGGCGCGCCCGATCAGTGTCAGCGGACGCGCCCGGATGCATCCACGGATATTTGAGGGTCCAGATTTGCACACCGTGGTTGTAGATGCTCTAAGATCACTACTTCAACATGTTTCATCAGCCAGTTTCATCAAAGGCCATTAGATCTTCATCCAACGTCTGAAAATAGATTAGATAATATACATCTTCAACCTCCAATCTCATGCAGCCGACGACCAACCCATGCCTCTCTGCCGGCCTCCGCCCCTGCAGCCGACAACGACACCTTGCCGCTTCAACTTCCCCCCTGCCATGCTGGTCGCCACCTCAGCCATCCCTGTAAGCTCTACCGCACGAGTGAACAAGTCGGCGATCCCTGCACCCCACCCGTAAGATAGATAATGAAGTTTTGGCTCCCCCTAAGATGGGTAATGAGGCTATGGCTTCCCTCTGAGATAGATAGCGAGGTTGGTTCTTCTCTGGCAAGGTCTGGCCTCCACATATTGTGCGTTTGGGAAGAAGTTAGAAAGAAGAAAAAAGTGACTGATGCAACAAAAAATGCAGTTATGTGAGAAATAGCAAAACCGTTTATATAGTCATCATCACCACTAATAACAAGCCTTTCAGTCTCAAATAAATTGGGGTACGATAGAGTTGAGACTCACCGGATACAAAAACCCATTCATGGTTCTGCGACATGTGGATAGCTAACTTCACGCTGCCATGTCCATGGCTAAATCTTTGATAATATTTTAGTTCTTCATATCTCTTTTTATGAACTTTTCATGTCAAATTTGGTCTATCCCTACCTTTCTTCACAATATCAACATACCTTAACCGTTTGCTATGGATTGACGCTTCTAGAGGCATGCACTGAATATACTCAAACCATCTTGAACAATGTTAGGCAAGCTTCTCTTCGGTTTTTACAAGACAAGATTATGTAATGAAGCAATAATCCTACACCTACGAAGGGGTTACAAAAACTTTATGTAACTTTCCCTCACTAATCCCCCCCCCCCCCCCCCCCGGATTTCAGTGGGGGTGGGGGCCCCTCCTCCCACCATAGACCCAATCACAATCTAACAATTGGTTAACCATGTAAAACTAACGTAACCCACTTTGTAGGTGGAGCATTGCTCATAAGCAACTTGATTGATTCGCAAAAAAAGTTAACTTCAAATTTTCTTGTGGGAAAATTAACGCCAGATCGAGTAAGTAAAAAAAATCCGCGTGAACAAGTGGGCTTTGGCAAGAGAGTTTTTATTTTTATTTTTTTGAGGCTGGCTCTGCGAATGAGTGTTCCTAGATTCAGAGCCGAGCAAACACCCGAGAGCTATGTCTCGCATTAAGTGAGACGGTAGCACCTCTCGTAGTTTTTTTTTCATTTCCTGTAGCAAGTGGGCCGACCCACTTAATAAAAAGAAAACGTTGTGAAAACGTGAGTGAAACCAGGATTTGAACCCTGATCTCCTGGATGGAGCTAGTGACGCTAGCCACAGCCACCGTGCCTGGTGCATAGGAGCTAGCGGCGCTAGTCACAACCACTCGGCCTAGTTCATGATGAACTGTAGGGCGCGACCTCCTTTAAGTTAAAAGAGCCGATTTTCTCCACCATTTTTGTGTTTTATTCACCCCCACTATTTTTTATTTTTCGTTTTCTTCTCTGTTTTTTTATTTTTTTGTTTGTATCTTAGTTTTTTATTTATTTATGTTTTTTGTTTTATTCTGTTTTATTTTCTTGGTTCTAATTTTTTTTGGTTTTCCTTCTACATTTTTTGTATATGTCAACAACTTTTTCTAATCCATGTTTAAAATTTTCACGTAAAAATTTATCATTTGTTTAACATATACATAGTAAACATTTTTTATATGGGAAATTTCTAAACAAAATTTGAATGCTTGAACATTTTTTGAATACATGGTCAGCATTTTTCATTATATTTTCTAAATGCTTGATGAACACTTTTCAAATAAAAAGGTTAACTCTTTTTGAGTTCAAGGTCAGTTCCTTTTCTGTACACACTTAACATTTTCTAAACGCTCTATTAACATTATTCAAACACACGTTCGACATTTTGAAATGCGTGATTAACTTTTGTATATACATGATCATAAAATTTCATTATTTACAATACATGGTCAACATTTCTTCTATACACATTTAACCTTTTCAAATGCTTGATTGACATTTTTAAAATACTTGTTCCACATTTTTTTTAAATTCTTGATTAACATTTATATATATATGATAAATATCGTCATTTTTAATACATGATCAACAATTTTTCTATACACTTTCAAAATTTTACGAATGCTTGATTAAGAATTTTCATACTTATTTAATGTTTTTCTGAATGCGTGATTAACATTTTCTCAAATACTTGTTCAACATTTTATATATACCTGTTCAACATTTTACAAATACTTGTTCAACATTTTATATATACCTGTTCAACATTTTACAAATACTTGTTCAACTTTCCGAATGCTTGACTAACACTTTTCAAATACTTGTTCAACATTTTCCGAATGCTTGACTAACATTTTTCATATACTTATTATTAGAGTATTTGTTTTGCAATACATACATTTAAAATATATAAAATATAACAAAGTATAAAAATAAAGTAAAAAACAAAACCGAAAACGTAAAATGACAGAAAAAGAGGCTGTGGCCTCCGGTGCACGTGGACCGGCTCATCTCGATGAAGGCGAGATATAGGGGCGCCCTAGCAAACACACAGGTTAGCACTCCCTCAGGCGTGTAGTGGGCTGGCCCATTTTGGTCGTTTAATTCAGTTATGTGCGTTTTTTTGGGGGGGGGGGGGGGGGGGGGGAGTTTTGTGCGTTTCAAACGTGCTACTGCAACAGAGGATTGGAGCTATTGTTTTCCAAAAATAATCTCAATAATACTTGGGTTTGTGCGTTTTGCGGGGAGTTTTATGTGTTTCAAGCGTGCTACCTCCACAGAGTTTCTCTTTTGTGGGGAGTTTTATGTGTTTCAAGTGTGCTACGGCAACCGAGGGTTGTACCTTATTTTTTTCCAAAATAATCTAGAAAACTTGGTCATTCATATTTTTTAGAAAGGTTCACAATTTGAAAAAAAATCTTTATTTTTAGAAATATTCCTAATTAAAAAACGTTCACTTTTTTGTAAATGTTTGCAAATTTGTAAAAAGTTTCACATTTCAAAATTGTTCATTAATTATAAATATTCCAAATCTTAAAAATTGTTCACTGGTTAAAGTTGATTCTACGAATTTTAAAGTGCTCGGAAACTTCAATAAATTTTAGAACTACACTAGTGAATTGAAAAAAAACCCCAAAGGTTCTGAATTTGAAAATGAAAATGATTTTTTCCCCAAAAAAACCTGGTAAAAAAAGAAAAAACCGGTTGGAGCATGGCGAATCTTTTCCAATACGGTGAAAAAACACCTCAAAAAGCAGAAATGGGCCGTCCCATATATGCAGCAGTGTGATAAAATAGGAAACAACCCGACAAGCGGGGGCGCAACTAATCAAGGGCTCCCGTAGAGGTGATTTTTAGGCCCTGAGAGCACGCCAAGTGGTGCGCCCCAACGCAACCACGCGTCGCTTGCCGACGCACCATGGGATTTCATTCTTTTGTGCACATGTTTTTTTGTTTTGTTTGTGGGGGGCTTTATGGCCCTTTGGTTTTTGTTTGGTTTCCCTATGTTTTGGTGGCAGTTTTTTGAGTGTTATGTTTTTTCGCGAGAAGCACGGTTGTACTTTCTGAAAAGCGAAAAGCACACCCGATGCTTACAGAGAAGCATAATTGTACTTTCCGAAAAGTGAAAAACATAGTTATGCTTTCACGAGAAAGTCCAGCAAGTGCTTCATTTGTTATTTGTGAAAAAAAATTGTACTTCCTCAAAAAAAGGCAAAAGCACAGCTTGTGTTTACATGAGAAGCACAACTGTGCTTCCTTTTTTTTTTGCTTTTTCCATATTTTTTCTAGTTTTGTTATTTGTTATTTTTTGTTTCTGGTTTTTTCATGAAAAAAAGTTCGTCAAAACCTATTAACATATATCTAGTTTCAAAGATCTTGACACAAAAAATCCATCGATGAAAAGAGTTCATGATTTGGACACACAATTCAAAAGGTAAAATTGTTTTCAAAAAATGAATCTACGAAAAAGGTAACAACTCCGAGATTATGAGAAGCAAGTGCGCCACTTATCAGCACGAGAGAATGTGAGAGTGACATTTTGCGAGGGGTACCCCTTAATTAGGGATTTCAGGCAAGCACTTGGTTTCATTTGTAGCATCTCAGCCATTTGGGCCTTATTTATTAAGCAAGGATAACCTAATATTTACCTTCATTGTTAAAAATAAGGATGGATTTGAATGGGCCAAGGTGATTGCTTTTTGGCACCTCATACCTCTCACGTTCTCAAGTGGGAGGAGGGATGTCCATCAGGCCAGTCTCCTTTGGAAGCTTTATCGGATTTGGGGCGGGGTTAAGATCCGCCATAAGAAGTACTATTCAAATGACATTTGTACAGTTTCATAATTTTATGTTTTGGACATGTAAAAATACAAGCTTTTTTTAGAACATATGCGGAACAATGGTCGTAAGTGAGTTTCAAATGCTACATATTATTAAAATTGTAGTACTACACTAGGGACATTCATAAATAATAGTCTATTGTACCATTTATGTACATATAATTTGGTATAGCTGGAAACAGGGATGGTACATGATCAAGTCTTCCCATACACAACCCCAGTAGAAAAATTCCCAACGTGATTGCGAGGAACATAGCCCCATTAGCATCCCAATGTGGAAGTGAAGCCGCCATCATATGAGGGTAATACAAATGGACATGCCGCTAGCAGGAGTGAATTAAGACATATATTTTGTATTTTGACAAAACACATATATTTTGAGTTGATAAAAATACTGTAATAAAATATAAAAAATGTATTATATATATTTTATAGTTTTGAACTTTCTTCATTCAATTTTGAAGATTTATTTTCATGTATACCCATAGCCATCCCGATGTGGAAGGAGAGCTGCTACCGCCTGAGGGGTAACAGACATGGGAGAATAAAATTTTACGTTTTTAATTTAAAGGAAATGCATGTATTTTAATAGTTGAAAATATTATAATAAAATTCCAAATTAAAAATATTATAGTCCCTCTGGCCCATATTAACTGTCGTTAATTTAGTACAGGTTGTACTAAATGTGAGTAGATTTATTTCCTTGTTGTGAAATTTATTAATACAATGTGGAAGATTTTGTCATGTATAGTATATCAAACAGTATGCAGTACTAGACAAAAAATATTATGTAAACCACAAAAAATGTGCAATTACTTTAGGGTACTAATTTGAAAATATCTATGTATGTCAAAATAAATATCCATAACTAAAGCATTCGTTATAGAAATTTTGGAAAAAAGAAACAATAAAATGGAAAAGGTGAACAAAAAGACCTGTTAAATGAGGCATTTAGGACTGAGTATTTAGCACCAACGTTCGATATATTAGTTACCGATTTTAAGAAGTGAACATTGGGTTGGCGTTTTGGCACTTGGGAGCATATGCTCCTGGATAAATAGCAAACTAAAAAAAGAGTGTAAATAAATCTTGAAATTTCTAATTTCTTTTTAGATATTCATGTCAATGTAATAAATATGCTTGACAAATTTCATGATAAGCAAGATAGCAGTGCTTTGTTGGTGAAAAAAATGTGTAATAATTGGAGGCAGCATTTGGTGTTCATCTTATTTTCTTTTTTCTTTTGCGCAGGTCAAAATATATAAGCTTTCCCCTTAAAAAAATAGTAGGTTCCATTTGACTGTGACAATGAACACATGTCATTTTTACAGATTTTTTAAACATTTGTAAAATGTTTCTTTTATGCCCAGGAGCATATGCTCCCATGAACCGAACTGAATTTCCGGTTGATCTTCGTCTTTAAGTGTAATAAATACAGGATGGGTGCAGCTTGACCTCCCTTGTTTATGGCGATTTATGAATTTCAAGAAGTATCGCATATATTTAGCATTGCTATTTTTCACTCCTGATTAAATGAGCTGTATTAACACTAAAGATAGGGCCTTGATCACTCACATTACCACCATATATTATATAGGCTATATATACTTATGCTCTCCTCACGTGTATAACACAAAAAAAAAGCATCAAGCACCAGCAATACATACACAGTATCGGCCCCAACACACATAACCAGTAGGGCCTTGAGAAGCAGAGATCGATGAGGGCGTCAATGGTCAAGCTCCTCGCCACTGCCCTCGGCGCCGTCTTGATCATGTCGACCGGAGCGTACGGGAACGTGGAGGCGACGTGCATGGCGGCGTCCCCCAGGGACGCGCGCTTCAACTACAGCTTCTGCGTGAAGGCACTGTCAGCGGTGGCACAAACCGGGGATGGCGCGCGGGAGCTCGCCAAGGCCGCGGCGAACATCGGCGCCAAGCTGGCCGCCGCGACGGAGGCCGAGGCTAGGGCGAGGCTGGAGGACCCGCGCACGGAGCTCAAGGCGTGCGATCCCCTCCAGCAGTGCTACTATATCTACCAACGTGTGAGCAACTTGTTCTCGAGCGCTGACTACTTGATCGACAAGCGCGCCTACGCCGAAGCAAAGAGTAGAACTGGGGGACTCGTACCCTCGAACGTGCGCGAGTGCAACCGGTTCTTCCACGAAGCCGGGCTGGGGGCCCCCTTCTTGGAGCAGAGCACCAAGTGTGAGCAGTTGGGGGCAAGGCGGCTCCTCTGTTGAGTTCCCCTACGCCAAGGCTAGGGTTTCTATCCTCTCTGGCGATCCCATCGCCAGAAGAGTTCCCCCCGTCCGATCGCAATCCTCTCCGCTAGGGTTCGTGAGTGCGAGGCCCGTGTCTCTTCCCAGGGTTCCGCACGCCTTCTCTCGGCAACAGGTGATGGATCCGACAACGGACGCTCTGTCCGGTACAAGCGGTGGCGGCGGAGCTGCAAAGAATTCAGGCCTCGGTGAGTTCATGGAACAGCTTAACCTGGAGGATGAGGAGTTTGATGATCTGGTGATCGAGGAGGATGATCCAGTGGTCAATGAAGGATTCGCTGGTTAGCCCTAGCTAGGGTTTATACGGACAAAACTTTCAGTCCAACTGCGTTCTATAAGGATATGCGAGCAGCTTGGAACACGGCGAAGCCCGTGAGATTCAAGCCTGTTGGTCCGAACCTGTTCGTGATACAAGCTGCATGTCTTGGTGACTGGGAGCGCATGGTGGAACAAGGGCCATGGCTCTTCAGGAATTGGTTAGTGCTCATGAGCCCCTATGATGGCTTCATGAAGGCGGAGGAGGTACCCATGCTGTATATGCTGATCTGGCTCCAAATTCACAAGCTACCGGAGGGGTTCTGTAGGAAGAACATAGTGGAATCGTTGCTAAGAAACTCTAGGGATATCCTGGAGATGAGGCTGAACGGGAATGTCCGAGGCGATTATGTGAGGGTTAGGGTTCGTCATCACATACGCCGACCGCTCACAAAGTTCGTCACTATTGTGAGAGGGAGGGAGAGGGAAGTTTTTTTGGTTCGATATGAGAAGTTGGCTCGATTCTGTAGCGTTTGCGGCCTGATCGGGCATGAGTTTAAGGAGTGTGGATCGGGAGTTCATGAAGAGAAAGATATGAAATTTGGGCCTTGGCTATATGCTGAGGATCCGAACAGAGGAAGAACAGATGAGTCTGGTCGTGGTAATGACAAACAGCAGCAGCAACGCCACACCCCGCAAAAGGATAAGGGTGTAAGGAGGACTACGGATCCGGACCTAGCTGAGACGGCGATTAGCTCGGCGAAGTCGGCACCCATGGACATGCAGGTTGACCCCTCTGTTAGGAAGAGGCTGGCCATGGAGCTTGAGGTTGTGGAGAAGGCGGAGATTGTCACACCGGCAACTACTCTAGCTCTAACTCAGGGGCCTGGGTGAAGATGGCGGGGAAAATTCCCCGCCTGACAACAGTTCGAACAGCAAGAGAGCAAGAATTGGGTTCCAAGATGCGTCTGAGGATAGATCGGCGACCTCCCTCGAGGAGGACCGCCGGGCACAATGAGTATCTTAATGTGGAACTGCCGGACAGTTCGTGAGGTGTTGGCCCTCTCAAAAGCCAATTCCCCGGGGCTGATTTTTCTGTCAGAAACTCGTCAAGCCTCAAGTCGAATGGAGAAGCTCAAGTGGAGACTACACATGAAGGGTTTTTCTGGTGTATCAAGTGTTGGACTCAGTGGGGGGCTTGCGTTATTTTGGGATGAAAGTCTGCAAGTAACCGTGTTGGACTCATGTGCACGGTATATTGATGTGAGAATAGTTGATAAGGTTAATGGCAAAACTTGGAGGACTACTTTTGTTTATGGAGAGCCATGGGTGGAGCATCGTCATCACATGTGGAGTGCCTTGTCTATTCTACGGGCGGTGTTGGCGGAACCGTGGCTGGTTTGTGGCGATTTCAATGAGGCAATGTGGCAACATGAACACTTCTCTCGGTCGCAACGATCGGAAAATCAGATGCTCCTCTTCTGGGACTGTTTGAATGCCTGTGATCTCATGGACTTGGGTTTCTCTGGGACCCGTTCACATATGATAACGGGCAACATGGAGAGAGGAATGTGTGTGTTCGTTTGGATCGAGCATGTGCGGATGACGCGCTCAGGGAGATCTTCCCGTTCGCACAAGTGGTGCACTTGGCGACCTCCTGTTCGGATCATGCTCCTATCATGGTTCGGCTTGCGCATGAGGAACCGAGGCGCACGGAAAATACCCACAGGTATGAAATTATGTGGGAGCGGCACCCTAGTTTGGGTGCGGTGATCGTCGAGTCCTGGGGAAGGAGCAGGCCAGCTGGGCATCTTGGAGCTGTTCGGGACGCTTTGAAGGAGATGATGCAGAAGCTTCGTTCTTGGAGCAAGGAGAATTTCGGACATGTCACGTCTGAGATCGAGAAACTATGAGTGGAAATGGCGGACCTGCAGCTACAGGATGCGGACAAGGCGGCCATTCGGCAGAAAATGTATCAGCTTGATGAATTACTGTATCGTGAGGAGATGCTTTGGCTGCAGCATTCGCACATCACATGGCTTAAGGAGGGGGAGAGGAACACCTCATACCTCCATCGGCGGGCTGTGTGGCGAGCTCGGCGTAACTATATCCAACGATTAAGGCGCAACGACGGCACGTGGTGCTCACCACCCTCGGATATGGAGCTGATGGCCACGTCATACTTCAAGAAGGTTTTCACGAAGGATCCTACCCCGGAGTCGGTCTTGGTACATATTACACCTAAAGTTACACAGGAGATGAATGAATCTTTATGTGCACCGTTCACTGTGGAGGAGGTGTCTAATGCACTGTTTCAAATCGGTCCATTGAAGGCTCTAGGTACGGACGGATTTCCTGCTAGGTTCTATCAACGCAATTGGGCGGTTTTGAAAAACGAGATCACGACGACAGTGTTGAAATTCTTTAGAATAGGTGTGATGCCGGAGGGGGTGAACGATACTACTATTGTGCTCATTCCGAAGGTGCCTTTTCCTAAGGAGCTCAAAGATTTTCGTCCAATAAGTTTGTGCAATGTTATTTACAAAATTGTCTCTAAATGTCTGGTAAATCGCCTTCGTCCTTTGTTGGGGGACCTGATTTCTGAGAACCAGAGTGCTTTTATTCCTGGTTGTCTCATCTCAGATAATTCTATCGTCGCGTTTGAGTGCATTCATCATATCCAGTCATTGCATAATTGGCCCGCGGCTTGTGCGTACAAACTCGATTTATCAAAGGAGTATGACCGAGTGGATTGGAACTTTCTTGAGATGGACCTTGTCAAGGGGGTTTTTGCTGCAGAGTGGATTAAGTGGATCATGGCGTGTGTGAAATCTGTTACATATTCGGTGAAATTTAATGGGAAGTTACTTGAGGTGTTCTCCCCTTCAAGGGGGCTGCGACAAGGTGATCCGCTGTCTCCGTTCCTATTTCTATTTGTCGCTGATGCCTTGTCTGCTCTTATATCCAACTTAGTTCATAATGGAGATCTGAGGGGTGTTAGCATATGCCGGGGTGCACCGGTTATTTCTCACCTGCTCTTTGCGGATGATACAATGTTGTTCTTTGAAGCTTCTAGCCAGCAAGCTAGCATTGTCAAAGGTTTGTTGAACACATATACTTCAGCGACGGGTCAACTAGTTAATCCCGAGAAGTGTTCCATCCTTTTTTCTAACAATTGCAACGCGGCGGTGGTGGCGGAGGTGAAGGGCATATTGGAAATTTCACAGCAGGTCTTTGAACCAAAATATTTGGGTTTACCAGTACCCGAAGGAAGAATGCATAAAGGGCAATTTGAAACACTTCAAGAGAGATTGAGGAAAAGATTAATAGATTGGAGTTGACATTATGTGTCCGTGGGCAATAAGGAAATATTGATCAAAGCAGTTGCACATCCCATTCCCACCTATGTTATGAATGTTTTCAAACTGCCTGTGTCTGTTTGTGATGACTTGACAAGAATGATGCGATAGTATTGGTGTGGGGTGGAGAATGGCAGGAGGAAGATGGCATGGCTGAATTGGGAGAAGATGATGCTACCCAAGGCTATGGGAGGCATGGGGTTCCGTGATATGTGGGCCTTCAACCAGGCCTTGTTGGCTAAGCAAGCCTGGCGTTTGCTGGACTATCCGGAGAGCCTTTGTGCTAGATTGCTCCGGGCTAAATACTACCCCCATGGTAAACTCTTGGATACGGTGTTCCCTTCTAGCTCGTCCGCAGTATGGAAGGGGATTGTTCATGGTCTCGATCTGGTGAAGAAAGGCATTATTTGGCGTGTGGGAGATGGTACGTTGATTAAAACGTGGAGAGATGCTTGGATTCCAAGGGGTTATGACTTGCGGCCTGTTACTCCCAAACGTAATTGTAGATTCAATTGGGTAGCAGATTTCTTGGATGAACATGGTGCATGGAACATGCAAAGATTGCGGGAACACTTTTGGGACATGGATGTATGCGAGATCCTTAAAATCCGTACCTCACCGAGGAACAGACAAGATTTCCTTGCGTGGTTCCCGGAGAGGAGCGGACAGTTTACAGTTCATAGTGCTTATCGCCTGGCTGCCTTGGGTGCTGCTCCGGGGATGGTGGCTATGGCCAGCAGGTCACCAACCGGAGAGCGACCGATCTGGCGTTGTATTTGGAATTCAAGAGTTCCCTTAAAGATGAGGATTCTGGCTTGGAAGGTGGTCTCAGGTGCCTTAGCTACAAATGCATGCAAAAATTAACGTCATATATCTACGAGGGACTCTTGCCCCCTTTGCGCAAGAGAGAAGGATACTAGCTTCCACGCCCTGGTTGCATGTGATCATGCGAAGGAAGTTTGGCAACAGATGAAGGCGGTTTGGAGGCTTCCTAACTAGGAGGTGCTGCATGACACAGGTCATGATTGGCTGCTTAATGTTCTAGCTAATTGCGATGAGTTGATGAGGGAGCGTGTGATCATGTTAGTTTGGCGCATTTGGTCCCTCCAGTTTGACTTGGCGCATGGAAAGGATGTGCCACCGGTGGCTGCTACAGTCCTCTATCTTTAGAGTTATTTGCAGTCATTGGATCTTTCCAGGAAATATTCTACAGAAGACATTATCAAAGGAAAGATGCCGCTTCTACAGGAGCAACCAGTCACTCCACAAAAGGAGGTTTAGGCCTTGCCATGGCCGAAGCCACCACCTGATCAGGTGGCCCTGTCTGTCGATGGATCGTTCTTACAGTCGGATGGTTCAGCAGCGGCGAGCATGATTCTGAGAAGGCATGATGGGAGCGTGATTTTTTCGGCATACCGGTGCATATTTAACTGTAATGATGCTCTTGAGGCGGAGTTACATGCATTAATGCAGGGTATGGCCCTGGCTATTCAACATTGCGAGTTACCTATCATGGTCCAGTCGGATTCTTCTATGGCCCTCTTCGCTTTGTCTGGTGACAGTTTAACCAGATCGGCCTATGGACATATAGTTGCTGAATTTCGTCATCTTATGGTAGATAGAGTTTTTATTCCCATGAAAATTAGTCGTCTGCAGAATAGGGTTGCAGATCGTTTGGCCGTGTATAGTCGTACAGAGAACACTACTGCTGTATGGCTTGGTCGAGGTCCACTGTGTGTGGAGGATCTCCTGCATCTTGATTGTAACCCTATACATATGGAATAAAACTCCTTTACCAGCGCAAAAAAAGTGTGAGCAGTTGGGGATCATCTGCGCCGCCATCACCGACCTTTTGTGATTTTCGACATGGATGGATCAGGGACGGGCGGAGATAGAAACTAATCTATTGAGTTATAAAAAGGACAATCTAATCTTTTCTTAGAAAATGAGCTAATAATTTGCAGTTTTGTTATGTCTTAGTCTGCTGATATTTTTAGAAAAATCTTTTATATATTTTATATATTTATATGTTATATCATTTGACAGAGACTTGGTTAAGTCTCAGTCGACCGAGACCCAACCACACCCAACAATGGTTGTATTTGTTTGGGTTTCAGTTTTGATAGATTCAGCTGTGAACTTGTTGTGCTGGCAAAACTGCTGTGCTGAGGAAACAACTGCAGTGAAGGTTAGCTGTTTGACAACGTAGCTGTGAAAACAACTGTGGGCTGGTGAAAATGCTATGTTTCAGGAGGAGGGGCGAAGGGAGAGATAGGTCGTGCCCGTGGCGACATTTATGACATAATTATGACCAAACGTCAAAAGCAGAGGGGCTAGGGAAACAGCTTTGGCTGTGAAGTACCCGAGACGTGCTTTGGACTGTTACACTGAAAATAGCCCAAAACAGTTTTGGGTTGTGGTTTCACAACTGTTCTAAAATAATTGTTTGTTTCAGTTTCAACTTTTTTCAATCCAAAAACTGCTCCCGAAGCTGAAACAAACAGGAAATGTGATGTACCACAGAGGTTATTCATTCAGCTTTGAAATCTCCTGCTTCACACCATGATCGATATCTATAATCTATAATCTATAGTCTATCTAAAATATATAATAATAATAATAATAATAATAATAATAATAATAATAATAAAGTAAGGATTGTTTTTCCACTTTTTTTTGTTCAATTAATCTTGTTTTCCTGTTCGCTTCATCAATTTTAGTCCGTTTGAGTGTTAAAAAAAAATCAGCACTGCCAGGAATCAAACCATGGCCCATCCAATAGACACAGACAATTACCACACAAACCAACTGATCAAGGACGCGGTTGTTGCTAGAAAGTAGGAACTTATGGTTATTGAGTCCGTCCCACCCGCGCGCCCTATTAGGCCGGCCCATGACCGGAGAGGGACGCCTCCTATTTCGTCTTGGCCTTTTTTCTGTTTTTATTTTTTCTTCTTTAAAACAATTTAAGATAAAAAAATCAAAATTCCAAAACAAGATTTGAATTTTAGAAATATGTTTTAGAAATAATAAAATTAGGGGGTGTTGATTGTCTTGATCCCAAAAAAGCCTCTTGTTGTGTTGGAACAAGATTTTTTTTCAAACGAGGCTAAAGTTTTGTCATTTTCATTGGGTAAGGAGACGAGTATGGTTTCAAACGTAAAATCCCCGCCAAAGTGGAAATTAGACAAAGGCCCACTCTCACGACATCAAATTACATAAATGCCTAGCGCCTACAAGTGCCCAGATAGGCACTGGCACCGCTTTGGTTATGAACACGCAGGCATTCCTCTCCTTCCAAATCTCACATCCAACAAGGCGAAATAAGGAGGCCAAGGCTTTTCTCGGTTGCGCATTGTTGGTAGGAACCCCATCCCACCAGGATTTCATCGTGTCATACTGTAGCTAAAGGGCGGTATCGACATGAAGATGTAGCCATGCAAGGACCTTATTCCAAACTCGGATGGACAAGCGACACTAGAAGAGAAGGTGTGCTGTGGACCCCTACACTTGACTGCAAAGAGGGCGGCTGTCAGAATTTGGCCATCCAGGTCGTTGAAGCCTGTCCGCAGTCCAGTTCCTATTTTGCATGACCAACCAGGCAAAAAAAACACTCGGGAGGGGGGTAAGCCTTCCAAACATTATCTTGTAAGTTGGATTGAATAAGGCCAACAAATTATGCCAGGTAGGCCGTCTTGGCACAGTAAAAACCATCATTGGAGAGCTTCCAAAGGACGGTGTCCGGGACACCAGGTTGGATAGTGATAGTCGAAAGCTTGTTCCAAAGGGCAACAAATTGTTCGATATGAACATGAGATAAACCGACGCGCGTGTCAATCAAATTAAAAAGTGCCATGCTTCTTCTTTGATAGCTTGATTTTTTGGGGGGCGAATGCCATCTAACCAAGAGGATTCCCATAACTTGGCTTGGAGCCATCACCAAGCGTGACCATGCGGGCAGCCATGAAGATGTCCCGATCCGCCTTGCATCATGGAATCTCTGAGCGGCACCACGCCCTTGGGGGTTCATCCCTCTCCAACCAAATCCATCTAAGACGAAGCACGGTGGCGAACATTTGCAGATTAGGGATTCCCAAGCCTACAAATTCTTTGGACCTACAGCCATGCTCCCAATTAATTTTTGCATTTGCCACCAAACAATGTGTCAGTACCAGCCCTAATGTAAGCCTGCTGCAGATTGTCCAGTTTTTGAAGCACCTCCATCAGAAGATCCAGATGAGTGTTATGGTAGATGTCCAACGTCATGAGAACCGCCTTGACCAGGGCCATGCAGCCCGCAATAGCCCCATCTCTCCATATCCATGGTGCAAGCTTCCCGACAACTTTTTCTTCAAGGTGCTGGAAGTGGATCGTTTTAAGCCGTCGAATCGCAAGTGTAAGTCCTAGCGCAAGTGGAAGTCCTATCGAATTGGGAAGGATGATCAGCATGCCGGGAAATGTTGTAAAATGTCATCAAGGTCCATATTAGCGCACAAGATGGAAGCGACCAAGCTCTTTGCACAATTAGTGACAAGCCCAGTTGATTCACCAAAGGAGGAGAGCGTGTAAAACTGATATCCTACTCGATAAGGCCATAGAAAACCACCTTGTCGTCAGCATATAAAGAAGCCTTGGATTGAAAATCATCCGGTTTGCATGCAAGTCCTCAAGTTTGTTAAAATTCGGTTTGAAATGTGCTTGGTACGGTTGGATGGCATTAGTATTCACGGACTGACTGATACCCACCGTTCCGTGGACAAATACAACGTGTCACCCTCGTCCCTACTTGCCCTGCTAGCACCTACATGTGCCTTGGGCCGCGCGCGAGTAATCTCCAGCAAGCGGGAGACAAGATTATACACATGATTTGTTGTTCTTATTTGTTCTCCTTTGTCAGGTATTTTTTCTTCCCTTTTCATTCTTTTATAGTTTTATGTACAAGAAACATTTTTACAATATACGTTGAACATTTTGCAAAATACACCCCGTGGTACGGTGATTTGCTTCTGATATACACACCAAACATCTTTTTAACGCATGTTAAACATTTTAATAATATATGATGAACATCTTTTTAAATACACACTGAACAATTTATTCATATATTGTGAACAATTTTTCAAATACACGCGGAACAACTTTTTAATAGGCACCGAACAATTTTTAATATACGTTAAACATATTTGCAAATACACACAATGAACAACAAATATATGTACGATGAACATGTTTTCATATATGGTGAACATACTTCAAATAAACTATTTTTTTTAATATACGGTGAACATTCTTCAGAAACACACACTTAACAGAATCTTTTATGTAAGATGTTTTTTTTGTATATTCATTGAACTTTTTTTCATGAATAGTGATTTTTTTAAAGATTTGGTGTACTCTTTTCCAATGCAAACTGAACTCTTTCTATTAAATAAATAATTTAAAATAGAACCAAAAATAGGGACAAAATCGGTCAGAAACCATAAAACCAGCAAAAGAAAACTGTGAAAAGAACCCAAGGGAAAACACAAGCAAAGAAAAACTGGAAACCGACGAAAAAAAGAATAGAAGGTTCCTAGAAACCAACTCAATTTTTTTGAAAATATCCAGTCAGAACTGAGAAACCCGAGTTGGAAACCTATGAAAATAAGAAAAGAAAAGAAAAACCCTGAAAAACTTGTGGAAAAAACTAAATGGAGTACAGAAACCAGCTCGCAAAACAACGTTTGACACCCGACTGACCCATGTTGGTTGGCAAGTGAGTGATGTGAGTGATAGATATCACTTAGAGTGATACTTACTCTATAAAGAAATATAAAAGCTTTTAGATCACTAAACTAGTGATCTAAACGCTCTTATATTTGTTTTGTTAGAATAGTTCTAGAGATAGATGTTTAAACCTTTGTAGTCCTATTCTATCTCTTGTTCTGTTTTAACTTCTCCAACCTCTATAAACTAGTGATCTAAACGCTCTTATATTTGTTTTGTTAGAATAGTTCTAGAGATAGATGTTTAAACCTCTGTAGTTCTATTCTATCTCTTGTTCTGTTTTAACTTCTCCAACCTCCTGTAATCTCTCATGACGTATCCTTGCGATCGTCAACTTGTACGCCACGACTTGTCTCCTATTAATACTGATACACGCGGCCCTTAGGGGTTCAACGCTTCCCATCTATTTCACATGGTCATCAGAGCCTCTTCCTCCTAGATTGAATATCATCTAGCCCTAGCGAAAGCCATGACCGACACCACCTCCTCCGCCATCATCAGCACCGTGAATACCCTCACCACCGATTCATCCTCCTCAATCTTCGCTCCATCATCCAGTACCACCCACATCCCGTCCATTGGACCCCCATCACAAGAGAAGCTAACAAGGAGTAACTTTCTCCTATGGAAGGCCATCGTGCTGCCGTAAATTAAGGGCATACAAATGCAACACTTCCTCGATCCGGCGAGCCCCGTGCCACCGGCCACCATCACCGTCACCAAGGACGGGAAGGGAGAACAATGCGTCAATATGGCACGAGTTCTCTGGTATGCCCAGCAACAGCAACTTCAAGGGTACCTCATGGGGTCCCTCTCGCGAGAAATTCTTACCCAGGTCATCACCCTCCGAACACCAGCCGAGGTGTGGGCGGCCATCAACGCCGCTTTCGCCGCTCAAACTCAAGCCCAGTCGATCAATACTCGAATTTGCTTGCACAATCTGAAGAAGGGAAACTCGAGCATGGCGGACTACTTCGCCAACATCAAGTCCCTCACAGATGAGATCGCCTGCACCGGACCAACCCTCTTCGATGGTGAGATCACATCGCACATCCTTGCTGGTCTTGATCTGGATTATAATCCTGTTGTCTCCACTCTCGCTGCTCGGGTGGAACCAGTCATGGTGCAAGATCTCTACAGCCATCTCCTCTCCTTTGATGCCCGCATCAACCTCCTTCATGGGCTGAATCCACGGCAGTCCACTGCTAATGCCGCGTCTCGCGGGCATGGAGGCGGCCGTGGGCATGGTCACCAAGGACGCAACCGCACCAAAAATGGCAACGGCCGCGGGCGCGACGCGCCACAGTATGCACGCTCAGGAGCAGGATCAGGCACCGGTGGCTATAGTCAGCACGCAGGTGGCGGCAGCTATGGTCAGAACATGGGCGGAAGCGGAGGTGGCTATGGTCAGCACTCAAGCGGTGCTGCCTCCTCTAATACTCGCCGATCCCACTGCCAACTTTGCAAGAAGCCCGAACATGAGGTATTGGACTGCTGGCACATATTTGATGAAAACTTTGTGCCTGATGAACGTCATGTAGCTATAGCACTACGAGAGCAGCAAGAATATGCGGGCATGATCTGGTACGCTGACTCCGGTGCCACAGATCATGTCACTAGCAAACTTGAGAAGCTGGCTGTTCGAGAAAAATACTATGGTGGAGATCAAATTCACACCGCAAGGGGTGGAGGTATGGATATACATCACATTGGTCAAGCAATTATTAGTTCCCCTACTTGCAAACGTGATCTTTTCTTGAATGATGTCCTTCATGTTCCACAGGGTGGTAAAAATCTTGCATCTATGTCTCGTTTAACCGCCGATAATAGTATCTTCTTTGAAACTCATCCTAAATATTTTTTGTATCAAGGATCGGGCAATGAGGGAGCTCCACCATCACGGTAGATGCGTTGGTGGCCTCTACCCTATCACATCAGGTGCTCTTAGTCGTCTTCGACATCGTCAAGTACACTCCATCGTCAAGCCCTCCTTGGCAAGATGGCATCAAAGATTAGGACATCCATCTTCGGTCATAGTTAAGCAAGTAGTTAATAAAGGCAATCTTTTGTTGTCACATAGTTCCAATGAAAAGTCTGTTTGTGATGCTTGTCTATGTTCCAAGAGTCATCAACTACCTTATCCTAGGTCAACTAGTGTGTCTCATGCTCCTTTAGAGCTTATTTTCAGTGATGTTTGGGGTCATGCCCGAGATTCTTTTGGAAGGAAAAAATTATTATGTTAGTTTTATTGATGATTATAGCAAATTCACTTTGATATATTTGCTTAAATTCAAGTCTGAGGTCTTTGCTATTTTTCAAGAATTCTAAAAGCTTGTTAAACGTCAATTTGATAGAAAATTCTCACAGTCCAAAGTGACTGGGGAGGTGAGTATGAAAAACTCAACTCTTTCTTCCAAGATATAGGCATAGGTCATCATGTATCTTGCCCCCATGCACACCAACAAAACGGTTGTGCCGAACGTAAACATCACCATATTGTGGAAGTTGGTCTCTCTCTTCTTGCACATGCATCTATGGCACTTAAATATTGGGATGAAGCTTTTATTGCCGCCACCTATCTTATTAATCGTTTGCCTAGCAAAGTCATTGGAAATTCCACTCCTTTAGAATGACTATTCAATCAAAAACCAGATTACAATTCTCTTAAGATTTTTGGGTGTGCTTGCTATCCAAACTTACGTCCATACAATCGCCACAAACTTGAGTTTTGTTTCACTCAGTGTGTTTTCATTGGCTATAGCAATATCCACACGGGGTATAAATGTTTTGAAATAGCAACCGGACACATTTATATTTCATGTGATGTTGCTTTTGATGAAACCCTCTTTCCATTTGCTAAGCTACATCCCAATGCAGGCTCCCTTTTACGTGTTGAAATAGCACTCCTTCCAGATTTTCTTCTTAACATAGATCACGGGGGTGAATTAATTAATGTTGATCATGTGTTTAGTTCGCAAGAACAAACAAATTCTGTTTCTGTTGATCAATATGCAGATTCCTGGCGTCATTTTATGTGTGAGGAAGCGGCCAACCAAGACAATGCCAGATCCAAGAGGGATTCTGCGCCAGTGCCTACCCACGTGCGATCCGAGGAGGATCTGGTTGACAGGCGGTCAGCCAGGTGTGCAGCTGGGTCGATCGACCAAGTGGCCGACATCGTGGGTCCCGATAGTCCCCCAAACCACAATGCTCCACGCCTAAGCGGGGCTCATCACCAGGCGACGAAACAGCGACCACGGGGCCTAGTTCTGGCTCTCCGTGTCGCACGCTCCCGCAGACAATGCCCACTACCGCACTTTGGCGCACGTCGAGTGGCGGACGAAGCCCCACGCAAGCGCCTGCGGCTGATGTCTTGGATTAGGAGCCGGTTGTAGATCAGCCCGGATCTTCTGTGGCAACACCAGGATCATCTGCAACAGAAGAACCAAATCCAACTTCCAGCACACATGGATCTGCTGTGGTAAGGACAACTGTGCCCTCACATGTACCAGAAATTCCTGCATGTATTACAGGGTCTAGAACATGTGTATTTTAACCCAAAGAATACAAGGATGGTACGATAAGGTATGACAAAGTTAAGCGTGCTTTTCTTACTAGTACTGGTGAACCCATTGATTTATATGATGCACTTGCTCATGAGGATTGGAAAAGGCTATGGATGTTGAATATCATGCACTTATGGAAAACAAAACTTGGCATCTAGTACCACCAGAAAACAACAAGAATATAATTGATTGCAAACGGGTCTACAAGATCAAAAGGAAATCAGATGGTAGCATAGACAGATACAAGGCTAGACCAGTTGCAAAAGGATTTAAAAAAAGGTTTGGCATTGATTATGATGATACCTTTAGCCCCGTTGTAAAATCAGCTACTATTCGACTTGTACTGTCTATTGCTATTTCCAGAGGCTGGAGTCTAAGACAACTAGATGTTCAGAATGCGTTTCTTCATGGTGTTTTGGAAGAAGAAGTGTTCATGCGGCAGCCACCAGGTTATGAGCGCAAAAGAAAACCAGATTATGTTTGTAAGTTGGATAAAGCTTTATATGGATTGAAACAGGCACCAAGAGCATGGTTCCAGGTTGAGCACAAAGTTACAACATCTTGGATTCACTCCATCTAAGGCATAGACCTCATTATTTTTCTATAGTAACGAAAATATTACTATATTTATACTTGTTTATGTTGATGACATAATTGTTGCCCGTTCAAGTTTAGATGCTACTACTTGTTTGCTCAAGGATCTAAAGTTAGAATTTGCACTAAAAGATTTGGGCAGTCTTCATTACTTCCTTGGTATAGAAGTCAAACAGATAGCAGATGACATTCTTCTTACGTAGGAAAAATACACTACTAACATAGTTAGAAGAGTAGGAATGGAACGTTGCAAACCTGTCAGCACACCAATCTTGACCTCAGAAAAACTCTCAATTGAGATTGGAGAAGCACTTGGGTTAGAGGATGCAACAAATTACAGAACTGTTGTAGGTGCATTACAATACTTGACTCTTACTCGTCCTGATATTTCCTATTATGTGAATAAAGTATGTCAATATTTGCATGCTCCTAGAACAGTCCATTGGAATGTAGTAAAGAGAATTTTGAGGTATTTAAGGTTTACAGAAGGACTTGGACTCAGGATTGTCAAATCCCCATCCACACTTGTTACTGCCTATTCTGACGCAGATTGGGCAGGGTGTCCAGATGATAGAAGGTCTACAGGTGGCTTTGTTGTGTTTCTGGGGACGAATCTTGTGTCATGGATTGCAAGAAAATAGGCCACTATCTCAAGGTCAAGTACTAAGACTGACTATAAGGCTTTAGCAAATGCTACAGCTGAAGTGATGTTGATACAAACCTTACCTTTTGAGCTTGGTATTAAAATTCCACAAGATGCAAGGTTATGGTGTGATAATCTAGGTGCAACCTATCTTTCAGCTAATCCTATTTTTCATGCACACATAAAACACATTGAAGTTCATTTTCACTTTGTCAGAGAACGAGTGGCTCAGAAGCGACTTGATATTCGTTTCATACCCCCTGAAGATCAACTTGTCGATGGCTTCACAAAACCTCTCACCATGAGAAGGTTGGATGAGTTCAAGTACAATCTTCACCTTGATAGGATCCCGTAAGGTTTAGATTGAGGGGGAGTGTTAGAATAGTTCTAGAGATAGATGTTTAAACCTTTGTAATTCTATTCTATTTCTTGGTAAGGTGCATGAGCTCACCTGAGCTATGTCCATCTGACGTATAAAAGGGCCCTCAGCCATGCCCATCTCATGCATCCTAAATAGGGTGCATGGAGGCAGCCATGCTGGCCTGACCCTCGTCCCCACCCACCAGACCACATTCAAATATCTTTTAATTTTCAAAAAAAGCTCATAATTTCAAAGTTTGACTAAATTTTAAAAATATATTCAGAATTTTAAATTTTGTTCTAATTTTCAAAAAAGTTCAGAATTTCAAAATTTGTATATTTTTTGAAAATGTTCAGAATTTCAAAATTGTTTAAATTTTCGAAAAATATTCAAATTTTCGAATTTTGTTCAAAATTTAAAAATATTCAGATTTTTTTAAAAACTAAAAATGTTCAAAATTTTAAAAACTAAAAATAGAATTTCAAAAAAATGCTTAAATATTCAAAAAAGTTGTTGAGAATTTCAAATTTTGTTTTATTTTTTAGAAAATATTCAAAATTTGATTATATTAAAAAAAGAATTTCAAATATGTTCAAATTTTTAGAAAATGTTCAGAATTTTTTTTAAAAAAAAATCTTTAGCATGTCTAAACACATGCATGCTGCCAAACAAAGTCTCAGCTCAGCATATCTCAACGCATACATTACTACCAAATAAGGGCAACTGCATGGACTCAGCATGTCTACACTCAACATGGATGAGAAAAGAACAACTAAGCTAGATCCATGCACCCTACCAAACACACCCTATAGGGACATACCTTGAAATGATAGTTGGATGTTCCCTTTGCTGATCCCCGTATTGCCACCAACTCATAATCTTCTCGTGACGTGTGTCAACATCGCTTAATGCACACATAAACAAAGGTACTGACGTTTCGATCAAACGTGGGACAAACTAGGGTTATACGGCAACTAGGTTGCACATGTGTGCAACGCTTATCTACTTGATGTAGGTCGTTCTTCTTCGTGGATTGAACGTAGGCGTTGGTCGGGATACTTTTTTGTTAAGTTGATGTTCTACTCCCTCCGTCTGGGTTTATTAGGCCCCCCGACCAGATTGCAGGTACCAAGACACCATGATTAATGCCCTGGAATAAGTGCCGCTCCTTCGGTTTCCATGCATGATTTACTGCCAAAGCAAATCCGGCTTCGCTAGCATGCAGCGCCACGCTCAGCTTAATTCCCTGGCGTGCGCCAGCTCACGCGGGCGGTACTTTTTCGCGAGCGCTCGGACGCTGCATGGCGCATGCATGCACCAATCAAAGGAGGATCACAAGCGCATGCATTGGCTGGCTGGGAGAGCAAGCTTGCACCATGTTTTTGCAAGCTCGGGCGAGTGCGAGGATGCCCTGCGCGACGTCGAGCACGTCGTGGGCATGCGCGAGGATGCCCTGCCCCACGTCGACCACGTCGCCCTGTATGTAGCCATCATGTAAAGACAAAGCGAGCATGCATCGTTTGTTGTTCATCATACAAAACCATGGCCAAGGCATGAATACATACCTGCATGTGCTGGACACCCAAGCCCAGCTCCGCCTGCGACGTATCCTGGATGTCGAGGTCTGCATGCCCAACAGCGATGAGGTCAGATGGTGGCGCGACCAAGCCAAGACCGGACTGGGTCTCTGCGTCCGGATCGACGTCGACGCTGTGCTCAACCAGCGATGCATCATCGACGTCGATCTCTGCGTGCCCAGCAGTGACGAGGTCGGGCGGCGACGCGTCCAAGCCCAGCCCGGACTGGGTCTCGGCGTCCGGATCGACGTCGACGCTGTGCTCCGCCTCCGGCCGCGACGGCATGGTAGTGTGCTGCATCCGGCGAGCCGCTGGTTTCTTTCCTGGAACCAGTACTGCCGTGGTGTTGTGCTAAGAGGAGTACGAGTAGTAGTCTCAATGTATATAGTGCAACAGCTGGAAATTTACTACGACGCTTTGGAAGATGAACCACAGCCTGGGAGATTGAAGCGTTTTTTGGCTTTTGACAGCCGAGTCGATGCAGCGGCCTAATGAGAGCGGACGCGCTCCCTCCGCCCAGGGGCCCAATAAACCCGGACGGAGAGAGTAAATCCTAGCTTTTTAGAGGCGCATGTACTACTACCTTGTTTCCAATTTATGAAGCTCACTCGTATCCCTAAATTTATAATTTGACAAACATAAGATGGGTTCTATAGTCTAAAATTACATCATTAGAAACTGTACGGTTTGAAGTTTATAATGATATACTTTGTTATGATATGTAACTTGTATTATGTTGTTATATTTGTTAATTTAGATATACGTGTAAGGTTTATAAATTGGAAAGGAGATAGTACGTGGCTAAACCCAGTCTTCAGGACTCGAGAACTCCCTCTGCACTGTTTACATTAAATTTATAGGTAAATAGGCATGGGGCTCGTCTTCATCAATAATACTACACGCACGGCCAGGATCGACAGACTTTTACGGAACCCCTGCATGCCTTATTCTAATTGGCCCTTCCTGATTTTCACCGATGGCCCCGCCTCACTTAACTTAATCTCAACCAATTAATTGCTAACTACCTCGTAATCCCCTGTAAACCCCCAGTGAGTCTAGCATTGCTCCGTCTTCATGGGTCGACCCAATAACACGTCAGGTGTCGTTACCTACTCTAGTGGTTTTCCTGGGTTCAGTTTCCTTTAAAAGCGATTGTGTGTATTATTTCATGGTTTATTTTTTTAGCAAATTAACGATTTTTGAAAACTCTGCGAATATGGAAACCAGTTCCCGAATAAAAGAAGTGCGTAAATTTTAGAAATGTTCACTAATTGAAGATATATACATTTTATGAATGTTCACAAATTTTAAAAAATTTATCAAGCATATTTTTTCTAACTTTTCAAATGTAGTTCAATTTTAAAAAAAAACATGTATTATAATTATTCCCAATTTTCTAAAAAAGATTCAGGATTATTAAAACTGTCCACTATTTGAGAAAAATTAGTGTATTTCAAAAACAAATAAAGAAAATTCAAAATTATTTATGACATAAAAAATATTCATAATTATTAAAACTTTCATATAGTTTAGAAGGAAAATAAAAAAAATCTGAAATCTAAAAAGCAGACGCCCGCATTTTCTCTCAACCGAGCAGACGTGCGTGCGTCGTTTGATTTGTTCCAATCGCATGGCTGGAACACGCCAGGTGCCACCTGGTCGGGTGGGACACCTGTCGCTTGGACCCCCGCAGCCCTGCTAGTCTGGTCTGACGCCGTCATGCTCGTGGCCCACCTGTCTCGTTTATTTTGTCAGTTTTAATGTCGGTTGAGCAGTTTTCGAACTTTGCGCCCGTGCCTATCCTCACTTCCCCCTCCCCATTTCCTCCTCCTCCTCGTCTCTGCCTACTCGTCGTCCTGTTCCCGCGGGGTGGGAGAGGTGAATCCGCCGTCGCGGCGACTGCAGCGGAAGACCGGGGTAGGCGAGGCGCGGGTGCTTGGTGTGTCCTCCTTCTCGTCGCCGTCGCAGGTACCGCTGTGATTTCGCGCCTCTCGTTTTGCGGTTGCTTCTCCCTCAATATGGATAGCACGATGCGTACGCGCTTGCAGTTGCTTGATCCCGCTGCCCCCGTGGATGTTCCGGCGTCTGTTGCGGTAGTAGCCTGCTAGGTCTCGCCCGTGTGTGTTGTTCATTGCACAGCCGTGTGTGGTGTTGTAGATCTCGTCGTCCTCGGATTGCGTGGATTGGCGATGGCATCGCCCTCGGTAGCATGCTCGTGTTCAGCCAGGTTGAGATCCACAGGGTGGTGGCCGTGTGCAACTTGATACCTCTTGGAAATATGCCCTAGAGGCAATAAATAAAGTGTTTATTATTATATTTCCTTGTGCATGATAATCGTTTATTATCCATGCTATAATTGTATTAATTGTAAACACATTACATGTGTGGGTAAATAGACAACACTTTGTTCCTAGTATGCCTATAGTGAAGTAGCTCGTTGATGAAAGATGGTCAAGGTTTCCTAGCCATTGACATGAGATGTCATTTGATAACGGGATCACATCATTAGGAGAATGAAGTGATGGACAAGACCCAAACTACAAACGTAGCATATGATCGTGTCAGTTTATTGCTATTGTTTTTCTGCATGTCAAGTATATGTTCCTATGACCATGAGATCATGCAACTCACGGATACCGAAGGAGTGCCTTGTGTGTATCAAACGTCGCAACGTAACTGGGTGACTATAAAGGTGCTCTACAGGTAACTTCGAGGGTATCTGTTGAGTTGGCATGGATCAAAACTGAGATTTGTTACTCCGTATGACGGAGAGGTATCTCAGAGCCCAGTCGGTAATACAACATCACAATAAGCCTTGCAAGCAATGTGACTAAGTGTTAGTTGCGGGATCTTGTATTACGGAACGAATAAAGAGACTTGCCGATAACGAGGTTGAACTAGGTATGGAGATACCGACGATCGAATCTCGGGCAAGTAACATACCGAAGAACAAAGGGAACATCATACGGGATTAACTGAATCCTTGACATAGAGGTTCGACCGATAAAGATCTTCATAGAATATGTAGGAACCAATATGGGCATCCAGGTCCCGCTATTGGTTATTAACCGTAGAGGTGTCTCGGTCATGTCTACATAGTTCTCGAACCCGCAGGGTCTGCACACTTAGGGTTTGGTGACGTTTCGGTAGTATCGAGTTATGTATGGTGGTGACCGAATGTTGTTCGGAGTCCCAGATGAGATCCCGGACGTCACAAGGAGCTCCTGAATGGTCCAAAGGTAAAGATT
This sequence comes from Hordeum marinum, assembly GCA_022496015.1. Taxonomy (NCBI): domain Eukaryota; kingdom Viridiplantae; phylum Streptophyta; class Magnoliopsida; order Poales; family Poaceae; genus Hordeum; species Hordeum marinum. Next base: position 422,505,049 of record CM039676.1, read on the forward strand.
CATATATAGAAAGTCCTGTTTTGGTCGCCGGAAAAGTTTTGGGCTCATCGGTAGTATATCGGGAGTGTCGGTAGTGTATTGGGAGACCATCGGGAGGGGTATTTCGACCCAAGAGGATCCATGGGCTGTGGGATAGTGTTTACCAGCCCTTAGTGGGCTGGTGGAAGTCCCACACAAGGCCCATGCGGTTTGGGAAAAAAGGCCTAAAGAGAAAAAGTGGAAAAAGGCAAAAATAGGGTGAGTTCTAGTCCTACTAGGATTGGAGGTGGAGTCCACCTCCTCCACCTGGTTTGGCCGACTCCTTGGAGGCTTGGACCTTGTGCCAAGCCTCCTCCTCTCTTCCTCTTATATATACTGGAGGTTTTAGGTTTTTTTCATAGAATTTTCAGCCACGTGCTGCCCGTTCCTCCAATGCATAGTTTCTCCTCTAGATCGGTTTTCTGTAGTGCTTAGGTGAAGCCCTGCCGGAATAGCTCCACCACCATCGCCGGAGCACCATCATGCTTCCGGAGAACTCTTCCTCCTCTCCGCTTCCTCTTGCTGGATCAAGACGGCGGAGATCGTCATCAAGCTGTACGTGTGCTGAACGCGGAGGTGCCGTCCGTTCGGCGCTAGATCGTAAGGATCGTGATCAAGTTCGTGGGACGGATCATGATTGGATCGCGGGATGGATCATGATCGGATCGCGGGACGGACCGTGATTGGATCGCGGGACGCACGGTGATTTGGATCGCGAAGACGTTCGACTACACCAACCACGTTTCTTAACGCTTCCCGCTTAGCGATCTACAAGGGTACATAGATCCACTCTCCCTCTCGTAGATGCTCATAACCATGGATAGATTTGCGTGTGTGTAGGAAATTTTTTGTTTCCCATGCAACGTTCCCAATAGTGGTATCAGAGCTAGGTCTATGTGTAGATGAGATCTCGAGTAGAACACAAAAGGTTTGTGGGCGTTGATGCTTAGATTGCTTCCTCCCTTGGTCGGATTTTGGTTCAGCAGTATTGTGAGATGAAGCGGCCCGGACCAACATTACTCGTCTGCTTACGAGAGACCGGTTCCCTCGACTGCAACTTGTTGCATAGATGGCTTGCGGGTGCGAGTTTCTCTCACTTTAGTTGGATCGGATTCGACAAAGGCGGTCCTTGAGAAGGTTGAAAAGCAACTAGTGTATCACCGTTGTGGTTTTTGCGTAGATGATAATTGTTCTTGCTAGATACCCGTAGCAGCCACGTAAAACATGCAACAACAATTAGAGGACGTCTAACTTGTTTTTGCAGGGTATGTTGGGATGTGATATGGCCATTTACATGATGTGATATATGTGATGTATGAGATGATCATGTGATGTATAGATTATCACGACTTGCATGTCGATGAGTACGGCAACCGGCAGGAGCCATAGGGTTGTCTTTAATTATTGTATGAGCTGCGTGTCAATCATTAAGTGCTATGTAATGCTTTACTTTATCGCTAAACTATAGCAATAGTAGTAGAAGCATGTTGGGCGCGACAACCCTGATGGCGACACGTTGATGGAGATCAAGATGATGGAGATCATGGTGTCTTGCCAGTGACGATGGAGATCATGCCGGTGCTTTCTAGATGGAGATCAAAAGCACAAGTTCATGGCCATATCATGTCACTTATGAATTGCATGTGATGTTAATCCTTTTATGCACCTTGTTTTGATTAGGACGACGGTAGCATTATAAGGTGATCCCTCACTTAAATTTCAAGATGAACTGTGTTCTCCCCGAGTGTGCACCGTTGCGAAAGTTCGTCGTGTCGAGACACCACGTGATGATCGGGTGTGATAGACTCTACGTTCACATACAACGGGTGCAAGCCAGTGTTGCACACGCAGAACACTCGGGTTAAACTTGACGAGCCTAGCATGTACAGACATGGCCTCGGAACACAAGAGACCGAAAGGTCGAACATGAGTCATATAGTAGACATGATCAACATAATGATGTTCACCATTTAAGCCACCTCAACTCACGTGATGATCAGAATTAAGTTGGTGGATTTGGATCATGTGACACTCAGATGGCCCGAGGGATGTCAATTTGAGTGGGAGCTTTAGTAATTTGATTAACTAAACTCATTATCTTGAACAATAGTCTAAGTAAACTTTGCATATTTATGTTGTAGAACAATGGCTTGCACAGTAGCACCCCTGAATTTTAATGTGTTCCTAGAGAAAGCTAAGTTGAAAGATGATGGAAGTAACTTTATTCACTGGGCCCGTAATCTGAGGATTATCCTCACGGATTCCCAGAAAACATATGTCCTTGATGCACCGCTTGGTGACCAACCAGAAGATATGACCTCCGAAGACATTAAGAACGCTTGGGAGGCACGTACTGGAGATTACTCAATAGTTCAGTGTGCAATATTGTATGGCTTAGAACTGGGACTTCAAAGACGTTTTGAACGTCATGGAGCATATGAGATGTTCTAGGAGTTGAAGTTTATCTTTCAGAAGAATGCCCGGATCGAGAGGTATGAAACCTGCGATAAGTTCTGTGCTTGCAAGATGGTGGAGAACAGGTCTATTAGTGAACATATACTCAGAATGTCTGGGTATTCAACTCGTCTAGCGGAGTTGGGAATTGCCCTTCCGCCAGAGGCGATCACTGACAGAGTTCTTCAATCACTGCCACCTAGTTACAAGAGCTTTGTGATGAACTATAACATGCACGGGATGAACAAGTCAGTCGCCGAGCTGTTTGCGATGCTAAAAGTCACTGAGTCTGGAATCTAGAAAGAACATCAAGTGTTGATGGTCAATAAAACCACTAGTTTCAAGAAAAATGGCAAGGGCAAGGGCAAGGGCAAGAAGGGTAAAACCAAGAAGGATGGCAAAGCAGTTGCTACTCCTGTAAAGAAGCCCAAGAATGGACCCAAGCCAGAAACTGAGTGCTTTCATTGCAAGGGAACTGGTCACTAGAAGCAGGACTGCCCCAAGTACCTGGCTAACAAGAAGGCGGCCAACGAGAAACAAGGTATATATGATATACATGTTATTGATGTGTACCTTACAAGCTCTCGTAGTAGTGCCTGGGTATTTGATATCGGTTCGGTTGCTCACATTTGCAACTCAAAGCAGGAACTACGGAATAAACGAAGGTTGGCAAAGGACGAAGTGACGATGTGCGTGGGAAATGGTTCCAAGGTTGATGTGATCGCCGCCGGCACGCTCTCTCTTCGATTACCATCGGGATTAGTGATGAACCTGAATAATTGTTATTTAGTGCATGCGTTAAGCATGAACATTATATCTGGATCTTGTTTATTGCGAGACGGTTACTCATTGAAATTAGAGAATAAAGGTTGTTCTATTTATATGAGTAATATCTTTTATGGTCGTGCACCCAGCGTTAGGGGTTTATTCATATTGAATCTTGATAGTGATGACACACATGTTCATAACATTGATGCCAAAAGATGTAGAGTGGATAATGATAGTACCACTTTCTTGTGGCACTGCCGTTTAGGTCATATTGGTGTAAAACGCATGACGAAGCTCCATGCTGATGGACTTTTGGAGTCACTTAATTTTTAATCACTTGACACATGTGAACTATGCCTCATGGGCAAGATGACTAAAACACCGTTCTCTGGAACAATGGAACGGGCAAGTGACTTATTGGAAATCATACATACTGATGTGTGTGGTCCAATGAATGTTACAACGCGTGGTGGATATCGTTATTTTCTCACCTTCACTGATGACTTAAGTAGATATGGGTATATTTACTTAATGAAACACAAGTCTGAAACGTTTGAAAAGTTCAAGCAATTTCAGAGTGAAGTTGAGAATCATCGTAACAAGAAGATTAAATTCCTGCGATTTGATCGAGGAGGTGAATATCTGAGTTATGAGTTTGGTAGTCACTTAAGACAGTGTGGAATTGTTTCATAGTTGACACCGCCCGGAACACCACAACATAATGGTGTGTCCGAACATCGTAATCGAACCTTATTAGATATGGTGTGTTCTATGATGTCTCTTGCTGATTTGTCACTATCGTTTTGGGGTTATGCATTAGAGACAGCTGCATTCACTTTAAATAGGGCACCATCAAAATCCGTTGAGACGACGCCATATGAACTATGGTTTGGCAAGAGGCCAAAGTTGTCGTTTCTTAAAGTTTGGGGATGTGATGCTTATGTCAAAAAGGACATAAGCCTTCTGTGCAGCAATGAGGACAATCCTCAGATCATGGACCCAGTCCGCAATATTGCTACCAACATCTTTCAACTCTATTTCTCTAGGAACATATAAAAATTCAAGGGAGCTACAGCGCGAGCAAGTAATCTACAACATAATTTGCACATACACTATTGACTATGTTCATGATAATGAGTTCAATTAATCATATTACTTAAGAACTCCCACTCAAATTGACATCCCTCCAGTCATTCGAGTGATACATGATCCAAATTCATCAACTCAAGTCCGATCATCACGTGAGTTGAGGTGGTTTCAATGGTGAACATCATCATGTTGATCATATCTACTATATGACTCATGTTCGACCTTTCGGTCTCTTGTGTTCCGAGGCCATGTCTGTACATGCTAGGCTCATCAAGTTTAACCCGAGTGTTCTGCGCGTGCAACACTGGCTTGCACCCATTGTATGTGAACGTAGAGTCTATCACACCCGATCATCACGTGGTGTCTCAACACGACGAATTTTCGCAACGGTGCACACTCGGGGAGAACATAATTTATCTTGAAATTTAAGTGAGGGATCACCTTATAATGCTACCGTCATACTAAGCAAAACAAGGTCCATAAAAGGATTAACATCACATGCAATTCATAAGTGACATGATATGGCCATGAACTTGTGCTTTAGATCTCCATCTTGAAAGCACCGACATGATCTCCATCGTCACCGGCAAGATACCATGATCTCCATCATCTTGATCTCCATCAACGTGTCGCCATCGGGGTTGTCGCGCCCAACATGCTTCTACTACTATTGCTACCGTTTAGCGATAAAGTAAAGTATTACATAGCGCTTAATGATTGACACGCAGGTCATACAATAATTAAAGACAACCCTATGGCTCCTGTCGGTTGCCGTACTCATCGACATGCAAGTCGTGGAATTCTATACATCACATGATCATCTCATACATCACATATATCACATCTGTAATTGGCCATATCACATCACAACATACCTCGCAAAAACAAGTTAGACGTCCTCTAATTGTTGTTGCATGTTTTACGTGGCTGCTACGGGTTTCTAGCAAGAACGATTCTCACCTACGCATAAACCACAACGGTGATACTTAATTTGCTTTTCAACCTTCTCAAGGACCGCCTTTGTCGAATCCGATCCAACTAAAGTGAGAGAAACTGGCACCCGCAAGCCATCTATGCAACAAGTTGCGGTCAAGGGAACCGGTCTCTCGTAAGCGTACGAATAATGTTGGTCCGGGCCGCTTCATCTCACAATACCGCTGAACCAAAATTCGACCAAGGGAGGAAGCAATCTAAGCATCAACGCCCATAAACTCTTTGTGTTATACTCGAGATCTCATCTACACATAGACCTAGGTCTGATACCACTGTTGGGGAACGTTGCATGGGAAACAAAAAATTTCCTACGCACACGCAAGATCTATCCATGGTGATGAGCATCTATGAGAGGGAGAGTGGATCTACATACCCTTGTAGATCGCTAAGCGGGAAGCGTTAAGAAACACGATTGGTGTAGTCGAACATCTTCGCGATCCAAATCGCCGAGCGTCCCACGATCATATCACGATCCATCCCGCAATCCAATCACGATCCGTCCCGCGAACTCATCATGATCCGTCCCGCAATCTCATCATGATCCGTCCTGCGATCTCATCACGATCCGTCCCGTGAACTCATCACGAACGGTCTCGCGATCTTGTTCACGGTCCTTCCGATCTAGCGCCGAACGGACGACACCTCCGCGTTCAGCACACGTGCAACTTGATGACGATCTCCACCATCTTGATCCAGCAAGAGGAAGTGGAGAGGGATAAGAGTTCACCGGCAGCGTGACGGCGCTCCGGCGATGGTGGTGGAGCAATTCCGGCAGGGCTTCGCCTAAGCACTGCGGAAATCCGATCTAGAGGAGCACCGGTGGAACGGGTAGCACGTGGCCGTAAATTCAGTGCCAAAACCCTAGATATCCACAAGTATATATAGGAGGAGGGTAGAGGAGGCTGTGCCCAAGGGGAGGGCTCCCTCTTGGCTTTGGCCGAACTGGTGGAGGGGGAGTCCTCCTCCAATTGGGAGTCCACCTCTCACACGAGAGGTGGAACTTGGGGAGGACTCCACCCCAATTCGGTTTGGGCCTCTCTCCCCTGCGCCTAGGCCACCTTGGATGACTCCACCAGCCCACTAGGGGCTGGTGGGTCGCCACTTTGGCCCATGGGGTGGGATGGCCACTGGTGGACCCCCGAGACCCATTCGTCACTCCCGATACACTACCGAAAATGCCCGAAACCTTTCCGGAGTCCAAACACCACCTTCCTATATATCAATCTTTACCTCCAGACCATTCCGGAGATCCTCGTGATGTGTGAGATCTCATCCGGGACTCTGAACAACCTTCGGTCACCACCATACATAACTTTATACTACCGAAACGTCACCAAACCTTAAGTGTGCAGACCCTGCGGGTTCGAGAACTATGTAGACATGACCGAGACACCTCTACGGTCAATAACCAATGGCGGGACCTGGATGTCCACATTGGCTCCTACATATTCTACGAAGATCTTTATCGGTCGAACCTCTATGTCAAGGATTCAGTTAATCCCGTATGATGTTCCCTTTGTTCTTTGGTATGTTACTTGCCCGAGATTCGATCGTCGGTATCTCCATACCTAGTTCAACCTCGTTACCGGAAAGTCTCTTTAATCGTTCCATAATACAAGATCCCGTGACTAACACTTAGTCACATTGCTTTCAAGGCTTATTGTGATGTTGCATTACCGAGTGGGCCCTGAGATACCTCTCTGTCACACGGAGTAACAAGTCCCAGTCTTGATCCATGCCAACTCAACAGACACCCTTGGAGATACCTGTAGAGCACCTTTATAGTCACCCAGTTACGTTGCGACATTTGATACACACAAGGCACTCCTCCGATGTCCATGAGTTGCATGATCTCATGGTCATAGGAACATATACTTGACATGCAGAAAACAGTAGCAATAAACTGACACGATCATATGCTACGTTTGTAGTTTGGGTCTTGTCCATCACATCATTCTCCTAATGATGTGAACCCGTTATCAAATGACATCTCATGTTCATGGTTAGGAAACCTTAACCATCTTTGATCAACGAGCTAGTCCATTAGAGGCATACTAGGGACATGGTTTTGTCTATGTATCCGCACATGCATCTAAGTCTCCAATCAATACAATTTATAACATGGATAATAAACGATTATCATGAACAAGGAAATATGATAATAACTAATTTATTATTGCCTCTAGGGCATATTTCCAACAGTCTCCCACTTGCACTAGAGTCAATAATCTAGTTCACATCACCATGTGATTCGCATTGCCATGAATCTAACACCCAATGAGTTCTAGGGCTCGATCATGCTTTGTACGTGAGAGAGGTCTTTATAGTCAACGGGTCTGCGACATGCAGATCCGTGTGTACTTTGCAAATTTCTATGTCAAACCGTAAACACTGCTACCACACTCCACTTGGTACTATTCCAAATGGCTGCTCCACTATACGTATCCAGATTGCTACTTTGAGTCATCCGGATTGGTGTTAAAGCTTGCATCGACGTAACTCTTTACGACGAACTCTTTATCACCTCCATAATCGAGAAACGTCTGCTTAGTCTTTTAGTTACTAAGGATAATCTTGACCGCTGTCCAGTGCTCCATTCCAGGATCACTTTGAAACCTTTTGGCCATACTTATGGCAAGGCTGACATCGGGTCTTGTGCACAGCATTGCATACATGATAGAGCCTATGGCTGAAGCATAGGGGATGACACTCATCTTTTCTCTATCTTCTGCAGTCACTGGGCATTGAGTCTTACTCAACTTTATACCTTATAAATCAGGCGAGAACTCTTTCTCTGACTGATCCATTTTGAACTCTTTCAAAATCTTGTCAAGGTATGTACTCATTGAAAGTCTCATCAAGTATCTTGATCTATCTCTATAGATCTTGATGCTCAACAATTAGGTAGCTTTATCCAAGTCTTCCTTTGAAAAAATCTTTTCAAATTTATGCTCTCCAGAAATTCTACATCATTTCCAAATAGCAATATATCATCCACATATACTTATCAGAAACTCTATAATGCTCCCACTCGCATTGACGCCGATAGTGTGTATAGGGTTTTTGCTCTACCAAACAGGGGGCAACGAGTGAGATATTTTGGTGACAAGGAGTCCATCAGAATGTTCAGAGAGATGTTTAATATCACTGGCAATTCACACCCCAGGTCAACACGTGGATCATGGACATTGATGGTATGGGTGGAAGAGCTGACGATACCTTCTTCATTTCTTGGCTGGCTGTTGCTTTCAGTACATTTATAGCCCCCACAACTAGTCTGAACCTTAGCCCCAAGTGCTATGGTGTTTTTCTAGAGCCGGAAATGTTGGAGAACACAAACATTTGCCTATTCATTGCCAAACACATTAATGAAGCATTCCATAACATGTCAAAGGACAAGCAGAAAGTCTATTGCTGCTTATATCATTTGATGGTGAGTGTTAATAATATCCCCAAGCATCATACCTGTTCTTTGTTTTTTCATACCTTATTTTGACTTAACAAAAATGAAATACTAACTAGTTTTTCTTTTCTTTTTTCGCATGAGCTAGATATTATACCTAGATGCCCTTGTTGTGGATGAACCTGTAAGCAACTGCCCTATACGAGCTAATGCTTGGAATAGTAATCTAATCGCAAAGGTCATGAAGAAGGACCTCATCTCCCCTGGTGCGTTCGGCAAGCTACAAGTCGGTACTTATTTTCCTGAATTTTTCATATTGCACAGATATAATTTGTTAGTTGCACAACTTCAACATGGCTGGTTGCACACTACCTCACTAGTTTTTTTTGACATGATATTTTAAATCAGTTGAAGGAGCAATAGAGGGGCACAGAGCAGACACCACTGCTTGGGGTTTTGTTGGAAGCTGAAGCTTTTGTAGCCTCAAAGCTACCACAAAACTACAATCCGGTGGTAAGTTAGTAGTTATACAAGTTTATCCCCTGGCAGTTTGCATGCTATTTGATTGCTTAGCTTGCATGTTTGCTGTGTTTTAGATGCACCAAATATACATTGCATAGGTTTTTTATAGTACTCACTACTTAGTTTGAATTATTGTCTGATATTACAGTTGCATTGTGATTTTGGTATGCTGTTGCACAATGTCAGCTATTCAGTTGCATTGCCTTAGGATGTAACTCCACCTGAATTACATATTGTAGTTGCACTGTTTTTTATTTCATGTGTACACAACCGCATGATGGTGTGTTTCTAGTTAGACCAAAATCACATGTTTGCTTTTCCACACTTATAATGACTAAGTTATATATATTTTTGGTTTCTTATTTGTATAGAAAAGGATAAAATTATCAGATTTGGTCCATAGTTTGTGCAAATCAGTGACTAATCTACTCGGCAACTTTGTTGAAAGCTTCGCCAAGATTGATGAGGAGGAACCAGATTTTCTGCCCACTAATGAGACAGTAAAGAATGTTCCTAGATCACATCGTCGTTCTAACAAGACCAGAGGTAGCTCGATAAGAAGAAAGAGTGAGGCAGAAGAATCAGATTTTGAAGAAGAAGAGTCAGAGGCAAAAGAAGAGGATGATGCTAACGAGGATGAAGGAGAGGAGAAGGAAGAGGAGAAGTATGAGGACGAGGATGAAGGAGAGGAGGAGGAAGAGGATAAGGATGAGGACGAGAATGAAGGAGAGGAGGAGGAAGAGGAGAAGGATGATGGCAGTGAAAATGGTGAGGATAAAGATGATGATGATGGCAAGAAAGAAGAGGAGAAGGAAGATGACAGGAATTATAATGTGGAAGAGGGGCACCAAATAGATGACAATGAGAAGGCAAGAGAGGACGTGAAGGAAGACAATGAAGACAACATCATTGAAGGAGATGGAGGAGGTGAAGTGAGCGAAAACAACAGCGATGATGACGATGACAGTGCTGGTTGTGCTGGTTCTACTGGGATCGAAGGTGATGATGGAGAGAACACTAAAGGCAACAACAGTAATCCATTGGATAATGAAACAACACTCAGATTCTGGATAGATAAATACTGCCGTAAAGATGTTGTGCCACTACCAAAGAAAAATGAACATCCAGTTCCTGAGGAGAGTATAAATATGTTTGTGCTTTGCAATTTAAAGCCAATTTTCCTTCGGTTGTTGCCTCTCCCTTCATTTGCGAAAACATGTTTGAGAAAACTGACAATGCCATCGAATTCCAATTGCTTCTGAATAGAGAGGCAGAAAATAATAAAGTTAAGTTCAAGGATGCGCATAATGGTCTTGAGGTTTTTGGATCAGAAAAATGTACAAGAAGTGGTTGGATTCTATTCTTGATCCAGTGCAAGCATCATCAACGGCTGGTAGCAAGAGGAAGGTCCCATCATCAGCAGGCACACCCACTTGTGATGCAAGAAAGAAGTAGAAAAATAATGTGATGTTGAAGAAGTTTGTGCAGCAGCCAACTGCGGTGCTTGTGGCGCCAACTGTAGTGCTTGCGGCGCTAACTAGAGCAGCAATCAAGCCACCTACAAATGTTGAAGCCACAACTGCAACATGAATGATAGCTTCCAAGGATAAGTTGCCTCTCGTGACATGCCCACCTCTTGTTCCTGAAGCACAAAAGTGCAAAAAAATTGTGATGTTCAAGAAGAATGTGCAGCTTCCAATATGCAAAGAAACATATTCAGGGGAAGATACTGTGAGGGTCAAATCTTCAACAAAGGAAACTCTGTCATCAACTACAACACCTGTTTTGCAAGCCGCTACTGCCACAACTACCAGAGGTAATCAAAAGTGCAATCTCGAGCTGCTTGCGATGACATGCCAACTGAAACTATCCAAGCAAAAGAAGGTTGTAACATTTTCTAAGGGCACAAAGGGAGAAGACTTAATAGAAAATGTGGCTAAGTTAGTACACACAATACAACAACCTAAACCTCTTGCAGTAGTCACTGAGACAACTATGCCAAGTACACAGATTGTTTTGCCAACCGCAGAGACTAATAGGCCAACCCAAGATGAATGTGCACCAAGCACAACAACAACAGGTTTGCACTCGGGTCCATCTGCAATTAACAAGGCGCCAACTTCAGGTGGATCATCATCAGAAATACCAGCAGCTGATAAAGTGGAAACAGCAAGGGTTGGACTTCTGGAAAATAGTGATTCTATACCACAGATAACAAACCAGCATCCTCATGCAGATAACACAACAATGGCTAACAAGAACATGACTCTAATGTAGGAAGAAGTCTTCAACATAGTTAACAAGTGCATGCCTCCAAGCCCCCCATACAAAACTCTTTTACAAACAAAATTAGCTGGTGATACAGAGTATGTGCCGCTAGGAGGAATGATGAGTGGAGAACCTCTTCATAGATCTAGTTCGGCAAGTTTTCATGGAGATGGTATATGCGATGTCGCCCCCCATTTGATTTGTGTATAGATGATCTGCCCAATCCCACTGCTGGTGTAGTTGTTGTATCACCAGAAGCACATTCGACACCACCAAAAGGACACTCTATAACTATCGAAGAGGTTGATGACTGGGATTCGGTCACAGTTGCAGAAACTTGTGCTGCAGCAGATAGGATTGGTGCACAAAAAAGAAAAACACCCCTGGTTCAACTGTTTGACTCACCACCCGATTTGCACACACCAATTGCTGAAGAAGTAGCAGTTGACACAAGCGGATCAACTCCAAGCTCACCAGGACCACCTATCACAAAACGCCAGAGGAGAGTTATCCGCCCTGGTGCATTACAAAGGTCCCCGTTCGTTGACTACAATAGGAGCAAGTCATTCACCTCCACAGAACCATTCGCTGCATTATTGTATTGGGTCAGGCATATCCCTGAAGCAAATCAGCCACTCACTAGGTACAAAAAGATGGATTGGAATTTTTTATTTTCTTGGCACTCTTAACTTGTACTCCCTCCGTCCCAAAATAAGTGACTCAAAAATGACTCAACTTTGTACTAAAGTTAGTGCACAGTTAAGTCCGTTTTGAGTCACTTATTTTGGGACGGAGGGAGTATTATGCAATAGTGATTTGCACAATCAACATATTATGGCGCACACCCAGCCATTATGTTGCACATAAAAGAAGTACTAGTTGCACAACACCATTGTACTCTAATTTTTTTTTTTTGAAAAAACAGTCCCAAGATCATCAATTACGATGGCTACTTTGTGTCCCTATTCGAGTTAGTAGATTCAATGAAGCCTAAACAATGGCTGTCAACTCTGGTTGTTGAGATTGGCATTATTCACACAATCAAGAACCTACCAGAAGGGTCAAAGAAGGTCATCATGCCTTTGAGGATTGGTGTAAGTTTTGCACTTCAGTTTTACTTTCCGCTATTTTTAAATGTGTTGATTTTTCAGAGCAGTATGGACATCTCATAGGATCATGCATACATGGTGCTAACCAACCTATTTTTTGTTGGTGTTCTTGCACGCTAAACTACAACAAGGAATATACAATGTGAACAAAATAAATACACGTTTTGCTAAGCTGAACCGCCTTGATAAAAAGACATGGTAAGTTTTGTCCTCTTGGAGCACGATTTCTTTTTTAGTTGGCACAAACTCATTGTGCACTTGCACATTAGTTTTTGGCAGAAGCAAATCTAAACTAGGCAGTTATCATCCTAACATCAATTTTTTCATCACAAATAGGTTATTTGCGACGACACAAACAGTGTTGATGGTGGATGCCATTATTGGCTGTTCAACAACAATTTGAGGGACAAACATTTTGAAGTCCTTGATTCATCTAGGAGTTTGGAGGATGTTGAATTGATGGACTGCACCTCCACCATTGCGGGGGCAGTACGAAATCTTTGGAGGAAGCACTACCCTAAGCACATCATTGATCACTTTGAGATTGTCGACATTGATGTACCAAAGCAGTTTAGCAAGTAAGTTAAGGAAGTTTGCCATATTTTTCTGTTTGTCATTAGGAAGTTGTGTGCTTTAATTCACAACTTTTCTTTTTTCCTTTTTGCTACATATACTATTTTTGATTGCACAGAAATAACCAATTACTTGGACATACAGTACTATGGAGTTGCACATTCTTGCCCCCAGTTGTGCAACTTGTCTTGCCGAGTTGTGCAACCTGTTATGCACATGTGCCATTTTTTATCACATTAGAAATGTGCAACTGTGGCCCCCTTGTGGCATCTTATTTTCTGCAACTGGGGGCAGCCCCTGGTGTGATAAGTAGTTTGGCCCAGTTGTGCAACCTGGTCTTGCCCATTTGTGCAACCTGTTAGGCATAGATGCCATTTTTTACCACATTAGAAATGTGCAACTTTGCCCCCCCCCCCGTGGCATGTTATTTTCTGCAACTGGGGGCAACCCTTGGTGTGCAACCTGTTAGCTGTTAGGTTTGTTTTACTTTTGGTAGATTAGTAATAGGTTTGTTTTGCTGAATAGTTGCACATACCCAACTTACAACTTGCACATTAACAGCTTACCAGTAGAAGATTCAAAACTAATTAGAGAACTCATCAATTACTTCTCAACCTTTCTTGTGTCATTAATAAGGGTTTTTGTGCTTTTTTATCCTCTTTTTTGTGCAACACTGAGTGGAAAATTTTCATGGAGCTGAACGCTTGTGATTGGAATGGAAGCACACTTCCAAACTATGATGTTACTCAAGTTTTCAACATCAGGAAATTCTTAACTTACCAGTGGGTGACAAGCGAGCATAACTCTGCCCCATGGAGGAAGTTACTGAAATACGACAAAGTGTAAACAAGTTCATTTATTTTGTTATATCATGTTATAATTGTTTTGTTTTGTTCCAATAATACCTATGTATTTTGGTCGATATTTTTACGCGGTTGCGGTACAAACAAAACATGGCAAGTAATAATATGATATGGAGCACATTTTTTTGCACACCATATATTGCAGTTGCACATTACCTGTTTTACCGGTTTTACTAGTTTTTTGCAATATTAAGTATAAATAGTCTCACACAAAATTGTCATTTCTCCCTTTTACACCTTTTTTTGCACACGGAACATGTAGTGGTTCCACACCCAAATAATATACTTAAGAGCACACCTAAAACATAGACTGGTTGCACACCAAATCATCAACCACTCCTTTCCACAGAATACTATAAGTATAGACCATGAAAATATTGTAAAGTCTTATCCGGCAACAAAGCCATAGCAAGAAAAGATTTAGTAATAATGCTTCATATATTACAAACATTATCCAACAGGAAATAATAGTTTGCAAATAAAAACAAAACAACCGGTCTCCTGGATATAAAATTCATTCCATTCTTTCTTCAATCTTTTTTCATCGCTATCTCTGTAAGCAACTTCCAGCAATGTGATCAGTAGAACCACATTGGCTACATTTGTTCTTCTTCTTTGGATGTAGCTCAATTGCCGAGTTGTAGCGCCTATTCTTTACCCTGCCTTTTGTAATTGACCTAGGTGGATCTCTAGGTATTACATCATAAGAGTGGAATGTCGAATATGCTTGTCCAACAGGGCCAGCTACGGCAGACATGGAGCTTTGGGTTGTACCATATGTTTGCTCATTAGGGACAGTGTGCACTTGCATTGTGGTTTGTCTTGTAGGTCCATTTGGCGGAGGAAAGCTTGTTTGCGCATTTGGCACATCAGGGGTTGTAGCATTAGGATGTGGATCCTTCCCTGTACGATTAGGCTGTGGAGGTCCTTGACCATTGCCATCATTTAATGTGTTTGTAGCTTTTCATCCGATTTTTTTATTTTTCTTCGACTTGTTGAGGTGAGTGATCTATGTACGCGTTGCACACATGTGCTTGTGAACAATTCCTTCCGTTGCATCAGATCCACTAGCAAACTTGGCTAGCTTCCAAAAATCTGCTGTCATGTTTCTTTCTCTTATTTTCTTCTTTGACTCTAGAGGCATCTCATATGGAGGCTGGTAACCAGTTCCCGGTGCACTAGGGAGAGCTAAAGGTGTCCATCGTTTAAGGATGTAACGCTTCAGTATGATGTCAATTCCAAGGTGGGTGAAAAATTTCAGGATATGGCAACAGAGCATTCCATCCCTAGTCATCTTGCAACGCTCACACGAATACAAACCTTCACTTAGCTGAGCTTCCACCAAGTATATCCTAGGGCCATATTTTGCAACCGTTTCCTGATTCGGCCTGAGCTCATAAGTTGAGCAACAACTTGGAAAGCATTATACCATCCAATCATTTCAAACTCCTCACGAAACTTGCGATAAAGGTCTCTAGTATAGCATTTGTAAGCTTGCTTCTCTATCGAAAACCGCGACCATAGCTCAACCTCAAGGTGCACTGTCTTGTAATCATTGCACCCTTCCTTGGCAAGTATGTGTGTTTGTATCTTCTCATATTGCTTCAGAAAGTTTAGGATCGAGTAATGTGGGTTGACATATCGTTTAAGGACAGCGTTGAACCCCTCACTATGTTGTGTAGATTGCAGAAAGGGGAAGAACCTGTACTTGAAGTAGCATGGCACCCGAGTTGCTCGATATTCATACAACTTCTCAAAATGAGAGTGTGTAATTGCTTCATATTTCATCATCAGCCCAGCCCAATTATGTTCAAACTATTCCGGTGTGAAGCTGTAATCAACACAATGATTGAAATCTTCAAACAAACCTGGATTCCGACATAACAACCATCCAACTTTCTCTTGAGCCTTTTTCATAATATGCCATCGGCAACAACGATGAACTATTGTTGGGAATATACTCTCAATTGATTGTTTCATTACAACATCCTGGTCGGTTATGATGTTATCAGATGGCTTTCCATTCATAGCCTCAAGGAATGTTTGAAACACCCAATCAAAGCTCGTTGCCGTTCCTGCCTCACAAAAGCACATCCCAGCATAAAAGATTGACCATGACGGTTGATTCCAATTAAAGGTGCAAATGGCATGTTGTACATATTTCTCATGTAAGTCATGTCAAATGATATACAATCATGATATGCCTTAGCATAAGCTTTCCGTGCTGCCCCATCAACTCAGAATATGTTGACAACTCTATCTTCCTCATCGTACTTGACCTTATAGAAGAAATCTGGATCAGTCTTTTGTATTTCCTTCAATCTTGCAACTGTCTCGATCAAGTCACCCTCTTTTGTTTCATCTCGTCGGAAGGTTGTGCAAAGGTTTGTTATTGCTTTTGGCCCATAGGGAACCATCAACTCTGAACCATAGAACTCAAACATTACATGCATCATACGGCCTGCATAGCACAATTTTTCCTATTTTTTAGTACTAGTAGCATGGATGTAAAGATCTAGTTGCACATATTAAATGATTCAGATGCACAAAATAATTGGTTCAACTTGTAAAATAGTAACATAGCAAATAACCGTAGCTTACCAAATAATCTAGATTTTAGTACTAGTTGCTTAATTTTTTTCCGAACAAAATAACAGTATAAGTAGGACACAATTGTACAAGTTATCTTGTGCAATTTTATATGGCTAGTTGCACAGTAAGCAAACAAAAGATGTTTAGCAACAAATGTTGACCAAGAAAGATTAAGTATCAGATTTTTAATATTGAAGTAGCAAAGTTTTATTTTTCATATACTAGTCGCACATGTTGCACATGCTAACTGGTGTCTAACACACAGGAGTTGCACACATCTAAACTACACAACAGCAAAAAAAATGTTGAGTAAAGCAGGGACTATATGCCCAGAAATAACTCACCCCTACTCAGGTTGTAGTTATACAATATCCGCAAAAACTCTGCTTCATCTAGAGGTATCCCTTGGTGAGACTTCAAGTATTTGGATAACAAGGGTTTGTTAACCAGCGGATGGTTATGCTCACGAACAAAGTGTGTCACCTCCCACCTACCATCTTTTAATTTCACTACCATCTTGGCTTTGCATTCAGTCTGCTTTATGGTCTCCCGCTTCCTTTTCTTTTTCTTCTTCTTTGAATTTGTCTCCTCTTCCATAAAAACAGGTGGCTCTTCGTCGATTTCTTCATCTTCATCCACTATTTTAGGATCTGGTATAGGGTCCAGAACAAGAATTCTCTCTGCTCCTCCATCATCACCTTTTGGCTTTCTATTTTTGTTGCAAACAAACTCTTGTTTTTCCAATATGTTTGTATAAGTTGAACGTCTTCAACTGTTCATCTTTATCGCAAAACCCATTCAAAGTGCATTGTTGTTATAATGATCCTTGGCAATTTGGAGACTATCAAACCTTATGCCAACATAGGGTTCCAATGGTTGAGATCCTGCCTCATCATCCCCTTCATCTACCTGCACAGTTCCATCAACTCCTCCAGCTCTCATTTCACTATCGGTTGGACTAGCCGCAACACCTTCTGTGCCCGTACCTAGTGTATGAATTTTTGAGTTCAAGGAAACCACTACAGGATTAGTATGATTTGTTGATGTCCCTACCACATCAACATGCCCTGCATGAATATGACCAATCAACGGCTGAGTGCAACGAACTGAATCTGTATTTCTTGTCACATTAACATCATTAGGTCGTTGTAGTATGTTGGCTTGTTGATGATTTAGATCATGAGGAAGTTCATTTACTTCAAGAGGTAGTTCATTCAAGTCAATCATGGTTTTCTTCTACACTTGAGTTGTATGCACAATCTGCACAGAAATAAATAGACAACAAAAGTTTTGAAATTAAATGTGAATTACACAAATAATATTTTAAAATCATTGCATGAAGTAACACCAACACTTGCACATTCTACATGTTTTTGTTGCAGTAAGTAGTTCTAAAACTTGCACAATCATACTATTTAGGATGCATTTTCATCCCCCTCTGTTGGTCATTATTTTAACATTGCAGAGAATGACTCCACATGTGGCACAATAACTAAAAAAAATCTGTATCCTTTTTTGTGTGTGCAGGTCAACATGATGCAAGTGCTAAAACCAACAGCCGCAAGACAGAAGAATGTATTCGTGTCCACATCTCGAAGGAAGAATATATTTTGTATAGGTTGAATATACTAATGCTTTTTTAGAGTAGAACAACCTAATGAACATATTCTAGTTCCACTGCTAGTTGGTCAGTAGGTATGGCTGATGGTTGCACAAAAATGGTCAAGTTGGCTATGAAACAAGTTTAGTATTGCACAGAGTATTACTGCCTGATGTTGTTGCCTTTTTTGTCTGTCTATTTTGCACATCACAATTTTTGTCTACTGGTTGCAAACACCAGTTGGGTTAATAGTCAGACCATGCTGCTGGGCTTGCACAAAATATACAGAAATATTGCACAGTTTTCTCCTACTTGATATGCTTCTTTGTTTTTGTGCATTATGCACATTAATACTTCCCTGTTAAGTTTTATCTAACAACAGTAGACAGGTTGCACGGAAGAAGGCATTTATTTTTGTTGGCATGTGTTATTGGTTTGTCTACTGGTTGCAAATAAGTGCTTGTTCAGTTGGTTGACACTGATGGGGCTGTTGCACAAAACACACAGAAAAATTGCACGTTTAATGTCTACATAGTACACACCCAGGCACAGTTTCATCTGCTATATGGAAGAACATCACAACAACTGGCAACCAAGATAAATTTTTGCAGAAGAAAGATGGCTTGGGAGAGGAGGAAGAGGATCTGAAGAGGAGGAAGAGGATCTGGAGAGGAGCACTCACAATTTTTTGGATCTTCTTTTTGATGGAGAATTTTCTTCTGTTCAGGCCCTGGATCTGAAGATTCTTCCTGTCGCCATGGGACTGTATCTACAATTTCTTTCGTGGTGAAGAAGACAAAGTGGGGGGTTTGGTGTGGAAAGGGTACCAAAGGGGAAGAAATAGATAGAGGAAGAGGATCACGTCGGGGGAGGACAAGGTATGGCCGTCTAGCGGGGGAGGGCGGCTCGCGTACGACGGGGCTAAGTGGCTGGCGGGGTGGGTGGCTCGCACGCCATCTCCCTTTCCTTTTCTGGACGCGGGAGGAACCAGGTGTTTCCTTTAATGCTGTCTGCTCTGGATCGGTAGCTAGCAAACGGCTCCTAGCTAGACGCATCCAATAAAAAATTATGAAAAAATGGAACAAAAATAATTGCAAAGGAAAAAACATTCGAGAATTTCTAAAAAAATTGCAAATTTTAAAATATTAGTGATTCAAAAATATTCATGAATTAGAAGAAAATGGGGGAAATAGGTAACAAGTAAAATTAAAAATAATAATAAGACGAAACATTTATACAAAACACCTATCCCGAGCACACGCAAGGAAACCGTAGACAGACAAGTAAAATCCAATCCACGAAATAATTTGAATGAACTGAAAAAGAGCTCCGGATGAAAAACCAGAACAAAGCTAAAAGAAAGAGCCTAAATTATAAACTGGCAAACCAAAAAAAAGATAATTAAACCACCCATGGAAAAACAGATGAAAAAACCGCTGGTGCTTACCATCCTATGGGGGAGGCCATGGATCGGACCTATGAGTACCATGTCGACATTTTGACGGAGAACTTGTCAAATGGAATTTGGCTCAACACTCTCCCCCAACTATGATCTCAACAAAAAAAAACTCTCCCACAACTGGTTGGCACTTCCTATTTGCTGCACGATGCAGCAACTTGTAGATATCTCTCACAAAGTCGATTGGGCCAACAACTATACTCCGCCGGTCTATCTAGTACCTCTTCTATCCCACACTATAAATTGTTGTTGCAAGCTATGTTAGGTTGTAAAAATATCTTACATTATTTAACAGATGGGCTAGATTGTTTTAACCTTTTTCCATTTTTCAACAATTTAAAAAATTTAAATAAAAACAAAAAATGTTTGGTTCATAATTATTAAAATAGATTGTTTCATAATTTCCTAAAAGTCCCATTTTTCGAAAGATGTTTGTGCTTTCACAAAAGTTTCTGAAATATTTAAAATATTCACTGTATATTCATACTTCCATACTAAAATATTATAAAAAATCCTGATAAAAAGTATAGTATGTTGCTATATGGGCCTGTTTATCCGAGCAGGTGTCCGAGCGATTAGCCACTTATTTGATGTAGTAAGCAACCAATAGAGGACGGGACATTCATTTTCTTTACGGGTTAGATGTTCTAAGGCAGCTCCTATAAATCGCGTAGGTGGGCTGGTCCATTTGTGGTTTATTCCCCACCGGTTTTGGGAAGAACCAATTTTTTTTCTCTTTTTATTTTCGTTTTCTTTTCTTCTTCTTTTTTCACTTTCTGGTTCTGTTTCTTTTTTTTCCTTTTCTTTTTATTTAAGTTTTAAGTTTTTTTCTTTTTCTTTTCCATTTCTGTTTTCCCTTTTAATATAATATTTCTTCTTCTTTACCTTTCCTCATTTTGTGTCGATTTTTATTTTCAAATTGATGAACATTTTATGTTCATCAAATTAAAAACTGGTCAACCATGTAAAATATGTTTAATAATTCAAAAAGTGTTCATGGATTCAATTTATTTTCATCAGATTAAAATGATAAATTCTATATTTGTTCTCCAAAGTAATTTTTATTCCATCAAATTCTATCTTTGTTCACTGTTTTCAAAGAATGTTCGTCAAATTAAATTTTATTCATTGAATTATAAAATCTGTCATCAGTTTTCGAAAAATATATTCTTGAATAGAAAATTTGCTCATCAATACAAAAACTGTTCATCGCATTTAAAATTTGTTCATCAAATACAAAATATCTATCATCAGTATTAGAAAATCTTATGAAATATTGTTCATAAAAGTAAAAAAATCTCCATTAAATTTTAAATATGCTCATTTTTCTAATCACAAAATTGTTTGAATTCAAACAATGTTTTTCACAATTCGAAAATTCGAAATTTTTAGAATTTCTGTAATCCTGAATTATTCTAAAATGGAATAAAACAAAACCAGAAAATCGATTAGAAAAAAATAAAGACAAAACAACAAAAAAGTAGGGAGCGCCCCGCCCAGCACATGGACGGGGGTGCGCTGGTGGGAGTGTGCTGCCATGACTGGGGGCGCCTCACGCGCCATATAGGGGCTCCCATGTTCTAATTAGCATGTACATGCTGGGTTGGACCAGATCTGTCCTAAGAAGTCCATTTTCTGATGAAAATACTATGCGCTGCTTCGGGTCAATAACATATCCTAGTGCCCAACATTACGGCAGAATGAGACGGCCGCTGCTATATCGAAATCACTAATTAATGAGATTTTTTTGTAAAGGTCATTCTCATCTCTGATTGCGAAAAGTAATGTACTGCATGTACGTCACTTGTCGTAACATGATCTTTTTTGAGATTCGTTTAATCAAAACATTTTATCTTTTCAACCATTTATCCAAATCTCGAACTGTTTTCATCATTGAATTTCTCCTGTTCAAATCTTCAAAGTTAGATCCCATGTTGATAGATTTTGATGAGTTTTATCTTCACGAAAAAACTAGATGAAAAACCGACAGGTGCATGTTCTTTTCTTTTTCAAGAAGAGCCACAACTATAACTCTTGCGGAAGCAAATCCGTGGCTCCACGAGAAGTAAACTCATGCCTCTCGTGAAAGAAAAATAACATTTTTTGTTTCTGAGAGGCACAACCGTGCCTATCGCGGAAGCAAGTCCGTATTTTTTTCGTTTCCAAGAGGCACGACTAACCCTCTCACGGAAGCAAAAAAACATTTTTTTCGTTTTCGACAGGCACATCCTTGCCTCTCGCGAAAAAAAAAGAAGAAGACACTATTTTTCATTTCCGAGAGGCATGCCCTGCATCTTTTCGAGACGCACGCACATTTTTTTTCCGTTTCCGAGAGGGACGGACGTGCCTTTTGCAAAATAAAAATAAATAGAAAGCCCATTTTTTCCGTTTCCGAGATTCACGGTCATGCCTCTCACAAAACAAAACAAAAACGTGTTTTTTCGCACGAATTTTAGACTGGTGAAAACCAAAATACCAGAAAAAAACATTTAAATCCCAAAGGACGTGCAAAAATATATAAAATCAGAAGAAACAAACATGATGTGACACGTGATGATGGCTGAAAACGCGTTCCTCGACTTACCCTGAGGTGACCCTTGCGGGCGTGCCGAATGAGCACCCGTTCTTTAGTTGCTTTGCTTCCCTGCTATATCGTTTTGCTCTCACACGACCGAGTGTGTTCGCCAACATGGGCCTGGCCCTGCAATCTAAACACGAGCGTCCAATGAGCTTGTCCAAAAACGAAAAACAGCAAGCGTGCTCACCCTGTTCTAAAAAAATATAAAAGCAAGCGTGCTGACCTAAATAATGCCAGCCTAACTTCGCCTAAGTTTTCGTGACCAGCGATTCTGCTCAGCACGTTGATTAATGAAATGAAATGTTTCAAGCTAAAAAAAAGCCAGCACTTCTTTACTCCTTTTTATTTATATAAGGTTTTATTTCAACTAATAAATATTAACGCGTCGAAAACAAATCATGAATTGTAATAAGTTCATAATTTTACCAACTTGTTTGTGAATTCGGAAAATGTTCATTAATGTGATTTTTTTTGGAAATTTTTTAAAAATTTGAAAACTATTCGTTAAGTTATTTTTTTTCCAATAAGTTCATTAAATATATTTGTGATTTCAGCAATGTTCATAAATTTGCAAATTATTCATAATTTTGAAAAATGTTTGTGAATCCAAAAAATGTTAACTCAAAAAATGTTGGTGAATTCGAAAAATTTCATGAATAAAAAAATGTTTGTGAATTCAAAAAATGATTGTAAATGCAAAACATCTTCACATCAATGGTCATGAGCACTATAAGAAATATGCCCTAGAGGCAATTATAAATTTTATTATTTATTTCCATGTTTATAATCATGTTTATATTTCATGCTATAATTGCAATAGTCCTTGAGTCCGCATATCCATTAAGTCTCAGAGGAAAACCCATATGCATGTGTGGTATAATAAAATGTAAAATATACTCCTAGCCGTACCTCTAAGACTAGCTCAACCTGATCATGGGCATGTCTATGCGGCAACTTGGAGGAACAATATTAGAAGAACACTTGTGTTGAATCGACGCAATTGATGTTATGCTATGAGATACATTCATCACAAGTTAATGGTAGATAACACAGAGAAAGTTAACATTTGCCTAAAGTCGAGTTTCATCATGCTTGCTTCATGAACTTTGGGGTTTGTTAAACATCATCCGTAACAGAGTGGTTATTCCTTAGACCATGAGAGTATCGCGAAGTAACATGAACAACATTCGGTAACTACAAGTTTGCTCGAATATTTATTCATGTGGGTACAGGGGTCAATATGGATGTCCACTATTCCACTATTGATCATTGATCGAAAAAGGTTCCGGTCATGTCTATACTTCAAAGGGTAACACACTTAGGGTCATCTATCTGCTGAGTAATAGACATGGAGTTTGAGAGAAAGTCATCGAACAAAGTTTTGAAGACGACGTAAAAGTTTCAAAGAGAAAGCTGGAAACGTTTCAGAGTAACCGGAAATGCTTTAGAGTAAAATCATCATACAAGAAATATTTTAGAATGCGGCCAGAATTATTTTTGGCGGTGCCGTAAATGTTCTGGACCTTCAAGAACTTGTTCCGATTACACGGTTGCGGAAAACATTGTTGGGGCACGCGATAGAAAATAAAAATTTTCGGTATAGCGAGCACACCCAGGACCACTATGGAGACTGCATACAAGGTTTGATCTGATCCGTACCGACTCGAAGCGCAGCAGAAGAAGAGTCGGTGGAGATCGTTGGTGCAGATCCCCGCAGCTAGGATTTTACAACCTCCCAACGGCGAGGATGTACTCCCTCGTCGGACAGCCTTTCGGGAGGCGATCGGACAGTCCCCCGGACGATGTCGCGGACAGCCCTTCGGGAGGACCCTCGAAACTCGAATGGAGACTCGGACAGCCCTACGGGAGGACACACGAACAGGCCCTCGGGCAGAAGATCGAAACTACAACCTCTCTACGGGGTTGCACACATACGGTGTCATCCATCTGGCAAGGCTTCGCCGTCCAGAACTAGTTCCTGCCGGAACCCAGACAACCTTTCGGCTCTACGAAAGATTCTTTTCGTGGGAGGGAGAGAGAGAGAGAGCTTGCAAAGCAAAGCATGTGTATGAGAGCACAAGGATGAAGAGATGGCAGCCCACATCTCCTCTATTTATAGGAAAACCAAGGGGTAGGGTTGGGACTTGAAAATACCAAACTACCCCCACTTTATGTCACACATAAAAAATCATAAGAAGGAAAAGGGGTGTCATGTGGAGTAGCTCCACCCTTGGCCGGCCAACCCTTGGGGGGGCCCATGAGGAGCTACCTTGCTCCCCAATCCCTTCAAGAAGCCTTTTTAGACATATCCAAAAAGGTGATTTTCCATAAATATCCAAAAAGCACTTTCACTATTCACGATGACATTTTTCAGCGTTCGGTCGAACTGAAAATATTTATGTGGGCTTAGAACCATTCTAGTACCCCACTAAAATATTTTTTAATGCGATCCAGAACAATTCCGGAATAGTGATTTTCATCTGCAAAAAGCATCTGAAGCGGTTTCGGCAGCTCCGAAACATTTCCGGTTTTTCTTCCGGAAAATTCCCAGAAGTTTCCAGAATGATTCTGGCACCCTCCAAGAATTATCAGGCATGTGCCGAAACCAATTTGACTTAATGGTATCCCCTGAAACTACTTTTTAGTTTTACCGAAACTGTTTCCGTGTGCTGCCTGCGGAACTTTTCCGCTGTCCGAAACTTTTCCGGTGTCCGAAACTTTTCGGTGATTTTTTCTTAGACTCTCTGTCTAGTATTCAACACATAGATGACCCTTAAGCGTGTGACCCTATAGGTTCGGTGAAGCATAGACATGACTCGGAACCCCTTCCGATCAATGATCAACATCGGAGCCATGGACACCCATATTGACCCCTATACCCACATGAATGAATATTCAAGTGAACCTCCAGTTGCTGTGAGCTATTCCTGTTGCTTCGCGATATGTTACAATTACCCGAGGTGAGACATGTAGGCATCCTCGTGGATCAACAACTTGTCCACCATGCCAGTTACCTCGTTACCGGTATTGTTCTCTTTTCTCGTTCTCGTGTTCCGGCATCCCCGTGATCAAACTACAAAGTGTCTGGCCAGACGATGATGGATACCGTAACACCGAGAGGGCCCAGAGATATCTCTCCATCGTCGAAGGAGCAAATCCCAATCTTGAGCTATCAAGTCACTTGACATACTTTTCCATGAACCCGTAAGCCGCCGTAATAGCCACCCATTTACGGATGACGTTTAACAAACCCCAAAGTTCATGAAGCAAGCATGAAGAAACTCGATACTCTCATGGTCTAAGGAATTATGCAAATGTTAACCATCTCTGTGTTATTAACCATTAACTTGTGACAAATGTATCTCATAGCATAACATCAATTTGGATCGATTCAACACGAGTGTTCTACCAACATCGCGTCCTCATTGCCGGCATAGCCATGCCCATGATCAGGAAAACAGGATCATCATGCAATACTTGAGCCAGTCTAAGAGGCTAGACTAGGAATTCAATTTACCGTTTATTATACCACACGTGCTAGGAATTCAATTTACCGTTTATTATACCACACGTGCACATGAGTTTCTCTCCAAGCCTCGTGGTTATTGTAGACTTGAGAATCATTGCAGTTATAGCATGGAACATAAACTTTCATTACAAACTTTGGAGATACAAAATAACTGTTATTACTGCCCCTAGGGCATATCTCCTATAGACTCCCACTTGCACTAGAGTCATAATCCAGTTACATGGCTTCCCTAACACCAATGGCTATCCGGTGTTGCTCATGCTTTGCTCGTGGTAGAGGCTTTGTCATCATGTCTAACCCATTCAAATCCATGTGAACTTTGCGTACTTTCACTAAACCTTCTTCGACATGATGTCGAATGAGTTTATATTTGCGTTGAATATGCATTGTCTTATGATGCGAACATGGCTCCCTTGCCTGAGCCACGGCGCCACTATTATCACAATAGATCTCCACCGGGTCCAGAGCACTTGGAACCACACCAAGGTCTTCAAGGAATTGCTTGATACCGATAGCTTGCTTGGAGGCTTCAGAAGCAGCAACATATTCTGCCTCCGTCGTAGAATCTGCCACAATCTTTTGTTTGGAACTTTCTGGCTGTATCATGTATACATCTTGTTCAAGGTTTCCATTTAGGAAAGCCGTTTTGACATCCATCTGCCATATTTCATAATCGAAATAAGCAGCAATTGCTAGTAATATCCGAACAGACCTAAGCATAGCTACGGGCGAGAAAGTCTCGTCGTAGTCCACTCCTGGAACTTGCGTGAACCCTTTCGCGACAAGTCTAGCTTTATGGATAATAATGTTACCATCCGTGTCCGTCTTTCTTTTGAAAATCCATTTACAACCAATGGGTTTTATGCCATCTGGAAATTCTTCCAAGTTCCAAACTTGGTTTTCGTACATGGATTCCATTTCGGATCTCATGGCTTTGTGCCATTCCCTTGAGCTAGGCCCTGCCATCGCTTCCTTGCAGTGCGCAGGTTCATCGTCTTCAAGAATGAAGATTTCGTTATGAAACCATTCAGGTGGCTGGATAGCCCTACCTGATCTGCGCGGTTCAGTAACAACATTGTCTGAAGTCTCCACATCACATGCGACAACTTCTGGCTCGGTTGTAGGGATAATTAGTGGAATTTCTTCTGGTTCTTTAGCCATGTCAACGGTTGCCGAAGATTCACTAATCTCATTAAGTTGTACTGTCCTCCCACTCAATTCTTTAGCGAGAAATTCTTTCTCGAGAAAGTGTGCAACCTTTGCGATAAAC
The DNA here is from genome assembly GCA_022496015.1 of Hordeum marinum. Lineage (NCBI taxonomy): Eukaryota > Viridiplantae > Streptophyta > Magnoliopsida > Poales > Poaceae > Hordeum > Hordeum marinum. Next base: position 422,532,137 of record CM039676.1, read on the forward strand.
ATTTCGCCTTCGGACTGGTGGTAGAAAGAATATCCAATGGTGTTATTTGGATAACCTACAAAGTAACATTTGTCTGATCTAGGTTCTAGTTTGGTTGGCTGTAAACGTTTTATGTATGCCTCACAACCCCAAACCTTGAGATGCGACACACTAGGTATCTTCCCATACCACATCTCATGTGGTGTCGTCTCAACTGACTTAGACGGCACTCGGTTTAATGTATAAGCAGCAGTGAGTAGTGCATGACCCCAAAAAGATATCGGTAGATCTGTAAGAGGCATCATCGACCTTACCATGTCTAACAGGGTTCGGTTACGTCGTTCCGACACTCCGTTTCGCTGTGGAGTTCCGGGAGGCGTAAGCTATGAAACGTTTCCACGGTCACTCAGATGTTGGCCAAACTCATGACTAAGATATTCGCCTCCGTGATCAGACCACAGAAACTTAATCTTTTTGTCACGATGATTTTCTACCTCATTCTGAAAATCTTTGAACTTTTCAAAGGTTTCCGACTTATGCTTCATCAAGTAGATATAGCCATACCGACTTAAATCATTAGTAAAAGTCATGAAGTAAAAATACCCACCCGTGCGGTCGTGTTCATTGGACCACATACATCACTATGTATTATTTCCAATAATTCACCTGCCCGTTCAGGATGACCCGTGAACGGCGTCTTGGTCATCTTTCCCATCAAGCAAGCTTCACATGTGTCAAATGATTCAAAATCAAGGGACGGTAAAACTCCATCTTTATGGAGTCTTTGCATGCGTTTCTTTCCGATGTGGCCAAGCCGACAGTGCCAGAAGTAAGTGGTGGTGGTATCAGCCTTCTTAAGGCGTTTAGCATTCACGTTAAAGACATCATTTCCACAATCAAGATTTAGTATGAAAAGGCCCCCAACAATGGGCGCAAACCCATAAAACATATTCTTACAATAAAGTGAACAACCATTGTTCTTAGACTTGTAGGAGTACCCATCGTGTACTAAACATGATCTAGAGATAATGTTTCTACACAACAAAGGAACAAAATAACAGTTACTAAGTTCCAAAATAAATCCTGAAGGGAGACGTAGAGGCATAATGCCGACGGCTTGAGCGGTGATCCTAGCGCCGTTCCTGACACGCATCATGACTTCATTCTTTGCCAGTTTGCGCACCTTATGAAGCCTCTGTATCGAGTTGCAAATGTGAGCAACCGATCCGGTACCAAATACCCAAGACTTAAAATTTTCGCTAGCAAGCAAAACGTCAATGACATTAACTTGTACAACAATTATACCTTTTCCGGTTTTCCCGGACTTCTTATCTTCCAGATACTTCTTGCAGTTTCTCTTCTAGTGTCATGTGCCCATGAAGTAGAAGCACTCAGTTTCATTCTTGGCTCTGCCCTTAGATTTGCTTTGGAAGCCGGTCTTACCGGCGCCCTTGCCCTTCTTTGGCTTGCGTTTCTTTTTGAAACTGGCAGTTTTATTCACAAGCAACACTTGCTTGCGATTTTTCTGCAGTCCTCCTTCAACAGTTTTCAGCATGACAAGCACCTCATTTGCTGTTTTGTCCATCCCATTCATGTTGTAGTTCATGATAAAACCGCCATAAGATGGGGGGAGTGAACCTAGCAACAAGTCCATAACATGCTCTTTTGGAAGTGGGAATTCCAGGATTTTAAGCCTTTCAGCGTAGCCAATCATATTGACTACGTGCTTGCCAACTGAACTGCCCTCAGCCATCTTGGTCTCCGCCATCATTTTCATGATGTCAAAACGTTCAGACCGTGCATTAAACTTGTAAAGAGCATCCATATCCTTGATCATATCAAAGGAGTTATGGAATTCAAAACGTTTTTGAAGCTCTGAACTCATGCAAGACAGCATGAGGCACTGCACTAAGTTGTAATCATCATCCTTAGTGGCCCAGACATTTTGTATGTCTGTCGTGGCTGTTGCCGCCGGTTTAGGAGGAAGAGGTCCGTCAAGCACGTACACTTTCTTAGCACCCCGGAGGACAATCCTCAGGGTACGGACCCAGTCCACATAGTTGTTTCCATTCGCAGCTAACTTCTCTTTCTCTAACATAGGGCCTAAGTTGCACGCGGTGTTGCGAACCATTTGATCTACAACGGAAAACACAAGTTCACTTAGACTTTGTTCATAATGATTTTTGGCACTAGTGAATAAACAATTTTTATTCTAAGGTGCACTCCTACTCAAATCAATATCTCTCATAATTGATTGTGAGTGATGCAAGACCCAACTTTCAATTCAGCGTCAAGGATCTAACCATCTCAAGTGACAAAAATTTCAATTGGTAGGCCAACTTGCCAATCACATCTCTATGTGACTCTTGTTCATCTTTCGATGCGTGTGTTCCGAGCTCATGACTTTCATGCCTGAACGTCAAGACAATCAAGTGATCTCGCTGCGAGGTCTCAACTCACCCACCTCACACTTCTCTAATCGTTCGTACCCATGTAACCATGTGATACCCCGAAGAGATAGGTGCCGTGACGGTGCTACACTTGGAAGAACACTAACTACTTGATATTTTTAGTGAGAGATCACCCTAATAAAAAGCGACTACCGCACAATTAAGAAGGGTGCATCAAGAGGGATAAACATCTCAGGCAATTCATAATAGCATGATATGGTATAGCCCTTTTTGACGGAGAAGTCAAGTATTTCTTCATCTTCGGCATTCGCGTCGGTGTTCACCTTTGTGAAGATTGCCACCACCTTGTCGATACACCAAATAATATTGCTATCTCTATAGCTAATAAAATAAGTGCATTACATAATGTTGACACGCAGGTCATTAAAGTGCAATCATATGGCTCCAGCCATCATGTCGAATCATGACACGCAGGTCATGCTAATTACATCATATAGCCATCGCATACATAATCAAATTGAATATGAGCATTGCTATACCACATCATATGCAAACCATCCCGCAAAACCAAGTTAGACGCCTCTAATTGGTTTATACAAAATTTTATTGTACGTGGCTTCTAAGGTTTTGACTCAAACCGCAGCTACCAACGTTTATCATCAAGTATGATAATTCAAGTTGCTAGATTAACTTTCCAGGGTGTATGAAACACGAGATAATAAAATCTCGATCCCCATACTAAACTTCGTCATACGTGTGACCCCCATGCAGATCATATCTGCATTGCCCTTTCGTCTGCGAAACATCCATCTTTCTTTAACTATGGTGGAACCCAAAGAACTGTTAGCACTTTGTTGATCTATCAATCAGCATACTCAGGAGCAGCATGAAAGTACCGTGGATTGCTAGAACTTTGTAAGATTCCACCATTCCTTCAAGATCAGGACTACGCAAATTCACGGGAAGCAACATGAACATCGGGTAACAGATTTCATCTGCTACCCACACAAATAATTTTCAGCAATAGATCTCATCTACTACAAAATTATACTATGCAATACCCATACATCTCATGTATTCTAGATCATAACATGCATCTACTCATAGACTGGCTCTTGATGCCACTGTTGGGGAACACGATAGAAATAAAAAAAATTCGGTATAGCGAGCACGTCTAGGACCACTATGGAGACTGCATACAAGGTTTGATCTGATCCGTACCGACTCGAAGCGCAGCGGAAGAAGAGTCGGTGGAGATCGTTGGTACAGATCCCTGCAGCTAGGATTTTACAACCTCCCAACCGCGAGGATGTACTCCCTCGTCGGACAGCCCTTCGGGAGGCGGTCGGACAGTCCCCCGGACGATGTCGCGGACAGCCCTTCGGGAGGACCCTCGAAACTCGAACGGAGACTTGAACAGCCCTACGGGAGGACACACGAACAGCCCCTCGGGCAAAAGATCGAAACTACGACCTCTCTACGGGGTTGCACACATACGGTGTCATCTATCCGGTAGGGCTTCACCGTCCAGAACTAGTTCCAGCCGGAACCCAGACAGCCTTTCGGCTCTACGAAATACTCTTTTCGTGGGAGGGAGAGAGAGCTTGCAAAGCAAAGCATGTGTATGAGAGCACAAGGATGAAGAGATGGCAGCCCACATCTCCTCTATTTATAGGAAAACCAAGGGGTAGGGTTGGGACTTGAAAATACCAAACTACCCCCACTTTATGTCACACATAAAAAATCATAACAAGGAAAAGGGGTGCCATGTGGAGCTCCATGGAGGAGCTCCACCCTTGGCCGGCCAACCCTTGGGGGGGGCATGAGGAGCTACCTTGCTCCCCAATCCCTTCTAGAAGCCTTTTTGGAAATATCCAAAAAGGTGCTTTTCCATAAATATCCAAAAAACACTTTCACTATTCACGATGACATTTTTCAGCGTCCGATCGAACTAAAAATATTTATGTGGGCTTAGAACAATTCTAGTACCCCACTAAAATAAATTTTAATGCGATCCGGAACAATTCCAGAATAGTGATTTTCATCTGCGAAAAGCATCTGAAGCGATTCCGACAGCTCCGGAACATTTCCGGTTTTTCTTCCGGAAAATTCCCAGAAGTTTCCAGAATGATTCTGGCACCCTCCTAGAATATCAAGCATGTGCCGAAACCAATTTGACTTAATGGTATCCCCTGAAACTACTTTTTAGTTTTACCAAAACTGTTCCGGTGTTCTGTCTGCGGAACTTTGCCGCCGTCCGAAACTTTTCCGGTGTCCGAAACTTTTCAGTGATTTTCTCTCGGACTCCCTGTCTAGTATTCAACAGATAGATGACCCTTAAGCGCGTGACCCTATATGTTCGGTGAAGCATAGACATGACCCGGAACCCCTTCCGATCAATGAATAACATCGGAGCCGTGAACACCCATATTGACCCCTGTACCCACACGAATGAATATTCGAGTGAACCTCCAGTTGCCGTGAGCTATTCTGTTGCTTTGCGATATGTTACAATTACCCGAGGTGAGACATGTAGGCATCCTCGTGGATCAACAACTTGTCCACTATGCCAGTTACCTCGTTGTCGGTATTGTTCTCTTTTCTCGTTCCCGTGTTCCGGCATCCCCGTGATCAAACCACAAAGTGTCTGGCCAGATGATGATGGATACCGTAACACCGAGAGGGCCTAGAGATATCTCTCCATCATCGGAGGAGCAAATCCCAATCTTGAGCTATCAAGTTACTTGACATACTTTTCCATGAACCCGTAAGCCGTAGTAATAGCCACCCATTTACGGATGACGTTTAACAAACTCCAAAGTTCATGAAGCAAGCATGAAGAAACTCGATACTCTCATGGTCTAAGGAATTGTTCAAACGTTAACCATCTCTATGTTATGTAGCATAACATCAATTCGGATCGATTCAACACGAGTGTTCTACCAACATCGCGTCCTCAAAATTGCCGGCATAGCCATGCCCATGGTCAGGAAAACAGGATCATCGTGCAATACTTGATCTAGTCTAAGAGGCTAGACTAGGAATTCAATTTACCGTTTATTATACCACACGTGCACATGAGTTTCCCTCCAAGCCTCGTGGTTATTGTAGACTTGAGAATCATTGCAGTTATAGCATGGAACATAAACTTTTATTACAAACTTTGGAGATACAAAATAACTGTTATTACTGCCTCTAGGGCATATCTCCTACAAACATATCATGAATAGTGGGATGAATAGTGACAACACTATTAGGGTACAACACCTTTTTGGTGGCTCTTTTGAAAAGCCACCTTTTAGGGCAATCACTAGTGGAGAAATGGCGAGCCACAACTCTTGTTGGTGAGCACCATTTCTCTCCAACGCCAGCATTAATATTTTTAAATAATGATGGCGCTGGCTATATTTGCATGTTATTGCTACACACATAGTGGTGGCGTTCAAATTATGCTGAATGTCATTTCTATGAGGACCCCAACGCTCTCGCCTTTCACCTATTATTGTTGGCGTGGCTAAATTTTGTATGCCATAGGTATTTTCTTAGTGCTAGTGTTCTACGTTAGGTACGACGTTGCACATTCAGGCTCATTAGGCCCACGCCAGCACTAGTCGGTTTTAACAGGTACAACCTTATCCTTTTGTTCTCACTCTCTCAATCCCCAACTCCACCCGTCCTCCGTCCTGTCCGACGTCGCCCGTCTCCGCCCTGTCCGATGCTGCCCGTCTTTGCCCCGCCCGACGTTGCCCGTCTTCGCCCGACCCGGCCCATCTTCATCGCAGGAGGAGCGCGAGGCCGCCCCGTCCGACTCAAGCACGGGTAATTTAATTATGGTCTACTCCCTCCGTTCTAAATATAAATCATGATAGATAATTTTGTTCCTTACATAGTGTTTCTATAGATCTCAATATGTTCACTAATTTTGTTCCTTATGTAGTCAATATTTAAATGTAGATGAATTCACCATGATAGATAAATTGTCATGATAGAATAGTTGTAGTACAACTCCTGTTAAACTAGATGTAGTATAACATGTAGATTAATTCGCCATGATAGATAAATTGTCATGATAGACTAGCTGTAGTACAACTCTTTTCAAACTAATTGTAGTATAACATGTAGATAATGTTTAATTTTTAATTTTTACATTCTATAAGATGGCGAGCTTTCGTTACAGCACATATGTGCAATTCATCAACCAACAACGAATCAGTGGGCGACGTGCAGAAGTGAAATCAGTGGCAATTAGAGTCTTTAGACTGGCGCATCAAAAAAGTCGTGGAAGGCAATGTCTTCCTGAAGAATGAAAGGGATAGTCTGCTCATAGAGTGTGCTATTGCCCAAACTAAGTCAAACAAACTGAGGGATCCGAGGGATAAGTTGACGAAGATGAGGGACAACTTGAAGATGGAGAAAAAAACCCAGGCTAGAGAAGTATAACCTACAGATAGAGGTTGATCACTTCAAAAGAGACATATAGAGCAATCGAAAAATGCTTTGCCAGCTAGACTTAATCCTTGATGAAGTTGAGTAGTTTTAAAGTCTCAAGTTTATGAGTATGTTTAGTTGTTCAGTACTAATTATGTTTTAAAGTCTAAAGTTTATGAGTATGTTTAGTTCATTAGTACTAAGTTTTAAATTCTTATTAAGTTTATGAGTATGTTTAATTGATATGTACCTTTTGTGAAGTTTGAGCTCTTAGTTTCCGAAGGAGTTTTTTTATTATCCAGTTTTTTTGCTGGCGTTGCATAACAATGCACGACAAAGGTAGTGTACATGTATAGATGGCGTTGGCCAATTTGGACCCCAAGATCATGCAATATATTGCTGGCGTAGGCTCCAACTCCACCACCATTTTTCAACCGTGGTGCTATATTGGTGGCGTCCGGTGTCTACGCCAGCAAAGCCATTATCGCCACGCCATACCTTGCCTTTTTGCACTAGTGAATGCCCCCCCCAAAGACAAAGAGGATGACATAGGGTGATGGTTGGGGGTGCACACAAGGGTGATCGACCAAAGGAGGAGCTCCTCCATCAATCTCCCCTCCCCCCTTTAGGGCTTTTGGTGGAAAATATTTGAGAGATTTTTGGTATTTCCCCCATAGCCTTTACTCCTTGCTCTCGTTATGAATAGAGGCGGAGAGGGCTCTCATTTCACTCAAGTTTCTCACCACTCAAGCCATGCAATGATATGACATTCTTTCTGTTCCTCCACGAAATAGTTTTGTAGTGTGGAGAGGTTGTCTAGTCTCCGGTGTGGCCTAGTTCCGAATGACATAGGCTTGCTGGATAGTTGACACCGGATGTGTGCAACCCGGTAAATATGTCATAGCTTCGATCTTAGTTCGAGGTTCTGTCCGAGAGCCTCCTAAAGGGCCGCCCAAGGGAGAAAATCCTCGCGATTGAGAGGTTGCAAATTCCTTGCTGTGGGTATCTGCATCGACGGTCTTCACCAACTCTAATTCTGATGCTCTATGAGTTGGTAACAATCAAATTAAACCTTGAATGCATCTTCATACTGGTGCTGGGATGGTGCGTAGGACATTTTTTTTGTTTTCTGCTATGTTACCCTACAAGTACAACATGAGCTATTATTTTGCGATGGTATCTATCCTTCCTTGGCGACCTTCTTGAAGACCATCTTTGATCCAAAGGATGAGAAAAGATCTCTCTTTGACCAAAGATAAGAAGGAGCTAGAAAGGATGTCGAGGCATTGGGGGAGGGGGGGCTCCAAGCCTGTTTTGTAGTTATTCAAGGAACTCCAAAAATATGAGATCCAGAGACGTTGTGAGATGTGATGAGAGTTTGTGTGATCATCCACAACATGATTGTGGAGAATGAGGGCGACATAATATGCCACTGTGTGAATTAATGGGTGGCCCTATCAAACTTCTATAGCGCATCCAACAATGTTTGAGGAATTTATCTAAATGCTTCAACAAATTCACAATCGAGCAACTCATGAGCAACTTCAAAATGATCTTGTTGAGCATTTGTGGTCGACTCAAGGGAAGAGCTAAAAAATATGTCTGAATAAGCTAAATTCAAATTTAAACTATTTTATTGCAAAATTTTATTTGTGAATTGTATTATTTATATTTAAATCTTGTTGCATTTAAATATTTGCAGAACATGATTATAGACGAAGGACGATATTTTATCTTTACTTATTTTATTTATGTTATCCGGATATATTGGAGTAAAAAACAGAGGTGACCCATTGATGTATAGTGCTCAATGGCCGTCTCGTCAAGCGTTGTTCACAGACAAGTCCGAACGTGTTCGTAAATGTTTGGGGTATCTGTTTTAATCTCTTACATCAGATAGCAACATGTGCAGTATACAGTCCACGAACCTTACAATTTTTTTCTTTGAAAGGAACCTTACGAAAAGTTACTACTATATCAGACAACAAGTGGAATCGCCATCAAGGAACTGAACTTTCGGTTAAATTAAATCCTCGACACGGTAGATGTGTTGGCAAGCCAACAACACAAAAACGGTATTGTCTAATACTCCCTCCGTTTGTAAATATAAGATCAGTGGCGAAGCCAGAACTTTTTTGAAGCCTGGACAAGTTACGCCTAAGTGTACAATCTAAAAGTAAAAAACAATGTACTTGAATACACAACATATATTATACCACCAAGCTTCGGAATCACAGAACCACATTAATAATGAAGCGAAAACATAACCATAATAGTCACACAAAATTTAATTTTAAACTGAGCTAATATATCATTATTCGCTTCATAGACCAAATAGAGTTGAGACATGACAACAAAAGATACATAGCCAACCTTGCATAGAGGCCAACTCGCCATGTTGCCAGCAAAAGTAAATCTATCCGTACCATATGTAACGAAAAAGACATACAATCAGCCTAAAAGGAACTGCAATATAAAAAATGAATTTTTAATTAAATAAATTTAGTTGTGAGCTGTGAAATCAAAAGCCTGCAGGAATAGAGGTGGCCAGATTGAACATACCGATTATGCACTAAAGAAAATTACGAGGCAAATGCCCTTTTGAGACCTCATTGTAGTAAATGTCCGAATAATATCCTTATCATCAACTGACTTGAATAACTCCCGCTCGATGTAACATATCATGAAGTTATTGAACCACTCATTATTGATCTTGCTACGCAGTTTAGTCTTGATAATTTTCAATGCTGAAAAAGCTCTCTCAACAGATGCCGTTGACACCGGCAGTATCAAAGCCAACTCAATAAGTTTGTATACCGATGGAAATACCAAATGTTTCTCAGTGTCAACCATCTTCACCGCCAAACTTTAAACATCATCCCAAGTAGAAGAAGAAGCATGCCTTTTCACTTGACTTATATAAGTGAGAAGCTGCTCTCTAATTATTCCACGGTCATCATTGGAAAAGTCATCATGATAAATTTCAGCAAGATGCGGAAGCTTATCAACATTAAACTCTGAGAAAGAATTATTGGGCTCAACACATGAGAAGCAATCAAGCACACCATTCACATCTTCAGTGCTTGCTCTACCAACCAAAAACCTCCTCATCTCTGAAATTTAATGATAAGGTTTGAACTTAGTTGCTAAACAGGTAAATAAGAAAATGAGATACAACAAGTGACAAGTTCATAGTACATAACTGATAACTCCTTGTATTCAATTTGAAGGTAAGAAAAAATTGCATGAATACCACGGTCCACAAATTGCCCAACTATTCAGACTGCATATGTATAATTAGTGGGGGTGTGTACCTCGATCCGTATTTCCTACTTCCCAACTATTCAGAGTTTCAGACTCCATAGATGAGAGATCCTTGGCCCTAATTTTCATGGAGATTTCTTACCAAGGAAGCCGAGCCGAAGCCGAAGCCGCATGAGAGGAAGGAGGGGCTGAGCCGCTGAGGAACGACCGGAGGAATAGACTGCGTGGGAGCCTGTCGTCGCTTGCCGCCGGCGCCGAGCGCCGACAGTGTGTCTAGCCGTCTAGGGTTCAGCCGCCAGCGCCGCTTCGTCGCCCAGGCCTGCGCTAGTTGCGCGTGAAAAACGAAGAGACACGAGAGAGCTGCAGCGATCGATCTGTCGTAGGTTCCTTATGTTGTTTTTTCCTTGTTTCGGCAGCCTGGGCAGCCATGTACGTTATTAGTTGGGCTGTGAACGTGATTACGTAAGAGAAGTTAAGGCTTAGTTTTTTTTTTGCCCGGGTAAATTAAGATACGGATCAGTTTGGCCCTTTATTTTAATCGGACTAACGTTGTTGCTAGGAACCGACGTGCCCAGAGTCGCCTGGCGGTTGGCTCCGTCACTGTATACCTTTTAATATTACATTATGAACTACATACGAATGTATATAGACCTATTTTAAAGTATAGATTCATTCATTTTGTTTTGTATATAGTCTTATAATGAAATCTTTAAAAAATCTTATATTTAAAAACGGAGGGAGTAGTCCACATGTCATGTCACTTGTAACTCATTCAGTCCATAAGTCGTAAAAACCACAAAGATGGACGAAACGTGACGTTGGCTTGAGTGAAAACTAAAGGAAAAAGTCCAAAATAAACCTTAAACTTATAGACAAAAGCTAAATAAAACCCTGAACTTTGAATCCCGACAATTGGCACTCTGAACTTATCAATCCTGGTCTATTTTTAACCTTGAAAGTGTTTAGCTTGTATTCGTTGAGTCAGGCCGGCCCATTAGGGCAGTCGCTCGTGTCGCTCATGCACCGCTATAGGTTCTCTCGCTCAGCTTTGGTTTTTTCTTTCCCTCTTTTTTCCTTTAGTTTTTCTTTGATTTTTCACCACAAATTTCGGTTTTATTTTTTCCTTCATTATAATTTGTGTTTTCGTTTCTTTGTTTTTTTTTCTTCGTTATATTTTTCGGTTTCTTTTGTTTATTTCTTCAATTTCTTTGTATGTGCAAAAAACAATTCTTTGTAAATTTTCATTTCTTTTTTCTTTGCCTGTTTTAATTGGTTTTCTTTTTTGACACATGTCTACTTTTTCTCAGTATACAATGTATATGCTTAGTACACACGTGAAATTTTTAAATAAAATTTGTTTGTTTTTAAATACATTATGCATACGCTTTTTTAAAATACATATTTTCAGCATATTATTAAATACACGGTAACATTTTTTACAATAAACGTTGTGCATTTTCTTAATAACAATTAAAGATATACTTAAACTTCCCTAAACAACTTCCTGTTTTTCCCTAGAACATATTTTTGAATACACGGTAGCATTTTTTGAACTTCCCTAAAAAACTTGTTCAAAAATAAATATCCCTAAAAAACACGATAACCTTTTTTATACTTCCCTGAAAAACTTGTTCTAAAATAAATATCCCTAAAAAACACGGTAACCTTTTTAAAACTTCCTCAAAAATAAAATACACTTTGCTGGAAACATACTTCTGAATACCCAGAATTTTATATTAAACTACCCACAAAAAGTTCACGAATAATTTAAGAAATTCGGAAAACATTGTTTAAAAAGGGTGACACAATTTCTGAAAATCCAAAACATTTTCCATAGCATGTGAAAGCTGTTGGAATTCTGAACATTTTTTGAAAAATGTCTTTTTTACATCACAGACAGTTTTTAAAAAATGTGAATAAAATTTAAATATTCCCAAGAATTTTTTAAACGTAAAAGGAATTGAAGTTGTGCGGAAAATAGAAAATATGACTGGTCAATTTTAGAAATGCGCGAATATTATTTAAACTTCACGAATTCTTGATGTGTCATAGTGGGCCGGCCCAGATGCTTGTCCGTGTGAGTGGCAGGTTATCCCGGTCGGGATTGTGATATTCCTAGTGTGCCAAACTGGTTCAGAATTCAAAATAGACCGGGATTACAACTTTAGAGTGTCAATTTCTGGGATTCGAAGTTTAGGGTTTGATTTAGCTTTCATCTATAACTTCAAGGTTTTTTTTAGACTTTTTCCAAAACTAAACTGGTCTGGCCAGCTATAGCTTACATCCGCAAATGTACACGCGCGCTAAGGGACAGGAAGAGGATAATTTAGTTAACTTGACCGTCGATGCATATGTTGCAGGGAATCACTTTGACCCGTAGCATAAGTACACGACGATGAACTCCTGTTCACACTCCATCTTTGTTTTGGTTGCGAGATGTTCATGGATAATGTTTCACACGTCAGCCGGAGCCGTCACTGTTTTCTTTTTGCTCTCCCAGGAGCCGTTCGATCTGACATCCAAGAGCTCGTATCATGATATCACCTAAACAATCGATTATTAGCTATAATATTAACCATGCTTTAAGTGCACCTACCTCCAAGTACAGAAGTACTCCATTGTTTTTGACAGTTCTCGAAGCAGCTAGCAGTGCATTATTTGTCCACACACACAAGGCATGGGTTGTCCGTATCACTCCCTTCTGAAACACAGGTACAACCGCTTTTCATATGACATCGGATTTGAGATCCAACTGTCCAAAAGTCTGTATCACGGTACCAAATGAAAACCAATACTCCCTTCATTGCATAATATATTGCGTCCACGATTTTCGAGCTTTAAGTTTGACCATGAATTAAACCAACGAAACTGATTACGGCGGGCGTAAAAATTATACCATCGAAAACTTCATTCAAATACGAATTCAATGATATAATTTTTACTTTTGCCGTAATCAATCTCGTTGGTTAAATATGTGATCAAACCTCGATTTAAAAAAGCACGAATACACAATATTATGAAATGGAGGAAGTATCACTTCAAACCTTCCCGTCCCCTACGGCCTACCTCTCTCGTTAGAGTTCCATGTAGTACAATAAAAAAAATACTCTGTTGTGGTTACACGTGCATTTCATGTCTACTTACATACGTAAACCATGCAACATTAGTTTAGGTGAGCATGGACGATTCAAGAGGAACGTGCGACAAACTGCTCGCAGAGACTAGGAGTACAAAACAAAATCATCGGCAGTGTGAACGCCCGACCGCCTTCTGTTGCTAAACTATTCGCCGGTGGTCAAGTTAACTTATCCTGCACCTGCCTGCCTGTCGTTAGTCGAGGCGGAGAACGATCAAATAATTGAACCCACGATCATATAATTGAACCGCATGCACGTTTGTTTGCACTGCAAACATTGCAGAGGTAAGCTAGCCGGCCACTTATTTGTCAGTGAACTAATCAGTGGAAAGTGGAAACACAACAGTGTTATGGTTTGAATGAATGACCGTAGACTAGTTGACTGAATGAATAAGTTGCACAGGCAGAGGTAAATTCGTAAATAGAGCTGGTGGCTGGTGCTACAGAATGAAAAGGTCGTGCATGTGTGTGTGTGTGTCGCCTTCTATTATTTGATGAACGCGCTGGAAAGGCCGAGCTTAACTTGGTACTACGTGCTAGTTACAAATTGTTATTTTTGAAAAACATATGTACTGGTTTGGCCCACGATGCAAGCCATTAGGTTCTTGATGCAAATCCAATAGTACTATTATATTAAGATCTTTGCAAAAGGTACCGTTTCACGATCAATGCAATACTTTTTCTTTGCGGCATGATCAATACAATACTGAACGCACTCATTTCAGCGATAATTAATTTTGAAAGAAAGGAGTCGAATATCACTATCAGATTAAACACAATGTATATCACGAGCGAGAGCACATGTGCGCGCGTACGGGGACGGTGGTCACCGTGCATGGATCGCCTCCGTTGCAAGCATCTGCGCAAATAAGGCGTTGCAAGCAGCTCCACACTTACCACATGCCGTGTCATGCATGGCTAGCGATGGGAGTATCAGAATCAAATCATGGCGCAGGTCCCGGCCGGCCTCGCCAAAATCAGGCGGCGGTGTACGTATATGAATGTCAGGACAGCTTCCGGGGTCGATAGTCGGAAATTTTTAAAACTAGCACCAAAAATACATCAAATTCGGATAAAGTATATCATTTTCAAAAATATCAAATTTGGCATCCCGTCGGCCACCACCAGGTCGAAGAGGGGCCCGTCGGTCAACACCAGACCGAAGAGCCCCCTGTCAGCCAACCCTAGGCCGAAGAGCCCCCTGTCGGCCAATCATAAGTCGGGGAGAGGCCTGTCGGCCAGAGGGGAGCCGAAGAGCCACCTGTTGACCTGTGGGAGGCCGATGGGCCCCTGGATAAGGCCCATGACCTCTTTCTTCCTCCTCTGACCACTCGTTTCACCCTCCCCGTCCAGTAGCCTGCCTCTCTCCACCTCTCACTCACGTTGCTTTCCGGTGCTTCCATCGCCTCGTCGATCTCTTCGCTCGACCACCCATTTTTTTATCCAACCGACGTAAACAATAGATTAAGGCGCTCTTCACCGGCCTACGGTATTTTTTTGGCTTCCAACTCAATCGAATGAGAACTTTCAACTCGGTAGTAGATTTAGTTCTTATTGGTCACCGTCCGTCTGCAGGTAAATGGCTTGCCCATTTTGCCGAGCTTCAGGTGGCCCTTTGTGCTGCCGTTGATTCCGGTGTGTCTGTATTTACTGTGGTGCTGAATCGTCGATGTTCAAGATGTGTTGTAAGATTCTATGCCTTGTTTATCTGTCTGTGGCATATTCGAATGCTTTGTTTATATGATTATGATGTTTGCTTCCATTCTTGTTGTAGTATGTTCCGTACAGTGTTAGATCACATCTTGTTCGGTACATTGAGGAGTGTAGAGCCGACGGGCCCTCTTCGGCCTGGCGTAGGCCGACGGGCCCTCTTCGGCCCAAACAAAGCCGACCAGTCCCCGATCGGCCCAGCTGAGGCCGACGGGATGCTATTTTTGATATTTTTTAAAAGAGCGTACTTTATTCAAATTTGGTATGTTTTTCGTATTACTTTTGAAAAAAAAATTGATAGTCGTTACTGTCAGTAGTGTCAGTGTATATGCATGGTTACTGTCTGATGCCAAGTTGTTTTCACGAAAGAATCCGTCTGGGTCGTCATTTTCATTTAATATTGGACAGTGCTATGCACCGGCGCGCCGGTCGAAACTTTCGGCCGGCCGCACGCAGGCCGCCCGATCTGTTAGATTGGATTTGATGATCCTTAGATCTGTCCATGCATCAAAACTTTGTAATGCAGCAAATTTCGACCACGATGCAGCAAATTTTGATCATGGATGTAACAAAAAATAGCAAAAAAATGACGCTGATGATGCGAAGTAGCAAAATAAAATGTGGGTTGTAGCAAAAACAATCCAGTGAACTTGAGGTGCAACTCTGAGGAACGTATATGCACCTTTTTTAGTGAACGGTTGTAGCAAAACTTGATATCGGTTGTAACAAAAATCAACACCGGTTGTAACAAAAATCAACACCGATTGTAGCAAAAAATCCGACGAACTGAGATTGCAACCAAACGTATATACAGCTTTTTTTAATAAACAAATATAGCAAATGAAAAAGTTTCTAGGAAATTTAAACGTTCGTTGCAGCAAATTCAAACGGAAAAAAAAGCTGCATGCCTAATCAGCTACATACGCGGGTCATCGCGTGATGATTCGGTCGACACGCCGACCACAAACGTTTCCCTTTAATATTTTTAGCACTCTACAAGCCGCGGTAATATCCACTGGGCAAGACAACGGGTAGGTTTCCGCCAGCGCTCTACCCGTGAATGCCGGCTGTGTTTGGGCACTATGTGACAGCGATTTTCCTTTTCACATTTACAATTACACGTGGACCAACTTCTGGCGTATTTTTACCACGTGAAAAAAATAAGTCATCTCTTTTGGAGTCTCTACATCTAGACTTAGCAAATTCGGTCCGAAGCGTTCGTGAAAGCGTTCGGGACATTGACTGGTCATACCTTAAATTCCCTTTTCACAACCGAAGATCTTAATTAACATATCTCAGATTCATACAAAGTCATGCAGCTACGTAAACAATGCGATACACATATTGTCTCGCTTTTTACTGTGCTATCTATTTACATGCCAAATTTTGTTGTTCCTCTATTATCGCTTTTTTACAATGCGGACATAGATGACTTTCTCCTCTGCAGTAACGCGCGCCGCCTTCGCCGCCATGTTGGCAACGAAGCGGGTTTCGTTCACCCTCATCCTTTCCTTCCCATAACAGGAACACCAGTCCCGGTAGCACTCATACTTCGACACGACGGTGATGGGGAAAGGAAGATTGGAAGGGTCCTAGGAGGACCGCGATAATCCATCCTGGAAGGATTCGAGCGCCCGATCCGCTGACGCAATGAAATCGCGTCGGATAGATATTGTCGTCGGTCAGGCGCAATCCTCATGGGAGCGCCGAACGACCTTCACCTCCTCCAAACAGCACAGGACGACATTCCAGTCGACAAATCCCAAAAGGTCGTAATCAAACCTGTTGCCGGTCATGTCGAAGAAGACCGAACGAGAGCTTGGATGGCGGAGTGAAGTGGAGTGGCTAGAGTTTCACCGGGGATGGGGTGAATTGGAAAATAGTTTATAATTGCCAGCAGCAACAATAAATTATCCCAATCGGAAAAATAAATGGAGATCCTCTGGCGATCTGCCGGCGGCCCCGCGCCATCTCCGGCGGCCCTTACCACCGCACCAACCCAGAGTGAGAGAGTGTCCTGGACCCCATGTTACCGCGCGCTCGGCGAGGAAGACCCGTTGGGTCTCCACGAGATCCGGAAGAAGATGGGAGTGGCGATCCGCTCGCTGGTTGCTCGGAGGGAAGAAAGGAAATTGACGCTGGCGAAAGAGAAGGGACAAGAGGGTTTGCCATCGGATGAAATCTTTGATCGAGTCAGAGTACGAATGGATCGGATTCGCAGATCGCTCCATGTAAACAGGTCAGGAGAGGCGCCCTTGAATGGAGGATGGGATTGGAACATACCGTCAGAGTCAGATCTGGTACGTAAATGTTCAAGTCCACTTGATAGCTTTGATTTGGCAATCTGTTGCACGCATCAGCACCATGGAGACGGGGTGGTATGCTCAGAATCAGTCGCAGGCAAGGAAAGGAATACGGAGAATAAACTGAAAGGGGAAACTGTAGATACAGTATCAATCTGCCATCAGGTTACCAGGGATCTGCTGGATAAGTGTGGGACTGATCAAGAGGAGGTTTGGCGTGGGCATATCAATTATCCCAATCATCATGAATACAGAGGGCAGGGTGAACGTGAGGAATCTGAAGGAAATAGAGAAAGGAAGTGGGATTGTGGAACATATAATCTAATCTCAAACGATAAAGGCGGGTCTCAAGATCTTTCGACGGAGATATATGCAGAATCCACAACTCAGGATAGCCAAGAAATGAGAGAAGGAAGGGTTGATCTGCAATTGGGGACCTGGCACGGTGTGAGGGATGGCAACCACGCAATGAATAAATGTAATCATATCAATACTTCCCTAACAGGGGATCCACCCGATAGCAAGAAATCAATCAGGAAAATGCCCAAGATACCAGTCACGCATGGTGGAGAGGATATAAAGAGGAACAGGAATACTTGGTCTCTCACATTGCAGTCTCACAAAAGTCTGACTCCACTTAGCCAAATCATGGAGAGCAACACCGATCGCAAGATGAAGAAGGTGGCCACTGAGAGCAAGTTGGAGGTTGTCACCTCAAACGGCGGCGATCGCGGGTCCAGAAGGCAGGAGAGAGGTTCCTCATCGCATGGTTGCGGCGAGGGGGGGCCTCACTGCCTCTCAACAGACACGAACACGGCGATGCTGGACGTCCAAGGCACGGAGGTAGTGGAGCTGGACCTGACAAGGGCAAGGGCGGCCATGAGTACTAGGTGGCTGGCAGTCAGGTACTTCTTCTCCGTACTCTCTTTCAGCACGGTGGGCCTGTTCGGGGAGCTGAAAAGCAAGTGGGGGCTCCGCGGACGCCTCACCTACACTCCCCTCCGCAACAACCGTTTCATGCTGGAGTTTGAGCGGGAGGGTGACCGGCGCCATGTCCTGGAGAACGGCCCCTGGACACACCATAAGGATGCCTTTCTCATAGTTCCTTTTGATGGCCAGGGCAAAACGGCGGACGTACGTGGTGGTGGATGTCATGCCCATCTGGGCACGCATCTATGATGTCCCGCCGATGATGCTATCGGAGGAGATAGGGTGGGAGCTAGGGAATCGCCTAGGTAAGGTGTTGAGGGTTGATGCAGGTAAGCATGGCAAAATATTTACAGAGTTTGTACGGATCCGGGTAGAACACAATGTAAACAAATGTCTCCTGCGTGAGATCAATACTAGGGAACTAGGAAAGGATGGGCTGATGGGGTTAGAGGTGAAGTATGAGAGGGCCCCTCATTTTTGTATGTACCGTGGTCACATCGGACATGGGGAGAGAGACTGTAGGTTGCCGGTGGACGACCAAACACTGTGATACACGGCGGCGCTGCGAGCTCCCCCCTTCAAGATGAGCAAAAGCAAGGGGGGCTATGTGGCTCCTGATGCTTGTAGTGCTCGGCATTTCTTACATTTTGATTCAGAGGTGCACAACAAAGTCTGGACGGCACCTGCGAAGCTGGCATGGGAGAAGGCCGGGAAGAACAAAGATGGTGCTGACACCACCCATTCTCAAGAGATGATAAGGTACTGCAAAGTTCCTGAAGAAATCCTGGAAGACCCAATGGTTCAAGCGGCAATTGCTGCTGTGAGTGCACTCAGGGTGAGCGAAGGACCAGGGCAGCAAAAGGCAAACAAGATGCAAGTCGATGACGCGAGTACGAGGGCAGCCATGATTGCTCTTCCCGCACAAGCCAGGATACGGGATTAACTGAATATCTGAGTTATGAGTTTGGTAGTCACTTAAGACAGTGTGAAATTGTTTCACAATTGACACCGCCTGGAACACCACAGCATAATGGTGTGTCCAAACGTCGTAATCGAACCTTATTAGATATGGTGCGTTCTACGATCTCTCTTGCTGATTTGCCATTATCATTTTGGGGTTATGCATTAGAGACAACTGCATTCACTTTAAATAGGGCACCATCAAAATCCGTTGAGACGACGCCATATGAGCTATGGTTTGGCAAGAGGCCAAAGTTGTCGTTCTTTAAAGTTTGGGGATGTGATGCTTATGTCAAAAAGCTTCAGCCTGAAAAGCTGGAACCCAAAGCGGAGAAATGCGTCTTCATAGGATACCGAAAGAGACAGTCGGGTATACCTTCTATCTCAGATCCGAAGGCAAAGTGTTTGTCGCTAAGAATGGAAGATTTCTTGAGAAAGAGTTTCTCTCGAAAGAATTGAGTGGGAGGAAAATAGAGCTTGATGAGGTTATTGAACCTTCACTTCAACCAGAAAGTAGCGCAGCGCAGAAAAATGTTTCTGTGGAACCTATAACGGTTGAAAAGGAAGTTAATGATGATGATCATGAAGCTTCGGATCAAGCTGCTATTGAACCTCGTAGGTCGACAAGGCTGCGTACTACTCCTGAATGGTACGCAACCCTGTCTTGGAGGTCATGTTGTTGGACGACAATGAACCTACGAGCTATGGAGGAGCGGTGATGGGCCCGGATTCCGAGAAATGGTTAGAGGCCATGAAATCCGAGATGGGATCCATGTATGAAAACAAAGTATGGACTTTGAAAGTATTACCTGAAGGACGAAAGGCCATTCAGAACAAATAGATCTTTAAGAAGAAGACAGACGCAGACGATAATGTCACCAGCTATAAAGCTCTACTTGTGGCAAAGGTTTTTTCACAAGTTCAAGGAGTTTACTATGATGAGACCTTCTGACCCGTAGCGATGCTTAAGTCTGTCAGAATCATGTTGGCAATAGCTGCTTATTTCGACTATGAAATTTGGCAGATGGATGTCAAAATAGCGTTCCTCAACGGTTTCCATGAGGAAGAGTTGTATATGATGCAACCAGAAGGTTTTGTCGATCCAGAGAATGCTGACAAAGTTTGCAAATTCCAGCGATCCATTTATGGGCTGGTGCAAGCATCTCGGAGTTGGAATAAGCGTTTTGATGAGGTGATCAAAGCGTTTGAGTTTATACAAGTTTATGGAGAAGCTTGTATTTACAAGAAAGTGAGTGGGAGCTCTATAGCATTTCTAATATTATATGTGGATGACATATTGCTGATTGGAAATAATATAGAAATGCTGGAAAGCGTGAAGGAATATTTGAACAAGAGTTTTTCAATGAAGGACCTAGGAGAAGCTGCTTTCATATTAGGCATTAAGATATATAGAGATAGATCGAGACACTTAATAGCACTTTCACACAGCACATACCTTGATAAAGTTTTGAAGAAGTTCAAAATGGATCAGTCCAAGAAGGGGTTCTTACCTGTGTTACAAGGTGTGAAGTTGAGTAAGACTTAATGCCCAGTGACTACAGAAGATAGAGAAAAGATGAGTGTCATCCCCTATGCTTTAGCCATAGGCTCTATCATGTATGCAATGTTGTGCACACGACTCGATGTTAGCCTTGCCATAAGTATGGCCGGAAGGTTTCAAAGTGATCCTGGAATGGAGCACTGGGCAGCGGTCAAGAATATCCTTAAGTACCTGAAAAGGACTAAGGAAATGTTTCTCATTTATGGAGGTGATGAAGAGCTCGTCGTAAAGGGTTACGTCGATGCAAGCTTTGACACTGATCCGGATGACTCTAAGTCATAAACCGGATATGTATTTATTCTCAACAGGGGAGCGGTAAGCTGGTGCAGTTCTAAGCAAAGCGTGGTAGCCGATTCTACGTGCGAAGCGGAGTACATCGCAGCCTCGGAGGCAGCGAAGGAAGGTGTCTGGATGAAGCAGTTCATGACAGATATTGGAGTAGTGCCCAGTGCACTGAATCAAATGAACCTATTCCGTGACAACACTAGTGCCATTGCTCTGGCCAAGGAACCAAGGTTTCACAAGAGGACCACACACATAAAGAGACGCTTCAACTCCATCCGCGATTACATCGAGGAAAATGACATAAATATTTGCAAAGTGCATACGGATCTGAATGTTGCAGACCCGTTGACTAAACCTCTTCCAAGGGCTAAACATGATCAACACCAGAACTGCATGGGTGTTCGATTCATTGCAATGTAAATCACATAGTGATGTGAACTAGATTATTGACTCTAGTGCAAGTGGGAGACTATTGGAAATATGCCCTAGAGGCAATAAATAAAGTGTTTATTATTATATTTCCTTGTTCCTGATAATCATTTATTATCTATGCTGTAATTGTATTGATTGGAAACACATTACATGTGTGGGTAAATAGACAACACTTTGTCCCTAGTATGCCTCTAGTGAACTAGCTCGTTGGTCAAAGATGGTCAAGGTTTCCTAGCCATTGACATGTGATGTCATTTGATAACGGGATCAAATCATTAGGAGAATGATGTGATGGACAAGACCCAAACTACAAACGTAGCATATGATCATGTCAGTTTATTGCTACTGTTTTCTGCATGTCAAGTATATGTTTCTATGACCATGAGATCATGCAACTCACGGACACCGGAAGAGTGCCTTGTGTGTATCAAACGTCACAACGTAACTGGGTGACTATAAAGGTGCTCTACAAGTATCTCTAAGGGTGTCTGTTGGGTTGGCATGGATCAAGACTGGGATTTGTTACTCCGTGTGACAGAGAGATATCTCAGGGCCCACTCGGTAATACAACATCACAACAAGCCTTGCAAGCAATGTGACTAAGTGTTAGTCACGGGATCTTGTATTACGGAACGAGTAATGAGACTTGCCGGTAACGAGGTTGAACTAGGTATGGAGATACCGACGATCGAATCTCGGACAAGTAACATACCAAAGAACAAAGGGAACATGTTACGGGATTAACTGAATCCTTGACATAGAGGTTCGACCGATAAAGATCTTCGTAGAATATGTAGGAACCAATATGGGCATCCAGGTCTCGCTATTGGTTATTGACCGTAGAGGTGTCTCGGTCATGTCTACATAGTTCTTGAACCCGCAGGGTCTGCACACTTAAGGTTTGGTGACGTTTCGGTAGTATAGAGTTATGTATGGTGGTGACCGAAGGTTGTTCGGAGTCCCAGATGAGATCTCGTACATCACGAGGAGCTCCGAAATGGTCCAGAGGTAAAGATTCATATATAGGAAGTCCTATTTTGGTCACCGGAAAGGTTTCGGGCTCATCGGTAGTGTACCGGGAGTGCCGGTGGTGTACCGGGAGACCACCGGAGGGGTATTTCGATCCAAGAGGCTACATGGGCTGTGGAAGAGTAAATACCAGCCCTTTGTGGGCTGGTGGAAGTCCCACACAAGGCCCATGCGGCTGGGAAGAAAAGCCCCAAGGGAAAAAGGTGGAAAAAGGTCAAAAAAAGGGAGAAATCCTAGTCCTACTATTGAATCATACGGCTGGCAAGTAACATACCGAAGAACAAAGGGAACATCATACGGGATTAACTGAATCCTTGACATAGAGGTTCGACCGATAAAGATCTTCATAGAATATGTAGGAACCAATATGGACATCCAGGTCCTGCTATTGGTTATTTACCGTAGAGGTGTCTCGGTCATGTCTACATAGTTCTCGAACCCGCAGGGTTTGCACACTTAAGGTTTGGTGACGTTTCAGTAGTATAGAGTTATGTATGGTGGTGACCGAAGGTTGTTCGGAGTCCCGGATGAGATCCCTGACGTCACGAGGATCTCCGTAATGGTCTGGAGGTAAAGATTGATATATAGGAAGTCCTATTTTGGTCGTCAGAAAGGTTTCAGGCTCATCGGTAGTGTACCGGGAGTACCGGGAGTGTACCGGGAGACCATCGGGAGGGGTATTTCGACCCAATAGGATACATGGGCTGTGGGAGGATGAATACTAGCCCTTTTTGGGATGATGGAAGTCCCACACAAGGCCCATGCGGCTTGGAAGAAAAGCCCAAAAGGAAAAAGGTGGAAAAAGGCAAAAAGGCTAAGATAAGGAAGGAGTCCTAATCCTACTAGGGGTGGATGAGGAGGACTCCTCCCTCTTGGTTCTAACGAAGCCTAGGGATGGCTCCTTGAGGG
This sequence comes from Hordeum marinum, assembly GCA_022496015.1. NCBI lineage: Eukaryota > Viridiplantae > Streptophyta > Magnoliopsida > Poales > Poaceae > Hordeum > Hordeum marinum. The sequence continues at coordinate 422,555,474 of CM039676.1, forward strand.
CCAAGCCTCCTCCTCCTCTCCTCCTATATATACTAGAGGTTTTTAGGGTTTTGGCACAAGATTTTTAGTCACGTGCCACCCGTTCCTCCAGTGCATAGTTTCTCCTCTAGATCGGATTTCTGCAGTGCTTAGGCAAAGCCCTGCCGGAATAGCTCCACCACCATTGCCGGAGCACCATCACGCTGTCGGAGAACTCTTCTACCTCTCCGCTCCCTCTTGCTGGATCAAGAAGGTGGAGATCGTCATCAAGCTGTACGTGTTCTGAACGCGGAGGTGCCGTCCGTTCGGTGCTTGATCGGGACGGATCGTGATGAGATCGCAGGATGCTCGGCGATTTGGATTGCGATGACGTTCGACTACACCAACCGCGTTTCTTAACGCTTCCCGCTTAGCGATCTACAAGGGTACTCTCCCTCTCGTAGATGCTCATCACCATGGATCTACATACCCTTGTAGATCGCTAAGCGGGAAGCGTTAAGAAACGCGGTTGGTGTAGTCGAACGTCATCGCGATCCAAATCGCCGAGCATCCCGCGATCTCATCACGATCCATTCCACGATCCAATCACGATTTGTCCCGCGAACTCATCACGATCCGTCCTGCGATCTCATCACGATCCGTCTCGCGATCTTGATCATGGTCCTTCCGATCTAGCGCTGAACGAACGACACCTCCGCGTTCAGCACACGTACAACTCGATGACAATCTCTGCCTTCTTGATCCAGCAAGAGGGAGTGGAGTGATAGATGAGTTCTCCGGCAGCGCGACGGTGTTGCGGCGATGGTGGTGGAGCTATTCCAGCAGGGCTTCGCCTAAGCACTGCTGAAAACCGATCTAGAGGAGAAACTGTGATCTAGAGGAGAGGTAGCACGTGGCTATTAGGATTAGCTTTTTCCTCTAAATCCTCTAGTATATATAGGAGGGAGGGAGGGGAGGAGGCAGCCTCAAACCCTCAAGGTTTGGTCGAAATTGGAGGTGGAGGAGTCCTACTCCAATCCTATTAGGAGTAGGATTCCTCCTTTCCACTTGGAAACTCTTTCCACCTCTGGACTTTTTCCTTCTCAAACCACTCCAGCCGCATGGGCCCTTAGAGGAAGCTTCAGACAGCCCACCAGGGGCTGGTTTTACTCCTCCCACAGCCAATGTAGCCTCTTGGGTCGAAATATCTCTCAGGATGGTCTCCCGGTACACTACTGGCACTCCCGATACACTACCGATGAGCCCGAAACTTTTCTGGCAACCAAAACAGGACTTCCTATATATCAATCTTTACCTCCGGACCACTCCGGAGGTCCTCGTGACGTCTGAGATCTCATCTGGGACTCCGAACAACCTTCGGTCACCTCCATACATAACTCTATACTACCGAAATGTCACTGAACCTTAAGTGTGCAGACCCTGCGGGTTTGAGAACTATGTAGACATGACCGAGACACCTCTACGGTCAATAAACAATAGAGGGACCTGGATGCCCATATTGGTTCCTACATATTCTAGGAAGATCTTTATCGGTCGAACCTCTATGTCAAGAATTCAGTTAATCCCGTATGATGTTCCCTTTGTTCTTCGGTATGTTACTTGCCCGAGATTCGATCGTCGGTATCTCCATACCTAGTTCAACCTCGTTACCGGCAAGTCTCTTTACTCGTTCCGTAATACAAGATCCCGTGACTAACACTTAGTCACATTGCTTGCAAGGCTGATTGTGATGTTGTATTACCGAGTGGGCCCTGAGATACCTCTCCGTCACACGGAGTAACAAATCCCAGTCTTGATCCATGCCAACCCAATAGACACCCTTGGATATACCTGTAGAGCACCTTTATAGTCACCCAGTTACGTTGCGACATTTGATACACACAAGGTACTCCTCCGGTGTCAGTGAGTTGCATGATCTCATGGTCATAGGAACAAATACTTGACATGCAGAAAATAGTAGCAATAAACTGACACGATCATATGCTACGTTTGTAGTTTGGGTCTTGTCCATCACATCATTCTCCTAATGACGTGATCCCGTTATCAAATGACATCTCATGTCCATGACTAGGAAACCATAGCCATCTTTGATCAACGAGCTAGTCTATTAGAGGCATACTAGGGACATGGTGTTGTCTATGTATCTACACAGGTATCTGAGTTTCCGATCAACACAATTATAGCATGGATAATAAACTATTATCATGAACAAGGAAATATGATAATAACCAATTTATTATTTCCTCTAGGGCATATTTCCAACAGTCTCCCACTTGCACTAGAGTCAATAATCTAGTTCACATCACCATGTGATTCACATTGTTATGAATCTAACACCCAATGTGTTCTGGGGCTCCATCATGCTTTGCTTCTGAGAGAGATCTTATAGTCAACGGGTCTGTGACATTTAGATCCGTGTGTACTTTGCAAATCTGTATGTCAAACTGTAAACACTGCTACGACACTCCACTTGGAGCTATTCCAACTGGCTGCTCTACTATACGTATCCGGATTGCTACTAAGAGTCACCCGGATTGGTGTCAAAGCTTGCATCAATGTAACTCTTTACGACGAACTCTTTCTTACCTCCATAATCGAGAAACATTTCCTTAGCCATTTAGTTACTAAGGATGATCTTGACCGCTGTCCAGTGATCCACTCCTGGATCACTCTTGTACCCTTTGATAGACTCATGGCAAGGCACACACAGGTGCGGTACACAGCATGGCATACTATACAGAGCCTATGGCTAAGGCATAGGGGACGACATTCGTCCTTTCTCTTTTTTCTGCTGTGGTCGAGCTTTGAGTCTCACTCAACTTCACACCTTACAAAGCAGGCAATAACACTTCTCTCTGACTAATCCATTTTGAACTCTTTCAAAATCTTGTCAAGGTATGTACTCATTCAAAGTCTCATCAAGCATCTTGATCTATCTCTATAGATCTTGATGCTCAACAATTAGGTAGATTTATCCGGGTCTTCCTTTGAAAAACTCCTTTCAAACAACCCTTTATGCTTTCCAGAAATTCTACATCATTTTCAATCAACAATATGTCAACCACATATGCTTATCAAAACTCTATAGTGCTCCCACTCACTTTATTGTAAATACAAGTTTCTCGTAAAGTTTGTATAGACTCAAAAACTTTGATCACCTCATCAAAGTGTATATTCCAACTCCGAGATGCTTGCTTCAGTCCATAGAAGGATCACTGAAGCTTGCTCACCTTTTAGCATCCTTAGGACTGACAAAACCTTCTGGTTGTATCACATACAACTTTTCCTCAAGTAAGCTGTTAAGGAAACGATGTTTTGTCATCCAACTGCCAGATTTCATAACTGAAAAATGCAACAACTGCTAACATAATTCCAACAGACTTTAGCATCGCTACGAGTGAAGAAGTCTCATCACAGTCAAATCTTTGAACTTGTCGGAAACTTCTTTGTGACAAATCGAGCTTTATAAATGGTGACATTTACCTTCAGTGTCTGTCTTCATCTCAAAGGTCCATTTGTACTCGATGACCTGCCGTCCAACGAGTAAGTCTATCAAAGTCTATACTTGGTTTATATACATGGATCCTTTCTCGGATTTCATGGCTTCACCATATCTCGTAGGTTCATCGTTGTCCAACAACATGACCTCCAAGACAGGGTTGTCATACCACTCAGGAGCAGTACGCATCCTTGTCGACCTACGAGGTTCGATAGTAACTTGATCTGAAGCTTCATGATCATCATTTACTTCCTCTTCAACTGACGTAGCTTCCACAGAAACATCTTTCTGTGCTGCGCTACTCTCTGGTTGAAACAAAGGTTCAACAACCTCATCAAGTTCTATGTTCCTTCCACTCAATTCTTTCGAGAGAAACTTTTTCTCGGGAAAGGACCCGTTTTAGCAACAAACACTTTATGCTTGGATCTGAGATAGAAGGTTCACCCAACTGTTCTTAGGGTAATCTATGAAGATGCATTTGTCCGCTTTGGGTTAGAGCTCATTAGGTGAAAACATTTTTCCACACAAGCGTCGCAGGCCCAAACATTAAGAAATGACAGCTTATGTTTCTATCAAACCATAATTCACACGGCGTCATCTCAACGGATTTAGATGGTGCCCTATTTAAAGTGAATGTAGTTGTCTCTAATGCATAACCCACAACTATAGTAGCAAAATGATAAGAGACATCATAGCCCGCACCATATCCAATAGAGCACGATTATGAAGTTCGGACACACCATCACACTATGGTGTTCCAGGTGGCGTGAGTTGTGAAACGACTTTCACATTGTGTAAAGTTGTATGACAAACTCATAACTTAGATATTCACCTCCACGATCATATCACATACATTTTTATCTTCTTGTCACGATGATCTTAAACTTCACTCTGAATTTGCTTGAACTTTTCAAACGACATCTACTCAAATCATCAGTGAAGGTAAGAAAATAACGATATCCACCGCATGCTACAAGACTCATTGGATTGCATACATCAACATGTATCATTTCCAATAAATCACTTGCCCGCTCCATCAATCCGGAAAACGGGGTCCTTAGTCATCTTTCCCAAGAGGCATGGTTCGCATGTCTCAACCGATTCGAAATCGAATGACTCCAAAGATCCATCAACATGGAGTTTCTTCATGCACTTTATACCAATATGACATTTAGCATTAGTGCCACAGGTATGTGGTACTATCATTATTAACTTTGTATCTTTTGGCATCAATGTTATGAACATGTGTATTACTATGATCAAGATTCAACAAACCATTCTCACTAGGTGCATGACCATTGAAGGTATTATTCATGTAAAAAAATAACCATTATTCTCTGACTTAAATGAATAACCATATTGGAATAAACGAGATCTAATCACGTTCATGCTCAACGCAAACACCAAATAACATTTATTTAGGTTTGTCACGAATTCGAAGGTAGAGAGAGCGTGCGATGTTGATCACATCAACCTTGGAAACATTTCCAACACATCGTCACCTCACACTTAGCTATTCTCCGTTTATTTCGTAGCTTTTATTTCGAGTTACTAACATTTAGCAACTGAAACGGTATCCAATACCCAGGTGGTACTAGGAGTACTAGCAAGGTACACATCAATAACACGTATATCAAATATACTTATGTCGACATTGCCAGCCTTCTTATCTACCAAGTATCTAGGGTTGTTCCACTTCAGCGACCGTTCTCCTCATAATAGAAGCACTTAGTCTCGGGTTTGGGTTCAACTTTGAGTTGCTTCACTGGAGCAGCAACTGACTTGCCATCCATGAAGTTTCCCTCCTTGCCCTTGCCCTTCTCGAAACTAGTGGTTTTACTAACCATCAACACTTGATGCTCCTTATTGATTTCTACCTTCGCAGTGTCAAACATCACGAACAGCTCAGGGATCATCATTTCCATCCCTGGCATTTTATAGTTCACCACGAAGCTCTAGTAGCTTAGTGACAGTGACTTGGAAAATTATATCAATCACTTTCTTATCTGGAAGATCAACTCCCACTCGATTCAAGCAATTGTAGCACCCAAACAATCTGAGCACATGCTCAACGATTGAGCCATTCTCCTTCATCTTGCAGGCAAAGAATCTTGTTGGAGATCTCATATCTCACAACACGAGCATGAGCTTGAGATCCCAATTTCAGCTCTTAGAACATCTCATATGTTCCATGATGTTCACAAAGTTTTGGAGCCTCAATTGTAAGCCATAAAGCATGACGCACTATACTATCAAGTAGTCATCAAAACGTGCCTGTCAGATGTTCACAACATCTATAGACGATGCTAGAGGGGGTCGTGCACCGAGCGGTGCATTAAGGACATAAGCCTTCTGTGCAGCAATGAGGACAATCCTCAAATCACGGACCCAGTCCGCAATATTTCTACCATCATCTTTCAACTCTATTTCTCTAGAAACATATAAAAATTCAAGGGAGCTACATCATGAGCTAGTAATCTAGAACATAATTTGCAAAGACACTATTGACTATGTTCATGATAATGAGTTCAATTAATCATATTACTTAAGAACTCCCACTCAAATTGACATCCCTCTGGTCATTCAAGTCATACATGATCCAAATTCACCAAATCAAGTCCGATCATCACATGAGTTGAGGTGGTTTCAATGGTGAACATCATCATGTTGATCATATCTACTATATGACTCATGTTCGACCTTTCTGTCTCTTGTGTTCTGAGGCCATGTCTGTACATGCTAGGCTCATCAAGTTTAACCCGAGTGTTCCACATGTGCAACACTGGCTTGCACCCGTTGTATGTGAACGTAGAGTCTATCACACCCGATCATCACGTGGTGTCTGGACATGACGAACTTTCGCAATGGTGCACACTCGGGGAGAACACAATTTTTACCTTGAAATTTAAGTGAGGGATCACCTTATAATGTTACCATCGTCCTAAGCAAAACAAGGTGCATAAAAGTCTTAACATCACATGCAAATAATAAGTGACATGATATGGCCATGAACTTGTGCTTTTGATCTCCATCTTGAAAGCACCAGCATGATCTCCATCGTCACCGACATGACACCATGATCTCCATCATCTTGATCTCCATCAACATGTCGCGCCCATCATGCTTCTACTACTATTGCTACCGTTTAGCGATAAAGTAAAGCATTACATAGCGCTTAATGATTGACACGCGGGTCATACAATAATTAAAGACAACCCTATGGCTCCTGCCGGTTGCCGTACTCATCGACATGCAAGTTGTGATATTCTATACAACACCTGATCATCTCATACATCACATATATCTCATCATGTAATTGGCCATATCACATCACAACATACCCTGCAAAAACAAGTTAGACGTCCTCTAATTGTTGGTGCATGTTTTACATGGCTGCTATGGGTATCTAGCAAGAACAATTCTCACCTACGCAAAACCATAACGATGATACTTAAGTTGCTTTTCAACCTTCTCAAGGACCGCCTTTGTCGAATCTGATCCAACTAAAGTAGGAGAAACAGACACCCGCCAGCCATCTTTCTGCAACGAAGTTACACGTTAGTCGATGGAACCGGTCTCTCGTAAGCGTACGAGTAAGGTTGGTCCGGGCTGCTTCAACCCACAATACCGCTGAACCAAAACACGACCAAGGGAGGAAGCAATCTAAGCATCAACGCCCACAAACTTTTTGTGTTCTACTCGAGATCTCATCTACACATAGACCTAGCTCATGATGCCACTGTTGGGGAACGTTGCATGGGAAACAAAAAATTTCCTACGCACACGCAAGATCTATCCATGGTGATGAGCATCTACGAGAGGGAGAGTGGATCTACATACCCTTGTAGATCGCTAAGCGAGAAGCGTTAAGAAACGCGGTTGGTGTAGTCGAACGTCTTCACGATCCAAATCACCGAGAATCCCGCGATCTCATCACAATCCATCCCGCAATCCAATCACGATTAGTCCCACGAACTCATCATGATCCGTCCCACGGTCTCATCATGATCCGTCTCGTGATCTTGATCACGGTCCTTCCGATCTAGCGCCGAACGGACGACATCTCCGCGTTCAGCACACGTACAACTCGATGACGATCTCTGCCTTCTTGATCCAGCAAGAGGGAGCGGAGAGGTATATGAGTTCTCCGGCAGTGCGACGGCGTTGCGGCGATGGTGGTGGAGCTATTCCAGCAGGGCTTTGCCTAAGCACCGCTAAAAACCGATCTAGAGGAGAAACTGCGATCTAGAGGAGAGGTAGCACGTGGCTATTAGGGTTAGCTTTTTCCTCTAAATCCTCTAGTATATATAGGAGGGAGGGAGGGGAGGAGGCAGACTCAAACCCTCAAGGTTTGGTCGAAATTGGTGGTGGAGGAGTCCTACTCCAATCCTATTAGGAGTAGGATTCCTCCTTTCCACTTGGAAACTCTTTCCACCTCTCCACCTTTGGATTTTTTCCTTCTCAAACCACTCCAGCCGCATGGGCCCTTAGAGGAGGCTTCAGCAAGCCCACCAGGGGCTGGTTTACCTCCTCCCACAGCCCATGTAGCCTCTTGGGTAGAAATACCTCTCCCGATGGTCCCTCGGTACACTACCGGCACTTCCGGTACACTACCGATGAGCCCGAAACTTTTTTGGCGACCAAAACAGGACTGCCTATATACCAATCTTTACCTCTGGACCATTCCGGAGCTCCTCGTGATGTCCGGGATCTCATCTAGAACTCCAAACAACCTTCGGTCACCACCATACATAACTCTATACTATCGAAACGTCACCAAACCTTAAGTGTGCAGACCCTGCGGGTTCGAGAACTATGTAGACATGACCGAGACACCTCTACGGTCAATAACCAATAGAGGGACATGGATGCCCATATTGGTTCCTACATATTCTATGAAGATGTTTATCGGTCGAACCTCTATGTCAAGGATTCAGTTAATCCCGTATGATGTTCCCTTTGTTCTTCGATATGTTACTTGCCCGAGATTTGATCGTCGATATCTCCATACCTAGTTCATCCTCGTTACCGACAAATCTCTTTATTCATTCCGTAATACAAGATCCCGTGACTAACACTTAGTCACATTGCTTGCAAGGCTTATTGTGATGTTGTATTACCGAGTGGGCCCTGAGATACCTCTCCATCACACGGAGTAACAAATCCCAGTCTTGATCCATGCCAACCCAACAGACACCCTCGAATATACTTGTAGAGCACCGTTATAGTTACCGGCAAGTCTCTTTATCTTGTGACATTTGATACACACAAGGTACTCCTTCGGTGTCAGTGAGTTGCATGATCTCATGGTCATAGGAACAAATACTTGACATGCAGAAAACAGTAGCAATAAACTGACATGATCATATGCTACATTTGTAGTTTGGGTCTTGTCCATCACATCATTCTCCTAATGACGTGATTCCGTTATCAAATAACTTCTCATGCCCATGACTAGGAAACCATAGCCATCTTTGATCGACGAGCTAGTCTATTAGAGGCATACTAGGGACATGGTGTTGTCTATGTATCCACACATGTATTTGAGTTTCCGATCAACACAATTATAACATGGATAATAAACGATTATCATGAACAAGGAAATATGATAATAACCAATTTATTATTGCCTCTAGGGCATATTTCCAACACCTTTGTGTATGGTGAACCAAAAGCACATGAAAGGCATCACATGTGGAGCTTACTGAAAAGAATTAAGCAGAGGTCAAATGAGCCATGGATGATGATTGGGGACTTTAACAAAATGATGTGGCAAGGTGAACATTTTTCCTGCAACAAAGAGATCAGAAAGAAATATGAGCAAATTCAGGGAAGTGTTGGCTTGGTGTGATGTACAAGATTTGGGTTTCTAGGGACCTGCTTGGACTTTTGATAACAAACAGGCAGGGTGAAAGAATGTTCAGGCACGACTGGACAGAGGAGTAGCTTCTATGGAATGGAGCAAACTATTTCGACAAGCTAGAGTAGAACACATTGTTACTTCACGTTCAGATCACTTTCCCCTCGTCCTTACTTATGCATGTGAAGATGTAAACTGTACAAAAAACAAACCCTTCAGATATGAGATGATGTGGGAGAGGGTTCAGTCTTTGGAGCCTACTGTTACAGGTGCATGGAGAAGTGAGGGGCCTGCGAGTACGCTTTCAGAGGTGGCAAGGAAGCTGGGAAATGTGCAGAAATCGCTCTTCGTGTGGTGTAGGAAGGACTTTGGTTCAGTTACCTTGAACATAAAAAATAAAAAAGCTAAACTAAAAATGTTGTTGGCGAAACCAAATAGTACTGAACACGAGTTTCAAAGAAAGAAGCTGTCAGACGAACTAGATGAACTTCTTGTCCGAGAAGAGCAGATGTGGCGACAACGTTCCCGTGCTACGTGGATAGAGAAGGGGATCAAAATAATCGATATTTTCATCGGAAAGCAACCTGCCGGCAGAGGATAAATACAATCAAAAAATTAAAGAACAATGATGGTGTTTGGATAGAGGAAACGTTAGAAATTAACAACATGGCTACCAATTTCTTTAGAGAACTGTACACAGAAGATAGGGAGGCCACTCCGTTTGAGCTAACTGAGCTGTTGCCTCACACAGTTGTAGATGATATGAACACAAGCCTGACAAAGGAGTTCATCGAGAAGGAAATAAGCGATGCTCTTTTTCAAATTGGCCCACTGAAGGCTCTAGGGCTAGATGGATTTCCAGCACGGTTCTTCCAGCGAAATTGGGAGACTTTGAAAAAGGATGTGGTGGCTGCCGTTTTGCGGTTCTTTTAGGATGGAATCATGCCTGAGGGTATCAATGATATTGTGATTGTTCTTATACCAAAAGGAAAGAACCCACAAAGTTTGAGAGACTTTCGGCCAATCAGTCTATGTAACGTAATATACAAGGTGATCTGTAAATGCCTAGTGAACCGTCTGCGGCCAGTCTTGGATGAGTTGATATCCGAGACGCAGAGCGCGTTCATAATGGGGAGGCTAATCACAGACAATGTGATCATTGCCTTTGAGTGCTTTCATAAAATACAGCAGAGTAAGAATCCCAACAATAATTTCTATGCATACAAGTTGGACCTCGCTAAAGCATATGACAGGGTAGATTGGGACTTCCTAGAGGGCACACTCGAAAAGTTGGGCTTCTGTGCTCTATGGATAGGTTGGATAATGAAGTGTGTAAGATCTGTCCGCTTCTCGGTGAAAATGAATGGGGAAGTGTTGGAACCGTTCATCCCTACGAGAGGGCTCAGGCAAGGTGACCCGTTGAGCCCCTACCTATTTCTCTTTGTGGCGGATGGGCTGGCCACTATATTCGAAAAGGAGGTGAGAGGTGGCAGTATAACCCCTGTGAAAGTGGCTCGCAACAGCCCTGGGATATCCAATCTCTTATTTGCGGATGATAGTTTAGTGTTTTTCAAGGCATCATGTGAGCAGGCTAGGGCTATGAAGGAAGCGCTCTCTTTGTTCTAGAGATGCACAGGACAACTCCTTAGTAGCAGCAAGTGCTCGATCTTATTCAGTGAGCAGTGCCCAAAGCATCTTCAGGAAGAAATTAGGGATATCCTAGCTTGTGAGACAACCACTTTTGAAACTTAATACCTTGGCCTGCCTACACCGGAGGGTAGAATGAAGGATTCAAACTTCCAACCAATCATGGACAGATTTTTGAAGAGGTGTAATGATTGGAATGGGAGACACATGTTGTTCGCAGCGAAGGAGGTACATGTAAAATCGGTAGTGCAAGCTCTACCAACTTTTGCTATGGGAGTTTTTAAATTCTCAGTGGGTTTCTGTGACAAATATGAAAGCTTGATTAGGGAGTTTTGGTGGGGGGAAGAAGAAGGCCATAGGAAAGTGCACTGGATGGCTTGGGATAATATGATAAAACCTAAGAGGGTGGGAGGGATTGGTTTTCGAGATATGCACATCTTCAACCAAGCTCTCTTAGCCAGGCAAGTGTGGCGCCTCCTCCAATGCCCAGACAGCCTGTGCGCGAGGGTTCTAAAATCTAAGTACTACCCAAAAGGGGGAACTACTCGACACGGTGTTTGCGACCGATGCGTCCCAAGCATGGAGGGGCATAGAACATGGGCTCGAGCTGTTGAAAAAGGAACTCATATGGAGAGTAGGAAATGGAAAAAATATCCAAATCCAACGGGACCAATGGGTTCCCAGAAAGAATGGCCTCAAAGTCACAACTTTTAAAAATAGGTCAAGATTGAGATGGGTGAATCAGCTCATAAAAGAAGACGAAAAGGAGTGGAATGAGGCCCTAGTACACCAATTGTTCCATAGTTATGATGAAGATGAAATATGCAAGATCAAACTCCCACGGAGTGAGGCTATAGATTGTGTAGCATGGCATGGTGAGAAGTCAGGCATGTTCACTGTACGTAGTGCATACAAGCTTGGGTCCCAATTGAAGCAACAAGGCAATGCACATGCATTCCAGATGCGATGCGGATAATAGGAGTTTATGGGATTACATATGGAAAGCAAAAGTTCCAGAAAAGGTGAGGATCTTTACATGGAGGGTGGCCACAGAAACTTTACACACTAAAGAAAATAAGAGGAAAAGGACCCTCGAGGTGGAGAACATTTGCAATATTTGTGGAGTGGAGACAGAAGATGAGTTCCATGCAGTGATAAATTGTACCAAGGCTAAAGCACTACGAGCTGAGATGAGGGCTCATTGGAGGCTCCCTGATGAAAATCAGTTTCGGTTCACCGGCAATGACTGGCTGCAAAACCTCTTGGGGTCATGTTCGACCGAGCTTCGTAGATTGGTACTGTTGCGGTTATGGGGAGCTTGGTGGTTGTGAGATGATTGTATCCATGCAAAAGGGGGCGCTTTGATTGGCTAGTCTGTCAGCTTCCTGTTGACATATGCAGAAGAAATAATGGTGGGAACGATAACAACCACAAGTACAGAGGATCTACTGGCTGAAAGCTTTGAATCGAACACTCAATTTGATAAAGCAGGGAGTAGGGAATCAAGAAAGGGGAAGAGAGGCAGTGGTGAGCGACATTCGTGAAGACATATGAGAGTAAGGGCAAACATATAGACCAAAATGGGGAGGCAAAACAACTGAAGTTGTTGACAAACGGTGGTCAGTGGGAGCCACCCGATGCAGGTGTGTAGAAATTAAACATAGATGCTTCCTTCTTAATACCTAATGGGGAAACTGCAGCGGGATACATTGCCAGAGACAGTAGGGGACAAGTCGTGATTGCAGGTGGCCAACGCTTGTCTCCCTATAGAGAGCCAGAAGAAGCGGAGCTAGCAGCTGTTGTGCATGGTTTGTCTGAACTAAAGAAGCACTACAATGGGCCACTATGCATAGAGACGGACTACTCCAGTATACTAGCTTTATTGGGAAACAAATTGAGAAACAAGTCTGCACTCTTCGCCCTTGTCACGGACGCATGGTATCTCATGAAACAGTTCAGGGAGATGTCCATTAGTGTTGTGAAAAGGGCCAGCAACCGTATGGCACATGAACTAGCAACTCTAGCTAGAAGAAACGGTAATCACAGGACAATAGGAGATGTCCCCTCTCCCTTAAGGATGATACTTAAGGAGGATTGTAAAACCCCTTCTATTGTAATGTAATGGCTTGCTATGCCTCCTCTCAAAAAAAAAACAAAGCAGATGGGGTTAAATATATATGAGGTCGGGTGGGCTAGCGTGGTCCGAATCCGACATGATAAACATGCCGAACCTTTCCATATTCATCTCATATTTGAACTAGATATGAGGTAGGCGCCTGAACATTTGATGCCGGTTTGAGGCATCCGTCTGGATCGGTGTTTCTTGACTGGTCTCGGGACGTCCATCCGAATGTATGGCGAGGGTTTGGGGCGTTCGATTTTAGATACTCTTGTTCTCACACAGTGACACAAGCAAACTATCATTCTCTTGATGTGTGGCAGACCTCGGTAGATCAACTGGTCAAAGACAATCTACTCGAAAAAGAAAGAAAAAACTGGTTAAACGCAAAAACTATGGGGGAGGGAGGGGATAAGATTGTTGAAAATGAGCAAATTACTATAAGATTTAATCTGAATAAACAGTAAATAAATAATGACAATAACAACATAGACTAAACTAATCATGCAGACTAGCATAGTAAATGAGTAGAACGAATCTACGACACAAACCAGACACAAAAATACTGGCATTATCTCAAACAGAGAGGACACGATTGCATACGGTGCAACGGGAGCCGAACCGCCAGTGTTAATGTTGTGGCCCATGTCGTTGAGGAAGAGGTTGCCGAGATCGAGGAAGAAGTCGTCGTTGAGGTAGTCGTCGCTGCTAGCAGTCGCATGAGTGCGCTCCCCAAAAACCCGATCGCCCCTCTCCCGTACATGATCATGAGAGGCGGGGTTCCGGAGGCCTCCTCTCCCTTCTCGCGGTGCATGCCGGAAGGAGGGATGGAGAAGACTTGGATGATGACACAATGATCTGGAATGATGCTGTGATGACTGCTAGGGTTGGCAGGGACCTCGCGTATATATATATGCGCGACAGGGTGGAGAGACGTGGAATAGACACACATCCGAGTCGGCTGCAACCCATGATCCGACGTCTCAGATCGTGACGTGACTATAACGGACTCTCCATTCCTAACTGACGAAAATAAACACGTAGGTATGACCTCAGCTTGACTCAATCCCGCAACCCGCGGCGCGTCGTGACGAAACGTGGCGTGGCGAGACGAGCAAGGAGGAGGAATGAGCGAGGGCCTCTTCTCTTCTCATTCTCTTCTCATTCTCTTCTAAGTGCTAGAAGAGCTCACCTTAAGGTGTAGCTCTCTCCAATTAGCAGTATATGACTAAACTTTAGTCGCACTCACACCACATACAATCAACTCATATGGGCCATAAAAATTTTAAATTTTAGATAGACTTTGGGCCAAATCCCTAATAACAAGAATCCAACAAAGACAAGTGCGGGTGGTAGGAATTTGGAGCCCGCGTATTCAATGCAAGTTGGACGCTGCCAGAAAAGGAAACAAGCTAGTACCCCCAAGGTTTTATTAGAAACAAGCTGTCTCATATAGGAACATCTACAATTGAACGCCTTAAACAACTCCTCGTACGATCCGCGGCGGACATGCCGGTCAATGACCGGACACGACATAGAAGGAAAACAAATGACCTAATTGGACTCCGTATATTACGTCTGGACTGTTCGCGAGCCCTCATATCCATCTCAAATATAAGGAGGATATGAGGGCTTGCGGACGCGTCCGGACGCACACGGTTTGTTTGCCACGTAGGACACGACCCCACCTTGGAACACCTTTTTAATTCATTTTCTCTCTCTCTTCCTTTCCACCAATCACATACAAGTGACCAGACATATGAGAAAAAAAAAGAGAAATATGACTACACAGACGGATAAATAGGAAACACGCCCGGTCACTCACCGGACGCACCCACGGGCGTTTAGGGGATCATATTTGCTATGTCCGGTTATAGATGCTCTAAACCTCCACATAAAAGATTAGTAAAATTGGTATTTTCATAGTAAATTTTGGTTTTATACGGTGGCGCTCTTAACCGATAGCCATCACACTTCTTTTTGGCAGTAAAAGCTGCCTGTTTGTAGTAACCCACACCAGATCGAGGATGGGCGTAAATTTGAAAAAGAAAATTACCACAGTAGCAATCGAATCCTTTTACATACACAATCATACACTCACATCCCATGAACACATATATGCACACTGTATCTTTATGAGCATTTTCAGAAGACTGAGCCGACACATCATCTTGACATTGATGAAGACGTCACAAACGTTTTCGTAGTCGGCGAGAACGTCTCCTTAGACTGAACGCACGCCACCGAAAGACTTGAAATATATTCGGAAAAATGTGAGCATCAATGTTAAATCCGAGATTTGAACTCTAATGGACAGTCGATATCACTATTCTCTCAACCATCCCACAATGGGTTGATTCACAATGTAAATTTGAATTGATTGAGCGTAAAAGTTTCACATTTTAAATTCATTGATCATAGCTAAAATTAGTAGTTAGGAGTACAAATGTTGCGTCATTTGCAAAGAAGTGCTTACGAGCAAGTCAATAGCTATTTCTTACGTCCGAAATTACTTGTCACTCAAATGGATGTATCTAGATGTATGTCAATACTAGATACATACATTGAAAGGACTAGTGATTCAGGATGGAGGGACAACTATTTTCTCTGATTGAACCTGTGGGAATTACTTCCTACAACATTTTTTATAAACTTATTATATAAGTTATGTATAATAAGACGAAAAGGCTAAGGCAAAGGCTAAAAGTCTATCAAAAATACATACGACAAAGATCAAAGAACAACTGCCATGTAATAGGGATTATCTGAACTCTTGCACCCAGTCTCGCAACTAAGCATATGGTTTTCTCTTAGCTCTATGGACCTTCCAATGGAGTTTCTCTTTCATTTTTTTCCTGCAAGCATATATGCTGGGGTAATACGTATGAAAATGAAATCATTTCAATTGTTCTAGAGTGCCCAAGACACCAAGATGATGATGTCCATTGAGAAAGGTAGAGATATCGGGATCGCAAGTGATCAAGTTGTAACTAAATATCACCATGCAGGGGAACCAAGTAGGACATATGTATTGCAAGCACATCTTTGCAAATCTACAATGGAAGAATAGATGATCTCGTGTTTCCAAATGATAGTTATCACACATAACACATGTGTACTCATCAATGTAAAAACTATTTCTTTAGAACAGCTCCCTAGCGATTAATCTGCTGAACATTAGGAGCCAACAATGCTCTTATATCTTAATGGGAACCATATTTCTAGAGTCAAGTGACGTCGGGAATGAATGGATTTTCACCAATCTTCCGAAGCATAAGCTTTCTTTACATGAAAAGATCAGGATTCTTCAAGATATTGCCAAATGTCAGATTGGTCATGTCTCTCCCTAGATTGAATGAGTTGTTGCAAACCTTGAAACTGGACATATATATGCTTTCTAAAATAAAGGTAGAGGTAACAAAGAAGACAAACCACCAATAGGCAACAAGTTAGCTAGTGAAATTCTAGCATTATTTACAAATGAAAAAGGGTTGGCCCTTGTTGTCACTAGTAGAAAACATGGCTTTGGTTCTGGCCAGATAAGAGAAACACTCCCAGTCGAGCTACGAGCCGGGACTAATGAGAGCATCAGTCCCAGTTCGAGCGGTCAGGACGCCGACCGAGCCTCGGCAGGCACCAGTGCCGGTTCGGCTAGGACCTTTAGTCCTGGTTCCAGACACCAATCAGGACTAAAGGGCCTCGCTCCTGGCCCAGCCCTTTTAGTCCTGGTTTGTGTCTGAAATCGGGACTAAAGGTCATTCTTCAGTCCCGTTTCTAGACACTAACCGGGACTAAAAAGATTCCTATATATACGCCCTGCCCGTGCCCTCTCCTCTGTTTTTTGGTGAAGGTGGTGGGAGGTGTGTGTTGTGCTCTATTGTCACTTCCTATGCACACGAGGTGTTCGATGAAATGCCTGAACCACAGTTAAGCTTTCTCCTCTCTTCTTCCTCCAAGTTCGACCTCCAAGCTCTATTTTCCCCAAGATTTGTCTAGGTTTGGTGGTGCACCAACTATCCAAATGTTCTAACAAGGTTAGCAACTTCATCCTTTGATCTCTCGCTGCTAGTTTTGCTCATTTCAAATGCTCTAGAAGTAGTTTGGTTTGTATAATTTATATAGCTACTTGTATAATTTTCTTACTTGTATTATTGCTTATTATTATATAGTGCCATGGTTTTGGTAGACGCCCCCGTCGGCTCTCGTTCGGTCTATGATTCGTATGTGGTATATTATCTTTTATAAATATTTGTTTCATTTAGTGTTTATGACAATTATGTCGACCAACTTGACAGAGATGTCTTTATCTAGGAGGTATGTGAACGGGAAATTCAAACCGACCCTCTTGTCGAGAGGTTAAATTTAGTTGAAAAAGAAAACAATCATTTGAAAGAAAATTGAAAAGAGTTGAAGAAGCGAAGATGAAATTGGAGTCGCATGTTGCCGATGTCGTCGATCTACACAAGATCCAGATGGATGCAATGCGCTTGAAGATTAGAAAGATTAGAAAATATGCCATTGATAATGAGGCTTGGTATCATTATGTTGTTGGATCAATTGTTACCTTAGTTGTGATTTTGATCACATTTGTTGTTGCATTTAAATGTTTTACATAGTTGTATGTTAGTTTCAATGTATCTCTTAATTAGATGCTCTAGAGAGTTGTATGTTGTTCTTTGAGAACTATGTATGAAGTTTACGTATTTATTTTTTCAGTAATAACATTTGATCACTATTGTACTTTGTTTTTAATGTGATGACGAACTTGTATTAATTTGGTCATTTATCTATTCATGATGTTCGGTAATGGTTTTTGATATACTTAATTATATAATGCATGCAGATGAACCGGAAATGGATGTACGATGACGAACGCACCTTCGACTACATTACGGGCCTGCATAATTTTATCTAAGTGGTTGAGACAAACAAGCAGAATGTTTTATGTATTGTCCATGTACTGTCTATGGGAATACGAAGGAGTACTCTTCCTCGAGAACCCTTCACTTCCACCTGCTTGAGAAGAGTTTCATGCCACACTATAATGTTTGTACCAAGTATGGAGAAATAGGGGTTATGATGAAAGACAACGAAGAAGAAGAGGACGATGACAATTATCCTATATCCCCTGAATACGGTCATACTGCAACGCGGGACGCTGAAGATCAAGAGGCACCAGATGTGCCGATGATGATCTTTGCCGGGTAATTGTGGATGCACAGAGAGGATGCGAAAGTGAAAGGGAGAAGTTGAAGTTCGATCGCATGTTAGAGGGTCACGAAAATAGGTTGTACCCAAATTGCAAAGATGGCAACACAAATGTCGGCACCCCACTGGAATTGCTGTGATGGAAGGCAGAAAATGGTGTATCTGAAAAGGGATTTGGGAAGCTACTGAAAATAATGAAGAAGAAGTTTCCAAAGGATAACGAATTGCCTGCCAATACGTACAAAACAAAGAAGGTTCTCTGCCCTCTAGGATTAGAGGTGCAGAAGTTACATGCATGCCCTAATGAATGCATCCTCTACAGCAGTGAGAAGTACGAGAATTTGAATGCACGCCCGGTATGCGGTGCATTGCGGTATAAGATCAGACGAGATGACCCTGGTGATGTTGAGGGTCAACGCCCCAAGAAGAGGGTTCCTGCCAAGGTGATGTGGTATTCTCTTATAATACCATGGTTGAAATGTCTATTCAGAAACAAAAAGCATGCCGAGTTGATGCGATGGCACATAAAAGACCGTAAGAAAGACAGTAAGTTGAGAGTACCCGCTGATGGGTCGCAGTGGAGAAAAATCAAGAGAAAGTGGCTCAACTTGCAGGTGACCCAAGGAACTTATGGTTTGGTTGAAGTGCAAATGGCATTAATCCTTTTGGGTACCACAACAACAATCATAGAACCTGACCTGTGCCTCTATGTATCTATAACCTTCCTCCTTGGTTGTGCGTGAAGCGGAAGTTCATTATGATGCCAATTCTCATACAAGGCACTAAGCAACCTGGCAATGACATTGATGTGTACCTAAGGCCATTATTTGATGAACTTTTACTGCTCTGGAATAAAAAAGGTATACGTGTGTGGGCTAAGCATAAACAACAGAAATTTGACCTACGAGTGTTGTTGTTTGTAACCATCAATGTTTGTCCTGCTCTTAGTAACCTTTCAGGATAGACAAACAAGGCATACCAAACATGCACACACTGTTTAGATGAGACTGGAAGCATATATTTGTACAAATGCAAGAAGAATTTTTACGGGCATGGCTTGAGACTGCGTCCGTAGTTCCCCAAAGAGGAAGAGATGATGCAACACAGCGACGGTAAATATTTCCCTCAATTATGAAACCAAGGTATCAATCCATAGAGGAAGATCAGGCACCCACGTAAATATCACCTGCACATAAATAACAAATACTTGCAACCGGACGTGAAAGAGAGGTTGTCAAGCTCTCAACGGTAATAAGATAGATTAGGTAATGATAGTTTTTGCAAATAGATCTCGCAAGAACACAAATTAAAATAAGTAAACAAAAAGTGCAGCGAGGTAATTTTGTGTTTTTCGGATTAATAGATCTGAAAACAAAAGATGCAAATAGTAGATCGGAAATCAATATGATGAAAACGTAGATCCGAGGGCCGTAGGTTTCACTACCAGCTTCTCTCATGAGTATAGCACACGGTGGGTGAACAAATTACTGTTGGGAAATTGATAGAAGATCAAATAATCAAGACGATATCGAGGCAATGATCATTATATAGGCATCACATCCAATATAAGTAGACTAAAACGATTCTGCATCTACTTCTATTACTGCATACATCGACCGCTATCTAGCATGCATCTAGTGTATTAAGTTCATGAGAAAATGGAGTAATGCAATAAGAACAGTGACATGATGTATCCAAGATCTGTTCATGTAGGAATAGATGCCATCTTGTTATCCTTAATGGCAACGATACATGCGTGTATTTCTGCCCTTCTGTTACTGGGAAAGAACACCGCAAGATCGAACCCATCACATAGCACCTCTTCCCATGGCAAGAAAAATTGATCTAGTTGGCCTAACTAAACCAAAGATTTGAATAAGAAATACAAGGATATAAGTAATCATGCAGATAAGAGATCAAAGAAGACGTAAATCATATGCGTGGATAGAAACTGATCATGAACTCAAAATTCATCGGATCCGAACAAGCACACCACAAAAGTCATTACATCAAATAGATCTCCAGGAGACCATTGAATTGAGAATCATAGAGAGAGAGGAAGCCACCTAGCTACTACCTACATACCGTAGGTCTATGGTGGACTACTCACGCATCATCGGAGAGGCACCTATGAAGAAGATGAACCCCTCCGTGATGGTGATAGATTAGATCTCAAGGTTCTAGAACTTGTGGCGACTGGAATTGTGTTTCGTCGAGTCCCTTAGGGTTTCCTGAATATTTGGGAATTTATAGGCTTGATAGTCGGTTGGGGAGTCCCGAGGTGCCCACCCTCTACCAGGCCGCACCAGGGGCCTCTAGCATGCCCTGGTGGAGGGTAGCCACCCTGGCCCCCCTCTTCTGGTGATCTTTGGCCCATCTTCTTCCTTCTGGTCCATACAAATTCTACAAATATCCCCGCAGTGTTTGGGATCAGTTTGGTACTGATTTTCTGCGAAGTAAAAAACAAGAAAAAACAACAACTGGCATTGGCACTATGTCAATAGGTTAGTCCCAAAAAATGATATAAAGTTGCTATAAAATAATTGTAAAACATCTAAGCTTGATAATATAACAACATGGAACAAGCAAAAATTATAGATACATTGGAGACGTATCAACATCCCCAAGCTTAATTCATACTCGTCCTCGAGTAGGTAAATGATAAAAATAGAATTTTTCATGTGGAATGCTGCCTAACATGTTCATCATATATTCTTTTCTTTATAGCATGGACATTTTGACTTTTCATATGGTTCAAAGCAATAGACTAGTATTAACATGAAAACTTTAATCCTCAAGCATATGAACAAGCAACCATGTCTTTCAAAATATCAACGCTAAAGCACGTTAACCCTAGCCCACCATGCTCAATCATTGATCCATTCACAATACCCACTAAAATATTAGCTACACCTAATGCTCAAGTACGACCATAGTGCCTCCTAGTAGGTGCTTCATAAGAGAAGATGGAGACTCAAATTGAATTTTTTTTTGCATAAAGTAAATAGATAGGCCCTTCGCAGATGGAAGTAGGGATTTGTAGAGGTGCCAGAGCTCAAGTGTTTAAATTGATAGAGATAATATTTTGAGTGGCATGCCTTTCCTTTCAACAAAAACGACCAAGAGATTTCAATATCTTTCCACACTAGATGCATCATAGGCGGTTCCCAAATAGAAAATAAAGTTCATTCATTTTTCCCACCATGCTTTCACTTTCCATGGCTAGCCGAATCCATGGTTGCCTTCCATACCAACACTTTCCAAGGAATTTATTATTTGGCAACATAAAGTAAATTTCTTTTCTTTTCCATTTCATTTCGGGAATGGGCATCCCTATTATCACCGTACTCTCGTGCAATGACAAGTGAATAAATACTCATCTTGAGAATAACACATCTAGCATGGAAAAATATCGGTCACCCCCTACCGTTTCATGAGTGGTATGAGCCCACAAAAAGGAAAATTTATTTTGAAATTTAGAGATGGCACATACAAATTTTCTTGGAACGGCATGGAAATACCGTATATATATGTAGGTATAGTGGACTCACATGGCAAAAATGGTTTTAAGGAATTTCGATGCACAAGTAGTATTCTACTTAGTACAAGTGAAGGCTAGTAAATAGATTGAGAAGCATCCAACCAAGAAACAAAAATCACATAAGCGAGCATTAAGCATAACTAACACTAAAAAATGCACCATAAGTAGGATGTAATTTCGTAGCACAACTATTGACTTTCATGCTTGCATAGGGAATCACAAACCTTAACACCAATATTCTTACTCGACATAATTACTCATCAACATAACTCACATATCACTATTGTCATGTTTCAAAACTATTACAAAGAATCAGGTTTAATTTTTGCAATGATCTTCATGAAAGTTTTTATTATATCCCTCTTGAATATCTATCACTTTGGGACTAGTTTCATATATTGAAATTGCTTTTGATAAGCGCAAATAGATATAAGTGAAGAACATGAGCATACAAGTTTTATCTCTCAATATAATATAAGTGAGGCATGAGAGGGTTTGTTCAAAATTAATAACTCTCAAATTAGTATAAGTGAAGCATGAGATCATTTCTTCAATCATGTAACACCACGCCATGCTAAAAAAGATATAAGTGAAGCATAAGAGCAATTATTTTGCTCAATATATTTAAGTGAAGCATAAAGATCAATTCTAACAAATCATAGCATATTTTGGCTCTCTCAAATATGTGTGTCCAGAAAATATACTAATGAAAATGCAAAAAGCAAATCAAGCAAAGATACAAGACGCTCCAAGAAAAACTCATGATATGTGATGAATAAAAATATAGTTCCAAGTAGTATACCGATGGTTGTTAGAAGAAAGAGGGGATGCCACTCGGGGCATCCCCAAGCTTAGTTTCTTCACTACTGGAATCAGTAACTTTGCCATCTGCCATGGCTGACGGCAAAGGCATGCACGGCGGACATCAAAGGTCTATGCCGTCAGCCAACAGACGACAACACATCCGGCTAAATAAGCTACGGTAAAGGGCACTTTGCCATCTGCTGGCTGAAGGCAAAGATGCAAAGGTATTTGCCGTCAGCGAGCAGATGGCAAAGGGCGTGGACGGCACACATGGCAGCTTAAGTCCATTAAGGGTTTAATGGTGTGCTTTGCCATCTGCTCACAGACGACAAAGATGCAAAGTTCCTTGTCATCTGCCAGCAGACGGCAAAGCAACCACATAGGACAGTCCAGTGCCACCCCAGGTTGCACAGGTAGCTGCCATGTGGCAGCTTTGCCGTCTGCTGGCTGACGACAAAGCTCTTTGCCGTCCATATGGATATGATCATCCAACACATATACATACCAACTCAAAAGTCCATATCCAACATATATATAGCCAACATATATCCAACAAAAAGCATACAATGGTTTCATCCATACATACATATATAGGTAGCAAGTTTCACATTGTTCATCCTACAAAACCAAAAAAAAGGAAGGACAAGGAGAAGAGTAGACTCCATGAACGCAAGCTTTCGTGATATAAAGAAAATCTGCAAATTGGGAAAGAAGAAAGTTAGAAGAAGAAGAAGAAGTAGAAGAAGAATTTTTCTTCTCTTTGTTTTTCTCCTCTTCTTTATCTTCCTCTTCTTCTAACGAAGGTAACTTCAGTAATTATGCCATTTTTTAGCTAAGCTAGGTAAAAATGCTAAGTGTAGGTCATTTTAGAGCTAAGCTAGGGAAATAGGTCATTTTGGAGGTTAGTAAGGTTATTATGTCATTTTCAAGGAAAATAAGCCAAGTCAATATCATTTTGGAGGTAACCAAGATTATTATGCCATTTTGACCTAAGTATGCTAAGTATGTCATAAATGAACTAAAGAAGCTAAGTATAGGTCATTTTTGAGCGAACCTAGGTAGTTAGGCCATTTTTGAGCCAACTAAGCATATTTATTCATTTTGGAGGACAAAATGGTAAGTGTAGGTCATTTTTGAGCTATCCTAGTTAAAATCGGTCATTTTGGAGCTAGGTAAGGTTATTTTGTCATTTTGGAGGAAAATAAACTAATGATATGACAGTTTGGAGCTAAACCAAGGTTATTATACCATTTTTCACCTAAGTAAGCTAATTATGTCATAAATGAACTAGCTAAGCTAAGTATAGATCATTATTGAGCTATCCTAGGTAGTTAGGCCATTTTTGATCTAACTAAGCATATTTATTCATTTTGGAGGACAAAATGGTAAGTGTAGGTCATTCTTGAGCTATCCTAGTTAAAATCTGTCATTTTGGAGCTAGGTACGGTTATTTTGTCATTTTGGAGGAAAACAAACTAATGATATGATAGTTTGGTGCTAAACCAAGGTTATTATGCCATTTTTTACCTAAGAAAGCTAATTATATCATAAATGAACTGGCTAAGCTAACTATAGATCATTATTGAGCTATCCTAGGTAGCTATGCCATTTTTAGCTAACTAAGCATATTAAGTCATTTTGGAGGAAAAAAATGCTACTATAGGCCATTTTATAGCTATCCTAGGTAAAATATGTCATTTTGGAGCTAAGGAAGGTTATTATGTCATTTTCGAGGAAAATAAGCTTAGTATAGGTCATTTTGGAGCTAAATAGTTCATTTATTAAGCTAAGTATGCATTTGTTAAGCAAAACACTTGGGAAAACTTACCATCATCACGGAGGTGAAGGACCGGTCGGGTTTGCGTCAGTGTGAGACGGAGAAGGACCAGTCGGGGTTGCGACATACGCAGAAGGATCGCTCGATGCTTGTCGAGAGGCATGTTGCACCAAAGATCATTTGCAATGTCTCGTTAGCATGATGCAACTCAAATGTGAATACTAGTAACTAATGACCATTCAAATGAAACTCACCGTGGGTGCTATACCATTCAGGGGCATCGACATAGGGGTCTGACCATTGTTCTCACACACGGTCTGCACATTTTGTTTTCACGAGTCAGTCATATTAGTTAGTGATGAAATGAACATTACGTGCATGATTTGGCTAATATACAGGAGAAACTTACCATGAGGAGCTCGTATCGGGCCCGGTGAGACGCGTCGTTCCGGTTCCTCTCCTCCTCCAACAGCCTAGCCGTCCTCTTCTCCATGTCCCTCTCCCTCTACGCCGCCTGCCTGTTTGCCTCCGCTAGAAGCTCCTTGGCCCTAGCCTCGATGGCAAGCTCCATTGGCCGTGGACGAGGCCTTATCTCAGGATCGGAGCTCGTCTCACGCTTCTTGATCTCTGGGAGAGTTCTAGGATAACGTATCAGTCCATCCCCAATGGCTATCGAGCCATGAGGCCTCTCGCCACCAGATATCATCACGAGCTCTGGATTAAAAGGACTCTGGCTTGGGTTGAAGTCCTCCCCTTTCCTTGCCTTTCCCTCATCTCTGTACCTCACGGGCTTGTTGTGGGAGGAGATGTTGCTGAAGCTCTCTGGATGATCGATGTCATCCTCAGAGAATGCCTTGGTCTTCTTGTACGGGGCAGTATGGGCCATGGCATAGAGGTCGAACAGCGGTGGCAACTCGTTCTTGTTGTGTCGCGCCTAAAAGAGAGGAACAAAATATTAGTTAAGGGCTCAAGCTAGCATGAAGAATGAAATTGCATGAATCATGAAGCAAACCACATACCCAGTGATCCCCGTACTCAAACAGGTTGGATCTCACTTGATGGTTTGGCACACCTTTCATTTGGGCACGCTTATCCTTGTCCTTGTTGTGGACAACACCACTCATTCATTAATGCCTCCCAACAGTCCATCCTATCCACACACCATCTCGGGGGCACCTAAGTTAGACAAGAGAAATTTTAGCGCTACGCCTACGAATCAAATCAAGGAAACTAAGTACAAGGCCTTAAGAATAGGTAATTACCTTCATGTACTTCTCCTTACTCAGAAAATTGGCACGACACTTCTTTGTGGCCCTCTTAATGTTAGTCGAGGCATAGTAGTCTTGAATAGCTAACACCCGAGCCTTGTGCCGTAAGTTCTGAAGTAGGCGCTTGCACTCGGCTACGAGAACAATAGTCCTGTCCACCTCGTGTTCCTCAAGACACCTGTAAAAGGTCTGCAATCAAACAAGACAACACTGATTAATACAATCACTAGGTGTTGTTGATTTTTAATTCTGTAAAGGAGAAATTACCCAAAACCGCCGGATCACAATGTTGGCCACCATCTCGTACAAGACACCATCGACCCTCTCTTCTGGCGAGGCCAGGGCAGCCACGTACAGCTCCCAGCTCAGTGCTACCTATGGAACCTCACCCTCATCGGGAAACATGGCCCACCTCGAGAAGTGGTGCCGGCAAAGCACACCAAGAACCTGGTTGGGCCTGGGGACACTAGGGTCGTGTTTCCAGCCCCTACAGTATGACAAGGCCAATACATTAGATATTAATTTAAAGAAACATGAAGGCAAAAGCTTAAAAACGAGTAAATGCACTTACTTCTCCGCATTAGGCACAATCAACCACCTCTGATCGCGGGTCGCCGGCACAGGCGGGAGCTTTGTACCACCATGCTGGTAGACCTTCTTGCCCTCCTCAACCAGCTTGCCCTTGCTATAGCTATCCTTAGAAAAGTTATCCTCACCACCATCAGCATGGCCACTAGCCTCCGGAGTCACGTGGGAAGAAGACTCTTGGACCGGTGTCTCCTGGGATGAAGACTCTAGGACCGGAGTCTCTTGGGACGAAGACTCTGCGACCCGAGGCTCGTCGACCCGAGGCTCGGCGACTGGAGTCCGAGACGGGTCCACGTCAAACGGGTCCACTTGATATGGAGTACTCCTGTGGTCGGGAGAATTAGTTGGGGGTTGCGGTGATGAAGGCGCAACAACCTTCCTACCTCTAGCACCTCTGTTTGTCTTCCCCCGACCTCTCCCGGTCAAAGAAGAAGCGCCCGCCGGTGTCTGCATACTGTGTACCAGCGCTCTTCGGAGTTGCTGGGGTGGAATAATAGCACCCCTCCCAGCACGCGCCGAGGAAGGAGGCTCAAAGCGCTCTCGACCCACGCCCACCATCTGTCAACACCTGCAATGACAAAGAGTGAACGAAATTAGTTCAACATAAAAAATTGAGTACCTAATAACATGCTAATTAATAATATATATGTACATAATAATAATTGAATACCTGACATTACTAATATTAATCTTCATCATCTATATATGCTCACGGATCAATAAATGCATAATCATCATCACTATCAGTAATGACGTGCTCATCAACATCATCAATAAATGCATCAACATGTGGAATTCCTCCTTTATGTAATCGTTCAAGCATTGACAGGTCATCCACAACAGTAACCTCTTCTTCTTATGTCTCTTCTTGTTCTAGCCCTGGGGTGAAGTCAGATTCACTGTCGCTGTCTACCTCAATGTTCTGGGGTGAAGTAGAGCGGTTCTTGAAATGTTTTTTTGGAAACATGTGTTTCTTGGAAGAATTCTCCTTCATATGTGTATGGGTTAATGTGAGGTTCATAATCATCTTCATTGAGGGGAGGTGGTCTAAAATGTAGCGGCACATCATAAATGACATCCCAACCATTCAGATTTGGATCAGTTTGGCAGGCCCACGGTAGATAGAAAACTTGGATCGCCTGTTGAGCCGTAATATAGACATCGGGAACATCTAAATGGGTGTACATCCACCCACGATCACTTATCTTGCCTAGCTACTGGACACACAAAAAATATATACATAATTCAACAAACCATATTCATCAGTTAATAGAGTTTGTTAGTTTTATTACGTCGATGCAACCTATACACTAGTAGGTAAAGATAGGTCCCAATCCCACATGAGTATGTGTAGATTGGGTTCATTTTTCCATGCTCTGCTCCGGATCCAGCGCACAATTTCGGCAGCACCTCCCGCCTGTTTTCCTGATACACGTCTCGGCAATAAGCAGAGAGGATGTGTACCCGGAGAACAACAAGGAGGTACTGACAAAATTCTGCATCGGATCCGGAGCAGAGCATATGGGAAAACGAACCCTATCTACACATACTCGGGCTGTCCATGGATAACGTTGGACAATTCGAAAGAATCACGGTTATAAATATGCTAATGATTGCATATTTATAGATGTAACCCTTTCGAACGGGAGATGCATAGTGGTCACACATACCAATGATTGAAGACACCTATAGCTAGCAAGTTTCATCGGCACGAAGACCGGAACATAGCAAATTTTTTTAAGGGTGCCAAGGGAGAAGATGTCATTTGTGCTCACCAACGAACGCAATAGGGGAGCTTTTCAAATGCACAGGGAGATCGTCGAACAACTGCACATTCAAATTCACCTGACCAACACATAATATGATGTTTTTTTATAACAAAATAGGAAAATTTGTGACCTAGCTAATAATTTACAAAACTATGACCTGCTCGGCCTCACGAAGGCCGAAGAGCATCTTTTTGGTCAACAAGAGGCAGAATAGGTGTCGGGGGCCGGGGGTTAGTGGCATCGGGAGACAGTGGCATTAGGGGCCAGTGGCGTCAGCGGTCGGGGGTCGGTGGTGTCGGGGGTCGGTGGCGTTAGTGGTTAGGGGTCGATGGCATTGGTGGTTGGGGGTCGATGGTGTCGGTGGTCGGGGGGCGATGGCGTCGGTGGTCGGGGGTCGAGGGTCGGGGGTTCAGGGCGTTGGGGGTCGATGGCGTCGGGGGTCGGGGGTCAGTGACATCGGGGTCGAGGGTCGGTGGTGTCGGAGGTTGGGGGTTAGTGGTGTCGGGGATCAGGGGATCTTTCTCTTCTTCTTCTTCTGCTTCTTCTTCTTCTTATCCTCCTCCTCCTTCTCCTTCTTCTTCTTATCCTCCTCCTCCTCCTTCTCCTTCTTCTTCTTCTCCTCTCGTCCTCCTCCTCCTCGTCATCATCATCTTCTTCTTCTTTTGCACTAACCTAATAAACCTAAAGTAACACTAACCTAATTAACAGTAGCCTAATTAACACTAACCTAATTAACTAACCTAGATAACCTAATAAACTAAACTAATTAACTACCTAACTAAATAATTAACAGAAAAAGGGGACGACCGGTACTCAGCGGAGGTAGTGACGATGGCCGGGGCAGCAGGGGCGGCCTGGACGGCGGCGGCCGGTGGCAGGGGCGGGGGCGGGGGCGGCTGGCGGCAGGGGCGAGGGCAGCCGACAGCAAGGACTCTGGCATGGGGGTGGTAGGGGCTGGGGCATCACGGGCGGTGGCGGTAGGGGTGGGGGCGGCCGGTGGCACGGGGGGCGGCAGTGGCTCGGGCACGGGGGCGGCGGGGGTGAGGTGAGGGGAGAGAGAGGGGAGAGAGAGGGGGGAGAGAGAGGGTATAGGTTAAAACTCTTTGCCGTCTTCTAGCAGACAGGAAAGAGGCTAGTTAGTGGGGTGGGGCCGGGCGGGGGCGAACATTAGTTGGCCACTTTCATTGCCATCTGCTAGCAGATGGCAATGAGATGGCTGACGGCAAACATGATATTTGTCTACAGCTCTTTCTTTGTCGCTAGTTTTATTTAAGCTAATGGCAAAGACCTTCTTTGCCGTCAGCTAGCAGACAACAAAGAGCTGGCTGGTGGCAAAGATCCTGATTCTAGTAGTGCTTGTTACTCTTTGGATATTACCATGGGTGCTATAGCATCCCCAATCTTTGGCTCTTCTAACTCCCTATTCCTTCATCCATTGTGATCTCACCCAAAACTTGAAAATTTCAATCACACAAAACTTGAAAAATTCTCGTGAGATCCGTTAGTATAATAAAGAAATTACCACTTTAGGTACTGTTGTAAAACCATTCATATTTTATTATACATTATATCTAATGTATTATAACTTTACCATGACTTATACCCCCCGATGCAAGCCATATATTCATCAAAAGAAGAAAACAATTTAATGAACACATAACCTGTTTCAGACCGAACAGTCTGTAGTAATCTGTCCTCTACCCATACTTATGGAACTCTAAAATTTCTTAACAATTAGGACAACGTACATAATTTGTATAGAAATACTATGTTCAAATTTCAGCTCAATATCACGTTCCAGTAAAAAAAGAAAATCGTGCACTACGAACAAAGGTTCTGTCTCAGATTCAACATGCTTTTTGCTCATCTTATGGATCATCCTAAAGGCATTACTTGGCACAAACACTAAATTAAACATAAAAACACAATCATAATTTTGCAAAACATTCAAAAACAGAAAGGAAAAGATAAAAATAATTTATTGATTGGGTTGCCTCCCAACAAGCCCTATTGTTTTACGCCCCTAGCTAGGCATAACACATAGATTAGAGTATTGTCATCCTTAGTTTCCAACTCCTTAAGCACACAATGAGAACTTTTTAAGAATCTATCATGCATATTTTCAATGACAATAGTAGTAGGAATAAGATTGAAAAATTTATTCTTGCCATGAAGGTTGTTTACCACTTTAACAAAATTCGGATGAATACTAATCATATTAAGATCCTGATTGTTTTTACTAGAAGCGGTACCCTTGTTCTTAGGAATTTGCATAGATTTGCAATCTTTATTAATGGGAGTTTTTCAATAGTCTTATCGATAGAGAAAGCCGAACCTAAATTATGAAAGATTTCTTCCAACTTATCAATTCTAGTGGGGCTTGCTTCAATTTTTGTATTGACTATGAATTATTTTTACTTTAATGTTTTAAGAGCGTGTCCTGCCTTTGACCCAATTCTATTAGCAAGATTATGCATCCTTTTATCCAAGTTCTCAATATTTTCCTCAGTGAGCATTTTCTTTTCAATAGCATCTAACCTTTTCATAACATCCTCAAGAGTTAAAATTGTTTCAATGATAATGATAGGTGGAGAACCCACTAAATTTCCCGTAGCATTGTAAGCATCTAAAGTGGGTCACATCAAGAAATTCCCATCGGTAATCATATCAAGGACGAATCTATACCAAGTGGTGATGCCCACATAAAAACAGCAAAGAAGAACAATGATAGATTGCTTAGGAATAGATCTATTATTAGCATTGAAAATCCTATACCAAGCATTCTTAAGATTATCCCCTCCCCTTTGTTTAAAATTACGAACCTCATTCTCAGGGGTAAATGCTATAACGGAGGAACTAGACATAGTGAAGAGATATGCGAACAAGATATATGACGAGAAAAAGGCAAACGAAAAAGAGGGGGCGAATAAAACGATAAATTTGTGAAGTGGGGAAAAGGAAAATGAGAGGCAAATGGAAAATAATGTAAATTGCAAGGAGATAAGATTTGTGATTAGGAACCTGGTAGATGAGATGGCTTCCTCCCCGGCAACGACGCCAGAAATTCCTTTGATGTGGCTTGAGACTGCATTGGTAGTTCCCCAAAGAGGAAGGGATGATGCAACACAACAACGGTAAGTATTTCCCTTAGTTGTGAAACCAAGGTATCAATCCATAGAGGAACATCACGCACCCACGTGAACAACACTTGCACACAAATAACAAAGACTTGCAACCCGATTCAAAAGAGAGATTGTCAAGCTCTCTACGGTAATAAGATAGATTTGGTAATGATAATTTTGGCAAATAGATCTCACAAGAACACAAAATAAAATAAGTAAACAAAAAGTGCAGCAAGGTTTTTTTGGTTTTTTTAATTAATAGATCTGAAAACAAAAGATGCAAATAGTAGATCGGAAAGCAATATGATGAAAAAGTAGACCCGGGGGCCGTATGTTTCACTAGTGCCTTCTCTCATGAGTATAACACACTGTGGGTGAACATATTACTTTTGGGCAATTGATAGAAGATCAAATAATCATGACGATATCCAGGAAATGATCATTATATGGGCATCACGTCCAAGATAAGTAGACCGAAACAATTGTACATCTACTTCTATTACTCCACACATCGACCGCTATCCAGCATGCATCTAGTATTTTAAGTTCACGGGAAAATGGAGTAATGCAAGAAGAACGGTGACATGATGTAGAAAAGATCTATTCATTTATGAATAGATCCCATCTTGTTATCCTTAATGGAAACGATACATGCGTGTCTTGCTGCACCTTCTGTCACTTGGAAAGAACACCGCAAGATCGAACCCATCACAAAGCACCTCTTCCCATGGCAAGAAAAATCGACATAGTTATCCTAACTAAATCAAAGATTGAAGAAGAAAAACGAGGCTATAAGTAATCATGCAAATAAGAGATCAAAGAAGACTCAAATCATATTCATGGATAGAAACTAATCATGAACTCAAAATTCATCGAATCCCAACAAACACACTGCAAAAGTCATTACATAAAATAGATCTCCAAGAGACCATTGTATTGAGAATCACAGAGAGAGGAATCCATCTAGCTACCGCCTACTGAAATATCCATTTTTCATCATGCTTTTATATTGATATTTATTGCATTATGGGTTGTTATTACACATTATGGTACAATACTTATGTCCTTTCTCTCTTATTTTACAAGGTTTACATGAAGAGGGGGAATGCCGGCAGCTGGAATTCTGGACTGGGAAAGGAGCAAATCTGAGAGACCTATTCTACACAACTCCAAAAGTCCTAAAAAGTTATGGAGAATTGTTTTGGCATATATAAAAAATATTGGGAAAAAAATACCAGAGGGGACCCACCAGGAGGTCACAAGCCTGCTAGGCGTGGCCACCCCCTAGCCGCGCCTAGGTGGCTTGTGACCCACCTGGTAGGTCCCCTACGCCCATATTATTCTATATGAAGGGTTTTGACTTGGAAAAAATAATCATAAGAGAGCTTTCGAGATGAAGCACCGCCGTCTCGTGGCGGAACTTGGGCAAAACCAATCTAGAGCTCCGGCGGAGCTGTTCTCCCGGGGAAACTTCCCTCCCAGAGGGGGAAATCAAAGGCATCGTCATCACCACCGATCCTCTCATCGAGAGGGGGTCAATCTCCATCAAAATCTTCATCAGCACCATCTCCTCTCCAAACCCTAGTTCATCTCTTATATCCGATCTTTGTCTCAGACCTTAGATTGGTACCTGTCGGTTGCTAGTAGTGTTGATTACTCCTTGTAGTTGATGCTAGTTGGTTTACTTGGTGGAAGATCATATGTTCAGATCCTTTATGATAATTAATACTCCTATTATTATGAACATGATCATGCTTTGTGAGTAGTTACGTTTGTTGCCGAGGACAGGTGATATGTCTTGTTATAAGTAATCATGTGAATTTGGCATTCGTTCGATATTTTGGTAAGATGTATGTCGTCTCTCCCTAGTGCTGTTATGTCCATCGACTACATAACACTTCACAATTATTTGGGACTAGGGGAAGGCATTGGGAAGTAATAAGTAGATGATGGGTTGCTAGAGTGACAGAAGCTTAAACCCTAGTTTATGCCTTGCTTCATAAGGGGCTGATTTGGATCCATATGTTTCATGCTATGGTTAGATTTATCTTAATTCTTCTTTCGTAGTTGTATATGCTTGCGAGAGAGGTTAATCATAAGTGGGAGGTTTGTCCAAGTAAGGGCAGCACCCATGCACTGGTCCACCCACATATCAAATTATCAAGGGAACGAACATGAATCAAATGAGCATGATGAAAACTAGCTTGATGGAAATTCCCATGTGTCCTTGGGAGAGCTTCACTTTATATATGAGTACGTCTAGGCCTGTCCTTTGCTACAAAAAGGATTGGGCTACCTTGCTGCACTGTTGCTACACTTGTCACTTGTTACTCATACCAATTATCTTATCACAAAACTATCTATTACTGATAATTTCAGTGCTTGCAGAGAATACCTTACTGGAAACCTCTTGTCATTTCCTTCTGCACCTCGTTGGGGTCAACACTCTTACTTATCAAAAGGACTATGATATATACTCTATACTTTTGGGTCATCACCTACGGAGCTGCAGGTCTATGGTGGACTACTCACGCATCACTGGATCTCGAGGTTTTGGAACTTGCGACAGCTGGAATTGTGTTTCATCGACTCCCTTAGTTTTTTTGAATATTTGGGAATGTATAGGCTCGATAGTCGGTTGGGGGAAGTCTCGAGGTGCCCAACCTCTACCAGGCCGTGCCATGGGCCTCTAGCACACCCTGGTGGAGGGTATCCACCCTGGGCCCCCTCCTTTGGTGATCTTTTGCCCATCTTCTTCCTTCTGGTCCATACAAATTCTACATAAATCCCCGCAGCGTTTGGGCTCCGTTTGGTACCTATTTTCTGTGAAGTAAAAAACAAGCAAAAAACAACAACTAGCACTTTGGCACTAAGTCAATAGGTTAGTCCCGAAGAACAATATAAATTTGCTATAAAATGATTGTAAAACATCAAAGATTGATAATATAACAACATGGAACAAGTAAAAATTATAGATAAGTTGGATACATATCATGTTCTTGTGACATCGTCGATTTCTTCCGACCAAGAATGCCTTAAGAAGGAAAGGCAAGCGTTTCAAAGGTGAGGCAGATGACCGAAAGAAGCCTGTCCTCCGTACTAGTGATGATATACTTGATATGGTAAAGGATTTACAAGTAATATTTGGATAGGCTCCTGGTGGACAATCTGTTCCAAATGACGCCGATGAACACACACCCATGTGGAAGAAGAGACCTATATTTTGGTACCTACCTATTGGAAAGACCTAGAGGTCCGTGATAACCCACAAGTATAGGGGATCACAATAGTTTTCAAGGGTAGAGTATTCAACCCAAATTTATCGATTCGACACAAGGGGATCCAAAGAATATTTGAGAGTATTAGCTGTTGAGTTGTCAATTCAACCACACCTGGAGATAAATATCTACAGCAAAGTGATTAGTAGCACAATAATATGATAGTTTCATAGTGGTAGTAGTAGTAGTAGTAGTAATAGTAGCGGTAACAGTAGCAATAGTGATTTTGTAGCAAGTGCAATAGTAACAACAGTAGTAGTAACTTAGTGAGATCAATAGGTGAAAACTCGTAGGCACTGGATCGGTGTATTCGTTGGATGATATTCATCATATAACGGTCATAACCTAGGGTGAAAAAGAACTAGCTCCAGTTCGTCAATGTAATGTAGGCATGTATTCCATATATGGTCATACGTGCTTATGGAAAAGAACTTGCATGACATCTTTTGTCTTACCCTCCCATGGTAATGGGGTCCATAAGGAAACTAAGGGATATTAAGGCCTCCTTTTAATAGAGATCCGGAACAAAGCATTAGCACATAGTGAATACATGAACTCCTCAAACTACGGTCATCACCGTGAAGTATCCTGATTTCTATCACCCTGGGGTTGACGGATCATAACACATAATCACTGCATATGACTAGCTAAGATAGGATCAAGAACGTAGATATAATGATGATAACATAAATGGTTCAGATATGAAATCATGGCACTCAGGCCCTAGCGACAAGCATTAAGCATGGCAAAGTCATAGCAACATCAATCTTAGACCATATATAGTGGATACTAGGGATCAAGCCCTAACTAAACTAACTTGATTACATGATGAATCTCATCCAAATCCTCACCGACCAGCAAGCCTACAAAGGAATTACTCACTCCCGGTGGGGAGCATCATGGAATTGGTGATGGAGAAGGGTTGATGATGAAGAAGACCGAAGATTCTCCTCTCCGGAGCCCCAAACGGGCTCCAGATTTGGGCACCCCATGAAGAACATGAGGTGGCGGCGGCTTCGTATCGTGAAACGTGATGAAACTTTCTCTTTGATTTTTCTCTCTAAATTTAGGAATTTATAGTGCTAGAATTAGGGTCAGACGGCTGATAACCCAAGGGTATAGAGGATCACAACAGTTTTCGAGGGTAGAGTATTCAACCCAAATTTATTGATTCGGCTCAAGGGGAGGCAAAGAATATTCTCGAGTATTTGCAGCTGAGTTTTCAATTCAACCACACCTAAAATACGTAATATCTGTATCAAAGTATTCAATAGCAAAGTACTATGGAAGTATCGGTAACGGTAGAAAATGTAACAGTAGCAATTTTGTAGTGATTGTAAGAGTAGCAACGGAGAAGTAACTTAGCAAGGATCAATATGTGGAAATCTCGTAGGCAATGGATCGGTGGTGGATAATTATGTTGGATGTCAATCATCATGCAACAATTATAACACAGGGTAACACAGAACTAGCTCCAATTCGTCAATGTAATGTAGGCATGTATTCCATATATAGTCATACGTGCTTATGGAAAAGAACTTGCATGACATCTTTTGTCCTACCCTCCCGTGGCAGCGGGGTCCTATTGGAAACTAAGGGATATTAAGGCCTCCTTTTCATAGAGAACCGAACCAAAGCATTAGCACTAAGTGAATACATGAACTCCTCAAACTACGGTAATCACCGGAAAGAATCCTAGTTATTGTCACCCTCGGGGATGCGAATCATAACTCGTAATAGGTGTCTACAACTTGCAAGATAGAATCAAGAACACATATGTATTCATGAAAACATAATAGGTTCAGATATGAGATCATGTCACTCGGGCCCTAGTGACAAGCATTAAGCATAGAAAAGTTAAAGCAACATCAATCTCAGAACATAGTGGATACTAGGATCAAACCCTAACAAAACTAACTTGATTAAATGATAAATATCATCCAACCCATCACCGTCCAGCATGCCTACGATGGGATTACTCACGAACGACGGAGAGCATCATGGAATTGGTGATGAAGGATGGTTGGTGATGACGATGGCGTCGATTTCCCCTCTCTAGAGCCCAAAACGGACTCTAGATCTGGCCTCTCGAGGAAGAATAGGAGGTGGCGGCAGCTCCTTATCGTAAAACGCGATGAAGTCTTCTCTCAGATTTTTCTCTCTACTAATAGGGTTATATGGAGCTGTAGAGGAGGTTGGAGGATCCACTAGGGCCCCACAAGCCTGCTAGGTGCGGCCAGGGCGGGTGGCCCCGCCTAGCAGGCTTGTGGCCTGCAGGTGGCCCCCCTCTGGTTGATTCTTTTGCCAGTATTTTTTATTAAATCCAAAAATATTCTCCACAAATTTTCAAGACGATCCAAGAAGTTTTATTTCAGCACAAAAATAACACTAAGGCAATTCTGCTGAAAACAGCGCCAATCCAAGTTAGTTCCATTCAAATCATGCAAATTAGAGTCCAAAACAAGGGCAAAAGAGTTTGGAAAAGTGGATACGATAGATACGTATCAACTCCCCCAAGCTTAACCCATTGCTTGTCCTCAAGCAATTCAGTTGATAAACTGAAATTGATAAAGAAAAACTTTTACAAATTTCTGTTTGATCTTGTTGTTGTAAATACGTGTAACTGATGTTCACAATTTTAGCTAAGATTATGGACTAACCACGTTGACAACAACATTTAGGTCTCACATTTACTCATATCAATGACATAATCAACTAGCAAGCAATAATAACAACTCTTGGATGACAACACTTTTTCAAAACAATCATGAGACAATATGACAAAATGATATCTCGCTAGCCCTTTCTGAGACCGCAAAACATAAATGCAGAGCACCTCTAAAGAACAAGGACTTACTAGACATTGTAATTCATGGCGAAAGAGATCCAGTTATGCTCATACCCATTATCAATTAATAGCAAAGCATACAAATGACGGTGGTGCTCTCTAACTGGTGCCTTTTATAAGAAGATGATGACTCAACAATAAAGTAAATGGAAAGGCCCTTCGCAGAGGGAAGCATTGATTTGCAGAGGTGTCTGAGCTCGAGTTTTTAAAATAGAGATGAATAATAATTTTTGAGCGGTATGCTTTCATTGCTCACATAACGACCACGAGGTTTTCAACTTGTTCCATGCTAGATACATTATAGGCGGTTCCGAAACAGAATGATAAAGTTTTTACTCCCCCCTCCACCAATCAATCACACTCCACGGCGGGCCAAATCCATGGGTACCGTCCATATAAACACAATCCTGGGGGAGTTTTGTTTAATTATATTTTGCTTTTATTTCGAGCATGGAACTGGGCATCCTGATTACCAGCTACTTTCTCGTGAATGATAGTGAATCAACACATATCGTGAGAATAACCCACCTAGCATGGAAGATACTGACAGCCCCCAGTCACCACATGAGCGATTTGGGCATACAAAACAAAATGTTTATTTGAAGGTTTAGAGTTTGGCACATCAAAATTTACTTGGAACGGCAGGTAAATACCACATATAGGTAGGTATGGTGGACTCATATGAAACAACTTTGGGTTTGAAGGATTGGATGCACAAGTAGTATTCCCGCTTAGTACAAGTGAAGGCTAGCAAAAGACTGGGGAGCGACAAACTAGAGAGCGACACGGTCATCAACATGCTTTGAGATTAAACTACATTGAATGCAAGCATGAGTATGATATAAATCACTATGAACATAAATATCTCAAAGGCTATGTTGATTTTTTTCAACTACATGCATGAACATGTGCCAAGTCGAGCCACTTGAATCGTTCAGAGGAGGATACCATCCCATCATACCATATCACAACCATTTTAATATGCATGTTGGCACCCAAAACAAACCATTATCCACTCTTAGCTAATTAATCATGGCATGGGTAACTATAATCTCTAATTTTCATTGCAAATATGTTTCACCCATAATGAACTGAATTCAGAACGATGAGCTAATCATATTTAGAAAAGCAAGATAAGTCGAGTTCATACAAGCTTTTCTCCATCTCAATATTTTCATCAAATATCATCATTATTACCTTTCACTTGCATGACCAAAGGGTGTGGAAAATAATAAGTGTGCACGTGCATTGTACTAAGTTGGAATCTGCAAACAATAACTCAAAGGGAGAAGACAAGGTAACATTATCTATCTAATAGGTAGACCATAATGCATATCAGAGCCACTCAACATTTTCATTGCGGTCTTCTCCTTACGACCCAAATAAAGAAAAATCAAAACAAGAACGAGAAAACTATTTACATGGGAAAGCCCCCAACAAACAAAAGAAGAACGAAAAATCTTTTTGGGTTTTCTTTTTAATGCTACAACTAAGCAACTGGAAATAAATGTTAGAAATATTTTTTTGTATTTTTCTCAAATTTAATTGAACACACAAGAAGAAAGCGAAACAAGAAAATAAACTACCACGGATGGTACAATGAAAAAGTATGAACACCGACTACTTAAGATGGATGTGTGTGAACATGAATGTAAACTTGGTGAGAAATACGTACTCCCCAAGCTTAAGATTTTGGCCTAAGTTGGTCTATGGACATCGCTGGCCCTAATAATATCTGAAGTCATAATTGGGTGTACTGGGCTGCAGCTGCTACCGCCTGAACGACTGCAGCGTGAAGGCGAGCTGATTCCACGCTCCTCTCGTACTCGTCTGCCTCCTCTCTGGTTATAATATATCTCCGTTTTTCATGAAAGTTAAAGAAGGGAGGAGCAAGAAGGATAACATGGACAACACGTTGTTTGTAAAAAAATAGTCGATACTCAAGAGATAATTCGTTCCTTTCGAGAAATTGAAAACATACCAAAGCCTCATAATCAAGAAAAGCAGGTGGTAACTCAATATCATTTCCGCGTATGGGTACCCCAAGATAATTAGGTAAACGAGTGGCATCAATCCCACCAAATAAATCTCCGTCCTTAGCATTATTATGCAACCTTCTAGCAATAATGGCTCCTAAGTTATATCGCCTTGGGCCCATTACTACACTCCTAAGAATACTAAGATCGGTTGTGCAAAGGTGGCTATGCTCAGTTTTACCGTTAATACATCTTCCTATGAATAGAGCAAAATAATGTATGTAGGAAAGTGAATGCTCCCTATGGTAGCCTGTGTAATATTTTTAGTTTCTCCGACAGTAATGCTAGTAAGAAAAATCATTATATTCAGTTTTGTGCGGATCACTATAACTACACCATTGTGGAATTTTGCATGCATGATTAAAATCCTCTATGTCCATAGTATATGATTTATCATAAAGGTCAAATAGGACAAAAGGTTTATTACAATTGAGCAAAAATTCAAACCTCCGCACGAAAGAATTCGTGAGTTGGTAGTAT
This sequence comes from Hordeum marinum, assembly GCA_022496015.1. Lineage (NCBI taxonomy): Eukaryota > Viridiplantae > Streptophyta > Magnoliopsida > Poales > Poaceae > Hordeum > Hordeum marinum. The sequence continues at coordinate 422,595,297 of CM039676.1, forward strand.
TGCTTGCATTTGTCCAAAACAAATTCCTCAAGGTCAGCATTTCTTATCGATGTGTAGAATTCTTCCTTGAAACCGACATCACTCATGAATTGATCCGATGGCCATTCACAAGGTCATACTTGTGCTTCCCTTGGTGGTTCGACGTCAGGCTCACGTATCGCTAGTCTCAGGGCCTTCTTGCTCGATGAACCCACTTGAAACACCTTCCTCAACATTTTTTCTATTTTTTTGAAAAATTCTGAAATTTTTAGTGACCCAAAATAAAGGTGCATAAAACTCAACAAAACTCATAGAAACTACTCCCACAAGAGTCTAGAGGATATATCATGCATCAAAACTACTTGAGACCATATAAATTTGACATGCAAGCTCAAGAACAAGGTCACCACAACAACAAAATTTTGCAATATATAAAGCAGTAGAACATAAACTAATTGGACAATTGGAGGAGTTACATACCGAGGAACAATCTCCCCAAACAGTTTTGCGAATGAAGCTTTGAACAAGGAGATCGAAAATGGCAGCAAAATGAGCTAGAACACGGGTTTTAGCAATGGTGGTATTTTTTCTAGAGGAAGATGAAGTGGATGGGTGCTGGAATAAGTGAAGGGGGGCCACGTGTGACCCACACGCCTGCTAGGCACGGCCGGGGGGGTGGTCGCGTCTTGTGGGCTTATGGCCCACTGGTGCAGCCCGCTGAATTGCGCTCAGTGCCAAATATTTTTAAATATTCCAGAAAAAATCATACTCCATATTCAGGACATTTGAAGAACTTTTATTTCTAGATAACTTTTTTACTACACGGGAAACTCGGAAAATAGGGAAATAATAGCATTTTCACTTAATTTAATCTTACTAACAGAAACTAAAAGTTGGGTACAGAAAGTTGTGCTTACTAAATTCATCCATCTCATGCTGATCAAAAGGAATCCATCAATAAGGTTGATCAAGTCTTATTAACAAACTTCTTTCGAATAACACAAAACCGAAGAATTTTCGAATAACACTAAGTTACCTCAATGGGGGATATGCATGTCCCCAACAATAAGTATATCATATTTCTTCTTGACAGTAGGAAGGGGGAATTCAAAGTCTCCAATAACAATTGTTGGAATTTTTTCAATAGAGTTGATACTGTGAACTTGAGGTTGTTTCTTCGGAAAGTGTACCGTATGCACATTACCATTAATATGAAAAGTGACATTGCCCTTGTTGCAATTAGTAACAGCCCCTGCAGTATTCAAGAATGGTCTACCAAGGATGATCGACATACTGTCCTCCTCGGGAATATCAAGAATAACAAAGTCCGTCAACATAGTAGCATTTGCAACTACGACAGGTACATCCTCACAAATACCGATAGGTAGAGCAGTTGATTTATCAACCATTTGCAAAGAGATTTCAGTAGGTGTCAACTTATTCAAATCAAGACTATGATATAAAGAGAAAGGCATAACACAAACGCCAGCTCCCAAATAACATAAAGCAGTTTTAACATAATTCCCTTTAATAGAGCATGGTATAGTTGGTATTCCTGGATCTCACAATTTCTTTGATACTCCACCCTTAAAAGTATAATTATCAAGCATGGTGTAAATCTCAGCTTCTGGTATCTTTCTTTTATTAGTCGGAATATCTTTCATATACTTAGCATAAGGAGACCTTTTCAGAATATCAGTCAAGCACATACGCAAAAAGACAAGTCTAAGCATGTCAACAAAGCCCTCAAAATCCTCTCCAACCTATTTCTTGGATGGTTTAGGAGGAAAGGGCATGGGTTTCCGAACCCATGGTTCTCTTTCTTTACCATGCTTCCTAGCAATAAAATCTCTTTTGTCATATCTTTTATTCTTAGATTGTGGGTTATCAAGATCAACAACAGGTTCAATCTCCACATCATTATCATTACTAGGTTGAGCATCAACATGAACATCATCATTAATATTATAAATAGGCTCATGTTCATCACCAGATTGTGTCTCAACATCAGAAACAGAAATATCATTTGGGTTTTCAGGTGTATCACTAACAGGTTCACTAGCAGCATGCAAGGTTCTATCATTATCCCTATTCCTCCTATTATTGGAACGACTAGGTGCATCAGTATTACTCCTTTGAGAATCTTGCTCAATTCTCTTGGGTTGGCCCTCAGGATACAAAGGTTCATGTGTAATTCTTGCACCTCTAGTCACAACTTTAACAGAATGATCATTGTTCTTACTATTCATCTCATTAAGCAAATCATTTTGTGCCCTAAGTACTTGTTATACTTGAGTAGTTACCATGGAAGCATGTTTACTAATCAGTTTAAGATCATTGATAGTTCTACTCATATAATCACCTAAGCGATCAAGCATGAAAGCATTATGTTTCAATTTTCTACTAACATAAGCATTAAAATCTTCTTGCTTAACAACAAAATTATCAAATTCACCCAAGAATTGGCTAGCAGACTTATTATAAGGAATATTGCTTTCATCAAATCTACGAAGAGAATTTTCCTCTACTACCTATGTCGGGTTATCAAGACCATGTATTTCTTTAATAGGTAGTAGATTCTTAACATCTTCAGCTTTAATACCTTTTTCTTTCATAGATTTCTTTGCCTCTTGCATATCTTCAGGATTGAGAAATAGAATGCCTCTTTTCTTTGGAGTTGGCTTCGGAGGTGGTCCGAGAATAGTCCAATCATTATCATTGCTCAATATATTATTCAGTATTATTTTAGCTTGTTCAACAGTTCGTTCCCTGAAAACACAACCATCACAACTATCTAGGTAGTCCCTAGAAGCATCGGTTAGTCCATTATAAAAAATATCAAGTATTTCATTTTTTTGAGAGGATGATCAGGCAAAGCATTTAGTAATTGGAGAAGCCTCCCCCAAGCTTGTGGGAGAATATCATCTTCAATTTGCATAAATTTAAATATCTTTTGCAAGGGAGCTTGTTTCTTATGGGCAGAGAAATATTTTTCAGAGAAATAATAAATCATATCCTGGGGACTACGCACACAACCAGGAGCAAGAGAATTAAACCATATCTTAGCATCACCCTTTAATGAGAAAGGAAACAACTTAAGGATATAGTAATAACTTTTTTTCCTCATGAGTAAATAGGGTGGCTATATCATTCAGTTTAGTAAGATGTGCCACAACAGTTTTAGATTCATAGCCATGGAAAGGATCAGATTCAACCAATGTAATTAACTCAGGATCAACTGAGAATTCATAATCTTATGAGTAAGAAAGATAGGTGAAGTAGCAAACTTAGGATCATATTTCATTCTAGCATTCAAAGATTTTTCTTTCCACTTGCATAGTAATTTCTTAAGATCATCTCCATCATTACAAGCAAGAAAGTCTCTAGCTACCTCTCCTTCCATAACATAGCCCTCAGGAATATCAAGCAATTCATATCTAGGAGAGCTAGGTCTAATAGGTGTCTCATAGTGTTCAGTTTCAATAATTTCATCAGTTTCAGAAGTATCATAATTTTCAGCATTGGCTCTAGCAATTTGTTCATCAAGAAATTCACCCAGTGGCACAATATTATCAAGCAAAGTATCATCATAAGCATCATGCATAGCAAAAGTGGCATCATCAATTACTTGCGACATATTAGAATTACTAGCAGGTGGTGGTGTCGCAAACTTACTCATAACAAAAGGTGAATCAAGTGCAGAGCTAGATGGCAGTTCCTTACCTCCCCTCGTAGTAGAGGGATAGATCTTGGTTTTTGGATCTTTCAGTTTCTTCCTTGTGATCAGCAAATATAAATCCCAAGTGACTCAGAAAATAGAGAGATGCTCCCCGGCAACGGCGCCAGAAAAAGTTCTTGATAACCCACAAGTATAGGGGATCACAACAGTTTTCGAGGGTAGAGTATTCAACCCAAATTTATTGATTCGACACAAGGGGAGCCAAAGAATATTCTCAAGATTCGCAGCTGAGTTGTCAATTCAACCACACCTAAAAGACTTAATATCTACAGTAAAGTATTTAGTAGCAAAGTAGTATGGAAGTAATGGTAACGGTAGCAAAAGTAACAGTAGCAATTTTATAGTGATTGTAACAGTAGCAGCGGAGAAGTAACTTAGCAAAGATCAATATGTGGAAAGCTCGTAGGAAATGGATCGGTGATGGATAATTATGTCGGAATTCATTCAACATGCAACATTTATAACATAGGGTGACACAGAACTAGCTCCAATTCATCAATGTAATATAGGCATGTATTCCATAGTCATACGTGCTTATGGAAAAGAACTTGCATGACATCTTTTGTCCTACCCTCCCGTGGCAGCGTGGTCCTATTGGAAATTAAGGGATATTAAAGCCTCCTTTTAATAGAGAACCATACCAAAGCATTATCACTTAGTGAATACATGAACTCCTCAAACTGCGGCAATCACCGGAAAGAATCCTAGTTATTATCACCCTGGGGGATTCGGATCATAACTCGTAATAGGTGTCTACACCTTGCAAGATAGGATCAAGAACACATATATATTCATGAAAACATAATAGGTTTAGATCTGAAATCTTGGCACTTGGGCCCTACTGACAAGCATTAAGCATAGCAAAGTCATAGCAACATCAATCTCAGAACATAGTGGATACTAGGGATCAAACCCTAACAAAACTAACTCGATTACATGATAAATCTCATCCAACCCATCACCGTCTAGCAAGCCTACGATGGTATTACTCACGAACGACAGAGAGCATCATGTAATTGGTGATGAAGGATGGTTGGCAATGATGATGGCGTCGATTACCCCTCTCCGGAGCCCAAAACGGACTCCAGATCTGGCCTCCCGAGGAAGAACAGGAGGTGGCGGCGGCTCCGTATCGTAAAACACGATGAAGTCTTCTCTCTGATTTTTTCTCTGTGAATAGGGTTATATGGAGCTGGAGAGGAGGTTGGAGGATCCACAAGGGCCCCATAAGCCTGCTAGGCGCGACCAGGGGGTGGTCACGCCTAGCAAGCTTGTGGCCTACAAGTATCCCCCCTCTAGTTGATTCTTGCATGAGTATTTTTTATTAAATCCAAAAATATTCTCCGTAAATTTTCAGGATGATCCAAGAACTTTTATTTCTGCACGAAAATAATAGCAAGGCAATTCTGCTGAAAACAACGTCAGTCCGGGTTAATTCCATTCAAATCATGCAAATTAGAGTCCAAAACAAGGGCAAAAGAGTTTGGAAAAGTGGATACGATGGAGACGTATCAAGGGCCCATGAGGTGGGCACGCTCCACCAGGCCATGCTAGGGGGGTCTGGCACGCCCTAGTGGAGGGTGGCCACCCCCGGGACCCTCTTTGGTGGCTTATGGCTCCAAAATTCCTCATATATTCCAAAATAATTGTCCAAAAAATTTCGTTCCATTTCGAGAACTTTTATTTCTGCACAAAAAGAAACACCATGGTAGTTTTGCTGAAAATAGTGTCATCCGGGTTAGTTTAGTTGAAATCATGCAAATTAGAGTCCAAAACAAGAGCAAAAGTGTTAGGAAAAGTAGATACGTTGGAGACGTATCAACTCCCCCAAGCTTAAACCCTTGCTTGTCCTCAAGCAATTCAGTTGACAAACTGAAAGTGAGAAAGAAAAACTTTTACAAACTCTTTTGTTCTTGTTTACGTACATATGCTTAAGTAGCACCCAGGTTTTTAGCAAATATTATGACTAACCATGTAAAAAATAACTCTTAAAAATTATATTAACTCATATCAATGATACAAGCAACTAGCGAGCAATAATAAAATATCTCAAGTGCAAACATTCGTCAAAATAATCATGATAAGATATGACAATACTGGTATGTCGCTAGCCCTTTCTGAGACTGCAAATCATAAATGCAGAGCACCTCCAAAGTTCAAGCAACAACTAAACATTGTAATTCATGGTAGAAAAGATCCAGTCATGATGCATCCAACATTCACTATACACAATGCATGAGAATGACAATAGTGATGACTCAACATTAAAGTAAATAGACAGTCCCTTCGCAGAGGGAAGCAGGGATTTGGAGAGGTGCCAGAGCTCAAGGATTAAATAAGAGATAAGTATAATTTTGAGACCTACACCCTTCCTGTCAATGTTGTGAGCAAGAGCTATCAATATCTTCCATATTAAACAAATTAATGGCGGTTCCCAAGCGGTAAAACTAAAGGTTTACTCCCCCTCCACCAACAAACACACTCCACGACGAGCCGAATCCACGGGTACCGTCCAAACCAACAACATTCCTGGGGGAGTACTGTTTAATATTTTGCATTTATTTTGATTTCGGGACTGGGAATCCCTATTACCGCCCTTCTCGTGCAAGGATGAGTGAATAAACACTCATCATGAGATTAACCCGCTTAACATGGAAGATACTGACCACACCTTATCGATCCACGAGCGGTCCAGGCACACAAAACAGATGTTCATTTGAAATTTTAAAGGTGGCACATGCAAATTTACTTGGAACGACAGGGTAATACCTCATATAGGTAGATATGATGGACTCATCTGGATAACTTTGGTTTAAGGATTTTGATGCACAAGCAGAATTCCCACTTAGTACAGGTGAAGGCTAGAAAATAGACTCAGAAGCAGAATTCCTACTTAATACGCGTCGGGTCGGAATAATTTATGTAAAATACAATGTTTGCGAGTCCATTCGCCACACGACCCATGAGAAGGGTAGAATCATAGAACAACTTGAAGTGTGTAAACAATATTCATGATTTTATTTTATTACCATCAATTGTGTTGAGTTTCATTCATATGTGTGTGTGTGAGTGTGTGTGTGTGTGTTGACCTCCCTTATTTAAATTAGATTCAACAGATGCAGGACAAACTCCTACGAAAGAGTCGCATATAAGCAATTCAAGAGGAATTGGCGGGATTCTTACTTGAAGTTGTCATAGCTAAAAACGGAGAATACCATCAGGAACTGCATGATGATTTTGGTAATTAGATACTAGGTATAATAAGGGATATTATATTGTATATATGCATGAACGTGTACTATTGTAGTAGCTAGAGTTGAATATATTCATCGCTTATCTATATTCATCATGATGTTGTGTAACGGTTTCTTCATTGCTATTAGTAGCTAGGATCGAGTTGAATGGAAAACATAAAACAAAAACGAAAACTGTAAATGTAATAGAGTTAAATGGTAAACAGAAAAGAAAAGCGGGAAACACAATATGAAACCCCTAAACCCTCCAAAACCCTAAAACCCTCCTTTCAACCCCTCCTCCCCAATGCTGGGCTGGTGCTAATGTGTGGCTGCATTTTAGTCCCGATTGGTAACACCAACCGGGACTAAAGGTCATCCTACTTGGGTGCCCGAAAACTGCCGCATGGATCTCCTTTAGTCCCGGTTCGTAACACAACCGGGACTAAAAGTGAGGGCCTTTAGTCCCGATTGATTAGTCCCGATTGAAGAACCGATACTAAAGGCCCTTCAGAACCGAAACTAATGGCTCGTTCTCTACTAGTGTGTATCCACATTGTTACCAGTCCATTTTCTTTCCAAAGAGTGATTAACTACCCAAAACTAGCAAAGCATATTAGATTTATCTTATAAACTTGGAGGATTTTCAAGAAATCACTCCACCAGAAGGAGCACCAAGCTATCCGAATAGTATGTGGTATATCCTGATAATAAGGGTCCCAGACTAGTTGCACCCACGGGATGTCATGACCATTTAGAAACATGTGGAACAAGTTGTCATTCTAAGCCTCAAGGTTTAAAATATCCAACCCTCCTTGTAACTTAAGTTTGTAGATAACATCCCAAGCTGCTAGAGGTGGATTCATTTTATCTAGGTATTTGCCTCTCCAAAAGTAGTACCTCTATATTTATCAAACATCAACATCGTTCCATTAAGATTTTTAAATATCTCATAATAGAATGTCACCATACCTTAAAAATTGAGAGTAGATGCTCAATCTTTGTAGAATCTCTCGATTAGTGGGATAAAGCATTCCATTCTTGGCTTCAATATGCTCAAAGGCATCCCAAGTATTTAAATGGGAATGATCCAACTTGGTATTCAAAATATCAAACATGTTTTGGTTATGATTATGAGGAACATTGTCTGGAACAAGATTTCACATAGCACAACATGAGGCCCGAACATGCAACAAGACTACCGACAAGAAAATTAAATTGAGTCAACTATAAAGGGTATTCTTTTAACCATAATCAATGTATCATTTGCATACTAGATTACATGGTAATCTAACCATGATTGTATGATGATAGGAGCATGCAACCTACCCATATGCATCCCATTATGCAGGATAGTTTGAAAGAAGTCACCCACCATGGCAGAAAATAGTGGGGACAAATGATCTAATTGTATTACTTCCCTTCTAAACTGAAACCTGATACGTCTCCAAGTATCTATAATTTTTGCTAGTTCCATGTTGTTATATTATCAATCTTGGATGTTTACAATCATTTTACAGCAAGTTTTTGGGACTAACCTATTGACATAGTGACAAAGTGATAGTTGCTATTTTTGCTTGTTTTTTTACTTTGCAGAAAATCAGTACCAAATGGATCCCAAACACTGCGGGGATTTTGGTGGATTTTTTCTGGACCAAAAGAAAGTAGTTGGGCGGAACGACACATGAAGAGGGGGCCCAGGGTGGCCACCCTCCATCAGGGCATGCCATAGGCCCTTGGCGCGGCTTGGTGGAGGGTGGGCACCTCGGGCACTCCCTCAAATGACTATCGAGCCTATAAATTCCCTGAAAATCCAACAACCCTAGGGGATTCTATGAAACACAATTCCAGCGGCCGCAAGTTCCAGAATCTCGAGATCCAATCTAACACAATCACAGAGGGGTTCATCTTCTTCATAGGTGCCTCTCTGATGACGCATGAGTAGTCCGTCATAGACCTCTAGGTCCGTAGGCAATAGTTAGATGACTTCCTCTCTCTCTCTCTATGTTTCTCAATACAATGGTCTCTTGGAGATCTATTTGATGTAATGGCTTTTGCTGTGTGTTTGTTGGGATCCGATGAATTTTGAGTTCATGATCAGTTTCTGTCATGAATATGATTTGATTTTTTCTTTGTTCTCTTATTTGCATGATTACTTAAAGCCTCGTATTTCTTCTTCAAATCTTTGGTTTATTTAGGCCAAATATATCAATTTTTCTTGCCATGAGAAGAGGAGCTTTGTGATGGGTTTGATCTTGCGGTGTTCTTTCCTAGTGACAGAAAAGGCAGCAAGACACGCATGTATCCTTGCCATTAAGGATAACAAGATGGGGTCTATTCCTACATGAATAGATCTTGTCTACATCATGTCACTATTCTTATTACATTATCCGTTTTCCATGAACTTAATACACTAGATGCATGCTGGATAGCGGTCGATGTGTGGAGTAATTGAAGTAGATATAGAATCGTTTCTGTCTTGGACGTGATGCCTATATAATGATCATTGCCTGGATATCGTCATGATTATTCGATCTTCTATCAATTGCCCAACAGTAATTTGTTCACCCACCGTGCGTTATACTCGTGAGAGAAGCCACTAGTGATACCTATGGCCCTCGGGTCTACTTTTCCAACATATTGCTTTCCGATCTACTATTTGCATTTTTTGTTTTCAGATCTATTAATCCAAAAAACCAAAAATAACTTGCTGTACTTTTTGTTTATTTATTTTACTTTGTGTTATTGCGAGATCTATTTGCCAAAACTATCATGATCTAATCTATCTTATTACCGTAGAGAGCATGACAAACTCTCATTCGCTTCGGGTTACAAGTATTTGTTGTTTGTGTGCATGTGATATTTACATGGGTGTGTGATATTCCTCTATGGATTGATACCTTGGTTTCATAACTGACAGAAATACTTACCGTCGTTGTGCTACATCATGCCTTCCTCTTTGGGGAAATATCGATGTAGTCTTAAGCCATGTCGAAACCCACACACTCCATTATCATCACTACCGAGGTAGCAGAGGAGAGAACTGAATCAACTCAGTTGCACCATTTAGCACCAAATCCATTTTTTTGATGATGGCTACAATCATATGATGTTCAATTTTATTATAAGCTTCCTCAAAATCAAGCTTTAAGACAATAGTGGTTGCTTTGTATTTGTCACATTGATGTAGATAGTCATAGGCACAAACAAGCCCGTTTGGAATATATCTAGATTTTAGGAACCATGTTGATTGATTTGAATCCATTCCAAGATGGTAGTAATGTTCAACAAATTCTAATGAAATCAATGCTAAAGCTATGTGGACCTGAGATTTTATTGGATGGAAGATCAACAAGGATTTTCCATAAAACTAAGCTCATGACGAGGGGACAATAGATCAAGCAAATCGGACAAAATAGATCTGAACTCAGTTGTTCCCAACCTTTCTTTAAAAGAATCCAGAAGGCGAGCTTCTTTCTACTCATGGAAATTGGGAATATTTTTCAATAATGCTAGGAAGGGTGGAAATATAATTACTTTTTGCTCAAAAGAAACCATTGAGTGAAAGGATTTTGAATTCTCACTCCCCAAATTAACTCACTTAATCTTGCAAGTATGCTGCAAGTAAATTTTATGCTTATGGAGGAGGGTTGGATGTTATATGATAAAGAAACTGTTTACTATGCGTCATACCCATGCAAGGGAGTCACAAAGCTCATGGCATGCTTACAAGAAAACAAACTTTAAGTATTGGTTGTACTGCAATATCCTTTCGAAAGAACATAGAAGTTTGAAAGATAACAACTATCCCACTTAAAAAGTCACAACATAGAATTAACTACCTACCGAAACAGATCTTGAACCCATGATAATCCTCTTGCAGGACCAACCTATCCTATAGTAAAATAATTACTTTCTAGTAAAAAAAATATATGTAGTAGAATAAGTACTTCGTAGTGAAAATAAAAGAACATGTTGTAAAATAAATATTTTTGTTGGAAAATTCTCCACAAAACGCATTGCAAACAAAATATTTTTGGTCATTTTCATGGCTACAAAAATGACAACCACGCGGTACTATTTTTACTAGCACCTACTTTCTTAACATATTTCAACATTTTCTTTGTGCATTAATGGAGTTGAGTATAAAAAGTTAAGTATTATTACTTTTCGTACATGGTACCATCTCACAAACATTTATAGAATGTACTTTTTGCCACAAATACCAAAAAGTACTCTTTTTTCCTACTTGTTCGCAATTAGTTTTACGTCTAGTTGGTCAAAATATAAATTGGCATGTGATGCATGAGGTTCATGTTTTGAGTCCTATAAGCTCCATTTTTATGAACTAATGCAGTGAACACAAGATACTAATAGAGTATGTCATAGTAAAAGAGTGTGCACAATGTGTGTCCACTATATTGAAAATTGTGTTTCAAAAGCACTACTAAACAAAAGGCAAAGTTATGATCATTATTGTTTACGAGTGCTCAGGCAGAGTTTAGTGTTGCATCAATTCGTGTGTGTGGTAGATACAACATATCAATATACAATTGTTTGTCTAAGTGAACTAGTGATTTCTTATTTATAATTTGGTTGTGTTATTCATCTCATATAATCTTGACAACTAACTTTGTAAAAAAGATGTCATTGGAATTTGGATGACTAAGTGCATCGACTTAGAATATGAAAAAATCTAGATGAGTTAAATTTAACAAAACTAGATGAATGAACATGTAATTTTACATCACCATTACGAATTTTGAGACCGAGTTAACGGCTAAAAAATTCTACAAATCATTTTTCGGATAACAAAGATTTTGTTTTTTAATGGTAAGCAGTTGTGGATGTGTGAAGAGAAAAAATGACGATACACTTGGACTTATCACAAATAAGAAGAAAAACTCGTGTACAATCTTGGGATAAATTTCCATATATGCATGTGCCTATACTGACTATAAATACTATTTTGTTCCTTTAGGTCTGGCAAAGATAATAAAGAATATCATGAGTAGTGCAACTTCAATGATTTTATAATTAAATTTGCGTTACAGAGGATCATAAGTTATGGTTTTCCCCATCTACAGATGTTTAAGTAAATTAAATCGTTTTTGAACGAGTAAGAAATAAAATGTTTGTGAAAATGCACCTTCATCCATTGCATTCAATTAGATCGCAATAAGAGTGAAAATTGTGCAATCCTTCCCGAAAACCCAAAGTCACATTTCCTTCCTACCTTTCTCTCTCCTCCTCACCTTGAGACTGCCCCAAACATTCTTGACCCTTCTCTCTTCCTTTCGTGGTGTCCCTCACCAATAGCAGGGTGGGGGAGGTAGATCGATGGTCGTTGTAGATTTGGGGCTAGGTTTAGGTCTAATTTAGGTTTGCCATGATGTCATTTTGTGACATGTTGTGTCGAAGATAGACTTCGATGATTGTGTGTGGTATCAACTGACGGTGGGGTGTTGCTTCGTCTAGACGTCCATGGTGGTCGACAAAGCAAGACGAAAGATCCATCACTCTCCCCTTCAACTAGCTTGTTGGAGAGATGGCCTATGCACATCATGAATGCACTTAGTGTTGGGGAACGTTGCATGGGAAACAAAAAACTTCCTCCGCACACGCAAGATCTATCCATGGTGATGAGCATCTATGAGAGGGAGAGTGGATCTACATACCCTTGTAGATCGCTAAGAGGGAAGCATTAAGAAATGCGATTGATGTAGTCGAACTCCTTCGCGATCCAAATTGAAAGCCGTCCCGCAATCCCATCACAATCCGTCCCGCGAACCAATCACGATCTGTCCCGTGATCCAGTCATGATCCTTCCGATCTAGTGCCGAATGGCGGCACCTCCGCGTTCAGCACACGTACAACCCGAGGAAGATCTCCACCTTCTTGATCCAGAAAGCGGGAGCAGAGAGTTAGATGAGTTCTCCGCCAGCACAATGGCGTGGTGGCGATGGTGGTGGAGCTATCTCGGCAGGGCTTCGCCAAGCTTTGTCGCAGACGCATTTTGGAGGAGAAACAAATCTAGGGAGAGAGGGAGGGCTGCACCTATGCCTTAGGGGTGTGCTGCCCTCCATCTCCCTCTCTATTTATAGGAGGAAGGGGTAGGTAGGGCGCATCCTTGGCCTCTCCTCCAAGGAGGGCTGGCCGGCCAAGATAGGGAGGAGTCCACCTCCCATAAGGGAGGTGGGCGCCCTAGGGAGGTCTCCCTCCCCTCCAGGGAACCTCCCTACCTACCCTTGGTTGCAAGGGCCCTTTGTGGTCGGTTTTCCAGCCCACTATGGGATGATGCACCGCCACTTGGGCCCATGTGGCCCCAAGGGTGGGCGGGCCCTCCTGGTGGTCCCCCGGAACCCTTTCGTCACTCCCGGTACACTACCGGTAGTGCCCAAAACTTTTCCGGAACCCAAATACCACTTTCCTATATATCAATCTTTACGTATGGACCATTCCGGAGCTTCTGGTGACATTCGAGATCTCATCTGGGACTCTGAACAACCTTAGGTCACCAACATACATAACTCAATACTACCAAAACGTCACCGAACCTTAAGTGTGCACACCCTGTGGGTTCGTGAACTATGTGACCTAACCGAAACACCTCTATGGTCAATAAACAATAGCGGACCTGGATGCCCATATTGGTTCCGACATATTCTACGAGGATCTTTATCTGTTGAACTTCTATATCAAAGATTCAGTTAATCCTGCACGATGTTCCCTTTGTTCTTCGGTATGTTACTTGCCTGAGATTCGATCGTCGGTATCTCTATACCTAGTTCAATCTCGTTATCGGCAAGTCTCTTTACTCGTTCTGTAATACATGATCCCGTGGCTAACACTTAGTCACATTGCTTGCAAGGCTTGTTGTGATGTTGTATTACCGAGTGAGCCCTGAGATACCTCTTCATCACACGGAGTAACAAATCCCAGTCTTGATCCATTCCTACCAAACAGACACACTCGGAGATACCTGTAGAGCACCTTTGTAGTCACCGAGTTATGTTGCGATGTTTGATACACACAAGGTACTCCTCCGGTTTCAGTGAGTTGCATGATCTCATGGTCATAGGAATAGATACTTGACATGCAGAAAACTGTAGCAATAAACTGACACGATCATATGCTACATTTATAGTTTGGGTCTTGTCCATCACATCATTCTCCTAATGATGTGATCCCATTATCAAATGACATCTCATGTCCATGGCTAGGAAACCTTAACCATCTTTGATCAACGAGCTAGTCTATTAGAGGCATACTAGGGACATGGTGTAGTCTATGTATCCACACATGTATCTGAGTTTCCGATCAATACAATTCTAGCATGGATAATAAACGATTATCATGAACAAGGAAATATGATAATAACCAATTTATTATTGCCTCTAGGGCATATTTCTAACAGTCTTCCACTTGCACTAGAGTCAATAATCTAGCTCACATCACCATGTGGTTTACATTGTTATGAATCTAACACCCAATGAGTTCTCGGGTTCGATCATGCTTTGCATGTGAGAGAGGTCTTTAGTCAACGGGTCTATGACATTCAGATCCGTATGTACTTTGCAAATCTCTATGTCATACTATAGACACTTCTACCATACTCCACTTGGAACTATTCCAAATGGCTGCTCCACTAGACGTATCCGGATTGCTACTCAGAGTCATCCGGATTAGTGTTAAAGCTTGCATCGACGTAACCCTTTACGATAAACTCTTTATCACCTCCATAATTGAGAAATATTTCCTTAATCCTCTAGTTACTAAGGATAATCTTGACCATTGTCCAGTGATCCACTCCTGGATCACTCTTGTACCCCTTGACAGACTCATGGCAAGTCCCACATAGGTGCGGTACACATCATGTCATACTATACATAGCCTATGAATAAGGAATAGGGGACGACCTTCGTCCTTTCTCTTTCTTCTGCCATGGTCGAGATTTGAGTCTCACTCAACTCCACACCTTACAAGTCTGGCAAGAACTCTTTCTTTGACTGGTCCATTTTGAACTCTTTCAAAATCCTGTCTAGGTATGTACTCATTAAAAGTCTCATCAAGCATCTTGATCTATCTCTATAGATCTTGATGCCCAACTATTAGGTAGCTTTATCTAGGTCTTCCTTTGAAAAAGTCTTTTTAAGCAACCATTTATGCTTTCCAGAAATTCTACATTATTTCTGATCAACAATATGTCAACCACATATACTTATCAGAAATTCTATAGTGCTCCCACTCACTTTCTTGTAAATACAAGTTTCTTATAAACTTTGTATAAACCCAAAACTTTGATCACCTCATCAAAGTGTATATTCCAACTCCGAGATGCTTGCTCCAACACATAGAAGGATTGCTGGAGCTTGCACACCTTTTAGCATCCTTAGGACTGACAAAACCTTCTGGTTGTATCACATAACACCTTTCCTCAAGCATTAAGGAAACTATGTTTTGAATCCATCTGCCAGATTTCATCATTGAAAAATGCAACAACTGCTAACATTATTCCAACAGACTTTAGCATCGCTAACGGTGAGAAAGTCTCATCGTAGTCAATACCTTGAACTTGGCGAAAACTTCTATGCAACAAGTCGAGCTTTATAAATGGTGACATTCACCATCAGCGTCTGTCTTCATCTTAAAGGTCCATTTGTACTCAACGACCTGCCGTTCAACAGGCAAGTCTACCAAAGTCCATACTTGATTTTCATACATGGATCCTTTCTCGGATTTCATGGCCTCTAACCATTTGTTGGTTTCCGGGCCCATCATCGCTTCTCCATAGTTCGTAGGTTCATCGTTGTCCAACAACATGACCTCCAAAACAGGGTTGTCGTACCGCTCAGTAGCAGTACACATCCTTGTCGACCTATGAAGTTTGATAGTAACTTGATCCGAAGCTTCATGATCATCATCATTAACTTCCTCTTCAACTGACGTAGGCTTCACAGAAACATCTTTCTGCGTTGTGCCACTTTCTGGTTGAAGTGAAGGTTCAATAACCTCATCAAGTTCTATTTTCCTCGTAGGTCGATAGTAACTTGATCCGAAGCTTCATGATCATCCTCATTAACTTCGTCTTCAACTGACATAGGCTCCACAGAAACATCTCTCTACGCTCGCTACTCTATGGTTGAAACAAAGGTTCAACAACCTCATCAAGTTCTATCTTCCTCCCACTCAATTCTTTCGAGAGAAACTTTTTCTCGAGAAAGGACCCATTTTTAGCAACAAACACTTTGCACTCGGATCTGAGATAGAAGGTACACCCAACTGTTCTTAGGGCATCCTATGATGTTGCACTTTTCCGCTTTGGGTTCGAGCTTATCAGACATAAGTGTCGCATTTCCAATCTGTGAGAAATGACAGCTTAGGTTTCTATAAAACCATATTCATACGGTGTCATGTCAACGGATTTAGATGGTGCCCTATTTAAAGTGAATGTAGTTGTCTCTAATGCATAACCCCAAAACGATAGTGGCAAAACGATAAGAGACATCATAGTACACACCATCTACAATAGAGCATGACTATGACGTTCAGACACACCATCACACTATGGTGTTCCAGGTGGCGTGAAATGTGAAACAATTTTCACATTGTCTTAAGTTGTATACTAAACTCGTAACTCAGATATTCACCTCCACGATCATATCTTAGACATTTTTATCTTCTTGTCATGATGATCTTAAACTTCGCTCTGAATTTGTTTGAACTTTTCAAACATTTCAGACTTGTGTTTCATTAAGTAAATATACAATATATCTACTCAAATCATCAGTGAAGGTAAGAAAATAACGATATCCACCGCATGCTACAACACTCATTGGACCGAATACATCAATACATATCATTTCCAATAAGTCACTTGCCCGCTCCATCAAGCCGGAAAATGGGGTTTTAGTCATCTTGCCCAAGAGGCATGGTCCGCATGTCTCAACCGATTCAAAATTGAATGAGTCCAAAGATCCATCAGCATGGAGTTTTTTTCATGCGCTTTACACCAATATGACATTTAGCGGCAGTGCCACAAGTATGTGGTACTATCTTTATTAAGTTTGTATCTTTTGGCATCTATGTTATGAACATGTGTATTACTACGATCAAGATTCAACAAACCATTCTCATTGGGTGCATGACCATTGAAGGTATTATTAATGTAAACAAAATAACCATTATTCTCTCACTTAAATGAATAAATGTATTACAATAAACACGATCTAATCATGTTCATGCTTAACGCAAACACCAAATAACATTTATTTAGGTTTGTCACTAATCCCGAAGGTAGAGAGAGCGTGCGATGTTGATCACAGCAACCTTGGAAACATTTCCAACACACATCGTCACCTCACACTTAGATAGTCTCCGTTTATTCCGTAGCTTTTACTTCGAGTTACTAACATTTAGCAACCGAACCGGCATCCAATACCGAGGTGCTACTAGGAGTACTAGCAAGGTACACATCAATAACACGTATATCAAATATACTTCTGTCAACTTTGCCAGCCTTCTTACCTACAAAGTATCTAGGGTTGTTCCGCTTCAGCGACTGCTCTCCTCATAATAGAAGCACTTAGTATCGGGTTTGGGTTTAACTTTGGGTTTCTTCATTGGAGCAGCAACTGACTTGTCATCCATGAAGTTTCCCTCTTAGCCCTTGCCCTTCTCGAAACTAGTGCTTTCACTAACCATCAACACTTGATGTTCCTTCTTGATTTCTACCTTCGCAGTGTCAAACATCGCGAATAGCTCAGGGATCATTATTTCCATCCCTGGCATTTTATAGTTCATCACGAAGCTCTAGTAGCTTAGTGACAGTGACTTGGAGAACTATATCAATCACTATCTTATCTGGAAGATCAACTCCCACTCGATTCAAGTGATTGTAGTACCCAGACAATCTGAGCACATGCTCACCGATTGAGCTATTCTCCTTCATATTGTAGGCAAAGAATCTTGTTGGAGGTCTCATACCTCTCAACACGGACACAAGCCTGAGATCCCAATTTCAGCTCTTAGAACATCTCATATGTTTCGTGACGTTCAAAACGTTTGGAGCCTCAATTCTAAGCTGTAATGCATGAAGCATTGAACTATCAAGTAGTCATCGGAACGTGCCTGTCAGATATTCACAACATCTACAGACGACGCTAGAGAAGGTGGCGCACCGAGCGGTGCATTAAGGACATAAGCCTTCTATGTAGCAATGAGGACAATACTCAGATCGCAGACCCAGTCCGCATTATTGCTACCATCATCTTTGAACTTACTTTTCTCTAGGAATGTATCAATAAAAAGAGGGGAGCTACAGCGCGAGCTATCTACAACATAATTTGCAAAGACAAGTTGACTATGTTCATGATAATGAGTTCAATTAATCATATTAGCTACGAACTCCCACTCAACTTGACATCCCTCCGGTCATTCGAGTGATACATGATCCAAATTCACCAACTCAAGTCCGATCGTCACGTGAGTTGAGGTGGTTTCAATGGTGAACATCATCATTTTGATCATATCTACTATATGACTCATGTTTGACCTTTCGGTCTCTTGTGTTCTGAGGCCATGTCTGTACATTCTAGGCTCGTCAAGTTTTAACCCGAATGTTCTGCATGTGCAAAACTGGCTTGCACCCATTGTATGTGAATATAGAGTCTATCACACCCGATCATCACGTGGTGTCTCGACACGGCAAACTTTCACAACGGTGCACACTCGGGGAGAACACAATTTATCTTGAAATTTAAGTGAGGGATCACCTTATAATGCTACCGTCGTCCTAAGAAAAACAAGGTGCATAAAAGGATTAACATCACATGCAAATCATAAGTGACATGATATGGCCATGAACTTGTGCTTTTGATCTCCATCCTTAAAGCACCGGCATGATCTCCATCGTCACCGGCATGACACCATGACATCCATCATCTTGATCTCCATCGACGTGTCGCCATCGGAGTTGTCATGCCCACCATGCTACTACTACTATTGCTTAGGCGTGTGCTGCCCTCGCTCTCCCTCTCTATTTATTGGAGGAAGGGGTAGGTAGGGTGAAGCCTTGGCCCCTCCTCCAAGGAGGGCTGGCCGGCCAAGATAGGGAGGAGTCCACCTCCCATAAGGGAGGTGGGCGCCCTAGGGAGGTCTTCCGCCCCTCCAAGGCACCTCCCCACCTACCCTTGGTCGCAAGTCCCTTTGTGGTCAGTTGTCCAACCCACTATGGGCTGGTTCGCAGCCACTTAGGCCCATATGGCCCCCCAGGGTGGGTGGGCCCCTCCCAGTGTACCCCCGGAACCCTTTCGTCACTCCCGATACACTACCGGTAGTGCCCGAAACTTTTCTGGAACCCAAATACCACTTTCCTATATATCAATCTTTATCTACGGACCATTACGGAGCTCCTCGTGACCTACGGGATCTCATCCGGGACTCCGAACAACCTTCGATCACCAACATACATAACTCAATACTACCGAAACGTCACTGAACCTTAAGTGTGCAGACCCCGCGGGTTCGTGAACTATGTAGACCTGACCGAGACACCTCTACGGTGAATAAACAATAGCGAACATGGATGCCCATATTGGTTCCTACATATTCTACAAAGATCTTTATCGGTTGAACCTCTTTGTCAAGGATTAAGTTAATCCCGCACGATGTTCCCTTTGTTCTTCGGTAGATACCTAGTTCAATATCGTTATCGGCAAGTCTCTTTACTCGTTCCTTAATACATGATCCCGTGGCTAACACTTAGTCACATTGCTTGCAAGGCTTGTTGTGATGTTGTATTACCGAGTGGGCCTTGAGATACCTCTCCGTCACACGGAGTAACAAATCTCAGTCTTGATCCACGCCAACCCAACAGACACCCTCGGAGATACTTGTAGAGCACCTTTGTAGTCACCCAGTTACGTTGCGACGTTTGATACACACAAGGTACTCCTCCGGTGTCAGTGAGTTTCATGATCTCATGGTCATAGGAACAGATACTTGACATGCAGAAATCTGTAGCAATAAATTGACATGATCATATGTTACATTTATAGTTTGGGTCTTGTCCATCACATCATTCTCCTAATTATGTGATCCCATTATCAATTGACATCTCATGTCCATGGCTAGGAAACCTTAACCATCTTTGATCAATGAGCTAGTCTATTAGAGGTATAGGAGGGACATGGTGTTGTCTATGTATCCACACATGTATCTGAGTTTCCGATCAATACAATTATAGCATGGATAATAAATGATTATCATGAACAAGGAAATATGATAATAACCAATTTATTATTGCCTCTAGGGCATATTTCTAATACTTAGACCTTCCCCGATTCATCGGTGTCAAGCCTAACATGGTTCTTCCCGACCATGTCCCTCTTATCATCTACATCAGCACCTCAATCCCCCGTCCTGCACTTTTTTGTTTTGAACTCGGCTGGGACCAAACCTCGGCCTGTCAGAGTGTGGTGCAATCTTCTTGGGCGACAACTCGACAACCCTCAAACGCTCCCCTATCCTTAGTCTGACCTCTCAAAAAATATCGGTTTGGTTTTCGATCGTGGTGAAAGTCACTTATCCCCCTCTCTATGTGGGAAATGGACTTCAAAATTGTAATAAACATTTTTGACATGATTGAACAAACTCGCTTTCTCTTAACCCGAACTTGCCCTGCATAGAGTAATTGTTAAAGTCCTTCACTACATTACCCGAGAAAAATATATTTATTAGCGGCTCCAGTCAAAAATTAAATCGGTTGTAGACGGGGATGAGAAATCTAGATTTTTCCATGCCTCCGCCTCTCACAGAGATCGTCACAACAAAATCTCCATGCTTCTGCATGATAACCAGGAGTTTACCTCGCATGATTCAAAAATGGAAATTCTCTCCCCCTTTACTTCCATTCTTGGACTCTCTCCTTCCACAACTTGGAATTTCTCGCTGCCAACTTATCGTATATTAATAGATCGTTTACTTTTCTCCTTCCAAAAGGAGATGCCCCCTACTCCCGACACTTTTTGCCCTATCTCGCTCCAAAACTGTCCTGCAAAAGGTCTCGCAAAGCTTCTCACAAATCGCCTCAAACATGTCATCCTCCTGCTCTATCACCCGGACCAAAATGGTTTACTTTCTGGGTGCACAATCTCAGGAAATTTCCTTTATGCCGCATATGTTCTCAATGTATGTGCGACAACCAAAGTCCCCATATTTGTGATTGAGCTAGATTTATCGAATCATTCGACTCATCTGCTGGCCCTCTCTCCTCTCTATTCTCGGGGCCAGGGGCTTCTTGGATAAATGGCTACTTTGGATTGACGCTTTACTTCATTCTAGAAAAACCACACATTCCTCCTAAATAGATCCCGAGGACCTTGGATCCAATGAAAAATGGTTTGAGACATGGTGACCCTCTCTCCCCTTTTCTCTTTATCATTGTTGCGGACGTTCTCCAACGAATGATTATCGACACCTATGATCACAACCTCCTTGCAAACCTTGTCACAAATTCCATGCACTGCCTGGTTCTGTAGTACACAGACAACACATTAATTAATATCACAGTTGATACTAATGCCTTAGCTCACCTCAAACACATTCTTGATGACTTCTCTCTTGCCACTGGTCTCTTCATCAACTTCCAAAAAACCATGTCAATCCGTATTAACGTCGACGCTGGCCTCGCCTCTCAAATCGCAAACACACTAGGCGCTGAAATTGTTGTTTTCCCACAAAAATATCTCGGCCTCCTTCTCTCCTCGCATAAAGTTCACCATTGGCTTTATAGCCAACCATAAACCGTTGCGATTTTTACCTAGGTGGGTGGCGTGACGTTTGGTTATCTCATGCTGGTCGCCTTGTCTGTCGGTTGTCCTGGATAGCCTCCCGACCTACTTCATGATGCATTTCTCTCTGACTATGAGTGTCCCCGAGGAGATTGACAAGCGTAGGCAATTTTTCTGGTCTAACAACGATTCCTTCTCTGGGCTAAGTGTCTGGTTTTGTGGGACCGAGTCTGTATGCCTAAGCTTGCTGCTGGTCTTGGGGTAAAAAACATGCGAGCATTTTTTTGCCTTACATTGAAATTTGCTTTCTAATTCTTGCATTCCTCTCTATTTCCTTGGAAGGATTGGGTCCTCAACCATTCTCCAATGCATATAGGAATAGGTAAAATGCCTCCTTCCTTGGTCATGCTATTTTCAGACACCTTAATTCTCTTCGTGATTTCGTGTCTGGCCGTTGGGGATGGCTCATCCACTTTTTCTGGTTAGATCGTTGGGTTCTCCCTCAAACCCTATGCATTGCTTTCCCGTTCTATTTACACACCATACACAACCTAATGCTCTAGTAGCCACTATTATAATGAATGGGTTTGATATGGGCTTGCGTAGCCGACTAACCTTAATTGCTTCCAATGAACTTGCTTCCTTGATATTTTTGCTGCATGATGTCAGTCCGTCCGTGGCCCCCGACACCAGGACCTTTTTTAATGGCGTCGGCTTCACCACCAAGGGCAGCTATGATGCGATGTATTCTCAGTTGGCTGACCCTACTCTTTCTCATATTTGTGACTCACGCGTCACTAGCCGAGTGAGGGTGTTCGGTTGGCGCTTGTACCTTGACCGACTCAACACACGGGCAAACCTTCAACCCAAGTCCATCATCCACTCTTCCGCCTGCCCTCGATGCGCGGCTATGCTCGAGGATCGAGCTCACCTATTCTTTCACTATGCGACAGCCCGTGCCATTTGGGATGCCATCGATCTCCATCCATGCTCTACCCCCTTCGCGGATCTGTGGACCTTGCATGGGCACTCGAGTCTCCCCGAGTTTATCCGGCCTTTTATTCTTCTCCTTATCATTTGGAAAATTTGGGACGCTCATAATGCAAAAACTTTTAGGAACTTAGATGTCTCTCCCCCATCAGGGGTATCATTGAGGATCTCACATTATGGTCTCACCACCTAAAAAATGGTGGAGGACAAAGTTCACGCCGGCTTGTGGCGGGACTTCTTGCCTCCGAGAGTAGCAAATCAAAGAATAAAGTGGTCTGACAAGTCTTGTTCAACCTTCATGGTGGGGCCCTTTATCCCTTGCCAGGCGATGGTGAGGATTCTGCCATAGATGGTGGAAAAGGTAGCTCGAGCGAGGTTGTTAGTTGCATGAGGATTATACTGCAATCTATTTTCTATTTTAAGGATCTCGTTTGTAGAAAAGGAGGACATGTATGTAATTTTGATTCATTTCATGGTCTTTCTTAGACTTCCTTTTTTTGGGCAGGAATTGTATAGGATTTATGTAGAAAACCCCCCTCCGTTAGAGGCCGTTGATTTGGAGGATCGTAATTGTATTGCTTTATGGTATTGATTCGTATCATCCATATTTCAAAGGAAAAGAAATGTTAGGTCAAACTCAGTGGGATACAAATCCTATAATATGAACCAAATGACATATCTTTTTCTACCCCATTCATAGGACTTGAGATACATTTCATCTTACTTACTATAATTCTCCTATTTTTATGACATTCCTGTCATATGAAATTTTGAACCAAATGAGGCCTTTGTGTTGTATTACTTTTGACTTTAATCTAACAGATACTCGGTTGGTCCCATTACCTTCTAAACAATGATATTTTTTGAGATTTAAATCAGGGACGGGTTCGGCCGACGTCACGAAGGTGACTCAAAGCCATTAGTGTTGTGAACTCTTGATGCCATGCTATAAGTTCTCAGCAGAATGTATCATATCTCCTTAATCACTGGATTAAAGACAATGTGTTTCACGAGAGTCAATACATGTGCATACACGTGGTACTCACTATGATGGCGATCTCGGTGCGTATTACCTCCATTGTATGTATCTGTGTAACTATTGCTTTGCATATCAGAATCAAATCCTGGCGGAGGCCTCATCTGGTCTCGCCAAAAGCAGGCAGTGGTATACGAGTATCAGGGATGATGATGCGGTGTTCTTTTACAGCAAATTATGCGTGTGGGTTGCCGTTTTCTATTTGCTTTTGTTTTTGAATGCTTTATTCATTATGTAATATCAGAAGAGTTTAAATTTTCCTGGCAAAATAAAAGAGAAAGAGAGCTTAAATTGCCAGTTCGTCACGGTACGAGAAGCTAGCTCATATGCAGGCTCAGGAAGATGGCCGAATTAGACATCATCTACATCCTGATTCCTAGCTAGCCAA
Organism: Hordeum marinum; assembly: GCA_022496015.1. Taxonomy (NCBI): domain Eukaryota; kingdom Viridiplantae; phylum Streptophyta; class Magnoliopsida; order Poales; family Poaceae; genus Hordeum; species Hordeum marinum. Next base: position 422,619,454 of record CM039676.1, read on the forward strand.
GCTAGATGATGAGCTAGAGTATCCTTCATCTCTTATTTCTTACTAGGCGCCATGGGCCTTGTACCATTTTTGTGTCGTTCTCTCTGGATTTGGGATTTTGGAGGTCCGTTGATTCCTTACTGCCGGATGGATGGGTTCTGTGAACCTAGGCTCCAAGTTGGGTGCTGCTCTTTCATGAGGCGAAGCCAATCAAACTATGCTAGCTACTTCCTTTTGCCGTCCATGGTTGCCACTTGACTACTTGAGACATAAATGATTCATGTAGTACGTGGACATTGGAAGCTTCGTAGCCGACATTAAATAGCTGCATATGATTCTCTCACCCTTTTAGTTGTTGAGATTTTGGATTCCTGTCGCAAACAAGCATGTCTCATCTTTTTTTTTTTGTATCTATATATTACTCCAATTTATTCTGAGGTTCTGAAGGAAAAAACAGCAATGTAAATATTTTGTTGGGCTGCTTTTTAGAGGCATATGCATGAAAGCCGGGAAACAATAGAGTGTTACGGTTTATAACAGACTTTATGATGGATGCATAGTTATTATGTACTCTCTCTAGTCCTTTTTGATACTCCGCATATAAGATTTGTTTGAAGTTAAATTTAATAATGTTTAATCATATTTATATGAAAATAGATCAATATTTACAATACTAAAGTTATACAATATAAAAATTAAATTCATGACGCATCTAAAGATATTGCTTTCATATTATTAATGTTTATTATTTTTACAAAGTTGATCAACTTTACAGAGTTTAACTTCAGACAAATCTTATATGCATACTATAAATGAGGGAGTACATCAAGAATGATAGAAATTATTTATATTGACCTTGCATAGCTAGTACGTTTGTCCCGTGCCTTTCCTATATGCTTAGAGCATCTACAGCCGGACCCCTTATATCCGTCTCATATGTCCTGGCAGGCCATTCGGTTACTGTTCGATCAGGAAAAATTGATTCAGACGGACTCCTCACATCCAGCCTAAATATGGGGCGGATATGGGGGTGCCTGGGCGCACCCGGGCACGCCCGCCTGACTACCCGTCCCACCACCGACCCCACCGCCACATTAGCCGGCCCCACCACCGACCCCACTAAATACCCGAATCCAACAAACCCTAAACATCCGACAGTTCACTCTCCGTCCACTCCACTTCCCCTCCCCCTCCCCACCCTCTGATTCGACGGCCGGCGACGGAAGCAGCTCCGATGAATCAAACATCGATGTGGAGGAGGTGGCCCACCGCATCGCGTTGAGATGGTTGATGTAGGACCAAGGCGGCCCCGGCAGCGGTGGATCTGCACCCTTCGAGCTCGTCGCACGCCGACGGAGCGTTTGCGACATCGCAGGCCCTTCCCACCCGATGCGCAGCTCCGGCCGCTCACCTCCACCACCCTCTGCTCCGGATGCGGTGCCCGGCCACCGCTGGGTCGTCGTGCAGCACCGGGGACGGGTTGCACGAGGATCCTGGAGTCCAAGGCGCGTGCAGCCCGTCGCGAGCGGCAGCGGGCGAGAGAGAGGGGGAAGGCGCTAGACGCGTGCCGTTTGAGCACAGGTGGACCCCGAGGACGCGCTCTTCGCGGGCATCTTTCGTCGCTCGCTGACGACGGCGGAGTCGGATGCACGCCGCCTCCGCCGTAAGAATGCCGACGCGCTCTGACTGGCAATCCAGCTATCGGAGCGAAAGAGGCGGCGGTGAAGGCGAAAGCGGCCCACCACACCGAGGAGCAGGCCCGCCTACTCTACAGGTTGTTCGGCATGCGCTACTTCGACGAGGACAACAACGACGCCTCTACCTCCGGCACCGATGACGACGACTCTCCACCGCACGCCAACGCCTACACGGAGGATGGACACAACTGTGCAGACGACTAGAAGGGAAAGGGGGCGGCGAGGAAATGGTGATTTCTTCCGCCCTTCCCCGTTTTGTTTGTATTTAATTTATGCTTCAGTAGTTTCTATTTTGAATTTACCGATGAACTCCGACGAACTATGATCCTTTTGTTCGGCGAAGCAATCCGATCAGATGGAAGATGTTGATCTATGTTTTATGTAGTGTTGCATGTGTTTGTATGGATATGATGGTTCGGATTTGAGGGATGCGGATGTGAAAGGTAAAAAATATGGCGCGTCCGATCAGTGCCCGCGGATGCGTCCGGACATGTCTGCGGGCATTTAAGGTACCGGTTTTGTCATACGTGAATGTAGATGCTCTTAGAGCATCTCCAACAAGCACCTAAAAACTGCTCCGCGCCCTAAAAGATTCCTTTTTTGGACGCCGGACAGCTCCGACAGACACTGCAAAACAGCACGCGCTAAAAAATTTTGGGCACGCGCACAAAAACATTATCGTACGCAGCATATTTTGGATGCCGGCTTGCGCGCGCTTCATAGTTTACACTGCGCGCTTTTGGGCGCCCTTTTTGAGCAACTGCTAAAGCAATGTTAGTCCGCACACAATAAAAATGCTATAGTGACGCGCTAAAACTTTTATTGGGCGCGAAATTTTTGTGCGAACGTTGAAGATGCTCTTACACATTCTTCCAAAGAATGCAGGCTTGGTATTTATATGCCTATATATATACCTAATTTCCACTTGCACCGTGGAACTGTATGGATGCATGCATATGCATATATATTCTACATATTTATATTCAAATTATATGGCTTAGGTTGGGGTTGGGACCATTGGACCGCACATTAGCAAAGGAGTCTATTCGCCCTTACCATGCGGTAACACAATATACTACTGGTGAGCGAGCTTGGAGAATACAACGTTGCACTAACCATCACATTGTGTTATCAAGTTAACAGCTCGCTCTAAACTAATGGCCCCGCATCACGGGCAGCGTCACCATTGTGACGTGGGCCAACTCGTCCACCCCCCATCCCCATCGCGCACTTGCCCCTACTCCTCATGAACTGCTATATATACCCCCTGCGCGCCAGCAGCAGAGCAACTCACACCAGTCACCACCAATCACCACCAGCACTACCTCTACAGGGCCAATCATCGGAGATAGCCCTAGCTAGCTAGCTGCTGGAGAGCCAGTGAGTGAGCTTTGGTAAGCGCAGGCATGGACGAGCTCTACGTCCAGTCACTGGTGCTGGCTGCGGTGGCGGTGGCGCTGCTGCAGGTGCTGAAGGTGTTCCTCAACCCTGTGAGGGAGAGGGCGCCGCCGGGGCCGTGGAAGCTGCCGGTGATCGGCAGCATGCACCACCTGGTGAACGTGCTCCCGCACCGCAAGCTGAGGGACCTGGCGGACGTGCACGGCCCGCTGATGATGCTGCAGCTCGGGCAGACGCCGCTGGTGGTGGTGTCGTCCAAGGAGACGGCGCGGCTGGTGCTCAAGACCCACGACACCAACTTCGCCACCCGGCCCAAGCTCCTCGCCGGCGAGATCGTTGGCTACGAGTGGGCCGACATCCTCTTCTCCCCCTCCGGCGACTACTGGCGCAAGCTCCGCCAGCTCTGCGCCGCCGAGATCCTCAGCCCCAAGCGCGTGCTCTCCTTCTGCCACATCAGGGAGGACGAGGTAATTAACTAACTGAACGTGGCAACAAAAAACGCCAGACTAATAAGTTGCAAGTACTACTAGTCAAGTTCAGTAGTACGTACACAGCTACACCTACACGTAGGGCCGAAAAGTCAAGTACGTAACACGAACCGTCACGTGAAAAAAATATCGGCACCGCAAGTACTTTGACATGTGTTAGTCTCATAGTCTGTGCGGAATTATTTCGATCAAGATGAGACTTGCGAATGAACACTGTTCGATTCGTGTTGACCCATGCATGCACACACACATGCAGGTGATGATGCGGGTGGAGCAGATTCGTGAGGCGGGGCCGTCGACGCCGGTGAACCTGAGCGTGATGTTCCACAGCGTGACCAACAGCATCGTGGCGCGGGCGGCGTTCGGGAAGAAGCGGAAGAACGCGGCCGAGTTCATGGCGGCCATCAAGTCCGGCGTGCGCCTGGCGAGCGGCTTCAACATCCCCGACCTCTTCCCGACGTGGACCACCATGCTCGCCACGATCACCGGCATGAAGCGCAGCCTCGAGGGCATCTACACCACGGTGGATGCCATCCTGGAGGAGATCATGGACGAGAGGAAGGCCGCCCGCGCCGAGAAGATCCAGGCCGGCGCCGAGAACGTGGACGAGAACCTGGTGGACGTGCTCATCGGGCTGCAGGAGAAGGGCGGCTTTGGGTTCCACCTGGACGACAGCAGGATCAAGGCCATCATCCTGGACATGTTCGCGGGCGGGACGGGGACGTCGGCGTCGGCCATGGAGTGGGGCATGTCGGAGCTGATGCGCAACCCGCGGGTGATGAAGAAGCTGCAGGGCCAGATCAGGGAGGCGTTCAAGGGAAAGGCGGCGGTGACGGAGGCGGACCTGCAGGCGAGCAACCTGCAGTACCTGAAGCTGGTGATCAAGGAGGCGCTCCGGCTGCACCCGCCGGCGCCGCTGCTGGTGCCCCGGGAGAGCATCGACCACTGCGAGATGGAGGGGTACACGGTCCCGGCCAAGTCCCGCGTGGTGATCAACGCGTGGGCCATCGGGCGGGACCCCAAGTACTGGGAGGCCGCCGAGGAGTTCCAGCCGGAGCGGTTCGAGGACGGCGCCGTGGACTTCACCGGCAGCAGCTACGAGTTCCTCCCGTTCGGCGCCGGCCGCAGGATGTGCCCCGGCTTCAACTACGGGCTGGCCAGCATGGAGCTGGCCCTCGTCGGCCTGCTCTACCACTTCGACTGGTCGCTGCCGGAGGGCGTGGTGGAGGTCGACATGGAGGAGGCCCCGGGCCTCGGCGTGCGCCGCCGCACCCCGCTGATGCTCCTCGCCACCCCCTTCGTCCCGGCCGCCGTCGCGTAGCCACGTTTGGCTGCATGCATGCATGCATACGCATGCTGGCTTCTCGTAGCGACCTATCATGATGCAATGGCCTATGTGGTGTGTGGAGTTCGGTGGTGTGTGTGTGTCACTCGGTCGTCCCCATCTACTATCTGCTACCCACGCGCGCCGTGGTAGCAGTAGGATGTGTATCATTTGAGTACGTTTTTTTTTTTGAGATACATTTCAGTACGTTGCTTGTGTTGATGTGTGTGGTGTACATGCGTCACCTGCAGTGTAACCATGGAGGCCGTAATAATTGAGGCCGATCGATCCTCCGCCCGTGATCGAATGATTGGATTGTTATCGCTCTCATATGTGAGTTGAGTACGTAGCTAGTAGCTACGTTGATTGTATGAATTGCTTCAGTTGAGTAATGCAAATTTTCACCTGTAAAAAAAAAGTACGTACAACTACTGTTTGATGCTCATTTTGAGACTTTATCTTGTTCCTCATTTTGTCCTGCCGGGGTCACATCGCATGTGTCACAGCATTATTAACCTGGCCGGCAACGAGATAATTAATTGTCAAACGACTGAATAAATCGACTGAGTTTGTAAAATATAGTATATCTGGAAAATAGGTGGCCTCATTATTCCAAGGTGTTTGTACTAACTAGTACTCCGTCCGTTCACAAATATAACATATTTTGAATAATTTATATTATGGACTACATGCTGAAATGAATGAACAAACACATTAAACTTGTCTCTATATACATTCAATTCAGAAGAGAAAATAGAACAGCTTATATTTCTGAATGGAGGGACTGGCAAAATTATAGCATTGCACTGTCAAAAATTACTTTATTTCCGTAAAATTGCCTCAGGCAGCCATGCGCTAGCTCGAGCTCTTCATGGAGTACAAACTGACGTTGAAAGGATCCATGGCGTGTCACGCCTAGTTCACCCTATACACGGTTTCTGCCTTTGCAAACAAGATAAAAAAATTGTTTTTTTTATATGTTATGTCACTTGATAGAGACTTGATAAATCTCAGTCAACTGGAACCTAACCACACTCAAAAAAAATTTATGCATTAGGCGAGTTCGTTGCCAAAGAAAACCGATAACTTGCGAGGAGTTGAATGTTGTGGATGTGGGTGCGGGGCTGGGTTGCATGACGGTGACCTTGGTGAGGTACATACGTGTAATATTTCACGAAGTGACCATATCACCATGACTCCATGATCATATGGTCGTATGCTCAGAAAATTCTGATACATCACCTAGTATTCATCCACCACAGTGCTCGATTTGTCGTTTTAATCAAACTGATAAGAACCTTCGTACTGACACTGACATAGACGCTGCACTGTGAGAACTAATCAGTTCACGTGCGCTTGGATCAAAACTGGGACATCTAGTACACGTACGAACAGAAAGCCGCACATGTACAAACAGACCGATTCTCCCTTGTTGCAACGGCCTACCGCGTGCTGTAGCTTTCACCCCATTTATTCTTGACACATTCATCTTAGCTGAAAGTAACTAGGAGTACGATGAGAAACATAGGGTCGACCGGGGAATCAACATGCATGCAGACGTGGGCACATGGAGAGGTACAGCCCTGGCTACCTAGTTCAGTCATGGACCCTGCGTGCATGCAGCTGGAGCAGGACAATCACGAGGATGCATGGCCAGCAAGAGTAGGAAAATCATGCAGCATGGCCACATGGGCACATGGATACACAAAGTGCCACAAATACCTGGGTGTTACACTGTTGCTGTGGGATTTTGGCTTTTTGCCTACGTATGATTGACATGATATTCGCCTCTTTCAAGGATACAAGACACCGTCTACTTTTGTATGTGTTGGGCATACCGGCTAGAGTACCTAGACCACTCAACCTTGTTTTCAACGTCTGGACAGACTATCCGATCATTGATTAGTCACAAAAAATCGACTTAGTCGCACACTTAAAACGGGCCTCATACACCCGGCCTGATCGGCACCCTCATATCCAATCCAAATATGGAGCAGATATGAGGGAGCCCGGGCATGCCCGCCTGATCCGTATTGGCCTATGCTGACCCGTATGGACCCCACATATATTCGTCCCCATCCGCTCGCCGGACCAATTCCTAGTCACTTCACTCCACTTTCCTCCACTCCCATCCGCCACCTAAGCTCACCTCCGGCGATCTCCAACCTTCTCTGTCATGGCTAGCAGCAGATCCGAGTCCTTCACCTACAGATCCGTCAACCACGAGCTCATCCGACGCGCCCCGAGTAGGGGATAGTCGTCCGGCTTGCGCTTCGCCGCTCCTAGGAGGGGGCGCCCGATGATAGCGCTCGGACTCGCAATGCTGAGAATCAATTGCATCGGCACAACTGGTGCTTGGATCCCACGTCACTGCCTCACCGGAGGCGGTACGGTCCGTCTAGCATCCGAACACCGTGACGGAAGCACAACCCCTTTGCTGGCGCACCGAGTATGAAGCATGGCTGTCCTCGGACGAAAACATGGCGCGGTGTGCCTGCCATGCGAGGCAGCGAGCGCGGGAGGCGGCGAAGGCCCTCACGGCTGTAGACATTGGATAGGCGGAGTCACACTCTCTGGTGCCCCGTCAAATGCACGGGTGCGGCCGCCGCAACCGCATCATGGTGGACATCGGCTCCCCCCAGAAAGGATCCGTCATCGACCTTAGGTCCACCGACACCGTCTGGGTACGGGCTCCGACGAGGAAGAGTAGGGCATGGGAGACCACGGGAGCTTGACTACCGTGAGCCGGCTAGTGTCCCATGTCCTACTCTGCCTCGCTAGCGGACAGACTAACACTACGAGAGGCGCAGCTAGTCGCCGAACATGGGCGCGGCGGAGCCGGACGGACTCCGCTTGTATTAGGTTTACGTTGCATGTAATAATATGGATTTAAGGTTTCTAATTTGAGGGAACTGGTTGTAGAATGCATTATTTAAGGCGTGTCCGGTCACTTTCCGCGGACGCATCCGCAGGTGTTTGAGGGGTTGAATTTGCAAATTGCCGTTGTAGATGCTCTTACAAACCACGCCCAAGTGGTCTGAAATCATTTTCTTAACACTGTATTCTACAGCTTGATTCATCGAAAGGGGTAGAAGAGAATTGTTCGATTAACTAATGAAAATCCAGATGAAAATATAGGAAGCTCTAGCCGATCTACCCACAAGACCTGCACACATCGCTTAAGAGAGTTCCACTCTGAAATCTTGATTTAGACCGGTAAGTAAATAGAAGGAACCCTAGTTACTCGTTGGGTCGATCTTAGGTGGACGTAAGGGACATTGTTACTATTTTCGCTTGCGAAAAAAGCCACAATCGGCTAACCATAAAACAAGATGTCTTAGGTGGACGTAATTCGATCTTTTTTCGCAAGCGAACATATCTAGTAATTCCTATAGTCTATATTTGGTACACCCAGAGCGCGACATGTCTAATGATACCAACATCTAAATAATACAGTGCTATCGATTCAACTGTCTTGTCGGAGTATAAACGATAACTAAAAATCCAGATATTTGGCACAGATGCAACATGTCATAGTATACTTGCACCTAAACAAGTAAAAGAAAAGAACATTTTGAAAAAGAATAGGAAAAGAGGTATAGTAGTATTCACAGTATATCCTGAAAATGTGTATATGCATTGCATTTTCATAGAACCAGGTATATATACATCCTGTTTTTATTTTATTTGTCTCCTGTTTGTTTGAATATTGTAAAATTAGCTCATCGTGCCATACTTTAGGGCAGCTTCAATGCCTACCCTTAAACCGTCTGCATATGTTCGAACCGTGCTGTCCGGATGTATTGTGCCATACATCGACCGCATACGTCCGGACCGTGTTGTCCATAAGTGTTGTGCCATTAAATGCGGGCCTGTATCGGTCCGCCAAACATTTCTAGTGCGATTTATGTCCATGTTGTAGTGTTCCCGTCGACGTTGTCCATGGCGATCACCACGCTCGATAGGTGTTCGGTGAAATGCCAGCGAGCTTATTTTTGAACGTCATGTCGTTTTTCAGAGTACGAAGGATGACGGGGTACTCGACCATGAATGATGAGTTATTGTGTGATGTGTGGTTGGTCGTATCCATAGATTTCATAGGCATGAGCAGAGAGAGAGTCCCTTCTCACTAGTAGAAAACAGGGCATTAGTCCCGGTTGGGAAGGGCCTTTAGTCCCGGTTTCCCAACCGGGACTAAGGTATAGAGACTAAAGTCCCCCGGCCTTTAGTCCCCGTTGGCCATGACCTGAGACTAAATCCCTGCCACGTGGTCGACAGCGTGCGCCGTGGGATGGGGACCTTTAGTCCTGGTTGGTGACACCAACCGAGACTAAAGATTTAGGAGGTTCAGGGTTTAGGTATTTTGGTTTTATTGTTTATTTTTCATTTTCATTTTGTGTTTTCCATTTAATTATTTTTCATTTCAAACATATTTTACACTACTACATGCCCACACGTTATGCATATATAATAGAATTTCTCGTAGAAGCAATCATATATCATAGAATTTCTCGTACCCCCATATGCATACACACACATATATATACAATTTGGTATATATAATTTCTCATACAATTTGTAGATCATTACATGCAGGCATTAGATGAAATGATATTCTCCATCTGGAGATATGACATGCTCAAGCAAAAATCCCGCAATTTCCTCTTGAGTTGCTCGTATGCGGTCCTTTGGTAGGAGCTGATCCCGCATCTACGTCATCTATATATAAAGAAGGAGATCAATATGAATATGCATGTTAGTTGTGTGTATATGTATTAGATCATGATGAAAAACATGAATGGTGTTTACGTACCCAAAGACCTCTTGCAGTTTTGCTCCTTTCGGTCATAAAGCGAATGTTCTTGCAGACGTAATATGCACATAAATTAGCCCCCTGTGCCTGCCTCATACACTTTAAGAGAACAAAATTCAATCAGATAATAATGACGCATGACAATGATACTGAAACTAGAATTAAAGAGATGCGCGGACGTAGCTAGTACTACTTAATTACCCTGGGCTTTCGCCATTTCAGCTCTGGTTTCCATTCACCGGTGACCTCTTTGATGAAACATTTCCAAACCCCGCGAGCAACAAATACAAGCTTATGAATTGTTCAGGGTCTTACTTAGCGAGTCCAGTACTTCAACAGTTCCATAGTCAACTCTAATGATTAGCCGGATCCAGTGGAAGCAGTTGCTCACACGATTTGTATAAGCGGGCATGCATAACTTGTTGGGGAACGTCGCATGCGAAACAAAAATTTTCCTACGCACACGCAAACCTATCCATGATGATGAGAATCTACGAGAGGGAGAGTGGATCTACGTACCCTTGTAGATCGCTAAGCGGGAAGCGTTAAGAAACGCGGTTGGTGTAGTCGAACTTCTTCGCGATCCAAATCGCCGAGCGTCCCGCGATCCAATCACGAACCGTCCCGCGAACACATCATGATCCGTCCCGTGAACTCATCACGATCCGTCTCACGATCTTGATCACGATCTGTCCCGCGAACTCATCACGATCCGTTCCGTGATCACATCACGAACCGTCTCGCGATCTCGATCACGGTCCTTCCGATCTAGCGCCGAACGGACGGCACCTCCGCGTTCAGCACACGTGCAGCTTGATGACGATCTCCACCGTCTCGATCCAGCGAGAGGAGGTGGAGAGGAGAGAGAGTTCACCGGCAGCGTGACGGCGCTCCGGTGATGGTGGTGGAGCAATTTCGGCAGGGCTTCGCCTAAGCGCTGCGGAACTACGATCTAGAGGAGAAACTATGCACCGGTGGAACGGGTAGCACGTGGCTAGAAATTCTGTCCAAAAACCACCCAATCCACTAGTATATATAGGAGGAGAGGAGAGGAGAGGCAGCCAAGGCCTTTGGGTCGGCCGAAATAGGAGGTGGGAGCAATCCTACTTCACCTCCAATCCTAGTTGGAGTAGGATTGCCTCCTATTGGCTGATTTTCCACTTTTTGCTTTAGGACTTTCTCTCCTGCGCCATGGGCCTTTGTGGCTGTTTTCCCAGCCCACTAAGGGCTGGTTATTATTCTCCCACAGCCCATGGACCTCTTGGGGTCGAAATACCCCTCCCGGAGGCCTCCCGGTACACTACCGGCACTCCCGGTACACTACCGACACTCTCGGTACACTACCGATGAGCCCGAAACTTTTCCGAAAACCAAACTGGGACTTCCTATATATGAATCTTTACCTCCGGACCATTTCGGAGATCCTCATGACGTCCGGGATCTCATCCGGTATTCCGAACAAACTTCGGTCACCACCATACATAACTCTACACTACCGAGACGTCACCAAACCTTAAGTGTGCAGACCCTGCGGGTTCGAGAACTATGTAGACATGACCGAGACACCTCTACGGTCAATAACCAATGGCGGGACCTGGACGTCCACATTGGTTCCTACATATTCTACAAAGATCTTTATCGGTCGAACCTCTATGTCAAGGATTCAGTTAATCCCGTATAACGTTCCCATTGTTCTTCGGTATGTTACTTGCCCGAGATTCGATCGTCGGTATCTCCATACCTAGTTCAACCTCGTTACCGGCAAGTCTCTTTACTCGTTCTGTAATACAAGATCCCGCAACTAACAATTAGTCACATTGCTTGCAAGGCTTATTGTGATGTTGCATTACCGAGTGGGCCCCGAGATACCTCTCCGTCACACGGAGTAACAAAACCCAGTCTCGATCCATGCCAACTCAACAGACACCATCGAAGATACCTGTAGAGCACCTTTATAGTCACCCAGTTACGTTGCGACGTTTGATACACACAAGGCACTCCTCCGATATCTGTGAGTTGCATGATCTCATGGTCATAGGAACATATACTTGACATGCAGAAAACAGTAGCAATAAACTGACACGATCATATGCTATGTTTGTAGTTTGGGTCTTATCCATCACATCATTCTCCTAATGATGTGATCCCGTTATCAAATGACATCTCATGTCCATGGCTAGGAAACCTTAACCATCCTTTGATCAACGAGCTAGTCCATTAGAGGCATACTAGGGACATGGTTTTGTCTATGTATCCACACATGCATTTAAGTCTCCGATCAATACAATTATAGCATGGATAATAAACGATTATCATGAACGAGGAAATATGATAATAACTAATTTATTATTGCCTCTAGGGCATATTTCCAACAGTCTCCCACTTGCACTAGAGTCAATAATGTAGTTCACATCACCATGTGATTCGCATTGTTATGAATCTAACACCCAATGAGTTTTGGGGATCGATCATGCTTTGCATGTGAGAGAGGTCTTATAGTCAATGGGTCTGCGATATTCAGATCCGTGTGTACTTTGCAAATCTCTATGTCAAACCGTAAACACTGCTACCATACTCCACTTGGTACTATTTCCAAATGGCTGCTCCTCTATACGTATCCAGATTGCTACTACCAGTCATCCGGATAGGTGTTAAAGCTTGCATCGACGTAACTCTTTACGACGAACTCTTTATCACCTCCATAATCAAGAAACATTTCCTTAGTCCTCTGGTTACTAAGGATAATTCCGACCGCTGTCCAGTGATCCACTCCTGGACCACTCTTGTACCCCTTGACAGACTCATGGCAAGGCACACATAGGTCGGTACACAGCATGGAATAATATAGAGCCTATGGCTAAGGCATAGGGGACGACATTTGTCCTTTCTCTTTCTTCTGCCGTTGTCGAGCTTTGAGTCTCACTCAACTTCACACCTTACAAATCAGACGAGAACTATTTCTCTGGCTGATCCATTTTGAACTCTTTCAAAATCTTGTCAAGGTATGCACTCATTGAAAGTCTCATCAAGCATCTTGATCTATCTCTATAGATTTTGATGCTCAACAATTAGGTAGCTTTATCCAGGTCTTCCTTTGAAAAACACTTTTCAAACAACCTTTTATGCCTTCCAGAAATTCTACATTATTTCCGATCAACAATATGTCAACCACATATACTTATCAGAAACTCTAGAGTGCTCCCACTCACTTTATTGCAAATACAAGTTTCTCGTAAACTTTGTATAAACTACAGAAACTTTGATCACCTCATCAAAGTGTATATTCCAACTCCGAGATGCTTGCTTCAGTCCATAGAAGGATCACTGAAGCTTGCTCATCTTTTAGCATCCTTAGGACTAACAAAACCTTCTTGTTGTATCACATACAACCTTTCCTTAAGTAAACCGTTAAGGAAACGATGTTTTGACATCCATCTGCCAGATTTCATAATTGAAAATGCAGCAACTGCTAACATAATTCCAACAGACTTTTAGCATCGCTACGAGTGAGAAAGCCTCATCGCAGTCAACTCCTTGAACTTGTCACAAACAACTTTGCAACAAGTCGAGCTTTACAAATGGTGACATTCACCATCAGTGTGTGTCTTCATTCTAAAGGTCCATTTGTACTCAACGACCTGCCGTCTAACGAGAAAGTCTACCAAAGTCGATACTTGGTTTTCATACATGGATCCTATCTCGGATTTCATGGCCTCTAACCATTCGTCACAATCCGGGCCCATCATCGCTTCTCCATACTCGTAGGTTCATCGTTGTCCAACAACATGACCTCCAAGACAGAGTTGTCGTACCGCTCAGGAGCAGTACACATCCTTGTCAACCTACGAAGTTCAATAGTAACTTGATCCTGAAGCTTCATGATCATCATCATTAACTTCCTCTTCAACTAACGTAGGCTTCACAGAAACATCTTTCTGCGTTGCGCTACTCTCTGGTTGAACAAAGGTTTAACAACCTCATCAAGTTCTATCTTCCTCCCACTCAATTCTTTCGAGAGAAACATTTCCTCGAGAAAGGATCCGTTTAAGCAACAAACACTTTGCACTTAGATCTGAGATAGAAGGTTCACCCAGCTGATCTTAGGGTATTTCTATGAAGATGCATTTGTCCGCCTTGGGTTCGACCTCATTAGGTGAAAACATTTTCCACACAAGCGTCGCAGCCCCAAACATTAAGAAATGATAGGTTAGGTTTCTATCAAACCATAATTCACGCGGTGTCACCTCAACGGATTTAGATGGTGCCCTTTTTAAAGTGAATGTAGTTGTCTCTAATGCATAACCCCAAAATTATAGTAGTAAAACGACAAGAGACATCATAGCACGCACCATGTCCAATAGAGCATAACTATGATGTTCGGACACACCATCACACTATGGTGTTCCAGGTGGCGTTTAGTTGTGAAACAACTTTCACATTGTCTTAAGTTGTATGCCAAACTCGTGACTCAGATATTCACCTCCACGATCATATCGCAGTCATTTTTATCTTCTTGTCACGATGATCTTTAAACTTCACTCTGAATTTGCTTGAACCTTTCAAACGATTTAGACTTGTGTTTCATTAAGTAAATATACACTATATCTACTCAAATCATCAGTGAAGCTAAGAAAATAACGATATCCACTGCACGCTACAAGACTCACTAGATTGCATACATCAACATGTATCATTTCCAATGAATTACTTGCCCGCTCCATCCAACGGGGTCCTTTAGTCATCTTGCCCAAGAGGCATGGTTCGCATGTCTCAACCGATTTGAAATCGAATGAGTCCAAATATCCATCACCATGGAGTTTCTTCATGCGCTTTATACCAATATGACATTTTGTGGCAGTGCCACAAGTATGTGGTACTATCATTATTTAAATTTGTATCTTTTGACATCAATGTTATGAACATGTGTATTACTACGATCAAGATTTCAACAAATCATTCTCACTGGGTGCATGACCATTGAAGGTATTATTCATGTAACCAGAATAACTATTATTCTCTGACTTAAATGAATAACCGTATTGCAACAAACATGATCTAATCATGTTCATGCTCAACGCAAAACACCAAATAACATTTATTTAGGTTCGTCACTAATCCTGAAGGTAGAGAGAGCGTGCGATGTTGATCACATCAACCTTGGAAACATTTCCAACACACATCGTCACCTCACCCTTAGCTAGTTCTCCCTTTATTCCGTAGCTTTTATTTCGAGTTACTAACATTTAGCAACCGAACCGGTATCCAATACCCAGGTGCTACTAGGAGTACTAGCAAGGTACACATCAATAACTCGTATATCAAATATACTTCTGTCGATGTTGCCAGCCTTCTTATCTACCAAGTATCTAGGGTTGTTCTGCTTCAGCGACCTCTCACCTCATAATAGAAGCACTTAGTCTCGGGTTTGAGTTCAACTTTGGGTTGCTTCACTAGAGCAGCATCTGACTTGCTATCCATGAAGTTTCCCTCCTTGCTCTTGCCCTTTTCGAAACTAGTGGTTTGATTAACCATCAACACTTGACGCTCCTTTTTGATTTCTACCTTCGCGGTGTCAAACATCGCGAACAGCTCAGGGATCAATACTTCTATCCCTGGTGTATTATAGTTCATCACTAAGTTCTAGTAGCTTTAGTGACAGTGACTTGGAGAACTATATCAATCACTATCTTATCTGGAAGATCAACTCCCACTTGATTCAAGTGATTGTAGTACCCAGACAATCTGAGTACATGCTCAATGATTGAGCTATTCTCCTTCATCTTACAGGCAAAGAATCTTGTTGGAGATCTCATATCTCGCAACACAGGCACGAGCCTGAGATCACAATCTCTGCTCCTAGAACATCTCATATGTTCCGTGACGTTCAAAACGTTTCGGAGCCTCAATTCTAAGCCGTAATGCATGATGCACTAAACTATCAAGTAGTCATCGAAACGTGCCTGTCAGATGTTCACAACATCTATAGACGATGCTAGAGGGGGTGGCACACCGAGCGGTGCATTAAGGACATAAGCCTTCTGTGCAGCAATGAGGACAATCCTCAGATCACGGACCCAGTCCGCAATATTGCTACCAACATCTTTCAACTCTATTTCTCTAGGAACATATAAAAATTTAAGGGAGCTACAGCGCGAGCTAGTAATCTACAACATAATTTGCAAAGACACTTTGACTATGTTCATGATAATGAGTTCAATTAATCATATTACTTAAGAACTCCCACTCAAATTGACATCCCTCCGATCATTCGAGTGATACATGATCCAAATTCACCAACTCAAGTCCGATCATCACGTGAGTTGAGGTGGCTGCAATGGTGAACATCATCATGTTGATCATATCTACTATATGACTCATGTTCGACCTTTCGGTCTCTTGTGTTCCGAGGCCATGTCTGTACATGCTAGGCTCGTCAAGTTTAACCCGAGTGTTCTGCATGTGCAACACTGGCTTGCACCCGTTGTATGTGAACGTAGAGTCTATCACACCCGATCATCACGTGGTGTCTCAACACGACGAACTTTCGCAACGGTGCACACTCAGGGAGAACACAATTTATCTTGAAATTAAGTGAGGGATCACCTTATAATGCTACCGCCGTCCTAAGCAAAACAAGGTGCATAAAAAGGATTAACATCACATGCAAATCATAAGTGACATGATATGGCCATGAACTTGTGCTTTTGATCTCCATCTAGAAAGCACCGGCATGATCTCCATCGTCACCGGCACGACACCATGATCTCCATCATCTTGATCTCCATCAACGTGTCGCCATCGGGGTTGTCACGCCCTACATGCTTCTACTACTATTGCTACCGTAGCGATAAACTAAAGCATTACATAGCGCTTAATGATTGACACGCAGGTCATACAATAATTAAAGACAACCCTATGGCTCCTGCCGGTTGCCGTATTCAACGACATGCAAGTCGTGAAATTCTATACATCACATGATCATCTCATACATCACATATATCTCATCATGTAATTGGCCATATCACATCACAACATACCCTGCAAAAACAAGTTAGACGTCCTCTAATTGTTGTTGCATGTTTTACGTGGCTTCTACGGGTATCTAGCAAGAACGATTCTCACCTACGCATAAACCACAACGGTGATACATAGATTGCTTTTCAACCTTCTCAAGGACCGCCTTTGTCGAATCCGATCCAACTAAAGTGAGAGAAACTGTCACCCGCAAGCCATCTAGGCAACAAGTTGCGTCGAGGGAACCGGTCTCTCGTAAGCGTACGAGTAATGTTGGTCCGGGCTGCTTCATCTCACAATCCCGCTGAACCAAAATACGACCAAGGGAGGAAGCAATCTAAGCATCAACGCCCACAAACCTTTTGTGTTCTACTCGAGATCTCATCGAACCATCAACCTAGCTCATGATGCCACTGTTGGGGAACGTCGCATGGGAAACAAAAAATTCCCTACGCACACGCAAACCTATCCATGGTGATGAGCATCTACGAGAGGGAGAGTGGATCTACATACCCTTGTAGATCGCTAAGCGGGAAGCGTTAAGAAACGCGGTTGGTGTAGTCGAACTTCTTCGCGATCCAAATCGCCGAGCGTCCCGCGATCCAATCACGAATCGTCCCGCGAACACATCATGATCCATCCCGTGAACTCATCACGATCCGTCTCACGATCTTGATCACGATCTGTCCCGCGAACTCATCACGATCCGTTCTGTGATCACATCACGAACCGTCTCGCTATCTCGATCACGGTCCTTCCGATCTAGCGCCGAACGGACGGCACCTCCGCGTTCAGCACACGTGCAACTTGATGACGATCTCCACCGTCTCGATCCAGCGAGAGGAGGTGGAGAGGAGAGAGAGTTCACCAGCAGCGTGACGGCGCTCCGGTGATGGTGGTGGAGCAATTCCGGCAGGGCTTCGCCTAAGCGCTGCGGAACTACGATCTAGAGGAGAAACTATGCACCGGTGGAACGGGTAGTACGTGGCCAGAAATTCTGTCCAAAAACCACCCAATCCACTAGTATATATAGGAGGAGAGGAGAGGAGAGATAGCCAAGGCCTTTGGGTCGGCCGAAATAGGAGGTGGGAGCAATCCTACTTCACCTCCAATCCTAGTTGGAGTAGGATTGCCTCCTATTGGCTGATTTTCCACTTTTTGCTTTAGGACTTTCTCTCCTGAGTCATGGGCCTTTGTGGCTGTTTTCCCAGACCACTAAGGGCTGGTTATTATTCTCCCACAGCCCATGGACCTCTTGGGGTCGAAATACCCCTCCCGGAGGCCTCCCGGTACACTACCGGCACTCCCGGTACACTACCGATGAGCCCGAAACTTTTCCGGAAACCAAACTGGGACTTCCTATATATGAATCTTTACCTCCGGACCATTCTGGAGCTCCTCATGACGTCCGGGATCTCATTCGGGACTCCGAACAAACTTTGGTCACCACCATACATAACTCTACACTACCGAAACGTCACCGAACCTTAAGTATGCAGACCCTGCGGGTTCGAGAACTATGTAGACATGACCGAGACACCTCTACGGTCAATAACCAATGGCGGGACCTGGACGTCCACATTAGTTCCTACATATTCTATGAAGATCTTTATCGGTCGAACCTCTATGTCAAGGATTCAGTTAATCTCGTATAACGTTCCCTTTGTTCTTCGGTATGTTACTTGCCCGAGATTCGATCGTCGGTATCTCCATACCTAGTTCAACCTCATTACCGGCAAGTCTCTTTACTCGTTCTGTAATACAAGATCCTGCAACTAACAATTAGTCACATTGCTTGCAAGGCTTATTGTGATGTTGCATTACCGAGTGGGCCCCGAGATACCTCTCCGTCACACGGAGTAACAAAACCCAGTCTCGATCCATGCCAACTCAACAGACACCATCGAAGACACCTGTAGAGCACCTTTATAGTCACCCAGTTACGTTGCGACGTTTGATACACACAAGGCACTCCTCCGATATCTGTGAGTTGCATGATCTCATGGTCATAGGAACATATACTTGACATGCAGAAAACAGTAGCAATAAACTGACACGATCATATGCTATGTTTGTAGTTTGGGTCTTATCCATCACATCATTCTCCTAATGATGTGATCCCGTTATCAAATGACATCTCATGTCCATGGCTAGGAAACCTTAACCATCCTTTGATCAACGAGCTAGTCCATTAGAGGCATACTAGGGACATGGTTTTGTCTATGTATCCACACATGCATTTAAGTCTCCGATCAATACAATTATAGCATGGATAATAAACGATTATCATGAACAAGGAAATATGATAATAACTAATTTATTATTGCCTCTAGGGCATATTTCCAACATAACTCATCAACTATACTTAACATCGAGTATATATATATATATATAAGCAAAAATAGAATTTGTAGTACAAGACAGTAACACTCTGGTTTTTAGGGTGGGTTCTGGTTTGGTATTTAGGGCTTTCAAAAACTTTAGAAGCATTTTCTCTATGTTTTTAGGGTGGGTTCTTAACACTTCTTCATTAACGGTATTTGGATCAATGAACCCAATACCATAGACTCCATCTCTTTACAATTCAAAACTCTTCATTCTGCATAATACCACACAAAAGAATATAGTCTGTATAATTACAGGCAATGAACGAGACCAGCTAGAGACTTTAATTATAGAAATAAATCGCTTATGAACAATAGCAACTGACGAGAGATTTGTCGAGTGCGGCTTGATTGAATAAATGCAAACATTCTTCATTTTTAATCCACAAATCTTTTTCGGATGTAATGCTCTTTCTTGACTTTCACCATGTGGCTCTGTCGCCCGACCTTTACTTCTCTCATGTACCAGTCATGCAAGTTGTGCATTTGCGTTGGTAGAAGTTTCTCCTCGTCAGGACTGACCAGAGGGTTCCCAAGGACATATTTCCATACTAGTTCCTTCGGATCCATCGGTGGAAATTCCTCGATCTCTAGGATTTGTTTAGCGGTGATACCCAGCAATCTAGCATTCTCTCTATCAGCGTCGGTTATTATCACCTTATTCGTACTCACCTTGAGCGGGGTGCTCAATTGGACTGCCTGTTCTTCGAGCTGGGGCACAGTTTTCCCACATTTACTACTACCGCTCGACTTCTGTTTTTTTGGGAATGATAGGACTTTCTAATACATCGTTCATAGTCTGATAGCATCCTTTTCTCTTCTGGTTTAGCTACATCCACAAAGTGTTGTAGGACGTCCTAAGGTACTTTCTCCTTTGGCGGCGGGGCGGATCCAAAATGGGCTCGCACCTCGAAAGTCATTTGTTCCTGAGTTTCCTCGTCAGTCTTCTCGTCAGCTAACTTGTTTTTGACTGGAGGCTCGGGTTTCTTATTTTGTGCTCTCTTCCGCTTTCGACTCGGTGGATATCGATATCGTGGACTCGCGCTAGGCTCCGTCTCGGGGTGGGATGAATTAGGCTGACGCGACGGAGATCGATATGGCGGACTCGCCCTGCGCTCCGTCTCGAGGTGGCTTGGAGTCTGCTGATGCGGCGGACTCGCCCTACGCTATGTCTCGGGGTGGGTTGGAGTCTGCTGACGCGGTGGACTTGGAGGAGGAGTTGGTGGGCTTGGCACTGAGTTTGAAAACATGATGCATTCCTTTTCCCACACAATGATACCACATATGGCTTCTCCTAGTGTCTGCTGCCCTTGACCTCCATGGTAGTCAAGATCTAGTGATTCATATCCCGACTAAACTTCATCCTCCACGACAGGAGCGTAGCCAGGTGGAATCGGATTGCCGTGGAGGAGTTCTTCAGGTGCATTCGGTAAAGCAAAGTCGTGCACCACCTTCATGGATATGTTCTTGAGTTTCATGTGTAGCTCACAAGGTGTCGACCCTAGGATATCATCCACGGTGTAGCTAGACAACAGTGCATCATCGACCGGGACCCTCATGGAACCTGCACTGATTTTCGGCATAGATGATGGAATGGTACCATCCAATGTTGGATCTTGTAGCTCATGTTGGTGCGACAAGCTTTGCTGGCTAAGTTTGTTGATTTGCTCCTGCTACATGTTATATTTGCGTTCCAAGTCCTAAATCCGATCTACTTCATGTTTCTTCTTTCTGTCACGGCTTCTGTAACTGTTGTTCCAATCCACAAACCCCAGAAGCCACGGAACCATGCCTTTGCCTCGTGTTCGTCCCAGGTGTTCATGATTCCTGAGGGCGCGTGAAAGCTCGTCGTTCTGTCTCTCGGGCTGGTACACACCCGCTTGAGCTTCTTCTATTGCTTTCAATAACTCGTGTGTGGCTTCTTTAAGACTTGCCTGTTCAAGAACCTCCCTTGTCTTTGGGTCCAACTTTCCCCCAAATGCATAAAACCAAGTCCTGCACCTCTCGGGCCAAGTCTCTGTTTGTGGAGTGACCCCTGCAACCTTCATGTTTATCTCGGATTCATCCCACTTAGCCAACCCAGACTTGTAGCCACCTGGCCCCAGATGATGGTGCCATGTTTGTTTTTCAACATTCTTGTTTATTCTTGATAGTTCCTTAGCTGCTTGTGATTCCTTGAACTTCACAAATCCGTCCCAGTCATCTTGTAACTTTACATGTTCTCCTTTGAATTTTGGAGTCTTCTTTCCGTCTTTCACGTAATTATTCCATAATATTTTCTTCCAAGTCTGGAACTGTGTGGCCATCTTCTTAAGAGCACACTTCTTGACTTTCTCCCGTTGGACATCTGTGAGACCCTCTAGTAGGGTGAAATGTTTCATGAGCCCCTCAAAAATCAGATTTTTTGCTCTTTCCCTAACAAAAGAAACTTCAGGATCTTTTCGCTGATTCCTTTCTTAAACAGTGATCGGGGTTTCATCCCTAACGATAAATCCGTATTGACGTATAAATTTGTCCGCATTCTGTTTAGGAGCAATCGGTTTGCCATCTTCTATGATTTGATCGATGATGTACTTTACGCTTTCTTTTGACATGTCTGTCTTGTCCTCCACTTCCACGATGTTTCTTTTCTCAGAAAGAACTATGTGGCGCTTTGGCTCATCGTATGATGTGTCCGCTTTCTTATCTTTTCCTTTTATCGGTTTGGTAGACATGTCCTTCACATAGAAAACTTGCGCCACATTATTGGCTAGGACGAATGGTTCCTCTGTATACCTATTATTGTTGAGATCCACTGTTTTTATTCCGTACTACGGGTCTACCATTACCCCTCCTCCAGCCAGATTGACCCATTTGCACCGAACAAAGGGACCTTCAAATCACCTTCATAGTCAAGTTCCCATATCTCCTCTATGTAACCATAATATGTGTCCTTTTCCTTGGTGTTTGACGCATCATCAAAGCGGACACCACTGTTTTGGTTGGTGCTCTTTTTATCTTGGTCGATTGTGTAAAATGTATTCCCATATATCTCGTACCCTTGGAAAGTCAATATAGTTGAATATGGTCTCTTGGCATTGTCATCATTCATGAGATGTGTTTGCACCCAACCGCCAAAAGCCTCAATGTGTGTACGTTTAATCCATGGGTCAGACAACTCCGGGTTCTTGGAGCGTATAATATGCATGTGTTTCTCGATATACGGGGTCACCAAGGTAGAATTTTGTAGAACTGCGTAGTATGCTTGGACCCAAGATTGCCCGTCCCTACATATTATTGATTTTGGTCCAAGCGTGCCTTTTCCATGTAGTCTCCCCTCATGCCGCGATTGAGGAACACCAATCGGCTTAAGGTCAGGAATAAAGTCAACACAAAACTCAATAACCTCCTCTGTTTCATAGCCCTTGGAGATGCTTCCTTCCGGCCTAGCACGGTTACAAACATATTTGTTTAAGAATCCCATGAACCTCTCAAAGGGGAACATATTGTGTAGAAATACAAGACCCACAATGGCAATCTCTTCGACTAGGTGAACTAGGACGTGCGTCATAATAATGAAGAAGGATGGTGGGAACACCAACTAGAAACTGACAAGACATTGGACCCAATCATTATGTAAGCTTGGTAAGACTTCCGGATCGATTACCTTCTAAGAAATTGCATTGAGGAATAAACATAGCTTCACAATGGCTAATCGAATATTTTCTGGAAGAAGCCCCCACAATGCAACCGGAAGCAATTGCGTCATGATCACGTGGCAGTCATGAGACTTTACATTATGGAAGTTTTTCTCTACCATATTTATTATTCCCTTTATATTTGACGAGAAGCCAGACGGGACCTTCACACTGAGCAGGCATTCAAAAAATATTTCCTTCTCTGCTTTGGTAAGAGCATAGCTGGCAAGACCTTGATACTACTTTGGATGCATGGTGTCGTTTTCGTGAACATGTTGCTGGTCCTCCCATGCCTCTGGTGTATCTTTTGTCTTCCCATACACGCCCAAGAAGCCTAGCAGGTTCACACAAAGATTCTTTGTCACTTGCATTAGTCAATTGCAGAGGGACCTCTAGGACTTTCCAATATTCTAGCTCCCAAAATATAGATTTCTTCTTCCACATGGGTGCGCGTCCCTCAGCGTCAGTCGGAATAGATTGGCCGCGAGGACCCTCTCCAATATTACTTGTAAATCCTTGACCATATAAAGTATGTAATCACCAGTACGGAGGATGGGCATCTTCCGGTGATCTGTGATATGTCTCCATCGTATCTTCTTTTCCAAAATCTTTTGCCCTTGTTTTGGACTCTAATTTGCATGATTGGAATGGAACTAACCCGGACTGACGCTGTTTTCAGCAAAATTGCCTTGGTGTTATTTTTGTCCAGAAATAGAAGTTCTTGGATTGACCTGAAAATTTCTAGAGAATATTTTTGTAATTAATAAAAAATACTGGCAAAAGAATCAACTAGAGGGGGGGCACCCATTGTCCACAAGCCAGGGGCGCCCCCCGAGGCCGCGCCCAGGTGGCTGTTGGCCCCCTGCAGCTCCACCGACCTCAATTCCAACAACATATAATCCTATTCGGGGAGGAAAAAAACAAGATAGAAGAGTTCATTGCGTTTCACAATATGGAGCCGCCGCCACCTCCTGTTCTTCCTCGGGAGGCCAGATCTCGAGTCCATTTTGGGCTCCGGAGAGGGGAAATCTTCGCCATCGTCATCACCAACCATCCTTCATCACCAATTCCATGATGCTCTCCGCCGTTCGTAACTAATTCCATCATAGGCTTCCTAGACGGTGATGGATTGTATGAGATTTACCATGTAATTGAGTTAGTTTTGTTAGGGTTTGATCCCTACTATCCACTATGTTCTAAGATTGATGTTGCTATGACTTTGCTATGCTTAATGCTTGTCAGTAGGGCTTGAGTGCCATGATTTCAGATCTGAACCTATTATGTTTTCATGAATATATATGTGTTCTCGATCCTATCTTGCAAGTTGTAGACACCTATTACGAGTTATGATCCGCATCCCCCAGGGTGACAATAACTGTGATTCTTTCCGGTGATTACCGTAGTTTGAGGAGTTCATGTATTCACTAAGTGCTAATGCTTTGGTCCTGTTCTATATTAAAAGGAGGACTTAATATCCCTTAGTTTCCATTAGGACCCCGCTGCCATGGGAGGGTAGGACAAAAGATGTCATGCAAGTTCTTTTCCATAAGCACGTACGACTATATATGGAATACATGCCTACATTATATTGAGGAATTGGATCTAGTTCTGTGTCACCCTATGTTATAACCCTTGCATGATGAATGCCATCCAACATAATTATCCATCACCGATCCATTTCCTACGAGATTTTCACATATTGATCCTTGCTCAGTTACTTCTCCGTTGCTACTGTTACAATCACTACAAAACTGCTACTGGCACTTTTGCCATCGTTATCGTTACTTCCATACTACTTTGCTACTAAATACTTTGCTACAGATATTAATTCTTTCAGGTGTTGTTGAATTGAAAACTCAGCAACTAATACTCGAGAATTTTCTTTGGATCCCCTTGTGTCAAATCAATAAATTCGGGTTGAATACTCTACCCTCGAAAACTGTTGCGATCCCCTATACTTGTGGGTTATCAAGACCTTTTTCTGGCGCCGTTGCCGGGGAGCATAGCTCTATTCTCTGAGTCACTTGGGATTTATATCTGTTGATCACTATGAAGATTCAAAAAGACCCAAAAACCAAGATCTATCCCTCTACTACGAGGGGAGGTAAGGAGCTGCCATCTAGTTCTGCACTTGATTCACCTTCTGTTATCAGTAAATTTGCGACAACACCACCTGCTATTGATTCTGATATGTCACAAGTAATTGATGATTCCACTTCTGCTATGCATGATGCTTATGATGATACTTTTCTTGATAATACTGTGCCACTGGGTGAATTTCTTGATGAACAAATTGCTAGAGTCAATGCTGAAACTGTGATATTTATGAAACTGATGAAATTATTGAAACTGAACACTATGAGACACCTATTATACCTAGCTCTCCTAGATATGAATTTCCTAATATACCTAAGGGTTATGTTATGGAGGGAGAGGTAGCTAAGGACTTTATTTCTTGTAAGGATAGAGATGATCTTAAGAAATTGCTATGCAAGTGGAAGGAAAAATCTTTGTATGCTAGAATGCTATATGATCCTAGGTTTTCTACTTCACCTATCTTTGTTACTGATAAGGATTATGAATTCTTTGTCAATCCTGAGTTAATTACTTTGTTTGAATCTGATCCTTTACATGGCTAAGAATATTAAACTATTGTGGCACATCTTACTAAATTGAATAATATAGCCACCCTATTTACTCATGAGGAAAAAAATTGTTATTACTATATTATTAAGTTGTTTCCTAATGACCCACAAGTATAGGGGATCTATCATAGTCCTTTTGATAAGTAAGAGTGTCGAACCCAACGAGGAGCGGAAGGAAATGACAAGCGGTTTTCAGTAAGGTATTCCTTGCAAGCAGTGAAATTATTGGTAACAAATAGTTTTGTGATTAGGCAATTTGTAGTGGGTTCTATACAACACATAATTATCTCATACATCACATATATCTCATCATGTAATTGGCCATATCACATCACAACATACCCTGCAAAAACAATTTAGACGTCATCTAATTGTTGTTGCAAGTTTTACGTGGCTGCTACGAAAATCTAGGAAGAACAATTCTCACCTACGCAAAACCACAACGGTGATACATAAGTTGCTTCTCAACCTTCTCAAGGACCGCCTTTATCGAGTCCGGTCCAACTAAAGTAGGAGAAATAGACACACGCCAGCCATCTTTGTGCAATGAAGTTACACGTTAGTTTATGGAAGCGGTCTC
The DNA here is from genome assembly GCA_022496015.1 of Hordeum marinum. Classification (NCBI taxonomy): domain Eukaryota; kingdom Viridiplantae; phylum Streptophyta; class Magnoliopsida; order Poales; family Poaceae; genus Hordeum; species Hordeum marinum. The sequence continues at coordinate 422,645,453 of CM039676.1, forward strand.
TCGTAAGCGTACGAGTAAGGTTGGTCCGGGCCGCTTCATCCCACAATACCTCTGAACCAAAACACGACCAAGGGAGGAAGAAATGTAAGCATCAATGCCCACAAACTCTTTGTGTTCTACTCGAGATCTCATCTACACATAGACCTAGCTCTAATACCACTTTTGGGGAACGTTGCATGTGAAACAAAAAATTCCTACGCACACGCAAGATCTATCCATGGTGATGAGCATCTACGAGAGGGAGAGTGGATCTACATACCCATGTAGATCGCTAAGCGGGAAGCATTAAGAAACGCAGTTGATTTAGTCGAACGTCTTCGCGATCCAAATCGCCGAGCGTCCCGCGATCCAATCACGATCCGTCCTAATCTAGAGCCAAAAAGATGGCACCTCCGCGTTCAGCACACGTACAACTTGATGACGATCTCCGCCTTCTTGATCCAGCAAGAGGGAGTGGAGAGGTAGACGAGTTTTCCGGCAGCGCGACGGCGTTGCGGCGATGGTGGTGGAGCTATTCCAGCAGGGCTTCGCCTAAGCACCGCTGAAACCGATCTAGAGGAGAAACTACAAACTAGAGGAGAGGGAACACGTGGCTTAGGATTTATTGATGTGTCCCAAGTGCTAGCCCCGCCCCTTTACTCAAGGTTGGTTTGCCCGCAAGGCAAGAGTCCTCCTTGTACTCCAGGACCAGACGCCAAGGACCTCGGTGTCTGGCCCCAGATGCCAGGGTCCCTGGCATCTGGCCCCTGGCCTCCACAAAACATCTTTTGCACCTTCCTAAAGCCTCATGGGATTTACCCTTTGGCCCAAATAAATTGTCCTTGTACCCTGAACATTTCAGGAAACATCCGAAACTATTTCCGCTGAATTCCGGAACCCTTCCGGAGACCAAACACTATTATCCCACATGTCAATCTTTACCTCTGGACCATTCAAGAGCTCCTCATGATGTACGAGATCTCATCCGGGACTCCGAACTACCTTCGATCACCACCATACATAAATCTATACTACCGAAACGTCACCGAACCTTAAGTGTGCCGACCCTTCAGGTTCGAGAACTATGTAGACATGACCGAGACACCTCTACGGTCGATAACCAATAGCGGGACCTGGATGGCCATATTGGTTCCTACATATTCTACGAAGATCTTTATCGTTCGAACCTCTATGTCAAGGATTCACTTAATCCCGCATGTTGTTCCCTTTGTTTTTCGGTATGTTATTTGCCCGAGATTCGATCGTCGATATCTACATACCTAGTTCAATCCCGTTACCGACAAGTCTCTTTACTCGTTCCATAATACAAGTTTCCGTGACTAACACTTAGTCACATTGCTTGCAAGGCTTGTTGTGATTTTGTATTACCGAGTGGGCCCTAAGATACCTCTCCCTCACACGGAGTAACAAATCCCAGTGTTGATCCATTACAACCCAACAGACACCCTCAGTGATACGTGTAGAGTACCTTTATAGTCACCCAGTTACGTTGTGATGTTTGATACACACAAAGTACTCCTCCGATGTCCATGAGTTGCATGATCTCATGGTCATAGGAACATATACTTGACATGCAGAAAACTGTAGCAATAAACTAACACGATCATATGCTACGTTTATAGTTTGGGTCTTGTCCATCACATCATTCTCCTAATGATGTGATCCCGTTATCAAATGACATCTCATGTAAATGGCCAGGAATTTTTTACCATCTTTGATCAACGAGCTAGTCTACTAGAGGCACACTAGGGACAAAGTGTTGTCTATATGTCCACACATGCGATGTGTTTCCAATCGATACAATTATAGCATGGATAATAAAAAATTATCATGAACAAGGAAATATAATAATAACCATTTTTTATTGCCTCTAGGGCATATTTCCAATAGTCTCCCACTTGCACTAGAGTCAATAATCTAGCTCACATCACTATGTGATTTACATTGTAATGAATCGAACACCCATACAGTTCTGGTGTCGATCATGTTTAGCCCTTGGAAGAGGCTTAGTCGACAGGTTTGCAACATTCTGATCTGTGTGAACTTTGCAAATATTTATGTCCTTGTCCTTGATGTAATCATGGATGGAATTGAAGCGTCGCTTTATGTGTTTGGCCCTCTTGTGAAACCATGGTTCCTTGGATAGAGCAATGGCACCAGTGTTGTCACAGAACAGAGTCATTGGATTCAGTGCACTGGGCACTACTCCAAGATTTGTCATGAACTGCTTCATCCAGACACCTTCCTTCGTTGCCTCCGAGGCTGCGATGTACTCCGCTTCACATGTAGAATTGGCTACCACGCTTTGCTTGGAACTGCACCAGCTTACCGCTCCCCCGTTGAGAATAAATACGTATCCGGTTTGTGACTTAGAGTCATCCGGATCAGTGTCAAAGCTTGCATCGACGTAACCCTTTACGACGAGATCTTCATCACCTCCATAAACAAGAAACATTTCCTTAGTCCTTTTCAGGTACTTAAGGATATTCTTGACCGCCGTCCAGTGCTCCATTCCAGGATCACTTTGAAACCTTCCGGCCATACTTATGGCAAGGCTGATATCGGGTCTTGTGCACAACATTGCGTACATGATAGAGGCTATGGCTGAAGCATAGGGGATGAAACTCATCTTCTCTCTATCTTCTGTAGTCACTGGACATTGAGTCTTACTCAACTTCACACCTTATAACACAGGCAAGAACCCCTTCTTGGATTGATCCATTTTGAACTTCTTCAAAAATTTATCAAGGTATGTGCTTTGTGAAAGTGCTATCAAGCATCTCGATCTATCTCTATAGATCTTAATGCCTAATATGAAAGCAGCTTCTCCCAGGTCCTTGATTGAAAAACTCTTGTTCAAATATTCCTTCATGCTTTCCAGCATTTCTATATTGTTTCCAATCAGCAATATGTCATCCACATATAATATTAGAAAGGCTATAGAGCTCCCACTCACTTTCTTGTAAATACAAGCTTCTCCATAAACTTGTATAAACCCAAACGCTTTGATCACCTCATCAAAGAGATTATTCCAACTCCGAGATGCTTGCACCGGTCCAGAAATGGATCTTTGACTTTGCAAACTTTGTCAGCATTCTCTGGATCGACAAAACCTTCTGGTTGCATCATATACAACTCTTCCTCGAGGAAACCGTTGAGGAACGTTGTTTTGACATCCATCTGCCAAATTTGATAGTCGAAATATGCAGCTATTGCTAACATGATTCTGACGGACTTAAGAATCACTATGGGTGAGAAGGTCTCATCATAGTCAACTCCTTGAACTTGTGAAAAACCCTTTGCCACAAGTCGAGCTTTAAAGATGGTGACATTACCGTTCGCGTCCGTCTTCTTCTTAAAGATCCATTTGTTCTGAATGGCCTTTAGCCCTTTAGGTAATACTTCCAAAGTCCATACTTTGTTTTCATACATGGATCCCATCTCGGATTTCATGACCTCTAACCATTTCTTGGAATCTGGGCCCATCATTGCTCCTCCATAGCTCGTAGGTTCATTGTTGTCCAACAACATGACCTCCAAGACAGGGTTGCCGTACCACTGGGGAGAAGTACGTGCCCTTGTCGACCTACGAGGTTCAATAGTAACTTGATCCGAAGTTTCATGATCATCATCATTAACTTCCTCTTCAACTGTCGTAGGCTCCACAAAAACATCTTTCTACACCGCGCTACTCTCTGGTTGAAGCAATGGTTAAAGAACCTCATCAAGCTCTATTTTCCTCCCACTCAATTCTTTCGAGGGAAACTCTTTCTCAAGAAATGTTCCATTCTTAGCGACAAACACTTTGCCTTCGGATCTGAGATAGAAGGCATACCCAACTGTCTCTTTTGGGTATCCTATGAAGACACATTTCTCCACTTTGGCTTCCAGCTTTTCAGGCTGAAGCTTTTTGACATAAGCATCACATCCCCAAACTTTAAGAAACGAGAACTTTGGCTTGTTGCCAAACCACAGTTCATATGGCGTCGTCTCAGCGGATTTCGATGGTGCCCTATTTAAAGTGAATGCAACTGTCTCTAATGCATTAGCCCAAAACAATAGTGGCAAATCGGCAAGAGACATCATAGAAAGCACCATATCTAATAAGGTTCGACTATGACGTTCGGACAGACCATTACGTTGTGGTGTTCCAAGCGGTGTCAATTGTGAAATAATTCCACACTGTTTTAAGTGACTGCCAATCTCATAACTCAGATATTCACCTCCTCGATCAGATCGTAGGAATTTAATCTTTTTGTTACGATGATTCTCAACTTCATTCTGAAATTGCTTGAACTTTTCAAACGTTTCAGACTTGTATTTCATCAAGTAAATATACCCATATCTACTTACACTAGTAGAAAATAGACCTTTCGTCCCAAGCATTAGTCCTGTCCTAGTTACGAGCCGGTACTAAAGATGGTATTAGTCCCGGTTCGTGCTGGCTCCAACGGCTAGGATCAGGGCGACCTTTAGTACCGGCTCGTGTGGAATCTTTAGTACCGGTTCGTGTCATGAGCCAGTATTAAAGGTGGCATGGCAGGCTTTTGGTCAGACTTGGGCCCCGCGTGCCTCTTTAGTACCGGTTGGTGACACCAACTGGTACTAAAGGGCAACCTTTAGTACCGGTTGGTGTCACCAACCGGTACTAAAGACTTCCTATATATATGCTTCGTCCGCATCCGATTGAAGGGGCTCTCATTTCTCTGTTTTCTCCCCTGTTCATCTTCTTGATCGAAGCTCATCCTCCATTTTGCCAAGGATTTGTCAAGATTTAAAGGCACCCCATCTATCCAAGTGTTCACAAAGGTTAGCAACTTTGCCCCTTCATGTCTCATTGCTAGATTAGCTTGTGGTATGCTCAAAGATATGTTATTTGTGGGGTTTAGCTAGGTTTTGGAGGAGTGATCATTATGTGGGAGTTTATTTGATTTATATGCAATTTGAGCTCAAATTAACTTGTTAGGTTGCATACGTGTAGGTGTGGTTTATTTGGTGCCTTCCCATCCCCGTCCTAACCACCGTCGATCGTTCGCACCGTCTCGTTGCACCTTGGTGAACCTCTTGTTCTTCTTAAAACATTTTTGTTAAAAAAATACTTGTATGATTTAGATAGCTGCGTGTACGATTTACTTACTTGTATTATTATTAGTTATTCTACAGTCTCATGGTTATGGTATCCGCCCACGTTGGCCCTCGTCCAGTCTATGATTCAGATGTGGTATGTCGCTATCTTTTATAACTATTTCACACATCATCTAATGTCTGTGACAATTAATTATGCCACCAAATTCACGTAGATGTTTTTATCTATAGGAAGTAGTTGAACCAGAAATTCCAACCAACTATGCAATTCTGCTCAAGAAATTAACACAAGCTGAAAAAGAAATTGATCATTTGAAAGAAAAATTGAAAAGAACTGAAGATAAGAAGATGGGATTGGAGTTGCATGTTGCCAATATTGTCGATGATCACAAGAACAAGATGGCTGGAATGCGCTTGAAGCTTAGAAAGATTAGAAAATATGCCATTGATAAAGAGGCTTGGTATCATTATGCTGTTGGCTCAACTGTTACCTTAGTTGCGATTATGATCGCATTTGTTGTTGCATTTACATGTTTTAGATAGTTGTATGTTGTTTTATGAGATGTATGTATGAACTATAAGTATCTATTATTTGCAATAATAACATTTGGTAACTACTAGCTCAACTTTGGTTGTAATGTGATGATGAAGTTGTATTAATTTGGTCACTTCGATGTTGTGTAGTGAACATGAACTGGCAATGGATGTACGATGACCGACTAAGTCCAGGGTTTCTTAATGGCCTGCATGATTTTATTCGTGTGGCTGAGGCAAACAAGCTGAATGGTTTCATGTGTTGTCCATGTCGTGACTGTAAGAATGATAGGAATTACTCTACCTCAAAAACCCTTCACTACCACCTCCTGAAGTCCGGTTTCATGTCCGGCTATAGCTGTTGGACCAAGCACGGAGAAAGAGGGGTTATAATGGAAGAAAATGAAGAAGAAGAGGATGATGACAACTATCCTTTCGCCGATACAATAATGAGGGAAGCTGAAGAAGAGGCATCAATGGGGGAAGCTGAAGAAGAGGCATCAGATGAGCCTGCTGATGATTTGGGTCGGGTCATTGCTAATGCAAAGAGAAACTAGGAAAGTGGCAAGGAGAGGTTGAAGTTAAAACGCATGTTAGAGGATCACAAGAAATTATTGTATCCAAATTGTGAAGATGACCAGAAAAAGCTGAGTACCATGCTGGAATTGCTGCAATGGAAGGCGAAGAATGGTGTAACTGACAAGGGATTTCAAGAATTGCTGATAATGATAAAGAAGATGCTTCCAAAGGATAACAAATTGTCTGAAAGTACGTATGAAGCAAAGAAGGTTGTCTGCCCTCTAGCATTAGAGGTGCAGAAGATGCATGCATGCCCTAATGACTGCATCCTCTACCACGGTGAGGAGTACGAGAATTTGGATGCATGCCCGGTATGCTGTGCACTGCGCTATAAGATGCCCCCGATGACCCTGGTGATGTGGAGGGCGAACGCCACAGGAAGAGGGTTCCTGCCAAGGTGATGTGGTATGCTCCTATAATACCATGGTTGAAACGTTTGTTCCAAAACAAGGAGCATGCCAAGTAGTTGCGATGGCACAAAGAAGAACGTAAGAAAGACGGGATGTTGAGAGCACCCGCTGATGGGTCGCAATGGAGAAAAATCGAGAGGGAGTTCGAGGACTTTGCAGCTGACACAGTGAACTTATGGTTTGGTCTTAGTACAGACGACATGGATCCTTTTGGGGAGCAGAGCTCCCGTCACAACACCTGGCCTGTGACTCTATGTATCTACAACCTTCCTCCTTGGTTGTGCATGAAGCGGAAGTTCATTATGATGCCAGTGCTCATCCAAGGCCCTAAGCAACCCGGCAACGACATTGATGTATACGTAAGGCCACTAGTTGATGAACTTCTATTGTTGTGGAAAAAACCAGGTGTATGTGTGTGGAATGCGGACACACAGAAGGAAATTGACCTACGAGCGTTGCTTTTTGTAACCATCAATGATTGGCCTGCTCTTAGTAACCTTTCAAGACATACAAACAAGGGATACAATGCATGCACGCACTGTTTAGATGATACTGAAAGTATATATTATGATAGATGTGAGAAGAATGTGTACGTGGGACATCGTCGATTTCTACCGATCAAGCATATCTTAAGAAAGGCAGGCAACCATTTCATAGGTGAGCCAGATAATCGGAAGAAGCCTGGCCTCCGTACTGGTAAATATATATTTGATATGGTCAAGGATTTACAGATAATCTTTGGAAAGGGTTCTGGTGGACAATCTGGTCCGAATGACGCCAACGGACACGCACCCATGTGGAAGAAGAAATTTATATTTTGGGAACTTGAATATTGGAAAGCCCTAGAGGTCCGCAATGCAATCGACGTGATGCACGTGACGAAGAATCTTTGTGTGAACCTGCTAGGCTTCTTGGGCGTGTATGGAAATACAAAAGATACACCGGAGGCACGGGAGGACAAGCAAAGAATTAACAAAAAAGATGACATGCCTCCAAAGCAGTATCAAGGTCCTGCCAGCTACACCCTTACGAAAGAAGAGAATGGAATCTTTTTTGAATACCTGCTCTGTATCAAGGTCCCGTCTGGCTTCTCGTCGAATATAAAGGGAATAATAAATATGGCAGAGAAAAAATTTCAAAATATAAAGTCTCATGACTGCCACGTGATTATGACGCAATTACTTCCGGTTGCACTTAGGGGGCTTCTACCGGAAAATGTTCGATTAGCCATTGTGAAGCTATGTGCATTCCTGATTGCAATTTCTCAGAAGGTAATCGATCCAGAAATCCTACCAAGGTTACAGAATGACCTGGTCCAATGTCTTGTCAGTTTCAATATTATGACGCATGTTCTAGTTCACCTAGTCGAAGAGATTAACATTCTGGGTCCTGTATTTCTACACAATATGTTCTCCTTCGAGATGTTCATGGGAGTCTTAAAGAAATATGTTCAATAACCGTGGTAGGCCAGAAGGAAGCATCGCCAGGGGATATGGAACAGAGGAGGTTATTGAGTTGTGTGTTGACTTTGTTCCTGACATTAAGCCGATTGGTCTTCCTGAATCGTGGCATGAGGGGAGACTAGGTGGAAAAGGCACACTAGGAAAGAAAGAAGCAATAAATATGGATGGGCATTCTTTCACTCAAGAACACTACACGGTTCTACAAAATTCCACCTTGGTGACTCCATATATCGAGGAACACAAGGATATTGTATGGTCCAAGAACCCAAAGCAGTCTGACCCCTGGATTGAACGCAAACACATGGAGACTTTCGCCGGTTGGTTGCAAACAAAGCTCATCAATGACAACAATTTTCCAAATGAACTATACTGGTTGGCCAAGACACCAAGTTCGACTGTAACGACTTTCAAAGGGTACGAGATAAATGGGAATACATTTTACATGATCGCCCAAGATAAAAAGAGCACCAACCAAAACAGTGGTGTCCGCTATGATGCAACCAACTTTCAAGACACATATTATGGTAACATAGAGGAGATATGGGAACTTGACTATGGACTTGATCTTAAGGTCCCTTTGTTTCGGTGCAAATGGGTCAAATATACTAGAGGCGGGGTATACGTAGACCCGCAGTATGGAATGACAAAAGTGGATCTCAACAATCTTGGGTACACAGACGACTCATTCGTCCTAGCTAATGATGTGGCTCAGATTTTCTATGTGAAGGACATGTCTAGCAAACCGAGGAGAAAAAAATATAAGGAAGCGAAAACATCATACGATGAGCCAAAGCGCCACATAGTTCTTTCAGGGAAAAGAAAGGGAGTGGAGGACAAGACAAACATGTCAGAAGATTATGAGAAGTTTCATGAAATCCCTCCCTTCAGAGTGAAGACTGATCCAAGCATCTTGTTAAATGATGAGGATTCTCCATGGTTACGGTGCAATCATAAGCAAGGGACAAACACGCAAAAAAATCTTACACCGCGAGATCCCACTCTGGGATGTGACCGGCTTCACCGTCATCACTTTCTCTGTGAAGGACACACATGCATTTTTTAGCATGGTATCTTTGTAACAATTTGTACACGAAGGCATCCAGTTTAGGCCGTAACCCTCTCAACTCTTTACAAGTTTCTATATGGGTGAAATTATGATGTCATGCCAAGTTACAACCTTTTTAGAGTTCATTTGTACTACTTTTCAAATTCAGGGTCATTTAGCTCAAAATAATTCATTAAATGCATGAAAAATATCAAATGAAGTCAAAAAGGGTTGAAAATTGATGATGTGCCTTTTGACTGGTGCATATTGAATACATAAAAAGTATGGAGTTAAAATAAGTTAATAAAAATGAAATCCCTTTGTAATAGATGAGTTTTCGTCCAAAACCCTCAAACTTCGAAAGAGATAGTCCAATTTGTACACGAAGTGCATCCAGTTTTTGTCGTAACCCTCTCAACTCTTTAGAAGTTGCTATGTGGGTGAAATTATGATCTCAAGCCAAGTTACAACCTTTTCACAGTTCATTTGTACTGCTTTTGAAATTCAGTGTCATTTAGCTCAAAATAAATCATTAAATGCATGAAAAATATCAAATGAAGTCAGAAAGGGTTGAAAATTGATGATATGCCTTTGAATGGTGCATATTGAATACGCAAAAAGTATGGATTAAAAATAAGTTATTAAAAATGAAATCCCATTGTAATAGATGAGTTTTCGTCCAAAACCCTCATACTTTGAAAGAGATTGTCCAATTTGTACACGAAGTGCATCCAGTTTTTGCCGTAATCCTATCAACTCTTTAGAATTTTCATTGTGGGTGAAATTATGATGTCATGCCAAGTTACAAACCTTTCAGAGTTCATTTGTATCGCTTTTCAAATTCAGGGTCATTTTGCTCAAAATAAATCATTAAATGCATTAAAAATATCAAATGAAGTCAAAAAGGGTTGAAAATTGATGATGTGCCTCTGAATGGTGCATATTGAACACACAAGAAGTATGGAGTTAAAATAAGTTATTAAAAATGAAATCCCTTTCTAATGGATTAGTTTTCGTCCGAAACCCTCATACTTCGGAAGAGATAGACCAATTTGTACTCGAAGTGCATCCGGTTTTTGCTGTAACCCTCTCAACTCTTTAGAAGTTGCTATGTGGGTGAAATTATGATGTCATGACAACTTACAACGTTTTTGGAGTTGATTTGTACTGCTTTTCAAATTCAGGGTCATTTAGCTCAAAATAAATCATTAAATGCATGAAGAACATCACATGAAGTCAAAAAGGGTAGAAAATTGATGATGTGCCTTTGAATGGTGCATTTTGAATACACAAAAAGTATGGGGTTAAAATAAGTTATTAAAAATGAAATCCCTTTGTAATAGATGAGTTTTTGTGTGAAACCCTCATACTTCGAAAGAGATTGTCCAATTTGTACACGAAGTGCATCCAGTTTTTACCGTAACCCTCTCAACTCTTTAGAAATTGCTATGTGGGTGAAATTCTGATGTCATGCCAAGTTACAACCTTTTCACAGTTCGTTTGTACTGCTTTTCAAATTCAGGGTCATTTTGCTCAAAATAAATCATTAAATGCATGAAAAATATCAAATGAAGTCAGAAAGGGTTGAAAATTGATGATGTCCCTTTTAATGGTGCATTTTGAAAACACAAAAAGTATGGAGTAAAAATAAGTTATTAAAAATGAAATCCCTTTGTAATAGATGAGTTTTCATCCAAAACCCTCATACCTCGAACGAGATTTTCGAATTTGTACACGAGGTGCATCCATTTTTTGCCGTAACCCTATCAACTCTTTAGAATTTGCTATGTGGGTGAAATTATGATGTCATGCCAAGTTACAACCTTTTCAGAATTCAGTTTTTACTGCTTTTCAAATTCAGTGTCATTTTGCCCAAAATAAAACATTAAATGCATGAAAAATATCAAATGAAGTCAGAAAGGGTTAAAAATTGATGATGTGGCTTTGAATTATGCATATTGAACACACAAAAAGTATGGGGTTAAAATAAGTTATTAAAAATGAAATGCCTTTGTAATAGATGAGTTTTCGTGAGAAACCCTCATACTTCGAAAGAGATTGTCCAATGTGTACACGAAGTGCATCCAGTTTTTGCCGTAACCCTATCAACTCTTTAGAATTTGCTATGTGGGTGAAATTATGATGTCATGCCAAGTTACAACCTTTTCACAGTTCATTTGTACTGCTTTTCAAATTTAGGGTCATTTTGCTCAAAATAAATAATTAAATGCATGAAAAATATCAAATGAAGTCAAAAAGGGTTGAAAATTGATGATGTGTCTTTGAATGGTGCATATTCAATACACAAAAAAGTATGGAGTTAAAATAACTTATTAAAAATGAAATCCCTTTGTAATAGATGAGTTTTCGTCCAAAATCCTCATACTTCGAAAGAGATTGTCGAATTTGTACACGAAGAGCATCTAGTATTTGCCGTAACTCTATCAACTCTTTAGAATTTGCTATGTGAGTGAAATTATGATGTCATGCCAAGTTACAACCTTTTCAGACTTCATTTGTACTACTTTTCAAATTCAGGGTCATTTTGCTCAAAATAAATCATTAAATGCATGAAAAATATCAAATGAAGTCAAAAAAGGTTGAAAATTGATGATGGGCTTTTGAATGATGCGTATTAAACACACAAAAAGTATGGAGTTAAAATAAGTTATTAAAAATGAAATTCCATTGTAATAGATGAGTTTTCGTGCGAAACGCTCATACTTCGAAAGAGATGGTCCAATTTGTACACGAAGTGCATCCGGTTTTTGCCGTAACCCTCTAAACTCTTTATAAGTTGCTATGTGGGTGAAATTATGATGTCATGCCAAGTTACACCCTTTTTGGAGTTGATTTGTACTGCTTTTCAAATTAAGGGTCATTTAGCTCAAAATAATTCATTAAATGCATGAAAAATATCAAATGAAGTGAAAAAGGTTTGAAAATTGATGATGTGCCTTTGAACGGTGCATATTGAACTCACAAAAAGTATGGAATTGAAATAAGTTGTTAAAATGAAATCCCTTTGTAATAGATGAGTTTTCGTCTGAAACCCTCATAATTCGAAAGAGATAGTCCAATTTGTACACGAAGTGCATCCAGTTTTTGCCATAACCTTCTCAACTCTTTAGAATTTTCTATGTGGGAGAAATTATGATGTCATGCCTAGTTAGAACCTTTTCAGAGTTCATTTGTACTGCTTTTCAAATTCAGGGTCATTTTGCTCAAAATATATCATTAAATGCATGAAAAATATCAAATGAAGTCAAAAAGGGTTGAAAATTGATGATGTGCCTTTGAATGGTGCATATTAAACACACAACAAGTATGGAGTTAAAATAAGTTATTAAAATGAAATCGCTTTGTAATAGATGAGTTTCGTCCGAAACGCTCATACTTCGAAAGAGATGGTCCAATTTGTACATGAAGTGCATCCGGTTTTTTCCGTAACCCTCTAAACTCTTAATAAGTTGCTATGTGGGTGAAATTATGATGTAAAGCCAAGTTACACCCTTTTTGGAGTTGATTTGTACTGCTTTTGAAATTAAGGGTCATTTAGCTCAAAATAATTCATTAAATGCATGAAAAATATCAAATGAAGTGAAAAAGGGTTGAAAATTGATGATGTGCCTTTAAATGGTGCATATTGAACACACAAAAAGTATGGAATTAAAATAACTTATTAAAAATGAAATCCCTTTGTAATAGATGAGTTTTCGACCGAAACCCTCATACTTCGAAAGAGATAGTCCAATTTGTACACGAAGTGCATCCAGTTTTTGTCGTAACCCTCTCAACTCTTTAGAAGATTTTATGTGGGAGAAATTATGATGTCATGCCAAGTTACATCCTTTTCAAAGTTCGTTTGTACTGCTTTTCAAATTCAGTGTCATTTAGCTCAAAATAAATCATTAAATGCATGCAAAATATCAAATGAAGTCAGAAAGGGTTGAAAATTGATGATGTGCCTTTGAATGGTGCATATTGACTACACAAAAAGTATGGAGTTAAAATAGGTTATTTAAAATGAAATCCCTTTGTAATCGATGAGTTTTCGTTAGAAACCCTCATACTTCGAAAGAGATAGTCTAGTTTGTACACGAAGTGCATCGAGTTTTTGCCATAACCTTCACAACTCTTTATAAGTTGCTATGTGGGAGAAATTATGATGTCATGCCAAGTTACAACCTTTTCACAGTTCATTTGTACTGCTTTTCAAATTCAAAGTCACTTTGCTCAAAATAAATCATTAAATGCATGAAAAATATCAAACGAAGACAGAAAGGGTTGAAAATTGATGATGTACCTTTCAATGGTGCATATTGAATACACAAAAAGTATGGAGTTAAAATCAGTTATTAAAAATGAAATCCCTTTGTAATAGATGAGTTTTCGTCCGAAACGCTCATACTTCGAAAGAGATAGTCCAATCTGTACACGAAGTGCATCCGGTTTTTGCCGTAACCCTCTCAACTCTTTTGATGTTGCTATGTGGGTCAAATTATGATGTCATGCCAAGTTAAAATCTTTTTAGAGTTGATTTGTACTGCTTTTCAAATTCAGGGTCATTTAGCTCAAAATAAATCATTAAATGCATGAAAAATATCAAATGAAGTGAAAAAGGGTTGAAAATTGATGAGGTGCCTTTGAACGGTGCATATTGAACACACAAAAAGTATGGAATTGGAATAAGTTATTAAAAATGAAATCCCTTTGTAATAGATGAGTTTTCGTCCGAAACCCTCATACTTCGAAAGAGATAGTCCAATTTGTACACGAAGTGCATCCAGTTTTTGCCATAACCTTCTCAACTCTTTAGAATTTGCTATGTGCGAGAAATTATGATGTCATGCCAAGTTACAACCTTTTCAGAGTACATTTGTACTGCTTTTCAAATTCAGGGTCATTTTGCTCAAAATAAATCATTAAATGCATGAAAAATATCAAATGAAGTCAAAAAGGGTTGAAAATTGATGATGTGCCTTTGAATCGTGCATATTAAACACACAAAATGTATGGAGTTAAAATAAGTTATTAAAAATGAAATCCATTTGTAATAGATGAGTTTTCGTCTGGAATGCTCATACTTCGAAAGAGATGGTCCAATTTGTACACGAAGTGCATCCGGTTTTTGCCGTAACCCTCTCAACTCTTTATAAGTTGCTATGTGGGTGAAATTATGATGTCATGCCAAGTTACACCCTTTTCGGAGTTGATTTGTACTGCTTTTCAAATTAAGGGCCATGTAGCTCAAAATAAATCATTAAATGCATGAAAAATATCAAATGAAGTGCAAAAGGGTTGAAAATTGATGATGTGCCTTTGAACGGTGCATGTTGAACACACAAAAAGTATGGAATTGAAATAAGTTATTAAAAATGAAATCCCTCTGTAATAGATGAGTTTTCGTCCGAAACCCTCATACTTCGAAAGAGATAGTCTAGTTTGTACACGAAGTGCATCGAGTTTTTGCCATAACCTTCACAACTCTTTATAAGTTGCTATGTGGGAGAAATTATGATGTCATGCCAAGTTACAACCTTTTCACAGTTCATTTGTACTGCTTTTCAAATTCAGAGTCATTTTGCTCAAAATAAATCATTAAATGCATGAAAAATATCAAACGAAGACAGAAAGGGTTGAAAATTGATGATGTACCTTTGAATGGTGCATATTGAATACACAAAAAGTATGGAGTTAAAATCAGTTATTAAAAATGAAATCCCTTTGTAATAGATGAGTTTTCGTCCGAAACGCTCATACTTCGAAAGAGATAGTCCAATCTGTACACGAAGTGCATCCGGTTTTTGCCGTAACCCTCTCAACTCTTTTGATGTTGCTATGTGGGTCAAATTATGATGTCATGCCAAGTTAAAATCTTTTTAGAGTTGATTTGTACTGCTTTTCAAATTCAGGGTCATTTAGCTCAAAATAAATCATTAAATGCATGAAAAATATCAAATGAAGTGAAAAAGGGTTGAAAATTGATGAGGTGCCTTTGAACGGTGCATATTGAACACACAAAAAGTATGGAATTGGAATAAGTTATTAAAAATGAAATCCCTTTGTAATAGATGAGTTTTCGTCCGAAACCCTCATACTTCGAAAGAGATAGTCCAATTTGTACACGAAGTGCATCCAGTTTTTGCCATAACCTTCTCAACTCTTTCGAATTTGCTATGTGCGAGAAATTATGATGTCATGCCAAGTTACAACCTTTTCAGAGTACATTTGTACTGCTTTTCAAATTCAGGGTCATTTTGCTCAAAATAAATCATTAAATGCATGAAAAATATCAAATGAAGTCAAAAAGGGTTGAAAATTGATGATGTGCCTTTGAATCGTGCATATTAAACACACAAAATGTATGGAGTTAAAATAAGTTATTAAAAATGAAATCCATTTGTAATAGATGAGTTTTCGTCTGGAATGCTCATACTTCGAAAGAGATGGTCCAATTTGTACACGAAGTGCATCCGGTTTTTGCCGTAACCCTCTCAACTCTTTATAAGTTGCTATGTGGGTGAAATTATGATGTCATGCCAAGTTACACCCTTTTTGGAGTTGATTTGTACTGCTTTTCAAATTAAGGGCCATGTAGCTCAAAATAAATCATGAAATGCATGAAAAATATCAAATGAAGTGCAAAAGGGTTGAAAATTGATGATGTGCCTTTGAACGGTGCATATTGAACACACAAAAAGTATGGAATTGAAATAAGTTATTAAAAATGAAATCCCTTTGTAATAGATGAGTTTTCGTCCGAAACCCTCATACTTCGAAAGAGATAGTCTAGTTTGTACACGAAGTGCATCGAGTTTTTGCCATAACCTTCACAACTCTTTATAAGTTGCTATGTGGGAGAAATTATGATGTCATGCCAAGTTACAACCTTTTCACAGTTCATTTGTACTGCTTTTCAAATTCAGAGTCATTTTGCTCAAAATAAATCATTAAATGCATGAAAAATATCAAACGAAGACAGAAAGGGTTGAAAATTGATGATGTACCTTTGAATGGTGCATATTGAATACACAAAAAGTATGGAGTTAAAATCAGTTATTAAAAATGAAATCCCTTTGTAATAGATGAGTTTTCGTCCGAAACGCTCATACTTCGAAAGAGATAGTCCAATCTGTACACGAAGTGCATCCGGTTTTTGCCGTAACCCTCTCAACTCTTTTGATGTTTCTATGTGGGTCAAATTATGATGTCATGCCAAGTTAAAATCTTTTTAGAGTTGATTTGTACTGCTTTTCAAATTCAGGGTCATTTAGCTCAAAATAAATCATTAAATGCATGAAAAATATCAAATGAAGTGAAAAAGGGTTGAAAATTGATGAGGTGCCTTTGAACGGTGCATATTGAACACACAAAAAGTATGGAATTGAAATAAATTATTAAGAATGAAATCCCTTTGTAATAGATGAGTTTTCGTCCGAAACCCTCATACTTCGAAAGAGATAGTCCAATTTGTACACGAAGTGCATCCAGTTTTTGCCATAACCTTCTCAACTCTTTAGAATTTGCTATGTGGGAGAAATTATGATGTCATGCCAAGTTACAACCTTTTCAGAGTTCATTTGTACTGCTTTTCAAATTCAGGGTCATTTTGCTCAAAATAAATCATTAAATGCATGAAAAATATCAAATGAAGTCAAAAAGGGTTGAAAATTGATGATGTGCCTTTGAATCGTGCATATTAAACACACAAAAGTATGGAGTTAAAATAAGTTATTAAAAATGAAATCCCTTTGTAATAGATGAGTTTTCGTCCGAAACGCTCATACTTCGAAAGAGATGGTCCAGTTTGTACACGAAGTGCATCCGGTTTTTGCCGTAACCCTCTAAACTCTTTATAAGTTGCTATGTGGGTGAAATTATGATGTCATGCCAAGTTACACCCTTTTTGGAGTTGATTTGTACTGCTTTTGAAATTAAGGGTCATTTTGCTCAAAATAATTCATTAAATGCATGAAAAATATCAAATGAAGTGAAAAAGGGTTGAAAATTGATGATGTGCCTTTGAACGGTGCATATTGAACACACAAAAAGTATGGAATTAAAATAAGTTATTAAAAATGAAATCCCTTTGTAATAGATGAGTTTTCGACCGAAACCCTCGTACTTTGAAAGAGATAGTCCTATTTGTACACGAAGTGCATCCAGTTTTTGCCGTAACCCTCTCAACTCTTTAGAAGCTTTTATGTGGGAGAAATTATGATGTCATGCCAAGTTACATCCTTTCAAAGTTCGTTTGTACTGCTTTTCAAATTCAGTGTCATTTAGCTCAAAATAAATCATTAAATGCATGCAAAATATCAAATGAAGTCAGAAAGGGTTGAAAATTGATGATGTGACTTTGAATGGTGCATATTGAATACACAAAAAGTATGGAGTTAAAATAGGTTATTTAAAATGAAATCCCTTTGTAATAGATGAGTTTTCGTTTGAAACCCTCATACTTTGAAAGAGATAGTCCAATTTGTACACGAAGTGCATCCGGTTGTTGCCGTAACCCTCTCAACTCTTTAGAAGTTGCTATGTGAGTGAAATTATGATATCATGCCATGTTGCAACCTTTTCACTGTTCATTTGTACTGCTTTTCAAATTCAGGGTCATTTAGCTCAAAATAAATCATTAAATGCATGAAAAATAACAAATGAAGTCAAAAAGGGTTGAAAATGGATGATGTGCCTTTGAATGGTGCATATTCAATAGACAAAAAAGTATGGAGTTAAAATAAGTTATTAAAAATGAAATCCCTTTGTAATAGATGAGTTTTCGTCCAAAATCCTCATACTTCGAAAGAGATTGTCCAATTTGTACACGAAGTGCATCCCGTAGTTGCCGTAACCCTATCAACTCTTTAGCATTTGCTATGTGGGTGAAATTATGATGTCATGCCAAGTTACAACCTTTTTGGAATTGATTTGCACTGCTTTTCAAATCCAGGGTCATTTAGCTCAAAATAAATCATTAAATGCATGAAAAATATCAAATGAAGTCAAAAAGGGTTGAAAATTGATGATGTTCCTTTGAATGGTGCATATTGAACACACAAAAATTATGGAGTTAAAATAAGTTATTGAAAATGAAATACATTTGTAATCGATGAGTTTTCGTCCCAAACGCTCATACTTCGGAAGAGATGGTCCAATTTGTACATGAAGTGCATCCGGTTTTTGCCGTAACCCTCTCAACTCTTTATAAGTTGCTATGTGGGTGAAATTATGATGTCATGCCAAGTTACACCCTTTTTGGAGTTGATTTGTACTGCTTTTCAAATTAAGGGTCATGTAGCTCAAAATAAATCATTAAATGCATGAAAAATATCAAATGAAGTGCAAAAGGGTTGAAAATTGATGATGTGCCTTTGAACGGTGCATATTGAACACACAAAAAGTATGGAATTGAAATAAGTTATTAAAATGAAATCCCTTTGTAATAGATGAGTTTTCGTCCGAAACCCTCATACTTCGAAAGAGATAGTCTAGTTTGTACACGAAGTGCATCCAGTTTTTGCCATAACCTTCACAACTCTTTAGAAGTTGCTATGCGGGAGAAATTATGATGTCATGCCAAGTTACAACCTTTTCACAATTCATTTGTACTGTTTTTCAATTTCAGGGTCATTTAGCTCAAAATAAATCATTAAATGCATGAAAAATATCAAATGAATTGATGATGTGCCTTTTAATGGTGCATATTGAAAACACAAAAAGTATGGAGTTAAAATAAGTCATTAAAAACGAAATCCCTTTGTAATAGATGAGTTTTCGTCCGAAACCCTCATACTTCGAAAGAGATAGTCCAATTTGTACACGAAGTGCATCCAGTTTTTGCCGTAACCCTCTCAACTGTTTAGAAGTTGCTATGTGTGTGAAATTATGATGTCATGCCAAGTTACAACCTTTTCACGGTTCATTTGTACTGCTTTTCAAATTCGGGGTCATTCAGCTCAAAATAAATCATTAAATGCATGAAAGATATCAAATGAAGTCAAAGAGGGTTGAAAATTGATGATGTGCCTTTGAATGGTGTATTTTGAACACATAAAAAGTATGGGGTTAAAATAAGTTATTAAAAATGAAATCCCTTGGTAATAGATGAGTTTTTGTGTGAAACCCTCATACTTCGAAAGAGATTGTCCAATTTGTACACCAAGTGCATCCAGTTTTTACCGTAACCCTCCCAACTCTTTAGAAATTGCTATGTGCGTGAAATTCTGATGTCATGCCAAGTTACAACCTTTTCACAGTTCATTTGTACTGCTTTTAAAATTCAGGGTCATTTTGCTCAAAATAAATCATTAAATGCATGAAAAATATCAAATGAAGTCAAAAAGGGTTGAAAATTGATGATGTCCCTTTTAATGGTGCATTTTGAAAACACAAAAAGTATGGAGTAAAAATAAGTTATTAAAAATGAAATCTCTTTGTAATAGATGAGTTTTCGTCCGAAACCCTCATACCTCGAACGAGATTTTCGAATTTGTACACGAGGTGCATCCATTTTTTGCCGTAACCCTATCAACTCTTTAGAATTTGCCATGTGGGTGAAATTATGATGTCATGCCAAGTTACAACCTTTTCAGACTTCAGTTTTTACTGCTTTTCAAATTCAGGGTCATTTTGCCCAAAATAAATCATTAAATGTATGAAAAATTTCAAATGAAGTCAGAAATGGTTAAAAATTGATGATGTGCCTTTGAATGGTGCATATTGAAAACACAAAAAGTATGGGGTTAAAATAAGTTATTAAAAATGAAATCCCTTTGTAATAGATGAGTTTTCGTGAGAAACCCTCATACTTCGAAAGAGATTGTCCAATTTGTACACCAAGTTCATCCAGTTTTTGCCGTAACACTATCAACTCTTTAGAATTTGCTATGTGGGTGAAATTATGATGTCATGCCAAGTTACAACCTTTTTAGAGTTGATTTGTACTGCTTTTCAAATTTAGGGTCATTTTTCTCAAAATAAATAATTAAATGCATGAAAAATATCAAATGAAGTCAAAAAGGGTTGAAAATTGATGATGTGCCTTTGAATGGTGCATATTGAACACAGAAAAAATATGGAGTTAAAATAAGTTAGTAAAAATGAAATCCCTTTGTAATAGATGAGTTTTCGTCCAAAATCCTCATACTTCGAAAGAGATTGTCCAATTTGTACACGAAGTGCATCCCGTAGTTTCCGTAACCCCATCAACTCTTTAACATTTGCTATGTGGGTGAAATTATGATGTCATGCCAAGTTACAACCTTTTTGGAGTTGATTTGCACGGCTTTTCAAATCCAGGGTCATTTAGCTCAAAATAAATCATTAAATGCATGAAAAATATCAAATGCAGTCAAAAAGGGTTGAAAATTGATGATGTGCCTTTGAATGGTGCATATTAAATACACAAAAAATTATGGAGTTAAAATAAGTTATTAAAAGTGAAATCCCTTTGTAATAGATGAGTTTTCGTCCAAAATCCTCATACTTCGAAAGAGATAGTCCAATTTGTACACGAAGTGCATCTGGTTTTTGCCATAACCCTCTCAACTCTTTAGATGTTGCTATGTGGGTCAAATTACGATGTCATGCCAAGTTAAAATCTTGTTGGAGTTGATTTGTACTGCTTTTCAAATTCAGGGTCATTTTGCTCAAAATAAATCATTAAATGCATGAAAAATATCAAATGAAGTCAATAAGGGTTGAAAATTGATGATGTGCCTTTGAATGGTGCATATTAAACACACAAAAAGTATGGAGTTAAAATAAGTTATTAAAAATGAAATCCCTTTGTGATAGATGAGTTTTCGTCCGAAACGCTCATACTTCGAAAGAGATGGTCCAATTTGTACATGAAGTGCATCCGGTTTTTGTCGCAACCCTCTAAACTCTTTATAAGTTTCTATGTGGGTGAAATTATGTTGTCATGCCAAGTTACACCCTTTTTGGAGTTGATTTGTACTGCTTTTCAAATTAAGGGTCATTTAGCTCAAAATAATTCATTAAATGCATGAAAAATATCAAATGAAGTGAAAAAGGGTTGAAAATTGATGATGTGCCTTTGAATGGTGCATATTGAACACACAAAAAGTATGGAATTGAAAAAAGTTATTAAAAATGAAATCCCTTTGTAATAGATGAGTTTTCGTCCGAAACCCTCATACTTCGAAAGAGATTGTCCAATTTGTACACGAAGTGCATCCCGTAGTTGCCATAACCCTATCAACTCTTTAGAATTTGCTATGTGGGTGAAATTATGATGTCATGCCAAGTTACAACCTTTTCAGAGTTCGTTTGTACTACTTTTCAAATTCAGGGTCATTTTGCTCAAAATATATCATTAAATGCATGA
The DNA here is from genome assembly GCA_022496015.1 of Hordeum marinum. Taxonomy (NCBI): domain Eukaryota; kingdom Viridiplantae; phylum Streptophyta; class Magnoliopsida; order Poales; family Poaceae; genus Hordeum; species Hordeum marinum. The sequence goes on from CM039676.1 coordinate 422,666,924, forward strand.
AAAATATCAAATGAAGTCAAAAAGGGTTGAAAATTGATGATGTGCCTTTGAATGGTGCATATTAAACACACAAAAAGTATGGAGTTAAATAAGTTATTAAAAATGAAATCCCTTTGTAATAGATGAGTTTTCGTCCGAAACCCTCATACTTCGAAAGAGATAGTCCAATTTCTACACGAAGTGCATCCGGTTTTTGCCGTAACCCTCTCAACTATTTAGAAGTTGCTATGTGGGTGAAATTATGATGTCATGCCAAGTTAGAACCTTTTTGGAGTTGATTTGCACTGCTTTTCAAATCTAGGGTCATTTAGCTCAAAATAAATCATTAAATGCATGAAAAATATCAAATGAAGTGAAAAAGGATTGAAAATTGATGATGTGCCTTTGAACGCTGCATATTCAACACACAAAAAGTATGGAATTAAAATAAGTTATTAAAAATGAAGTCCCTTTGTAATAGATGAGTTTTCGACCGAAACCCTCATACTTCGAAAGAGATAGTCCAATTTGTACACGAAGTGCATCCAGTTTTTGCCGTAAACCTCTCAACTCTTTAGAAGCTTCTATGTGGGAGAAATGATGATGTCATGCCAAGTTACATCATTTTCAAAGTTCGTTAGTACTGCTTTTCAAATTCAGTGTCATTTAGCTCAAAATAAATCATTAAATGCATGCAAAATATCAAATGAAGTCAGAAAGGGTTGAAAATTGATGATGTGCCTTTGAATGGTGCATATTGAATACACAAAAAGTATGGAGTTAAAATAAGTTATTTAAAATGAAATCCCTTCGTAATAGATGAGTTTTCGTTTGAAACCCTCATACTTCGAAAGAGATAGCCCAATTTGTCCACGAAGTCAATCCGGTTTTTGCCGTAACCCTCTCAATTATTTATAAGTTGCTATGTGTGTGAAATTATGATGTCATGCCAAGTTACAACCTTTTCACTGTTCATTTGTACTGCTTTTCAAATTCAGGGTCATTCAGCTCTAAATAAATCATTAAATGCATGAAAAATAACAAATGAAGTCAAAAAGGGTTGAAAATTGATGATGTGCCTTTGAATGGTGCATATTCAATACACAAAAAAGTATGGAGTTAAATAAGTTATTAAAAATGAAATCCCTTTGTAATAGATGAGTTTTCGTCCAAAATCCTCATACTTCGAAAGAGATTGTCCAATTTGTACACGAAGTGCATCCCGTAGTTGCCGTAACCCTATCAACTCTTTAGAATTTGCTATGTGGGTGAAATTATGATGTCATGCCAAGTTACAACCTTTTCAGAGTTCGTTTGTACTACTTTTCAAATTCAGGGTCATTTTGCTCAAAATATATCATTAAATGCATGAAAAATATCAAATGAAGTCAAAAAAGGTTGAAAATTGATGATGGGCTTTTGAATGATGCATATTAAACACACAAAAAGTATGGAGTCAAAATAAGTTATTTAAAATGAAATCCCTTCGTAATAGATGAGTTTTCGTTTGAAACCCTCATACTTCGAAAGAGATAGCCCAATTTGTCCACGAAGTCAATCCGGTTTTTGCCGTAACCCTCTCAACTCTTTAGAAGTTGCTATGTGTGTGAAATTATGATGTCATGCCAAGTTACAACCTTTCAGAGTTCGTTTGTACTACTTTTCAAATTCAGGGTCATTTTGCTCAAAGTATATCATTAAATGCATGAAAAATATCAAATGAAGTCAAAAAGGGTTGAAAATTGATGATGTGCCTTTTAATGGTGCATATTAAACACACAAAAAGTATGGAGTTAAAATAAGTTATTAAAAATGAAATCCCTTTGTAATAGATGAGTTTTCGTCCGAAACGCTCATACTTCGAAAGAGATGGTCCAATTTGTACACGAAGTGCATCCGGTTTTTGCCGTAACCCTCTCAACTCTTTATAAGTTGCTATGTGGGTGAAATTATGATGTCATGCCAAGTTACACCCTTTTTGGAGTTGATTTGTACTGCTTTTCAAATTAAGGGTCATGTAGCTCAAAATAAATCATTAAATGCATGAAAAATATCAAATGAAGTGCAAAAGGGTTGAAAAATTGATGATGTGCCTTTGAACGGTGCATATTGAACACACAAAAAGTATGGAATTGAAATAAGTTATTAAAAATGAAATCCCTTTGTAATAGATGAGTTTTCGTCCCAAACCCTCATACTACGAAAGAGATAGTCTAGTCTGTACAGGAAGTGCATCCAGTTTTTGCCATAACCTTCACAACTCTTTAGAAGTTGCTATGTGGGTGAATTTATGATGTCATGCCAAGTTACAACCTTTTCAGAGTTCATTTGTACTGCTTTTCAAATTCAGGGTCATTTTGCTCAAAATAAATCATTAAATGCATGAAAAATATCAAATGAAGTCAAAAAGGGTTGAAAATTAATGATGTGCCTTTGAATGGTGCATATTAAACACACAAAAAGTATGGAGTTAAAATAAGTTATTAAAAATGAAATCCCTTTGTAATAGATGAGTTTTCGTGCGAAACACTCATACTTCGAAAGAGATGGTCCAATTTGTACACGAAGTGCATCCGGTTTTTGCCGTAAACCTCTCAACTCTTTATAAGTTGCCATGTGGGTGAAATTATGATGTCATGCCAAGTTACACCCTTTTTGGAGTTGATTTGTACTGCTTTTCAAATTAAGGGTCATTTAGCTCAAAATAAATCATTAAATGCATGAAAAATATCAGATGAATTCAAAAAGGGTTGAAAATTGATGATGTGCCTTTGAATGGTGCATATTGAACACACAAAAAGTATGGAGTTAAAATAAGTTATTAAAAACGAAATCCCTTTGTAATAGATGAGTTTTCGTCCGAAACCCTCATACTTCGAAAGAGATAGTCCAATTTGTACACGAAGTGCATCCAGTTTTTGCGGTAACCCTCTCAACTCTTTAGAAGTTGCTATGTGTGCGAAATTATGATGTCATGCCAAGTTACAACCTTTTCATAGTTCATTTGTACTGCTTTTCAAATTCAGGGTCATTTAGCTCAAAATAAATAATTAAATGCATGAAAAATATCAAATGAAGTCAAAAAGGGTTGAAAATTGATGATGTACCTTTGAATGGTGCATATTCAATACACAAAAAAGTATGGAGTAAAAATAAGTTATTAAAAATTAAATCCCTTTGTAATAGATGAGTTTTCGTCCAAAATCTTCATACTTCGAAAGAGATAGTCCAATTTGTACACGAAGTGCATCCAGTATTTGCCGTAACCCTCTCAACTCTTTAGAAGTTGTTATGTGGGAGAAATTATGATGTCATGCCAAGTTACAACCTTTTAAAAGTACGTTTGTACTGCTTTTCAAATTCAGTGTCATTTAGCTCAAAATAAATCATTAAATCAATGCAAAATATCAAAGGAAGTCAGAAAGGGTTGAAAATTGATGATGTTCCTTTGAATGGAGCATATTGAACACACAAAAGTTATGGAGTTAAAATAAGTTATTAAACATGAAATCCCTTTGTAATAGATGAGTTTTCGTCCGAAACCCTCATACTTCAAAAGAGATAGTCCAATTTGTACACGAAATGCATCCGGTTTTTGCCGTAACCCTCTCAACTCTTTAGAAGTTGCTATGTGGGTGAAATTATCATGTCATGCGAAGTTACAACCTTTTTGGAGTTGATTTCTACTGTTTTCAAATTCAGGGTCATTTAGCTCAAAATAAATCATTAAATGCATGAAAAATATCAACTGAAGTCAAAAAGGGTTGAAAATTGATGATGTGCCTTTGAATGGTGCATATTGAACACACAAAAAGTATGGAGTTAAAATAAGTTATTAAAAATGAAATCCCTTTGTAATACATGAGTTTTAGTGCGAAACCCTCATACTTCGAAAGAGATAGTGCAATTTGTACACGAAGTGCATCCGGTTTTTGTCGCAACCCTCTCAACTCTTTATAAGTTGCGATGTGGGTGAAATTATGATGTCATGCCAAGTTACAACCTTCTTGGAGTTGATTTGCACTGCTTTTCAAATCCAGGGTCATTTAGCTCAAAATAAATCATTAAATGCATGAAAAATATAAAATGAAGTCAAAAAGGGTTGAAAATTGATGATGTGCCTTTGAATGGTGCATATTGAACACATAAAAAGTATGGAGTTAAAATAAGTTATTAAAAATGAAATTCCTTTGTAATAGGTGAGTTTTCGTCCGAAACGCTCAGACTTCGAAAGAGATGGTCCAATTTGTACACGAAGTGCATCCGGTTTTTGCCGTAACCCTCTGAACTCTTTATAAGTTGCTATGTGGGTGAAATTATGATGTCATGCCAAGTTACACCATTTTTGGAGTTGATTTGTACTGCTTTTCAAATTAAGGGTCATTTAGCTCAAAATAAATCATTAAATGCATTAGAAATATCAAATGAAGTGCAAAAGGGTTGAAAATTGATGATGTGCCTTTGAACGGTGCATATTGAACACACAAAAAGTATGGAATTGAAATAAGTTATTAAAAATGAAATCCCTTTGTAATAGATGAGTTTTCGTCCGAAACCCTCATACTTCGAAAGAGATAGTCTAGTTTGTACACGAAGTGCATCCAGTTTTTACCACAACCTTCACAACTCTTTAGAAGTTGCTATGTGGGAGAAATTATGATGTTATGCCAAGTTACAACCTTTTCACACTTCATTTGTAGTGCTTTTCAAATTCAGAGTCATTTTGCTCAAAATAAATCATTAAATGCATGAAAAATATCAAACAAAGACAGAAAGGGTTGAAAATTGATGATGTACCTTTGAATGGTGCATATTGAATACACAAAAAGTATGGAGTTAAAATAAGTAACTAAAAATGAAATCCCTTTGTAATAGATGAGTTTTCGTCCGAAACGCTCATACTTCGAAAGAGATAGTCCAATTTGTACACGAAATGCATCCGATTTTTGCCGTAACCCTCTCAACTCTTTATATGTTGCTATGTGGGTCAAATTATGATGTCATGCCAAGTTAAAATATTTTTAGAGTTGATTTGTACTGCTTTTCAAATTCAGGGTCATTTAGCTCAAAATAAATCATTAAATGCATGAAAAATATCAGATGAAGTCAAAAAGGGTTGAAAATTGATGATGTGCCTTTGAATGGAGCATATTGAACACACAAAAGTTATGGAGTTACAATAAGTTATTAAAAATGAAATCCCTTTGTAATAGATGAGTTTTCGTCCGAAACCCTCATACTTCAAAAGAGATAGTCCAATTCGTACACGAAGTGCCTCCCGTTTTTGCCGTAACCCTCTCAAATCTTTAGAAGTTGCTGTGTGGGTGAAATTATGATGTCATGCCAAGTTACAACCTTTTCAAAGTTCATTTGTACTCCTTTTCAAATTCAGGGTCATCTAGCTCGAAATAAATCATTAAATGCATGAAAAATATCAAATGAAGTCACAAAGGGTTTAAAATTGATGATGTGCCTTTGAATGGTGCATATTGAATAGACAAAAAGTATGGAGTTAACATAATTATTAAAAATGAAATCCCTTTGTAATAGATGAGTTTTCGTTTGAAACCCACATACTTCGAAAGAGATAGTCCAATTTTACACGAAGTGCATCCGGTTTTGGCCGTAACCCTCTCAACTCTTTAGAAGTTGCTATGTGGGTGAAATTATGATGTCATGCCAAGTTAAGACCTTTAGAGTTGATTTGTACTGCTTTTCAAATTCAGGGTCATTTAGCCCAAAAGAAATCTTGAATGCATGAAAAATATCAAATGAAGACAGAAAGGGTTGAAAATTGATGATCTGCCTTTGAATGGTGAATATTGAATACACAAAAAGTATGGAGTTGAAATAAGTTATTAAAAATGAAATCCCTTTGTAATAGATGAGTTTTCGTTTGAAACCCTCATGCTTCGAAAGAGATAGTGCAATTTGTACACGAAGTGCATCCGGTTTTTGTCGTAACCCTCTCAACTCTTTAGAAGTTGCTATGCGGGTGAAATTATGATGTCATGCCAAGTTACAACCTTTTTGGAGTTGATTTGAACTGCTTTTCAAAATGAGGGTCATTTTGCTCAAAATAAATCATTAAATGCATGAAAAATGTCACATGAAGTAAAAAAGGGTTGAAAATTGATGATGTGCCTTTGAATGGTGCATATTGAACACAGAAAAAGTTTGGAGTTAAAATAAGTTATTAAAAATGAAATCCCTTTGTAATAGATGAGTTTTCGTCCCAAACCCTCATACTTCGAAAGAGATAGTCCAATTCGTACACGAAGTGCATCCAGTTTTTGCCGTAACCCTCTCAACTCTTTAGAAGTTGCTGTGTGGGTGAAATTATGATGTCATGCCAAGTTACAACCTTTTCGCAGTTCATTTGTACTACTTTTCAAATTCAGGGCCATTTAGCTCGAAATAAATCATTAAATGCATGAAAAATATCAAATGAAGACAGAAAGGGTTGAAAATTGATGATGTGCCTTTGAATGGTGAATATTGAATACACAAAAAGTATGGAGTTGAAATAAGTTATTAAAAATGAAATTCATTTTAATGGATGAATTTTCGTCCGAAACCCTCATACTTCGAAAGAGATAGTCCAATTTGTACACGAAGTGCATCCGGTTTTTTCCGTAACCCTCTCAACTCTCTACAAGTTTCTATATTGGTGAAATTATGATGTCATGCCAAGTTACAACCTTTTTTGAGTTGATTTGCACTGCTTTTCAAATCCATGGTCATTTAGCTCAAAATAAATCAGTAAATGCATGAAAAATATCAATAGCAGTCAAAAAGGGTTGAAAATTGATGATGTGCCTTTGAATGGTGCATATTGAACAGACAAAAAGTATGGAATTCAAATAAGTTATTAAAAATGAAATCCTTTGTAATAGATGGGTTTTCGTCCGAAACCCTCATACTTCGAAAGAGATAGTCCAATTTGTACATGAAGTGCATCCAGTTTTTGCCGTAACCCTCTCAACTCTTTAGAATTTGTTATGTGTGAGAAGCTATGATGTCATGCCAAGTTACAACCTTTTCAAAGTTCATTTGTACTACTTTTCAAATTCAGTGTCATTTAGCTCAAAATAAATCATTAAATGCATGCAAAATATCAAATGAAGTCACAAAGGGTTTAAAATTGATGATGTGCCTTTGAATGGTGCATATTTAATACACAAAAAGTATGGAGTTAACAGAATTATTAAAAATGAAATCCCTTTGTAATAGATGAGTTTTAGTTTGAAACCCACATACTTCGAAAGAGATAGTCCAATTTGTACACGAAGTGCATTCCGTTTTGGCCGTAACCCTCTCAACTCTTTAGAAGTTGCTATGTGGGTGAAATTATGATGTCATGCCAAGTTAAAACCTTTAGAGTTGATTTGTACTGCTTTTCAAATTCAGGGTCATTTAGCCTAAAAGAAAACATTAAATGCATGAAAAATATCAGATGAAGTCAAAAAGGGTTGAAAATTGATGATGTGCCTTTGAATGGACCATATTGAACACACAAAAAGTATGGAGTTAAAATAAGTTATTACAAATGAAATCCCTTTGTAATAGATGAGTTTTCGTCTGAAACTCTCATACTTCGAAAGAGATAGTCCAATTTGTACACGAAATGCATCCGGTTTTTTCCGTAACCCTCTCAACTCTTTAGAAGTTGCTATGTGGGTGAAATTATGATGTCATGCCAAGTTACAACCTTTTTGGAGTTGATTTGTAATGCTTTTCAAATTCAGGGTCATTTAGCTCAAAATAAATCATTAAATGCATGAAAAATATCAGATGAAGTCAAAAAGGGTTGAAAATTGATGACGCGCCTTTGAATTGTGCATATTGAACACACAAAAAGTAAGGAGTCAAATAAGTTATTAAAAATGAAATCCCTTTGTAATAGATGAGTTTTCGTCTAAAACCCTCATATTTCGAAAGAGATAGTCCAATTTGTACACGAAGTGCATCCGGTTTTTGCCGTAACCCTCTCAACTCTTTAGAAGTTGCTATGTGGATGAAATTATGATGTCATGCCAAGTTACAACCTTTTTAGAGTTGATTTGTACTGCTTTTCAAATTCAGGGTCATTTAGCTCAAAATAAATCATTAAATGCATGAAAAATATCAAATGTAGTCAAAAAGGGTTGAAAATTGATGATGTGCCTTTGAATGGTGAATATTGAACACACGAAAAGTACGAAGTTAAAATAAGTTATTAAAAATGAAAACCCTTTGTAATAGATGAGTTTTCGTTTGAAACCATCATACTTCGAAAGAGATTGTCGAATTTGTACACGAAGTGCATCTAGTTTTTGCCTTAACCCTATCAACTCTTTAGAATTTGCTATGTGGGTAAAATTCTGATGTCATGCCAGGTTACAACCTTTTCACAGTTAATTTGTACTGCTTTTCAAATTCAGAGTCATTTTGCTCAAAATAAATCATTAAATGCATGAAAAATATCAAACGAAGACAGAAAGAGTTGAAAATTGATGTTGTACCTTTGAATGGTGCATATTGAATACACAAAAGTATGGAGTTAAAATAAGTTATTAAAAATGAAATCCCTTTATAATAGATGAGTTTTCGTCCGAAACCCTCATACTTCGAAAGAGATAGTCCAATTTGTACACGAAGTGCATCCGGTTTTTGCCGTAACCCTCTCAATTATTTAGAAGTTGCTATGTGGGTAAAATTATGATGTCATGCCAAGTTACAACCTTTTCAGAGTTGATTTGCACTGCTTTTCAAATTCAAGGTCATTTGGCTCAAAACAAATCATTAAATGCATGAAAAATATCAAATGTAGTCAAAAAGGATTGAAAATTGATGATGTGCCTTTGAATGGTGCATATTGAACACACAAAAAGTCTGGAATTAAAATAAGTTATTAAAAATGAAATCCCTTTGTAATAGATGAGTTTTCGACCGAAACCCTCATACTTCGAAAGAGATACTACAATTTGTACACGAAGTGTATCCACTATTTGCCGTAACCCTCTGAACTCTTTATAAGTTGTTATGTGGGAGAAATTATGATGTCATGCCAAGTTACAACCTTTTCAAAGTACGTTTGTACTGCTTTACAAATTCAGTGTCATTTAGCTCAAAATAAATCATTAAATGCATGCAAAATATCAAATGAAGTCAGAAAGGGTTGAAATTGATGATGTGCCTTTGAATGGTGCACATTGAATACACAAAAAGTATGGAGTTAAAATAAGTTATTAAAAATGAAATCCCTTTGTAATATATGAGTTTTCGTATGAAACCCTCATACTTCGAAAGAGATAGTCCAATTTCTACACGAAGTGCATCCGGTTTTTGCCGTAACCCTCTCAACTCTTTAGAAGTTGCTATGTGGGTGAAATTATGATGTCATGCCAAGTTAAAATCTTTTTAGAGTTGATTTGTACTGCTTTTCAAATTCAGGGCCATTTAGCTCAAAATAAATCATTAAATGCATGAAAAATATCAGATGAAGTCAAAACGGGTTGAAAATTGATGATGTGCCTTTGAATGGAGCATATTGAACACAAAAAAAATATGGAGTTAAAATGAGTTTTTAAAAATGAAATCCCTTTTTAATAGATGATTTTTTGTTCGAAACCCTCATACTTCGAAAGAGATAGTCCAATTTCTACACGAAGTGCATCCGGTTTTTGCTGTAACCCTCTCAACTCTTTAGAAGTTTCTGTGTGGGTGAAATTATGATGTCATGCCAAGTTACAACCTTTTTGGAGTTGATTTGTACTGTTTTCAAATTCAGGGTCATTTAGCTCAAAATAAATCATTAAATGCATGAAAAATATCAAATGAAGTCAAAAAGGGTTGAAAATTGATGATCTACCTTTGAATGGTGCATATTGAACACACAAAAAGTATGGAGTTAAAATAAGTTATTAAAAACGAAATCCCTTTGTAATAGATGAGTTTTCGTGAGAAACCCTCATACTTCGAAAGAGATAGTCCAATTTGTACATGAAGTGCATCCGGTTTTTGTCGTAACCCTCTCAACTCTTTAGAAGTTGCTATGTGGGTGAATTTATGATGTCATGCCAAGTTAAAATCTTTTTAGAGTTGATTTGTACTTCTTTTTAAATTCAGGGTCATTTAGCTCAAAATAAATCATTAAATGCATGAGAAAAATCAGATGAAGACAGAAAGGGTTCAAAATTGATGATGTGCCTTTGAACGGTGCATATTAAATACACAAAAAGTATGGAGTTATAATAAGTTCTCAAAAATGAAATCCCTTTGTAAAAGATGAGTTTTCGTCCGAAACCCTCATAATTCGAAAGAGATGGTCCAATTTGTACACGAAGTGCATCCGGTTTTTGCCATAACCCTCTCAACTCCTTAGATGTTGCTATGTGGGACAAATTATGATGTCATGCCAAGTTAAAATCTTTTTAGGGTTGATTTGTAGTGCTTTTCAAATTCAGGGTCATTCAGCTCAAAATAAATCATTAAAGGCATGAAAAATATCAGATGAAGTCAAAAAGGGTTGAAAATTGATGATGTGCCTTTGAATGGAGCATATCGAACACAAAAAAAGTATGGAGTCAAAATAAGTTATTAAAAATGAAATCCCTTTGTAATAGATGAGTTTTCGTCCGAAACCCTAATACTTCGAAAGAGATAATCCAATTTGTACACGAAGTGCATCCAGTTTTTGCCGTAACCCTCTCAACTCTTTAGAAGTTGCTATGTGGGTGAAATTATGATGTGATGCCAAGTTACAACCTTTTTGGAGTTGATTTGTACTCTTCAAAATTAGGGTCATTTTGCTCAAAATAAATCATTAAATGCATGAAAAATGTCAGATGAAGTCAAAAAGGGTTGAAAATTGATGATGTGCCTTTGAATGGTGCATATTGAACACACAAAAAGTATGGACTTAAAATAAGTTATTAAAAATAAAATCCCTTTGTAATAGATGAGTTTTTGTCCGAAACCCTCATACATCAAAAGAGACAGTCCAATTTGTACACAAAGTGCATCCAGTTTTTGCCGTAACTCTCTCAACTCTTTAGAAGTTGCTGTGTGGGTGAAATTATGATGTCATGCCAAGTTACAACCTTTTCGCAGTTCATTTGTACTACTTTTCAAATTCAGGGTCATTTAGCTCGTAATAAATCATTAAATGCATGAAAAATATCAAATGAAGACAGAAAGGGTTAAAAATTGATGATCTGCCTTTGAATGGTGAATATTGAATACACAAAAAGTATGGAGTTAAAATAAGTTGTTAAAAATGAAATCCCTTTGTAATACATGAGTTTTCGTCCGAAACCGTCATACTTCGAAAGTGATAGTCCAATTTGTACACGAAGTGCATCCAGTTTTTGCCATAACCCTCTCAACTCTTTAGAAGTTGTTATGCGGGAGAAATTATGATGTCATGCCAAGTTACAACCTTTTCAAAGTTCCTTTGTACTGCTTTTCAAATGCAGTGTCATTTAGCTCAAAATAAATCATTAAATGCATGCAAAATATCAAATGAAGTCAGAAAGGGTTGAAAATTGATGATGTGCCTTTGAATAGTGCATATTGAATACACAAAAAGTATGGAGTTAAAATGAGTTATTAAAAATCAATGCCTTTGTAATAGATGAGTTTTCGTCCGAAACCGTCATACTTGGAAAGAGATAGTCCAATTTGTACACGAAGTTCATCCGGTTTTTGCCGTAACCCTCTCAACTCTTTATAAGTTGCTATGTGGGAGAAATTATGATGTCATGCCAAGTTACAACCTTTTTGGAGTTGATTTGTACTGCTTTTCAAATCCAGGGTCATTTAGCTCAAAATAAATCATTAAATGCATGAAAAATATCAAATGAAGTCAAAAAGGGTTGAAAATTGATGATGTGCCTTTGAATGGTGCATATTGAACACACAAAAAGTATGGAGTTAAAATAATTTATGAAAAATGAAATCCCTTTGTAATAGATGAGTTTTCGCCCGAAACCCTCATACTTCGAAAGAGATAGTCCAATTTGTACACGAAGTGCATCCGGTTTTTGCCGTAACCCTCTCAACTCTTTAGAAGTTGCTATGTGGGTGAAATTATGATGACATGCCAAGTTAGAACCTTTTTGATGTTCATTTTACTGTTTTCAAATTCAGGGTCATTTTGCGAAAAATAAATCATTAAATGCATGAAAAATATCAAATGATGTCAAAAAGGGTTGAAACTTGATGATGTGGCTTTGAATGGTGCATATTGAATACGAAAACGTATGGAGTTGAAATAAGTTATTAAAAATGAAATCCATTTGTAATAGATGAGTTTTCGTTTGAAACCCTCATACTTCGAAAGAGATAGTGCAATTTGTACACGAAGTGCATCCGGTTTTTGTCGTAACCCTCTCAACTCTTTAGAAGTTGCTATGTGGGTGAAATTATGATGTCATGCCAAGTTAAAACCTTTAGAGTTGATTTGTACTGCTTTTCAAATTCAGGGTCATTTAGCCTAAAAGAAAACATTAAATGCATGAAAAATATCAGATGAAGTCAAAAAGGGTTGAAAATTGGTGATGTGCCTTTGAATGGACCATATTGAACACACAAAAAGTATGGAGTTAAAATAAGTTATGAAAAATGAAATCCCTTTGTAATAGATGAGTTTTCGTCTGAAACTCTCATACTTCGAAAGGGATAGTCCAATTTGTACACGAAGTGCATCTGGTTTTTTCCGTACCCCTCTCAACTCTTTAGAAGTTGCTATGTGGGTGAAATTATGATGTCATGCCAAGTTACAACCTTTTTGGAGTTGATTTGTAATGCTTTTCGAATTCAGGGTCATTTAGCTCAAAATAAATCATTAAATGCATGAAAAATATCAGATGAAGTCAAAAAGGGTGGAAAATTGATGACGTGCCTTTGAATTGTGCATATTGAACACACAAAAAGTAAGGAGTCAAAATAAGTTATTAAAAATGAAATCCCTTTGTAATAGATGAGTTTTCGTCTAAAACCCTCATATTTCGAAAGAGATAGTCCAATTTGTACACGAAGTGCATCCGGTTTTTGCCGTAACCCTCTCAACTCTTTAGAAGTTGCTATGTGGATGAAATTATGATGTCATGCCAAGTTACAACCTTTTTAGAGTTGATTTGTACTGCTTTTCAAATTCAGGGTCATTTAGCTCAAAATAAATCATTAAATGCATGAAAAATATCAAATGTAGTCAAAAAGGGTTGAAAATTGATGATGTGCCTTTGAATGGTGAATATTGAACACACGAAAAGTACGAAGTTAAAATAAGTTATTAAAAATGAAATCCCTTTGTAATAGATGAGTTTTCGTTTGAAACCATCATACTTCGAAAGAGATTGTCGAATTTGTACACGAAGTGCATCTAGTTTTTGCCTTAACCCTATCAACTCTTTAGAATTTGCTATGTGGGTAAAAGTCTGATGTCATGCCAGGTTACAACCTTTTCACAGTTAATTTGTACTGCTTTTCAAATTCAGAGTCATTTTGCTCAAAATAAATCATTAAATGCATGAAAAATATCAAACGAAGACAGAAAGAGTTGAAAATTGATGATGTACCTTTGAATGGTGCATATTGAATACACAAAAAGTATGGAGTTAAAATAAGTTATTAAAAATGAAATCCCTTTATAATAGATGAGTTTTCGTCCGAAACCCTCATACTTCGAAAGAGATAGTCCAATTTGTACACGGAGTGCATCCGGTTTTTGCCGTAACCCTCTCAATAATTTAGAAGTTGCTATGTGGGTAAAATTATGATGTCATGCCAAGTTACAACCTTTTCAGAGTTGATTTGCACTGCTTTTCAAATTCAGGGTCATTTGGCTCAAAACAAATCATTAAATGCATGAAAAATATGAAATGAAGTCAAAAAGGATTGAAAATTGATGATGTGCCTTTGAATGGTGCATATTGAACACACAAAAAGTCTGGATTAAAATAAGTTATTAAAAATGAAATCCCTTTGTAATAGATGAGTTTTCGACCAAAACCCTCATACTTCGAAAGAGATACTACAATTTGTACACGAAGTGTATCCACTTTTTGCCGTAACCCTCTCAACTCTTTATAAGTTGTTATGTGGGAGAAATTATGATGTCATGCCAAGTTACAACCTTTTCAAAGTACGTTTGTACTGCTTTTCAAATTCAGTGTCATTTAGCTCATAATAAATCATTAAATGCATGCAAAATATCAAATGAAGTCAGAAAGGGTTGAAAATTGATGATGTGCCTCTGAATGGTGCATATTGAATACACAAAAAGTATGGAATTAAAATAAGTTATTAAAAATGAAATCCCTTTGTAATATATGAGTTTTCGTTTGAAACCCTCATACTTCGAAAGAGATAGTCCAATTTCTACACGAAGTGCATCCGGTTTTTGCCGTAACCCTCTCAACTCTTTAGAAGTTGCTATGTGGGTTAAATTATGATGTCATGCCAAGTTAAAATCTTTTTAGAGTTGATTTGTACTGCTTTTCAAATTCAGGGCCATTTAGCTCAAAATAAATCATTAAATGCATGAAAAATATCAGATGAAGTCAAAGCGGGTTGAAAATTGATGATGTGCCTTTGAATGGAGCATATTGAACACAAAAAAAAATATGGAGTTAAAATGAGTTATTAAAAATGAAATCCCTTTGTAATAGATGATTTTTTGTCCGAAACCCTCATACTTCGAAAGAGATAGTCCAATTTGTACACGAAGTGCATCCGGTTTTTGCCGTAACCCTCTCAACTCTTTAGAAGTTGCTATGTGGATGAAATTATGATGTCATGCCAAGTTACAACCTTTTTAGAGTTGATTTGTACTGCTTTTCAAATTCAGGGTCATTTAGCTCAAAATAAATCATTAAATGCATGAAAAATATCAAATGTAGTCAAAAAGGGTTGAAAATTGATGATGTGCCTTTGAATGGTGAATATTGAACACACGAAAAGTACGAAGTTAAAATAAGTTATTAAAAATGAAATCCCTTTGTAATAGATGAGTTTTCGTTTGAAACCATCATACTTCGAAAGAGATTGTCGAATTTGTACACGAAGTGCATCTAGTTTTTGCCTTAACCCTATCAACTCTTTAGAATTTGCTATGTGGGTAAAAGTCTGATGTCATGCCAGGTTACAACCTTTTCACAGTTAATTTGTACTGCTTTTCAAATTCAGAGTCATTTTGCTCAAAATAAATCATTAAATGCATGAAAAATATCAAACGAAGACAGAAAGAGTTGAAAATTGATGATGTACCTTTGAATGGTGCATATTGAATACACAAAAAGTATGGAGTTAAAATAAGTTATTAAAAATGAAATCCCTTTATAATAGATGAGTTTTCGTCCGAAACCCTCATACTTCGAAAGAGATAGTCCAATTTGTACACAGAGTGCATCCGGTTTTTTCCGTAACCCTCTCAATAATTTAGAAGTTGCTATGTGGGTAAAATTATGATGTCATGCCAAGTTACAACCTTTTCAGAGTTGATTTGCACTGCTTTTCAAATTCAGGGTCAGTTGGCTCAAAACAAATCATTAAATGCATGAAAAATATGAAATGAAGTCAAAAAGGATTGAAAATTGATGATGTGCCTTTGAATGGTGCATATTGAACACACAAAAAGTCTGGATTAAAATAAGTTATTAAAAATGAAATCCCTTTGTAATAGATGAGTTTTCGACCGAAACCCTCATACTTCGAAAGAGATACTACAATTTGTACACGAAGTGTATCCACTTTTTGCCGTAACCCTCTCAACTCTTTATAAGTTGTTATGTGGGAGAAATTATGATGTCATGCCAAGTTACAACCTTTTCAAAGTACGTTTGTACTGCTTTTCAAATTCAGTGTCATTTAGCTCATAATAAATCATTAAATGCATGCAAAATATCAAATGAAGTCAGAAAGGGTTGAAAATTGATGATGTGCCTCTGAATGGTGCATATTGAATACACAAAAAGTATGGAGTTAAAATAAGTTATTAAAAATGAAATCCCTTTGTAATATATGAGTTTTCGTTTGAAACCCTCATACTTCGAAAGACATAGTCCAATTTCTACACGAAGTGCATCCGGTTTTTGCCGTAACCCTCTCAACTCTTTAGAAGTTGCTATGTGGGTGAAATTATGATGTCATGCCAAGTTAAAATCTTTTTAGAGTTGATTTGTACTGCTTTTCAAATTCAGGGCCATTTAGCTCAAAATAAATCATTAAATGCATGAAAAATATCAGATGAAGTCAAAACGGGTTGAAAATTGAGGATGTGCCTTTGAATGGAGCATATTGAACACAAAAAATATATGGAGTTAAAATGAGTTATTAAAAATGAAATCCCTTTGTAATAGATGATTTTTTGTCCGAAACCCTCATACTTCGAAAGAGATAGTCCAATTTGTACACGAAGTGCATCCGGTTTTTGCTGTAACTCTCTCAACTCTTTAGAAGTTTCTATGTGGGTGAACTTATGATGTCATGCCAAGTTATAACCTTTTTGGAGTTGATTTGTACTGTTTTCAAATTCAAGGTCATTTAGCTCAAAATAAATCATTAAATGCATGAAAAATATCAAATGAAGTCAAACAGGGTTGAAAATTGATGATCTACCTTTGAATGGTGCATATTGAACACACAAAAAGTATGGAGTTAAAATAAGTTATTAAAAACGAAATCCCTTTGTAATAGATGAGTTTTTGTGAGAAACCCTCATACTTCGAAAGAGATAGTCCAATTTGTACATGAAGTGCATCCGGTTTTTTTCGTAACCCTCTCAACTCTTTAGAAGTTGCTATGTGGGTGAATTTATGAAGTCATGCCAAGTTAAAATCTTTTTAGTGTTGATTTGTACTTCTTTCCAAATTCAGGGTCATTTAGCTCAAAATAAATCATTAAATGCATGAGAAATATCAGATGAAGACAGAAAGGGTTCAAAATTGATGATGTGCCTTTGAACGGTGCATATTAAATACACAAAAAGTATGGAGTTATAATAAGTTCTCAAAAATGAAATCCCTTTGTAAAAGATGAGTTTTCGTTCGAAACCCTCATAATTCGAAAGAGATGGTCCAATTTGTACACGAAGTGCATCCGGTTTTTGCCATAACCCTCTCAACTCCTTAGATGTTGCTATGTGGGTCAAATTATGATGTCATGCCAAGTTAAAATCTTTTTAGGGTTGATTTGTAGTGCTTTTCAAATTCAGGGTCATTCAGCTCAAAATAAATCATTAAAGGCATGAAAAATATCAGATGAAGTCAAAAAGGGTTGAAAATTGATGATGTGCCTTTGAATGGAGCATATCGAACACACAAAAAGTATGGAGTCAAAATAAGTTATTAAAAATGAAATCCCTTTGTAATAGATGAGTTTTCTTTCGAAACCCTAATACTTCGAAAGAGATAATCCAATTTGTACACGAAGTGCATCCAGTTTTTGCCGTAACCCTCTCTACTCTTTAGAAGTTGCTATGTGGGTGAAATTATGATGTGATGCCAAGTTACAACCTTTTTGGAGTTGATTTGTACTGCTTTTCAAAATTAGGGTCATTTTGCTCAAAATAAATCATTAAATGCATGAAAAATGTCAGATGAAGTCAAAAAGGGTTGAAAATTGATGATGTGCCTTTGAATGGTGCATATTGAACACAGAAAAATTATGGACTTAAAATAAGTTATTAAAAATGAAATCCCTTTGTAATAGATGAGTTTTTGTCCGAAACCCTTATACATCAAAAGAGACAGTCCAATTTGTACACAAAGTGCATCCAGTTTTTGCCGTAACTCTCTCAACTCTTTAGAACTTGCTGTGTGGGTGAAATTATGATGTCATGCCAAGTTACAACCTTTTCGCAGTTCATTTGTACTACTTTTCAAATTCAGGGTCATTTAGCTCGTAATAAATCATTAAATGCATGAAAAATATCAAATGAAGACAGAAAGGGTTGAAAATTGATGATCTGCCTTTGAATGGTGAATATTGAATACACAAAAAGTATGGAGTTAAAATAAGTTGTTAAAAATGAAATCCCTTTGTAATACATGAGTTTTCGTCCGAAACCGTCATACTTCGAAAGAGATAGTCCAATTTGTACACGAAGTGCATCAAGTTTTTGCCATAACCCTCTCAACTCTTTAGAAGTTGTTATGCGGGAGAAATTATGATGTCATGCCAAGTTACAACCTTTTCAAAGTTCCTTTGTACTGCTTTTCAAATGCAGTGTCATTTAGCTCAAAATAAATCATTAAATGCATGCAAAATATCAAATGAAGTCAGAAAGGGTTGAAAATTGATGATGTGCCTTTGAATAGTGCATATTGAATACACAAAAAGTATGGAGTTAAAATAAGTTATTAAAAATCAATGCCTTTGTAATAGATGAGTTTTCGTCCGAAACCGTCATACTTGGAAAGAGATAGTCCAATTTGTACACGAAGTTCATCCGGTTTTTGCCGTAACCCTCTCAACTCTTTATAAGTTGCTATGTGGGAGAAATTATGATGTCATGCCCAGTTACAACCATTTTGGAGTTGATTTGTACTGCTTTTCAAATCCAGGGTCATTTAGCTCAAAATTAATCATTAAATGCATGAAAAATATCAAATGAAGTCAAAAAGGGTTGAAAATTGATGATGTGCCTTTGAATGGTGCATATTGAACACACAAAAAGTATGGAGTTAAAATAATTTATTAAAAATGAAATCCCTTTGTAATAGATGAGTTTTCGCCCGAAACCCTCATACTTCGAAAGAGATAGTCCAATTTGTACACGAAGTGCATCCGGTTTTTGCCGTAACCCTCTCAACTCTTTAGAAGTTGCTATGTGGGTGAAATTATGATGACATGCCAAGTTACAACCTTTTTGAAGTTCATTTTACTGTTTTCAAATTCAGGGTCATTTTGCGAAAAATAAATCATTAAATGCATGAAAAATATAAAATGATGTCAAAAAGGGTTGAAACTTGATGATGTGGCTTTGAATGGTGCATATTGAATACGAAAACGTATGGAGTTGAAATAAGTTATTAAAAATGAAATCCCTTTGTAATAGATGAGTTTTCGTTTGAAACCCTCATACTTCGAAAGAGATAGTGCAATTTGTACACGAAGTGCATCCGGTTTTTGTCGTAACCCTCTCAACTCTTTAGAAGTTTCTATGTGGGTGAAATTATGATGTCATGCCAAGTTACAACCTTTTTGGAGTTGATTTGTACTTCTTTTCAAATTCAGGGTCATTT
This sequence comes from Hordeum marinum, assembly GCA_022496015.1. Classification (NCBI taxonomy): domain Eukaryota; kingdom Viridiplantae; phylum Streptophyta; class Magnoliopsida; order Poales; family Poaceae; genus Hordeum; species Hordeum marinum. The sequence goes on from CM039676.1 coordinate 422,686,132, forward strand.
AGCTCAAAATAAATCATTAATTGCATGGAAAATATCAGATGAAGTCAAAAAGGGTTGAAAATTGATGATGAGCCTTTGAAATGTGCGTATTGAACACACAAAAAGTATGGAGTTAAAATAAGTTATTAAAAATTAAATCCCTTTGTAATAGGTGAGGTTTCGTCCGAAACCCTCATACTTCTAAAGAAATTGTCCAATTTGTACACGAAGTGCATCCAGTTTTTGCCGTAACCCTATCAAGTCTTTATAATTTGCTATGTGGGTGAAATTATGATGTCATGCCAAGTTACAACCTTTTCAGAGTTCATTTGTACTACTTTTCAAATTCAAGGTCATTTTGCTCAAAATAAATCATTAAATGCATGAAAAATATCAAATGAAGTCAAAAAGGGTTGAAAATTGATGATGTGCCTTTGAATGGTGCATATTGAACACAGAAAAAGTATGGAGTTAAAATAAGTTATTAAAAATGAAATCCCTTTGTAATAGATGAGTTTTCGTCCGAAACCCTCATACTTCGAAAGAGGTAGTCCAATTTGTACACGAAGTGCATCCAATTTTTGCCGTAACCCTCTCAACTCTTTAGAAGTTGTTGTGTGGGTGAAATTATGATGTCATGCCAAGTTGCAACCTTTTCGCAGTTCATTGTATTACTTTTCAAATTCAGGGTCATTTAGCTCGAAATAAATCATTAATTGCATGAAAAATATCAAATGAAGACAGAAAGGGTTGAAAATTGATGATGTGCCTTTGAATGGTGCATATTTAATACACAAAAAGTATGGAGTTAACATAATTATTAAAAATGAAATCCCTTTGTAATAGATGAGTTTTCGTTTGAAACCCTCATACTTCGAAAGGGATAGTCCAATTTGTACACGAAGTGCATCCGGTTTTTTCCGTAACCCTCTCAACTCTTTAGAAGTTTCTATATCGGTGAAATTATGATGTCATGCCAAGTTACAACCTTTTTGGAGTTGATTTGCACTGCTTTTCAAATCCAAGGTCATTTAGCTCAAAATAAATCAGTAAATGCATGAAAAATATCAAATGAAGTCAAAAAGGGTTGAAAATTGATGATGTGCCTTTGAATGGTGCATATTGAACAGACAAAAAGTATGGAATTCAAATAAGTTATTAAAAATGAAATCCCTTTGTAATAGATGAGTTTTCATCCGAAACCCACATACTTCGAAAGAGATAGTCCAATTTGTACACGAAGTGCATCCGGTTTTGGCCGTAACCCTCTCAACTCTTTAGAAGTTGCTATGTGGGTGAAATTATGATGTCATGCCAAGTTAAAACCTTTAGAGTTGATTTGTACTGCTTTTCAAATTCAGGGTCATTTAGCCCAAAAGAAATCTTGAATGCATGAAAAATATCAAATGAAGACAGAAAGGGTTGAAAATTGATGATGTGCCTTTGAATGGTGAATATTGAATACACAAAAAGTATGGAGTTAAAATAAGTTATTAAAAATGAAATCCATTTTAATAGATGAGTTTTTGTCCGAAACCCTCATACTTCGAAAGAGATAGTCCAATTTGTACACGAAGTGCATCCGGTTTTTTCCGTAACCCTCTCAACTCTTTAGAAGTTGCTATGTGGGTGAAATTATGATGTCATGCCAAGTTACAACCTTTTTGGAGTTGCTTTGTACTGCTTTTCAAAATCAGGGTCATTTTGCTCAAAATAAATCATTAAATGCATGAAAAATGTCAGATGAAGTAAAAAAGGGTTGAAAATTGATGATGTGCCTTTGAATGGTGCATATTGAACACAGAAAAAGTATGGAGTTAAAATAAGTTATTAAAAATGAAATCCCTTTGTAATAGACGAGTTTTCGTCCGAAACCCTCATACTTCGAAAGAGATAGTCCAATTTGTACACGAAGTGCATCCCGTTTTTGCCGTAACCCTCTCAACTCTTTAGAAGTTGCTGTGTGGGTCAAATTATGATGTCATGCCAAGTTACAACCTTTTCGCAGTTCATTTGTACTACTTTTCAAATTCAGGGTCATTTAGCTCGAAATAAATCATTAAATGCATGAAAAATATCAAATGAAGACAGAAAGGGTTGAAAATTGATGATGTGCCTTTGAATGGTGAATATTGAATACACAAAAAGTATGGAGTTAAAATAAGTTATTAAAAATGAAATCCATTTTAATAGATGAATTTTCGTCCGAAACCCTCATACTTCGAAAGAGATAGTCCAATTTGTACACGAAGTGCGTCCGGTTTTTTCCGTAACCCTCTCAACTCTTTAGAAGTTGCTATGTGGGTGAAATTATGATGTCATGCCAAGTTATAACCTCTTTGGAGTTGATTTACACTGCTTTTCATGTCCAGGGTCATTTAGCTCAAAATAAATCAGTAAATACATGAAAAATATCAAATGAAGTCAAAAAGGGTTGAAAATTGATGATGTGCCTTTTAATGGTGCATATTGAACACACAAAAATTATGGAATTTAAATAAGTTATTAAAAATGAAATCCCTTTGTAATAGATGAGTTTTCGTCCGAAACCCTCATACTTCGGAAGAGATAGTCCAATTTGTACACGAAGTGCATCCAGTTTTTGTCGTCACGCTCTCAACTCTTTAGAAGTTGTTATGTGGGAGAAATTATGATGTCATGCCAAGTTACATCCTTTTCAAAGTTCATTTGTACTACTTTTCAAATTCAGTGTCATTTAGCTCAAAATAAATCATTAAATGCATGCAAAATATCAAATGAAGTCACAAAGGGTTGAAAATTGATGATGTGCCTTTGAATGGTGCATATTTAAAACAAAAAGTATGGAGTTAAAATAAGTTAGTAAAAATGAAATCCCTTTGTAATAGATGATTTTTCGTCCGAAACCCTCATACTTCGAAAGAGATAGTCCAATTTGTACACGAAGTGCATCCGGTTTTTGCCGTAACCCTCTCAATTATTTAGAAGTTGCTATGTGGGTAAAATTATGATGTCATGCCAAGTTACAACCTTTTCGCAGTTCATTTGTACTACTTTTCAAATTCAGGGTCATTTAGCTCGAAATAAATCATTAAATGCATGAAAAATATCAAATGAAGACAGAAAGGGTTGAAAATTGATGATGTGCCTTTGAATGGTGAATATTGAATACACAAAAAGTATGGAGTTAAAATAAGTTATTAAAAATGAAATCCATTTTAATAGATGAATTTTCGTCCGAAACCCTCATACTTCGAAAGAGATAGTCCAATTTGTACACGAAGTGCATCCGGTTTTTTCCGTAACCCTCTCAACTCTTTAGAAGTTGCTATGTGGGTGAAATTATGATGTCATGCCAAGTTACAACCTCTTTGGAGTTGATTTACACTGCTTTTCAAGTCCAGGGTCATTTAGCTCAAAATAAATCAGTAAATACATGAAAAATATCAAATGAAGTCAAAAAGGGTTGAAAATTGATGATGTGCCTTTTAATGGTGCATATTGAACACACAAAAATTATGGAATTTAAATAAGTTATTAAAAATGAAATCCCTTTGTAATAGATGAGTTTTCGTCCGAAACCCTCATACTTCGGAAGAGATAGTCCAATTTGTACACGAAGTGCATCCAGTTTTTGTCGTCACGCTCTCAACTCTTTAGAAGTTGTTATGTGGGAGAAATTATGATGTCATGCCAAGTTACATCCTTTTCAAAGTTCATTTGTACTACTTTTCAAATTCAGTGTCATTTAGCTCAAAATAAATCATTAAATGCATGCAAAATATCAAATGAAGTCACAAAGGGTTAAAAATTGATGATGTGCCTTTGAATGGTGCATATTTAAAACAAAAAGTATGGAGTTAAAATAAGTTAGTAAAAATGAAATCCCTTTGTAATAGATGATTTTTCGTCCGAAACCCTCATACTTCGAAAGAGATAGTCCAATTTGTACACGAAGTGCATCCGGTTTTTGCCGTAACCCTCTCAATTATTTAAAAGTTGCTATGTGGGTAAAATTATGATGTCATGCCAAGTTACAACCTTTTCAGAGTTGATTTGCACTGCTTTTAAAATTCAGGGTCATTTTGCTCAAAATAAATCATTAAATGCATGAAAAATATGAAATGAAGTCAAAAAGGATTGAAAATTGATGATGTGCCTTTGAATGGTGCATATTGAACACACAAAAAGCATGGAGTTAAAATAAGTTATTAAAAATGAAATCCCTTTGTAATAGATGAGTTTTCGACCGAAACCCTCATACTTCGAAGGAGATAGTACAATTTGTACACGAAGTGCATCCAGTTTTTGCCGTAACCCTCTAAACTCTTTAGAAGTTGTTATGTGGGAGAAATTATGATGTCATGCCAAGTTACAACCTTCTCAAAGTACGTTTGTACTGCTTTTCAAATTCAGTGTCATTTAGCTCAAAATAAATCATTAAATGCATGCAAAATATCAAATGAAGTCAGAAAGGGTTGAAAATTGATGATGTGCCTTTGAATGGTGCATATTGAATACACAAAAAGTATGGAGTTAAAATAAGTTTTTAAAAATGAAATCCCTTTGTAATATATGAGTTTTCGTTTGAAATCCTCATACTTCGAAAGAAATAGTCCAATTTGTACACGAAGTGCATCCGGTTTTTGCCGTAACCCTCTCAACTCTTTAGAAGTTGCTATGTGGGTGAAATTATGATGTCATGCCAAGTTAAAATCTTTTTAGAGTTGATTTGTACTGCTTTTCAAATTCAGGGCCATTTAGCTCAAAATAAATCATTAAATGCATGAAAAATATCAGATGAAGTCAAAACGGGTTGAAAATTGATGATGTGCCTTTGAATGGAGCATATTGAACACACAAAAAATATGGAGTTAAAATGAGTTATTAAAAATGAAATCCCTTTGTAATAGATGATTTTTTGTCCGAAACCCTCATACTTCGAAAGAGATTGTCCAATTTGTACACGAAGTGCATCCGGTTTTTGCTGTAACCCTCTCAACTCTTTAGAAGTTTCTATGTGGGTGAAATTATGATGTCATGCCAAGTTACAACCTTTTTGGAGTTGATTTGTACTGTTTTCAAATTCAGGGTCACTTAGCTCAAAATAAATCATTAAATGCATGAAAAATATCAAATGAAGTCAAAAAGGGTTGAAAATTGATGATCTACCTTTGAATGGTGCATATTGAACACAAAAAAAGTATGGAGTTAAAATAAGTTATTAAAAACGAAATCCCTTTGTAATAGATGAGTTTTCGTGCGAAACCCTCATACTTCGAAAGAGATAGTACAATTTGTACATGAAGTGCATCCGGTTTTTGTCGTAACCCTCTCAACTCTTTAGAAGTTGCTATGTGGGTGAATTTATGATGTCATGCAGAGTTAAAATCTTTTTAGAGTTGATTTGTACTTCTTTTCAAATTCAGGGTCAATTAGCTCAAAATAAATCATTAAATGCATGAGAAATAGCAGATGAAGACAGAAAGGGTTGAAAATTGATGATGTGCCTTTGAACGGTGCATATTGGATACACAAAAAGTATGGAGTTAAAATAAGTTCTTAAAAATGAAATCCCTTTGTAATAGATGAGTTTTCGTCCGAAACCCTCATACTTCGAAAGAGATTGTCCAATTTGTACACGAAGTGCATCCCGTAGTTGCCGTAACCCTATCAACTCTTTAGCATTTGCTATGTGGGTGAAATTATGATGTCATGCCAAGTTACAACCTTTTTGGAATTGATTTGCACTGCTTTTCAAATCGAGGGTCATTTATCTCAATATAAATCATTAAATGCATGAAAAATATCAAATGAAGTCAAAAAGGGTCGAAAATTGATGATGTGCCTTTGAATGGTGCATATTTGACACACAAAAAGTATGGAATTAAAATAATTTATTAAAAATGAAATCCCTTTGTAATAGATTAGTTTTCGTCCGAAACCGTCATACTTCGAAAGAGATAGTCCAATTTGTACACGAAGTGCATCCAGTTTTTGCCATAACCCTCTCAACTCTTTAGAAGTTGTTATGAGGGAGAAATTATGATGTCATGCCAAGTTACAACCTTTTCAAAGTTCATTTGTACTCCTTTTCAAATTCAGTGTCATTTAGCTCAAAATAAATCACTAAATGCATGCAAAATATCAAATGAAGTCAGAAAGGGTTGAAAATTGATGATGTGCCTTTGAATGGTGCATATTGAATACACAAAAAGTATGGAGTTAAAATAAGTTATTAAAAATCAAATCCCTTTGAATAGATGAGTTTTCGTTTGAAACCCTCACACTTCGAAAGAGATAGTGCAGTTTGTACACGAAGTGCATCCGGTTTTTGCCGTAACCCTCTCAACTCTTTAGATGTTGCTATGTGGGTCAAATTATCATGTGATGCCAAGTTAAAATCTTTTTAGAGTTGATTTGTACTGCTTTTCAAATTCAGGGTCTTTTACCTCAAAATAAATCATTAAATGCATGAAAAATATCAGATGAATTCAAAAAGGGTTGAAAATTGATGATGTGCCTTTGAATGGAGCATATTGAACACACAAAAAGTATGGAGTTAAAATAAGTTATTAAAAATGAAATCCCGTTGAAATAGATGAGTTTTCGTTTGAAACCATAATACTTCGAAAGAGATAGTCCAATTTGTACACGAAGTGCATCCGGTTTTTGCCGTAACCCTCTCAACTCTTTAGAAGTTGCTGTGTGGGTGAAATTATGATGTCATGCCAAGTTAGAACCTTTTTGGAGTTGATTTGTACTTCTTTTCAAATTCAGGGTCATTTGGCTCAAAATAAATCATTAAATGCATGAAAAATATCAGATGAAGGCAGAAAGGGTTGAAAATTGATGATGTGCCTTTGAATGGTGAACATTGAATACACAAAAATTATAGAGTTAAAATAAGTTATTAAAAATGAAATCCATTTTAATAGATGAGTTTTCGTCCGAAACCCTCATACTTCGAAAGAGATAGTCCAATTTGTACACGAAGTGCATCCGGTTTTTTCCGTAACCCTCTCAACTCTTTAGAAGTTGCTATGTGGGTGAAATTATGATGTCATCCCAAGTTACAACTTCTTTGGAGTTGATTTACACTACTTTTCAAGTCCAGGGTCATTTAGCTCGAAATAAATCATTAAATGCATGAAAAATATCAAATGAAGACAGAAAGGGTTGAAAATTGATGATGTGCCTTTGAATGGTGAATATTGAATACACAAAAAGTATGGAGTTAAAATAAGTTATTAAAAATGAAATCCATTTTAATAGATGAATTTTCGTCCGAAACCCTCATACTTCAGAAGAGATAGTCCAATTTGTACACGAAGTGCATCCAGTTTTTGCCGTCACCCTCTCAACTCTTTAGAAGTTGTCATGTGGGAGAAATTATGATGTCATGCCAAGTTACAACCTTTTCAAAGTTCATTTGTACTTTTTTTCAAATTCAGGGTCATTTTGCTCAAAATAAATTACTAAATGCATGAAAAATATCAAATGAAGTCAAAAAGGGTTGAAAATTGATGATGTGCCTTTGAACGGTGCATATTAAATACACAAAAAGTATGGAGTTAAAATAAGTTATTAAAAATGAAATCCCTTAGTAAAAGATGAGTTTTCGTCCGAAACCCTCATACTTCGAAAGAGATGGTCCAATTTGTACACGAAGTGCATCCGGTTTTTGCCGTAACCCTCTCAACTCTTTAGAAGTTGCTATGTGGGTGAAATTATGATGTCATGCCAAGTTAAAATCTTTTTAGAGTTGATTTGTACTTCTTTTCAAATTCAGGGTCATTTAGCTCAAAATAAATCATTAAATGCATGAAAAATATTAGATGAAGACATAATGATTGAAAATTGATGATGTGCCTTTGAACGGTGCATATTGGATACACAAAAAGTATGGAGTTAAAATACGTTCTTAAAAATGAAATCCATTTTAATAGATGAGTTTTCGTCCGAAACCCTCATACTTCGAAAGAGATTGTAAAATTTTTTACACGAAGTGCATCCGATTTTAGCCGTAACCCTCTCAACTATTTAGATGTTGCTATGTGGGTCAAATTATGATGTCATGCCAAGTTACAACCTTTTTGGAGTTGATTTGCACTGCTTTTCAAATCGAGGGTCATTTATCTCAATATAAATCATTAAATGCATGAAAAATATCAAATGAAGTCAAAAAGGGTTGAAAATTGATGATGTGCCTTTGAATGGTGCATATTTAACACACAAAAAGTATGGAATTAAAATAAGTTATTAAAAATGAAATCCCTTTGTAATAGATGATTTTTCGTGCGAAACCGTCATACTTCGAAAGAGATAATCCAATTTGTACACGATGTGCATCCAGTTTTTGCCATAACCCTCTCAACTCTTTAGAAGTTGTTATGCGGGAGAAATTATGATGTCATGCCAAGTTACAACCTTTTCAAAGTTCATTTTTACTCCTTTTCAAATTAAGTGTCATTTAGCTCAAAATAAATCATTAAATGCATGCAAAATATCAAAAGAAGTCAGAAAGGGTTGAATATTTATGATGTGCCTTTGAATGGTGCATATTGAATACACAAAAAGTATGGAGTTAAAATAAGTTATAAAAAATCAAATCCCTTTGTAATAGATGAGTTTTCGTTTGAAACCCTCACACTTCGAAAGAGATAGTCCAATTTGTACACGAAGTGCATCCGGGTTGGTTCCCTAACCCTCTCAACTCTTTAGATGTTGCTATGTGGGTCAAATTATGATGTCATGCAAGTTAAAATCTTTTTAGAGTTGATTTGTACTGCTTTTCAAATTCAGGGTCATTTAGCTCAAAATAAATCATTAAATGCATGAAAAATATCAGATGAAGTCAAAAAGGGTTGAAAATTGATGAGGTGCCTTTGAATGGAGCATATCGAACACACAAAAAGTACGGAGTTAAAATAAGTTATTAAAAATGAAATCACTTTGTAATAGATGAGTTTTCGTTTGAAACCCTAATACTTCGAAAGAGATAGTCCAATTTGTACACGAAGTGCATCCGGTTTTTGCCGTAACCCTCTCAACTCTTTAGAAGCTGCTGTGTGGGTGAAATTATGATGTCATGCCAAGTTAGAACCTTTTTGGAGTTGATTTGTACTTCTTTTCAAATTCAGGGTCATTTGGCTCAAAATAAATCATTAAATGCATGACAAATATCACCTGAAGAAAGAAAGGGTTGAAAATTGATGATGTGCCTTTGAATGGTGAATATTGAATACACAAAAATTATAGAGTTAAAATAAGTTATTAAAAATGAAATCCATTTTAATGGATGAGTTTTTGTCCGAAACCCTCATACTTCGAAAGAGATAGTTCAATTTGTACACGAAGTGCATCCGGTTTTTTCCGTAACCCTCTCAACTCTTTAGAAGTTGCTATGTGGGTGAAATTTTGATGTCATTCCAAGTTACAACCTCTTTGGAGTTGATTTACACTGCTTTTCAAGTCCAGGGTCATTTAGCTCAAAATAAATCAGTAAATGCATGAAAAATATCAAATGAAGTCAAAAAGGGTTGAAAATTGATGATGTGCCTTTTAATGGTGCATATTGAACACACAAAAATTATGGAATTCAAATAAGTTATTAAAAATGAAATCCCTTTGTAATACATGAGTTTTCGTCCGAAACCCTCATACTTCGGAAGAGATAGTCCAATTTGTACGCGAAGTGCATCCAGTTTTTGTCGTCACCCTCTCAACTCTTTAGAAGTTGTTATGTGGGAGAAATTATGATGTCATGCCAAGTTACAACCTTTTCAAAGTTCATTTGTACTACTTTTCAAATTCAGTGTCATTTAGCTCAAAATAAATCATTAAATGCATGCAAAATATCAATTTAAGTCACAAAGGGTTGAAAATTGATGATGTGCCTTTGAATGGTGCATATTGAATACACAAAAAGTATGGAGTTAACATAATTATTAAAAATGAAATCCCATTGTAATAGATGAGTTTTCGTTTGAAACCCACATACTTCGAAAGAGATAGTCCAATTTATACATGAAGTGCATCCGGTTTTTGCTGTAACCCTCTCAACTCTTTATAAGTTTCTATGTGGGTGAAATTATGATGTCATGCCATGTTAAAACCTTTTTAGAGTTTATTTGTACTGCTTTTCATATTCAGGGTCATTTAGCTCAAAATAAATCAGTAAATGCATCAAAAATATCAAATGATGTCAAAAAGGGTTGAAAATTGATGATGTGCCTTTGAATGGAGCATATTGAACACACAAAAAGTATGGAGTTAAAATAAGTTATTAAAAATGAAATCCCTTTGTAATAGATGAGTTTTTGTCTGAAACTCTCATACTTCGAAAGAGATAGTCCAAATTGTACACGAAGTGCATCCTGTTTTTGCCGTAACCCTCTCAACTCTTTATTAGTTTCTATGTGGGTGAAATTATGATGTCATGCCAAGTTACAACCTTTCTGGAGTTGATTTGTAATGCTTTTCAAATTCAGGGTCATTTAGCTCAAAATAAACCATTAAATGCACGAAAAATATCAGATGAAGTCAAAAAGGGTTGACAATTGATGATGTGCCTTTGAATTGTGAATATTTAACACACAAAAAGTATGGAGTTAAAATAAGTTATTAAAAATGAAATCCATTTGTAATAGATGAGTTTTTGTCTAAAACCCTCATACTTCGACAGAGATAGTCCAATTTGTACACGAAGTGCATCTGGTTTTTGCCGTAACCTTCTCAACTCTTTAGGAGTTGCTATGTGGATGAAATGATGATGTCATGCCAAGTTACAACCTTTTTAGAGTTGATTTGTACTGCTTTTCAAATTCTGGGTCATTTAGCTCAAATAAATCATTAAATGCATGAAAAATATCAAATGTAGTGAAAAAGGGTTGAAAATTGATGATGTGCCTTTGAATGGTGAATATTGAACACACAAAAAGTATGGAGTTAAAATAAGTTATTAAAAATGAAATCCCTTTGTAATAGATGAGTTTTCGTCTGAAACCATCATACTTCGAAAGAGATAGTCCAATTTGTACACGAAGTGCATCCGGTTTTTGCCGTAACCCTCTCAACTCTTTATTAGTTTCTATGTGGGTGAAATTGTGATGTCATGCCAAGTTACAACCTTTTTGGAGTTGAGTTGTAATGCTTTTCAAATTCATGGTCATTTAGCTCAAAATAAATCATTAAATGCATGAAAAATATCAGATGAAGTCAAAAAGGGTTGAAAATTGATGACATGCCTTTGAATTGTGCATATTGAACACACAAAAAGTATGGAGTTCAAATAAGTTATTAAAAATGAAATCCCTTTGTAATAGATGAGTTTTCGTCCGAAACCCTCATACTTCGAAAGAGATAGTCCAATTCGTACACGAAGTGCCTCCCGTTTTTGCCGTAACCCTCTAAACTCTTTAGAAGTTGTTATGTGGGAGAAATTATGATGTCATGCCAAGTTACAACCTTTTCAAAGTTCATTTGTACTGCTTTTCAAATTCAGTGTCATTTAGCTCAAAATAAATCATTAAATGCATGCAAAATATCAAATTAAGTCACAAAGGGTTGAAAATTGATGATGTGCCTTTGAATGGTGCATATTGAATACACAAAAAGTATGGAGTTAACATAATTTTGAAAAATGAAATCTTTTTGTAATAGATGAGTTTTCGTTGGAAACCCACATACTTCGAAAGAGATAGTCCAATTTGTACACGAAGTGCATCCGGTTTTTGCCGTAACCCTCTCAACACTTTCGAAGTTGCTATGTGGGTGAAATTATGATGTCATGCCAAGTTAAAACCTTTTTGGAGTTGATTTGTACTCCTTTTCAAATTCAGGGTCATTTAGCTCAAAATAAATCATTAAATGCATGAAAAATATCAGATGAAGTCAAAAAGGGTTGAAAATGGATGATGTGCCTTTGAATGGAGCATATTGAACACACAAAAAGTATGGAGTTCAAACAAGTTATTAAAAATGAAATCCCTTTGTAATAGATGAGTTTTCATTTGAAACCCTAATACTTCGAAAGTGATAGTCCAATTTGTACACGAAGTGCATCCGGTTTTTGCCGTAACCCTCTCAACTCTTTAGAAGTTGCTATGTGGATGAAATTATGATGTCATGCCAAGTTACAACCTTTTTAGAGTTGATTTGTACTGCTTTTCAAATTCAGGGTCATTTAGCTCAAAATAAATCATAAAACGCATGAAAAATATCAAATGTAGTCAAAAAGGGTCGAAAATTGATGATGTGCCTTTGAATGGTGAATATTCAACACACAAAAAGTAGGGAGTTAAAATAAGTTACTAAAAATGAAATCCCTTTGTAATAGATGAGTTTTCGTCTGAAACCATCATACTTCGAAAGAGATTGTCGAATTTGTACATGAAGTGCATCTAGTTTTTGCCTTAACCCTATCAACTCTTTAGAATTTGCTATGTGGGTAAAATTATGATGTCATTCCAAGTTACAACCTTTTCAGAGTTCATTTGTACTCCTTTTCAAATTCAGGGTCATTTTGCTCAAAATAAATCATTAAATGCATGAAAAATATCAAATGAAGACAGAAAGGGTTGAAAATTGATGATGTGCCTTTGAATGGTGCATATTGAACACACAAAAAGTATGGAGTTAAAATAAGTTATTAAAAATGAAATCCCTTTGTAATAGATGAGTTTTTGTCCGAAACCCTTATACTTCGAAAGAGATAGTCCAATTTGTACACGAAGTGCATCCAGTTTTTGCCATAACCCTCTCAACTCTTTAGAAGTTGCTATGTGCGTGAAATGATGATGATATGCCAAGTTACAACCTTTTCAGATTTCATTTGTACTGCTTTTCAAATTCAAGGTCATTTAGCTCAAAATAAATCATTAAATGCATGAAAAATATCAAATTAAGTCACAAAGGGTTGAAAATTAATGATGTGCCTTTGAATGGTGCATATTGAATACACAAAAAGTATGGAGTTAAAATAAGTTATTAAAAATGATATCCCTTTGTAATAGATGATTTTTTGTTCGAAACCCTCATACTTCGAAAGAGATAGTCCAATTTGTACACGAAGTGCATCCAGTTTTTGCCGTAACCCTATCAACTCTTTAGTATTTGCTATATGGGTGAAATTGTGATGTCATGCCAAGTTACAACCTTTTCAGAGTTCATTTCTACTGCTTTTCAAATTCAGAGTCATTTTGCTCAAAATAAATCAATAAATGCATGAAAAATATCAAATGAAGTCAGAATGGGTTGGAAATTGATGACGTGCCTTTGAATGGTGCATATTGAACACACAAAAAAGTATGGATTTAAAATGAGTTATGAAAAACGAAATCCCTTTGTAATAGATTAGTTTTCGTCCGAAACCCTTATACTTCGAAAGTGATAGTCCAATTTGTGCACGAAGTGCATCCATTTTTTGCCAAAACCCTCTCAACTCTTTGGAAGTTGCTATGTGGGTGAAATTATGATGTCATGCCAAGTTACAACCTTTTCAGATTTCATTTGTAGTGCTTTTCAAATTCAGGGTCATTTAGCTCAAAATAAATCATTAAATGCATGAAAAATATCAAATGAAGTCAGAAAGGGATGAAAATTGAGGATTGGCCTTTGAATGGTGCATATTGAATACACAAAAGGTATGGAATTAAAATAAGCTATTAAAAATGAAATCCTTTTGTAATAGATGAGTTTTCGTCCGAAACCCTCATACGTCGAAAGAGATTGTCCTATTTGTACACGAAGTGCATCCAGTTTTTCCCGTAACCCTATCAACTTTTTAGAATTTTCTATCTGGGTGAAATTGTGATGTCATGCCAAGTTACAACCTATTCAGAGTTCATTTGTACCGCTTTTCAAATTCAGGGTCATTTTGCTCAAAATAAATCAATAAATGCATGAAAAATATCAAATGAAGTCAGAAAGGGTTGAAAATTGATGATGTGCCTTTGAAATGGTCCATATTGAACACACAAAAAGCATGGAGTTAAAATAAGTTATTAAAAATGAAATCCCTTTGTAATAGATGAGTTTTCGTCCGAAACCCTCATACTTCGAAAGAGATTGTCCAATTTGTACACAAAGTGCATCCAGTTTTTGCCGTAACCCTATGTACTCTTTAGAATTTGCTATGTGGGTGAAATTGTACCGCTTTTCAATTCAGGTTTATTTACCTCAAAATAAATCATTAAATGCATGAAAAATATCAAATGAAGTCAGAAAGGGTTGCAAATTGATGATGTGCCTTTGAATGGTGCATATTGAATACACAAAAAGTATGGAGTTAAAATAAGTTATTAAAAATGGAATCCATTTGTAATAGATGAGTTTTCGTCCGAAACCCTCATACTTCGAAAGAGATAGTCCAATTTGTGCACGAAGTGCATCCAGTTTTTGCCAAAACCCTCTCAACTCTTTAGAAGTTGATATGTGGGTGAAATTATGATGTCATGCCAAGTTACAACCTTTTGAGATTTCATTTGTACTGCTTTTCAATTTCAGGGTCATTTAGCTCAAAATAAATCATTAAATGCATGAAAAATATCAAATGAAGTCAGAAAGGGTCGAAAATTGATGATGTGCCTTTTAATGGTGCATATTGAATACACAAAAAGTATGGAGTTAAAATAATTAATGAAAAATGAAATCCCTTTGTAATAGATGAGTTTTCGTCTGAAACCCTCAGACTTCGAAAGAGATTGTCCAATTCGTACACGAAGTGCATCAAATTTTTGCCATAACCGTATGAACTCTTTAGAATTTGCTGTGTGGGTGAAATTGTTATGTCATGCCAAGTTACAACCTTTTCAGAGTTCATTTGTACTGCTTTTCAAATTCAGGGTCATTTTGCTCAAAATAAATCATTAAATGCATGAAAAATATCAAATGAAGACAAAAAGGGTTGAAAATTGATGATGTGCCTTTCAATGGTGCATATTGAACACACAAAAAGTATGGAGTTAAAATAAGTTATTAAGAATGAAATCCCTTTGTAATAGATGAGTTTTCGTTTGAAACCCACATACTTCGAAAGAGATAGTCCAATTTGTACACGAAGTGCATCCGGTTTTTGCCGTAACCCTCTCAACTCTTTAGAAGTTGCTATGTGGGTGAAATTATGATGTCATGCCAAGTTAAAACCTTTTTGGAGTTGATTTGTACTACTTTTCAAATTCAGGGTCATTTAGCTCAAAACAAATCATTAAATGGATGAAAAATATCAGATGAAGTCAAAAAGGGTTGAAAATTGATGATGTGCCTTTGAATGGAGCATATTGAACATACAAAAGTATGGAGTTAAAATAAGTTATTAGAAATGAAATCCCTTTGTAATAGATGAGTTTTCGCCTGAAACCCTCATACATCAAAAGAGATAGTCCATTTTGTGCACGAAGTGCATCCGGTTTTTGCCGTAACCCACTCAACTCTTTAGAAGTTTCTATGTGGGTGAAATTATGTTGTCATGCCAAGTTACAACCTTTTTGGAATTGATTTGTACAGCTTTTCAAATTCAGGGTCATTTATCTCAAAATAAATCATTAAATCAATGAAAAATATCAGATAAAGTCAAAAAGGGTTGAAAATTGATGATGTGCCTTTGAATTGTGCATAATTAACACACAAAAAGTATGGAGTTAAAATAGGTTATCAAAAATGAAATCCCTTTGAAATAGATGAGTTTTCGTCCGAAACCCTCATACTTCGAAAGAGATTGTCCAATTTGTACACGAAGTGCATCCAGTTTTTGCCGTAACCCTATCAACTTTTTAGAGTTTTCTATCTGGGTGAAATTGTGACCTTTTCAGAGTTCATTTGTAACGCTTTTCAAATTCCAGGTCATTTTGCTCAAAATAAATCAATAAATGCATGAAAAATATCAAATGAAGTCAGAAAGGGTTGAAAATTGATGATGTGCCTTTGAATGCTGCATATTGAACACACAAAAAGCGTGATGTTAAAATAAGTTATTAAAAATGAAATCCCTTTGTAATAGATGAGTTTTCGTCCGAAACCCTCATACTTCGAAAGAGATTGTCCAATTTGTACACAAAGTGCATCCAGTTTTTGCCGTAACCCTATGTACTCTTTAGAATTTGCTATGTGGGTGAAATTGTGATGTCATGCCAAGTTACAACCTCTTCACATTTCATTTGTACCGCTTTTCAATTCATGGTCATTTACCTCAAAATAAATCATTAAATGCATGAAAAATATCAAATGAAGTCAGAAATGGTTGCAAATTGATGATGTGCCTTTGAATGGTGCATATTGAATACACAAAAAGTATGGAGTTAAAATAAGCTATTAAAAATGGAATCCCTTTGTAATAGATGAGTTTTCGTCCGAAACCCTCATACTTCGAAAGAGATAGTCCAATTTGTGCACGAAGTGCATCCTGTTTTTGCCAAAACCCTCTCAACTCTTTAGAAGTTGCTATGTGGGTGAAATTATGATGTCATGCCAAGTTACAACCTTTTTAGAGTTTATTTGTACTGCTTTTCAAATTCAGGGTCATTTAGCTCAAAATAAATCATTAAATGCATGAAAAATATCAAATGAAGTCGGAAAGGGTTGAAAATTGATGATGTGCCTTTTAATGGTGCATATTGAATACACAAAAAGTATGGAGTTAAAATAAGTTATTAAATATAAAATCCCTTTGTAATAGATGAGTCTGTGCGAAACCCACATACTTCGAAAGGGATAGTCCAATTTGTACACGAAGTGCATCCGGTTTTTGCCGTAATGCTCTCAACTATTTAGAAGTTGCTATGTAGGTGAAATTATGATTTTATGCCAAGTTACAACCTTTTCAGATTTCATTTGTACAGCTTTTCAAATTCAGAGTCATTTAGCTCAAAATAAATAATTAAATACATGAAAAATATCAAATGATGTCAGAAAGGGTTGAAAACTGATGATGTGCCTTTGAATGGTGAATATTTAAGACACAAAAATTATGGAGTTAAAGTAAGTTATTAAAAATGGAATCCCTTTGTAATAGATGAGTTTTCGTCCGAAACCCTCATACCTCGAAAGAGATTGTCCAATTTGTAATCGAAGTGCATCCGGTTTTTGTCGTAACCCTATCAACTCTTTAGAATTTGCTATGTGGGTGAAATTGTGATGTCCTGCCAAGTTACAACCTTTTCAGAGTTCATTTGTACTGCTTTTCAAATTCAGGGTCATTTTGCTAAAAATAAATCATTAAATGCATGAAAAATATCAAATGAAGTCAGAAAGGGTTGAAAATTGATGAGGTGCCTTTGAATGGTGCATATTGAAAACACAAAAAGTATGGAGTTAAAATAAGTTATTAAAAATGAAATACCTTTGTAATAGATGAGTTTTTGTCCGAAACCCTCACACTTCGAACGAGATTGTCCAATTTGTACACGAAGTGCATCCAGTTTTTGCCGTAACCCTATGTACTCTTTAGAATTTGCTATATGGGTGAAATTGTGATGTGATGCCAAGTTACAACCTCTTCAGATTTCATTTGTACCGCTTTTCAAGTCAGGGTCATTTACCTCAAAATAAATCATTAAATGCATGAAAAATATCAAATGAAGTCAGAAAGGGTTGAAAATTGATGATGTGCCTTTGAATGGTGCATATTGAATACACAAAAATAATGGAGCTAAAATAAGTTATTAAAAATTAAATCCCTTTGTAATAGATGAGTTTTCGATCGAAACCCTCATACTGCGAAAGAGATTGTCCAATTTGTACACGAAGTGCATCCAGTTTCTGCCGTAACCCTCTCAACTCTTGAGAATTTTCTATGTGGGTGAAATTGTGAGGTCATGCCAAGTTACAACCTTTTCACGGTTCATTTGTACTGCTTTTCAAATTCAGGGTCATTTAGCTCAAAACAAATCATTAAATGCTTGAAAAATATCAAATGATGTCAGAAAGGGTTCAAAATTGATGATGTGCCTTTGAATGGTGCATATTGAACAAATTATGAAACAGATTATGAAACAACTAAGTTATGAAACAACTAAGTTAACAGAAAGTAATTAAATAAAATCTTTATTATAAAACAGAATTAAATCATCTAAAACTTTTTGTGAAATGAGTTTCTACTAAAACTAAATTGTTTTATAAAACATTACCTAATGAAGAAAAATATAGTTTCCTATAATAATAGAGTAAAACTAAACTATTTTTGTTTAAAACATTTCCTAACAGAAAAGATTACTACAAATTTTATTTGAAAACAGAATCTAATTATATAAAACTTTGTTAAAATTAACTATTACTAACTAGTTTGTTTTTATCAAACTATACCTAGTTACAAACTATAATGTCCCTATAACAACATAGTAATAAACTAAGCAAATTATTTTATTGTATTAACAGCAAGTAAAAATCCTAAATTTAGAACAATAGAACTAAATGAAATCTAAAACATAATGTAAATCATATTCAGATTTTCAAAACAAAACAAAGTAAATCAATCTAATTAAACTAATAAGAAACTAAACAGATTCTTTTTTTAGTTAAAACCCTAATCAATTTTATTCTAAAAATTCTCAAACTTTACCTACTTATAACTAGGATCACTAGTGACAAGTAGCAAAAAGAATCAACTCAAAATTCATTTTAGAACTCAAGATATTCAGAAAACAAAATTTAAATCAAATCTGTTCAAATTCGAATTTAAATAATTCAAACATAGTCAAATTTTATATCTACAGAAACTAGATAAAAATAATGACCTAATGCAAAAAGAATCAATTTAAAATAGTTAAAAATATAAAAGATATGAGCCAAACAAATCAGAAACTATTCTGTTTTTTTTGAAATTA
This sequence comes from Hordeum marinum, assembly GCA_022496015.1. NCBI lineage: Eukaryota > Viridiplantae > Streptophyta > Magnoliopsida > Poales > Poaceae > Hordeum > Hordeum marinum. The sequence goes on from CM039676.1 coordinate 422,704,911, forward strand.
AGACATAAAAAGAAAATGGTCCAATGCCCCGTGCATTTTTTGGGGTGGACCTTTAGTATCGGTGCGTGGCTCGCATCGGTACTAAAGTGTCTTTAGTACCGGTGCGAGCCACGCACCGGCAATAAAGGTCCTCCACGTATAAATAGTGGAGGCCTCGTCCCGGGCCGAGCCACGCACCGGGAAAAGCTTATTTGCGCCGCTGCCAGGCTGCCGGAATCCGTTGTCCTTGTCGCCGGACCTCCTTGCCCTCCTCCCCGAGCCAACTCCTTGTCGCCTCCCCCAACGCTATCCCCAAGCCCTGCCCCACGCCGTCGCCTCTGAGCCATCCCCAAGCCCTGCCCGACACCATCGCCTCCGAGGCGTCCTCGAGCCCTGCCCGCGACGCCATCGCCGGACTTCCTCTCCCTCCTCCCTGAGCCCGCTCCTCGTCACCGCCCCCGACACCATCGCCGAGCCCTCCCCCAACGCGTCGTCCCACAGGCCCGCCCTGACGAGCCCCGACGATCCATCCCGCCGGTGAGCCCCGATGATGTAGCGACCCGACTCAAAACGAGTCAAGCCTCTGTGTGTTCTGTGCCATCCTTGGATCAGTATGCTGGCACACACAGTACATCAATGTATATATCAAAGTGCAATCACATGTAAATAACGTAAAACTGATATAGACCTTAAAACAGCAGCGGATACAGTCAACGGGGTGGAGTCCCAATAACACCAACGGCAAGTTGACTGCGGACCGTAACCCTGAATCGTACTCTTACCTGTTGTACAAGAGTATCTGCAACATAAGACGTTGCAGCCATATAGGTCAGTACATTGAATGTACTAGCAAGATCACCCTAGTAGAACAGAAGAATAAAGACTATTCTATATGCAAAGGCTTTGTGGCTCTGTGTCTGAGTCTTTGCGTAAAAGCTGATTTTATTTTTCCTACAAAAAAGGAATATCAGGAAATTTCACTACGGAGTTACCTATCATGACATGGTTCCGCCAACCAATGTCTCAAGGCCCATAAGTATCATAAGTTGCCCACAATTAGTTATCAGTCCAGTGTTCAGAGTTCAGAGATAGTTCCAGGTCTAGAAGCTCAAATTGTCCGTAACCGGGGACACGGCTAATCGATTAGGTTTAACTCTGCAGAGTGTTGTGTACTTTACCCACAAGATTCGTTCCCTCCTGGTAAGTCCTCGCACTGCCTGGTGTTTGAGAATAGGATGAACGAAACATGGTCTTTCAAAGTGTTTCCCTGACTGTGCGACAGTGCCCATCCAATCCTAACGTCGACTACATCTCGTAGCATAGCCCAGCAGAGTCACAACAAAGATCAACCAAGCCAGAGCCCATAATGACTTGTGGCTACACAGGTAAACTTCCGGGCATGAAGTATTCATCCTTCCCTTTGAGTCTGGGTGAGGCTTTCCGCGTGAATACTGGCCATCTCCAGCAACACCTAGGCAAATCCACTGGTTTCTCCAGGGTACCGTTTCAACCATCCCTCACCCAGTAGTGTGTATTGAAAAACTTGTTTCTCGAGTCTCAAAGTCTTGAGGTCTTGAATATGCAGGTCTTGAATAAGCCTTCATGAAGTCATCGTTTTGACGTGGAGTCCTTCTTCACACCACTCAAGAACACTCATACCAGACCCCGTCTACTTTATGCATAACATTGCACTAACTAGCGTTCCCGGGGCTTTAGTAACAAGTGGTGGGTTCCTACCTCATGCATTCTACTCAACTACAAGAATTTCAATAACACTATGGGAGGGATTTGTTGAAATGATGTCACTATATGCAATAAAACATAGGTATGAAAAGATGGTCAAAGTGAACTTGCTTGTACTGTTGATGAAGATAAAGATTGCTCTCAGAAATATAACTTGATAGACTATACGTCACTCTCCGATGAAAATTTATATAACAAACATTGCTTTCATATAAGCAATCATACTAACAATCAATTCTAACAATCAAAAGTAACACAAAACAAAAGCAACAAGGTTGATGAAGGAAATACTTAAGACAAAATCAACAAAGTTTTCATAAAAGCAACTAAGGTAATTTCCCACTACAAGCAACTATTTTCAACAAAACAAAACCAAAAACAAAGTAAAATATAACAAAAGGATTTTAGTAAATATTTTTCTATCAAAAAGAATTAATTTTGAAGAACAAGTAAAAACTATGAAAACAACATCCTAAACAACATGAGTGTTTGCCTAATGAACTTAACTACAAGCACAACGATAAACTAAAAGAAAACAAATTATGAAACAACTAAGTTAACAGAAAGTAATTAAATAAAATCTTTATTATAAAACAGAATTAAATCATCTAAAACTTTTTGTGAAATGAGTTTCTACTAAAACTAAATTGTTTTATAAAACATTACCTAATGAAGAAAAATATAGTTTCCTATAATAATAGAGTAAAACTAAACTATTTTTGTTTAAAACATTTCCTAACAGAAAAGATTACTACAAATTTTATTTGAAAACAGAATCTAATTATATAAAACTTTGTTAAAATTAACTATTACTAACTAGTTTGTTTTTATCAAACTATACCTAGTTACAAACTATAATGTCCCTATAACAACATAGTAATAAACTAAGCAAATTATTTTATTGTATTAACAGCAAGTAAAAATCCTAAATTTAGAACAATAGAACTAAATGAAATCTAAAACATAATGTAAATCATATTCAGATTTTCAAAACAAAACAAAGTAAATCAATCTAATTAAACTAATAAGAAACTAAACAGATTCTATTTTTAGTTAAAACCCTAATCAATTTTATTCTAAAAATTCTCAAACTTTACCTACTGATAACTAGGATCACTAGTGACAAGTAGCAAAAAGAATCAACTCAAAATTCATTTTAGAACTCAAGATATTCAGAAAACAAAATTTAAATCAAATCTGTTCAAATTCGAATTTAAATAATTCAAACATAGTCAAATTTTATATCTACAGAAACTAGATAAAAATAATGACCTAATGCAAAAAGAATCAATTTAAAATAGTTAAAAATATAAAAGATATGAGCCAAACAAATCAGAAACTATTCTGTTTTTTTTGAAATTAAGACATAAAAAGAAAAAGGTGTTTCTTACGGACAGGGGGTACACGTGGCATCTCCTGATTGGCTACGGGTGTGCATGTGAGTGAGCTAGCGAGCGGACGGCCGGCGTCTAACCGAAAACACATCGGTCTAAAAACAGAAAAGAAAAACCGAGCGGTTCTTTTAAAATACACCGAAGGGGTATCCTATTCTAATCTACACCGTTCATTCGAGATCGGGCAGAGGAGGGTGTTCACCGTGGATGGAGGTCGCCGGTGATGACTCCGGTGACGGCGGCGGCTCGAGTGTGGACAGGGACGGTGCTCCGGTGGTCTTCGGCGTTGGGGAAAAGGCCCAGTCGACGTGAGCGAGCGTGGCGATGACGATGGTAGCGTCAGATGAGCTCGGGGATGACAGGAGCGAGCGGCACGAGCTTGGGGCACTTCGGACTCCGGCGAGGTCGATGGCTACGGTGTTCTAGGGGGTCCGGGGCTCGAGCAGGTGGTTGTGTAGATGCGGGAGAGTGCGGCGAGGTCGTCTGCGGCCTTAGAGGGCTCGGGGATGGTGAGGTGGGGTGGCAGGGGAGCAAGAGCGCGATGGCTACCGGTTGCTTCGGCGAGTGATTCCGGCGAGGAGAGACGTCGGGGTTGGGGGCAACGAGGGGGAATGGGAAGAGGGGAGCGAGGGCTATTTATAGGAGCTCGCGGGTGGTCGGGGAAGGCACGAGGGGAGAGATCTGCGGGAGAGATCCGCGGGAGAGATCGCCGGTGGTCGTCGGGTGCGAGAGGAGGAAGGAGGTGACCGTGGGCTCACAGGGTCGGACGGGTGGGTCCTGCTGTCAGTGGGAGAGAGAGAGAGGCGCGGTTATCAAGCGACCGTTAAGGAGGAGTTTCGGGGTGGGCTTAATGAGCAGGTGGGCCGGTCGTCTTAAAAGGCTTTAATGATTTTCCTATATTAATTTATAGGGCAATAAAAACAGCATTAAGGCATTCAAAACTTGTCCAAAAATTAAAGTGTATATATCAAAGTGACTAGGGAAATAAATTCCATTTAATGGACATTTTTCCACGGCCAAATTAAATACTTTAAAAAAAATTATTTTTCAGAAAATGCCTAAATGGCTTTATTTATTATTGCAAATTATTTTTCATATAACCCCTTGAGTTTTATGATTCAAAAACTTCACAAAAAATACCCCTGGTTTGGAGTGTCATATTTACTCCTCTCAAAAAAAATTTGACAAGGGGTTTGAATAATGTTAAAACTTGAATAGGAACCAAATATGAAATGGATTCCAAAATAATTCAGAGGCACTTTCAAATCCTTTTAAACTCCCAACTCATATTTCATATAAATTGAAGAAGTCATTTTATCCTCTCTCATGAAAATCATTGAGTTGCATAAAGTTTCTGAATTTGAAATATTTTCAAATGGGAATTCAATCCATTTTCAAATCCCTTTTCATTTCTTTAAATGGAAGAAGTCATGTCATCTTCACTCTAGGGTTTTGTGATGAAATGAATTTGAATTCCTGGTGATCAAAATGCAGAGTGAAAGTTTTGGGAAAGTCAGTTCATTGCCTCTCATCAAATTTTCAAAAGTTTCAAGAAGTTTCAAATTTCACTCACTTTCAATTACTAAATCAAACAAACAATCATTCTAATATTTATTATAACATTCCAAAGTTTGGGATGTTACAAACCTACCACACTTAAAATGAATCTCGTCCTCGAGATTCGAAAGGGCTAGAAAGAAAAGGTTAGGGTTTGGGGTCTTCTAACAAATCCACAGACCAAGAAGATGTGGGGTCTTCCAACAAAACTCCATTGACCTGGAAGGGTGGGTCTACCACACTTAAAATGAGAGTTACTGGTCCCCAAAATCTTGGCAGTCATCTGGGTGCATCTGTCTGTTCACCTTCTTCACGATAGCTCCTTCGGTGATGCTCTTTCGTTATATCAAAATCTTGTGATCTCATAACAAAATGCATTACCTCCGATACTGGGTCTTCTTTGCTGGCAGGTCTTGCGTTCATCCTAAATAACTTATCGAAGATCTCATGGTGGTCTACCATTAGTGGTTATCCTGCAGTCAAATGGGTCTTGGCTTCATTCCTCACCGTAAAAATTCCTACGTATGACAGCAACTGTCCTGTACAAGGGGTTTTCATCATACCATTCTAAGGCTTAAACAAAAGCTTCAAAGAACGTCGTCTCTTTACTATGGGTAAGTCACTCAGATTTACCATTCCGAATAGCAAGAGAATGATTAGAGTAAGTCGTCATGGTGGCCAAACCATGTCGCACAGAAATCATTACCTTGTATAAGGTTTAGTGAATCTCGTATTCTAACACTTGGTCTTCCTCACAAGCATTGCAGAGATTTCTCTTGTCAACGAACGAGGTTCGGATAAATCCCTTTTTGTCTGCAAGCCGAACAAAAACATCTATCGTTTCTTCACAACTCTCAGGTTTTTCGTATATTCCTAAGAAAACGTTTGCTGATCAATCGTAGCTTCTTCCAAGTTTCTTCCTACACAAAGGTGGGGCTTGATCCTTATCAATCCTGAGGTCAGTGGGTTGTGGGTTCACTTGAATACTTGAATAGCTTTAACTCTCTCCTGGGATTACTATCGTTCCATATACCAGCATTTCCTTCAGTTCAATACATCATACCCTTGAGGTAACAATTCACAGACTTATTATTGTCTAGATTCCATTATGTGGAATTCATTTTCCTTTCCATTGGTTTGTTTAACCTTGGGTATGGTTTCATCACAATCATTCTTTTTCTCAACGTTCCAGCTTCGAAAGCACCTTGTCACTAAGGTTATCATCCCCACAATTTGAGGTGGTTCCACATTCTCTTCACCTGTATTCACTTATCCAAACTCCTTAACATGAATGGTATTCTCTTCATTCTTTTGTCCCTGTGGTTGCTACCACACTTAAAATGAAATGCACGCATGCCTGCATAGACCATATTTTCTCATATCCTCGAAAATTGGTGAGAGATCTTTGTTCATGGGGTAACAACTCATAGAAAAAACATGACACAACAAATTTCATTGATTTACGAAGTTGTTACAATCTCAGAGACTTCCGTTACAAAATAATGTCATGAAACCAAGAGTGCTTCATGATACACTTATTTCCATCTTCAAAAATTTACTAACTCATTCTAGCTTTCTTCTCCTTTGGACATTTACTAGCGTAACGTCCTGCTTCCTTGCTACGAAAATAGATGATTTCTAACAAGTCTCGGGGCTTCTTGATGTTGGTGTTTGCTCCTTGGAGTTCTGGTCCTTTCTTGGGCACTTATTGGCGTAGTGGCCCATATCCTTACACTTGAAACATCTGACATGACTCAGGTCCTTTTGTTGATTGACTTGTTCCTTCCTGATACTCTTTCACTTCTTCCTAGACCCTTCCGTACATATTATAGCTTCTATTTCCTGAGGATCATACCCAAACATTTCTGTCAGGAATTCTTCCAGATATTCCTTTGGACAATCCTGTGAGATATGTCCTTCTTCTCCACATGAATAGCGGGCATTAGAGTAAAATCTGGTTAGGCCTGCTCCATTAGGGTCTTCAACATCTTCCTTCATCAAAAGTTCTCCTAAATTTTCTCTAAAGGCTTCCTCCATGGCTTCCTTTTACTGCTTGATGACTTCTTCTACCTTGGGGTACATTTGGCATTGAGCCGGGTAATGATTGGTTCCTTGACACAAGAAACATGTCACCTGCCCAGTTGGGCCTTCCTCAGTAGGGTGATTTTGTTCACAATGAGGGCATCCTTCCTTGTGTTCTTCCTGGGTGTGTCCTATCTCTCCACATATCTTGCAGGCACAAATCTTCTTCACATCTTTGCTACGGGGCTTTTGGGTGTTGGTAACAACATGAGATCCTTGCAGAGTCATCTTAAATTCTTCCCAAGCGATGGATGCTTGCCTATCATGGATAGCTTCATGCATCTACCACCAATTTGCAGCTCCTTTTGCAAGGTACCGAAGAGCATACTGGACCATCTCGTTCCTTGCAACATAGTTACTCCTTAGATGATCCTCCATGTTCTGAATCCATTCTTCTGTCTCTAACCGAGTCATTGATTCAGAATACACGAGTCTAGCTTCACTCATCATCTATTGGGTTCAAGGTTTTGGGGATGAGATGGGTAAGGGAGAGAAAGGAGGAGAAAACACACAATACAAACAATGGTTTTGAAAATAGATTTTTTTGTTGTGGCTGTCGAAAATAAAACTTACACACAAATGAAAGCTCACAAATCATCGTATCTAACGTAAGTATACAACAGGGGTTTGGTCTTCTAGGGGCATAATATCTTGGAAATTCTTCATGGTCTTCAATTTCTTCAGATCTGTATAGTCTTCAACTTGTGTAGCTCCAATTCTTCTAATGTATGGTGAAATCTTCTTTACTTTGAAAGGACCATCAGTTGTTTCGATATCTTGTCCTTCTTGGAGTGGCTTCAGTTGATCCTTCGAGTGGTCAAAAGGGAAGGGGTATTTTCTACTCTTTGATAAAACTCAGAAAAGATGAGAAGTAAAGACTCTTTTGAAAACAAGGTTTTTCGAGAAATCATTTCCTAAGGGCTTTCCAGTTTCTAGGGTCACGTCCTACAGTCAACATGTGCTCTGATACCATTTCTGTAGCGACCCGACTCAAAACGAGTCAAGCCTCTGTGTGTTCGGTGCCATCCCTGGATCAGTATGCTGGCACACACAGTACATCAATGTATATATCAAAGTGCAATCACATGTAAATAACGTAAAACTGATATATACCTTAAAACAGCAGCGGATATAGTCAACGGGAGTGGAGTCCCAATAACACCAACGGCAAGTTGAGTGCGGACCGTAACCCTGAATCGTACTCTTACCCGTCGTAGAAGAGTATCTGCAACATAAGACGTTGCAGCCATATAGGTCAGTACATTGAATGTACTGGCAAGATCACCATAGTAGAACAGAAGAATAAAGACTATTCTATATGCAAAGGCTTTGTGGCTCTGTGTCTGAGTTTTTGCGTAAAAGCTGATTTTATTTTTCCTACAACAAAGGAATATCAGGAAATTTCACTACGGAGTTACCTATCATGACATGGTTCCGCCAACCAATGTCTCAATGCCCATAAGTATCATAAGTTGCCCACAATTAGTTATCAGTCCAGTGTTGAGAGTTCAGAGATAGTTCCAGGTCTAGAAGCTCAAATTGTCCGTAACCGGGGACACGGCTACTCGATTAGGTTTAACTCTGCAGAGTGTTGTGTACTTTACCCACAAGATTCGTTCCCTCCTGGTAAGTCCTCGCACTACCTGGTGTTTGAGAACAGGATGAACGAAACATGGTCTGTCAAAGTGTTTCCCTGACTGTCCGACAGTGCCCATCCAATCCTAACGTCAACTACATCTCGTAGCACTGCCCAGCAGAGTCACAACAAAGATCAACCAAGCTAGAGCCCATAATGACTTGTGGCTACACAGGTAAGCTTCCAGGCATGAAGTATTCATCCTTCCCTTTGAGTCTGGGTGAGGCTTTCCGCGTGAATACTGGCCATCTCCAGCAACACCTAGGCAAATCCACTGGTTTCTCCAGGGTACCGTTTCAACCATCCCTCACCCAGTAGTGTGTATTGAAAAACTTGTTTCTCGAGTCTCGAAGTCTTGAGGTCTTGAATATGCAGGTCTTGAATAAGCCTTCATGAAGTCGTCGTTTTGACATGGAGTCCTTCTTCACACCACTCACGAACACTCATACTAGACCCCGTCTACTTTATGCATAACATTGCACTAACTAGTGTTCCCGGGGCTTTAGTAACAAGTGGTGGGTTCCTACCTCATGCATTCTACTCAACTACAAGAATTTCAATAACAGTACGGGAGGGATTTGTTGAAATGATGTCACTATATGCAATAAAACATAGGTATGAAAAGATGGTCAAAGTGAACTTGCCTGTACTGTTGATGAAGATAAAGATTGCTCTCAGAAATATAACTTGATAGACTATACGTCACTCTTCGATGAAAATCTATATAACAAACATTGCTTTCATATAAGAAATCATACTAACAATCAATTCTAACAATCAAAAGTAACACAAAACAAAAGCAACAAGGTTGATGAAGGAAATACTTAAGACAAAATCAACAAAGTTTTCATAAAAGCAACTAAGGTAATTACCCACTACAAGCAACTATTTTCAACAAAACAAAACCAAAGACAAAGTAAAATATAACAAAAGGATTTTAGTAAATATTTTTCTAGCAAAAATAATTAATTTTGAAGAACAAGTAAAAACTATGAAAACAACATCCTAAACAACATGAGTGTTTGCCTAATGAACTTAACTACAAGCACAACGATAAACTAAAAGAAAACAAATTATGAAACAACTAAGTTAATAGAAAGTAATTAAATAAAATCTTTATTATAAAACAGAATTAAATCATCTAAAACTTTCTGTGAAATGAGTTTCTACTAAAACTAAATTGTTTTATAAAACATTTCCTAATGAAGAAAAATATAGTTTCCTATAATAATAGAGTAAAACTAAACTATTTTTGTCTAAAACATTTCTTAACAAAAAAGATTACTTCAAATTTTATTTGAAAACAGAATCTAATTATATAAAACTTTGTTAAAATTAACTATTACTAACTAGTTTGTTTTTATCAAACTATACCTAGTTACAAACTATAATGTCCCTATAACAACATAGTAATAAACTAAGCAAATTATTTTATTGTATTAAAAGCAAGTAAAAATCCTAAATTTAGAACAACAGAACTAAATGAAATCTAAAACATAATGTAAATCATATTCAGATTTTTAAAACAAAATAAAGTAAATCAATCTAATTAAACTAATAAGACACTAAACAGATTCTGTTTTTAGTTAAAACCCTAACCAATTTTATTCTAAAAATTCTCAAACTTTACCTACTGATAACTAGGATCACTAGTGACAAGTAGCAAAAAGAATCAACTCAAAATTCATTTTAGAACTCAAGATATTAAGAAAACAAAATTTAAATCAAATCTGTTCAAATTCGAATTAAATATTCAAACATAGTCAAATTTTATATCTACATAAACTAGATAAAAATAGTGACCTAATGCAAAAAGAATCAATTTAAGATAGTTAAAAATATAAAAGATATGAGCAAAACAACTCAGAAACTATTCTGTTTTTTTTAAATTAAGACATAAAAAGAAAAAGGTGTTTCTAACGGACAGGGGGTACACGTGGCATCTCCTAATTGGCTACGGGTGTGCGCGTGAGTGAGCTAGCGAGCGGACGGCCGGCGTCTAACCGAAAACACTTCGGTATAAAAACAGAAAAGAAAACCGAGCGGTTCTTTTAAAATAAACCGAAGGGGTATCCTATTCTAATCTACACCGTTCATTCGAGATCGGACGGAGGAGGGTGCTCACCGTGGATGGAGGTCGCCGGTGATGACTCCGGTGACGGCGGTGGCTCGGGTGTGGATGGGGACGACGCTCTGGTGGTCTTCGGCGTCGGGGAAAAGGCCCAGTCGACGTGAGCGAGCGTGGCGATGACGATGGCAGCGTCAGATGAGCTCGGGGATGACAGGAGCGAGCGGCACGAGCTTGGGGCGGTTCGGACTCCGGCAAGGTCGATGGCTACGGTGTTCCAGGGGGTCCGGGGCTCGGGCAGGTGGTTGTGTAGATGCGGGAGAGTGCGGCGAGGTCGTCTGCGGCCTCAGAGGGCCCGGGGATGGTGAGGTGGGGTGGCAGGGGAGCAAGAGCGCGGCGGCTACCGGTTGCTCCGGCGAGCGATTCCGGCGAGGAGAGACGTCGGGGTTGGGGCCAACGAGGGGGAATGGGAAGAGGGGAGCGAGGGCTATTTATAGGAGCTCGCGGGTGGTCGGGGAAGGCACGAGGGGAGAGATCCGCGAGAGAGATCGCCGGTGGTCGTCAGGTGCGAGAGGAGGAAGGAGGTGACCGTGGGCTCACAGGGTCGGACGGGTGGGTCCTGCTGCCAGTGGGAGAGAGAGAGGCGCGGTTATCGGGCGACCGTTGAGGAGGAGTTTCGGGGTGGGCTTAATGAGCAGGTGGGCCGGTCGTCTTAAAAGGCTTTAATGATTTTCCTATATTAATTTACAGGGCAATAAAAATAGCATTAAGGCACTCAAGACATGTCCAAAAATTAAAGTGTATATATCAAAATGACCAGGAAAATAAATTCAATTAATGGACATTTTTCCACGGCCAAATTAAATACTTTAAAGAAATTTATTTTCAGAAAATGCCTAAATGGCTTTATTTATTATTGCAAATTATTTTTCATATAACCCCTTGAGTTTTATGATTCAAAAACTTCACAAAAAAATACCCCTGGTTTGGAGTGTCATATTTACTCCTCTCAATTTTTTTTGACAAGGGGTTTGAATAATTTGAAAACTTGAATAGGAACCAAATATGAAATGGATTCCAAAATAATTCAGAGGCACTTTGAAATCCTTTTAAACTCCCAACTCATATTTCATATAAATTGAAGAAGTCATTTTATCCTCTCTCATGAAAATCATTGAGTTGCATAAAGTTTCTGAATTTGAAATATTTTCAAATGGGAATTTAAACCATTTTCAAATCCCTTTTCATTTCTTTAAATGGAAGAAGTCATGTCATCTTCACTCTAAGGTTTTGTGATGAAATGAATTTGAATTCCTGGTGATCAAAATGCAGAGTGAAAGTTTTGGGAAAGTCATTTCATTCCCTCTCATCAAATTTTCAAAAGTTTCAAGAAGTTTCAAATTTCACTCACTTTCAATTACTAAATCAAACAAACAATCATTGTAATATTTATTATAACATTCCAAAGTTTGGGATGTTACAGATGAGCCCTGCCAAAATGTACTATGATGCAAAAGCTGATTTTTAGGTATTTTAGGAATTTTAGTAATTTAAATATGGATTAGATGTTGGAGTTTTCGGAATTTTAAGAATTTTAGGAATTTTAGGAATTTTAGGAATTTTAGGAATGTTAGATGGATAGATAGATATGTTCTGGCAAAGTTGTTAGATGGATGTTTAGATTTTTAGATAGATATGTTGTGGCAATGTTGTTAGATAGATATGGACAAGGATCCCCTACCATGCGGCACCCTGCCATTCGGCCACTAGCATGTGGGCCCACGCGGCAACCTGGCCCACATGTTAGTGGCCAAACGGTAGGTTGCCGCACGTCAGAGGAGCCGGCTCCGATAGATATGTTAGATGGATAGATAGATAGATGGATAGATAGAGATGTTAGATGGATAGATAGAGATGTTAGATGGATGTTTAGATTTTTTTTGCATTGGAGTTCATTTTTTTGCATTAGAGCTTTGGATGGATAGAGATGTTAGATGGATGTTTAGATGGATGTATATATATATAGAGAAAATGTTGTAATGATGATTTTTTATGTTCATAGAATTTTTTGTCCATGTATGTATGTATGTATAGAGGGATGGATTGATGTATATAGAAAATGTTCATATTTTTTTCTAAGTTTTATTTCATTTGTTTTCAAAATTAAGTGTTTCTTCTCGACGTCGAGGATGCCAATCCCGCATCCTCGTCGTCGAGTCAGCGGAGGAGGTCACTTGCTTGAGCCGAGGGGCTGTGTCCGGGACTGGGCTCCGCTGGGCTGGTACTAGGAGGTGCTACCTTCCAGATGGCGCAGCTTGGTGAGGAGCCAGCCCGTCATCGACCCGGAGGTTCTATGGTGGCAGCCGCATGGGCCACGGACGATTCAGAGGCTTGAGTCCCCCGCGGAGGTGGTACAGTACCATGTCAGCAAGGAGAACTAGCACATCCGTTGCTACATGGCAGCTTTGGAGGCCAGGTCTGACAATACCTGGCAGATTCTTCAGGGATCTCACTGGAGCTATGTTCGTTTGATGGTTCCTTCTCTTTGGGTGTCCATCGCCCGCCCCGATATCCGTCGGGCGCTAGGGTTCTAGCTAGATCGGTATATTAGCTATTATATATATATGTATTATTATGATGTATTAGCTAGATCAATGGATTAGCCGATGTATTAACAATTATCCGAGATTATGAGATGAGACCTTTTCTAAGAACTACTATATATGTATTTGATGATGCATTATTAATTAACTATCAATTATTTTGATTCTTGAACGCATGCTAATTTGAATACTAATTTGTTTTATCTATATTATTATGGATTAGTTATTAATCTATGGACTATACCGGTAGAGCTCATGAAGAGGACATTTTCGACATGATACACTCCTCTGAAAACCCAGCGGACCTTCTAGGTGAATCACATGATGATGACGGCTCACAATATATGAACGATTACGGTGATGGATGTGAGGCCGAGGAAGAACAACTTATTTTCCAAAATCCGGAACAACTAACAATGTCCGGCGAGGTATATACACATAATAGCCTCTGGTAATCATTACATGTGTATTAATTGATTTGTATATATATATTAACAAATCTTTTTTCTTTTAATTATCATCCCTCTGGATTGAGCCAATCTAGTAGAAAGGTATGAGGCGGTGCCAAAATATTGGACAGCAATGTAAAGCTCAATCTTGATGCTTTCAAACATGATGGCGCACCGACTCACCCTGAAGCCAATGCCAAGACATTTGTGCGTCAATGCGGAGTGGTTGTTAGGGATGGAGTCCCGATCACAATGCAAGAATGGATTCGATAAAATAATTAAAGATTCCTTTTGGCAAGATCTCATGGAGCATTTCATCCTACCAGATTCTCTCTTGGAGCGCCAAAGGGACAAAGTCAAGGAGTTTGCTCTCCATAAGATGGCCGACACGTTCCAGACTTGGAAGAAAATATTATGGACCGAGTACAATGCTAGAGGCAAGAAGGCACCCGAATTCAGAGGAATATACAAGAAGGTAAGGAATCACTGGGACACATTTATCGAGTACAAGACATTAGAAGCTGCTATCGAGAACTCGACAAAGAATAAGATAAATGCGGAGAAAAAAGTATCACCATAAACTAGTGACAGGTGGATACAAGTCAGCCATTCCTAAATGGGATGCATCCGAGAATAAGATGCATGCTGAAGGGATCACTCCAATAACCCTCCACTGGCCCCGGAGGTGCAGGAATTGGTTTTTTGCGCATGGGGGAAAGTTGGACCCAGCAACACGGAAGATTATTGCACTAGCCAGTCTGAAGCATGCATTAGATGAGTTGATTGAAGCAATAAAAGCTTCCCAAGAAGATGGTTTCACCCCGATAGAGAGAACGACGAGCTTACACGTGCCCTCGGGAATCCCGAACACGGAGGACGAACACGAGGCTTGGGCGTTGTTCCGTGGTACGAGGGGTTTGCGATGGCAGGACAGTTATAAAAGACGTTCAAGAAAAAAGAAGGTGGAAGCAGACCGACTTTCAAAGTTGGAACAGAAGTAGGAGTAGCAACAACTACAGATACAGGTACTATCCCAGCAAAGGGCAACTCCACGGCAGGAGGCATCGAAACCCGTCCCAGCTACATTGCCGAAAAGCAGCGGGGGTTCCACAGGGGCACCGCTGGGTCACACTCCCATGGATGATATCACCGAGAAGACATCTTGTGAGCTAATCCAGAAAATTAAGAACATACCCGTGCGGGTCGCGACGGGCTATGCTTTACCAAATACACCTAATGTTCTCTGGCATTTCAATCCGGTTCCAGCTGGGTATGCTCGTGTCGCGGTGGACGCAATAGAGCCAGGATATGATGAACTACAGCTTGACATCCCTGGAGGTGAGGGGGATTCCACACTGGCAGAAGCCGGTCGTGGTATCATTCTATGGAGTAAGGACTGCATCGTCTTTCCACACTCGGCGCTATGGCCACCGGCTCCTTCGAGTATCGATGTCCAGCGCGATGGATCCCAGCCAGAGGCATCACAGCGCCAGCAGTCCTCCCCACCTTGCCAGCAGTCCTCCCCACCTCACCAATAGTCCTCCCCACCTCGATAGGCATCCCACTTTGATATGGATCCCAGCACGAGTCCACGCAACCTTGGGACAGAGCACGACGCGAGGCCATATCGTCGATATTGATCTCCGCCGCGTGAGATGACTCCACCCCGGCAGCGGTCCCGCCAGTAGGGCTCCCAAAAGAGGAAGGCCATCAGCAGTCCTCTTCGGAAGAAAGCAAAGAAGAAACCTGAGCCTCTGGCCAAAAGGAAGCTGCCTTATGACATGACACCAGAGGAAACCAAAATTGAAAGTGATTTCCAAGTGAAAGCCTTTTTTGCGAAGAAGACCCTACCGCCAAAGGAGGTAATGCCCAAGGAAGTGCAAGAGCACTTTATGGAACACTTTATTGATCGACCCCCAGCATATGTAGAGCGTATGCCGATGGACTATGAGTGACTGATTCAGAAGGCAAGTGAGCAGAGAAGTCGGCCTAGCCCAAGGAAGAAGTCGGGAAGTACGACATCAACGACACATGGTACTACTAGCGGGAAAACAATTCCCCAGCTGGGAGAACAATCCAAGCAATCGATCTCTCCGCTCAAGGTGAGTACCAATACAAGCAAGCAATCGATCCAAGCAGTCGACGTGCAAGGCAACCCAATCGACCTCGAAGAAGTATAGGCTGCAGGTCTCACTCTTGGCCAAATCCTTGGCACCGAGGAAATCCGCGGGTACGGTGCAGATGAGTATGCAATGCAATATGCCGTCGGAAAACCACTTGTCTCACCTGAGCGGTACAAGGAACTACCAACTGCGATGCGACGGTTGCATGATTGGTACCCGCGTGAAGCAAAGCAAGGGGAGACGGCAGTCATGGTCAAAGTAAGGAAAGAGCATGATGTCAATGGATGTGACATATGTCTTGAATTCTTAGAACTTTTCCAATTATACCACATGGACTCTACCGACAAAACTCTCATCAGTTGCTATTGTCTGTAAGTGATTTATATCTTTAATAATATAAGTCTCTAGCTAATATATCGTTCATTGGTTTATCCTCACTATATATGTTCTTTTATACACTATTATGCAGATTGAAGATGTGGGAATTGAAACAAGTGGGAATCGATGATATTGGGTTCATCGACCTAAATACCGTTCATGGTCATCTGGTAAAACATTATGCCAAGGACACAGAAGATATCTTGGAAAATTTTCTAGAGGCACTAATGAATACCAAATCTACTATAATATTTCCTTACAACATGGAGTGAGTGTTTACTCTCTTGTATACTACAAATTATATTTTTGCTTACTAGCTCGTTGTCAAGTGTAGTTGATGAGTTATATGCATGTCTGCTTAATTATATAAAATTCTACGCAGAGACCACTATATCCTCCTAAATATTATCCTCGCGGATGGACTTGTTCAAGTGTACGACTCACTAGATACACTAGAACAATCATACGTGGACTTGTATTTTATGATAGAACAGTAATTTCAATCTTTATCGACCTCGCTTTATTTCATAATTTTGTGATATCAAAAGTAATTATAATAACTCTTTCATTCTTTTTCTTTGCTGCGTAGTGTTTGGAAAAAGATGATAGAAAAAACCCATCACAGTCATCCATGGAAACCGAAGCTGAAGTGGGAAAACATGTAGGTAATGAAGTTGTACTACTAGGTCCGCGCATCTCTTTAATTCTAGTTTCAATACCATTATCATGCTTGATTATTAATTATCTTATTGTATTATATTCTCTTGCAAAGTGCGCGAAGCAGAAACAGGGGACAAATTTATGTGGATACTTCCTCTGCGAGAACATTCGCATCCAGACCGAAGGTCGTATACGTCGCAGAGGAGCACGTGAAAGACAACTCCAGGTTTGGCAGATGATGTCGAAGCTCTCACCCGAGAAACACTTTGTAGCACTTCAAGAAGAATTTGCGGCAATTCTTCTTTGACATGTCATTGATGTAAACGGAGAGCACTATTACTTATCGCCACCTCAATAATGCCAGCAAATCAGTAGTAGAAAACTGAGATTTCATCCGGAGCACTAGCTAGCTAGTCCCGGACAGGTTTTGGGCCTTAATTTATAAGTCCAGAATATATATGGATGTGTAATTCCATTTGTATATATACTGTGTATGACATATTGTATATTATATTACATATATATTTATGCATCAACTTGTGTAATGTTTATAGTATGTAGTAGTGTGAAGTAAATTTGAAATGAATGGAAAACACAATAAATAGAGAGGAAAACCAAAACCTAATTAAAAGCTAAAATGAAAAAATAGAACACTTAGTACCGGTTGGTATCACCAACCGGTACTAAAGGTCCTCCACCACCAGCCCACGCAGGCAGCTACGTGGTGGGCCCTTAGTACCGGTCCGTGGGCCAACCGGTACTAAAGGTCTAGACCTTTAGTCCTAACCCTTTAGTACCGGTTGGTGAACCAGTAATAAGGCCCATCCCTACCGGGACTACATATCGACATTCTACTAGTGTTAAGTCATCAGTGAAGGTGAGAAAATAACGATATCCACCACGCGCTACAACATTCGTTGGACCCCACACATCAGGATGTATGATTTCCAACAAGTCACTTGCCCATTCCATTGATCCAGAGAACGGTGTTTTAGTCATCTTGTCCATGAGGCATGGTTCACATGTGTCAAGTGATTCAAAATCAAGTGACTCCAAAAGTCCATCAGCATGGAGCTTCCTCATGCGTTCTACACCAATTTGACCTAAACGGCACTGCCACAAGAAAGTGGTACTATCACTATCAACTCTACATCTTTTGGCATCAACGTTATGAACATGTGTATCATCACTATCAAGATTCAATATGAATAAACCCCTCACATTGGGTGCATGACCATAAAAGATATCACTCATATAAATAGAACAACCATTATTCTCTGATTTAAATGAGTAACCATCTCACAATAAACAAGATATAGATATAATGTTCATGCTTAACGCGGGCACTAAATAACAATTATTCAGGTTCATCACTAATACCGATGGTAATCGAAGAGAGAGTGTGCCGATGGCGATCACATCAATGTTGGAACCATTCCCACGCGCATCGTCACTTCCTCCTTTGCTAGCCTTCATCTATTCCGTAGTTCCTGTTTTGAGTTGCAAATGTGAGCAACCGAACCGGTATGAAATACCGAGGCACTACAACGAAAGCTAGTAAGGTACACATCAGTAACATGTATATCATATATACATTGTTTGTTGTTAGCCGCCTTCTTGTCAGCCAGATACTTGGGGCAGTTCCGCTTCAAGTGACCAGTTCCCTTACAATGAAAGCACTCAGTTTCTGGCTTGGGTCCATCCTTGGGTTTCTTCACGAGTGGGGTAACTGTTTTATCACTCTTCTTGGAGTTACCCTTCTTGCCCTTGCCATTCTTCTTGAAACTAGTCGTTGTATTGACCATCAACACTTGATGTTCTTTCTAGATTTTAGACTCAGCGACTTTCAGCATCGCAAATAGCTCGGAGACTGATTTGTTCATCCCGTGCATGTTATAGTTCATCACAAAGCTCTTGTAGCTAGGTGGCAATGATTGAAGAACTCTATCAATGATTGCCTCTGGCGGAAGCGGCATTCCCAACTCCGCCAGACGAGTCGAATACCCAGACATTCTGAGTATATGTTCACTGATAGACCCGTTCTCCTCCATTTTGCAAGCATAGAACTTATTGGAGGTCTCATACCTCCGGATTCGGGCATTCTTGTTAAAGAAAAACTCCAACTATTGGAACATCTCATATGCTCCATGACGTTCAAAACTTCTTTGAAGTCCCAATTCTAAGCCATACAATATTGCACACTGAACTATTGAGTAATCTCCAGAATGTGCCTCCCAAGCGTTCTTAACGTCTTCGAATGACATGTCTTCGGGTTGGTTACCAAGGAGTGCATCAAGGACATATGACTTCTGGGAAGCCGTGAGGATAATCTTTAGATTATGGTCCCAGTCCACAAAGTTACTTCCATCATCTTTCAACTTAGCTTTCTCTAGGAAAGCATTAAAATTCAGGGGAGCTACTGTGCGAGCCATTGATCTACAACATAAATATGCAAAGTTTACTTAGACTATTGTTAAAGATAATGAGTTTAGTTAATCAAATTACTAAAGCTCCCACTCAACTTGACATACCTCAGGTCATCTGAGTGATACATGATCCAAATTCACCAACTCAAGTCCGATCATCACATGAGTTGAGGTGGTTTCAATGGTGAACATCAAGATGTTGATCATATCTACTATTTGACTCATGTTCGACCTTTCGGTCTCTTGTGTTTTAAGGACATGTATGTACATGCTAGGCTCGTCAAGTTTAACCCGAGTGTTCTAAATGTGCAACACTGGCTTGCACCCGTTGTATGTGAACGTAGGGTCTATCACACCCGATCATCACGTGGTGTCCCGACACGACGAACTTTCACAATGGTGCACACTCGGGGAGAACACAATTTTACCTTGAAATTTAAGTGAAGGATCACCTTATAATGCTACCGTCGTCCTAAGCAAAACAAGGTGCGAAAAAGATTAACACCACATGCAAATCATAAGTGACATGATATGGCCATGAACTTGTGCTTTTGATCTCCATCTTGAAAGCACCGGCATGATCTCCATCGTCACCAGCATGACACCATGATCTCCATCATCTCGATCTCCATCAATGTGTCGCCATTGGGGTTTTCGTGCCCATCATGCTTCTACTACTATTGCTACCATTTAGCGATAAAGTAAAGCATTACATAGCAAATAATGATTGTCACGCAGGTCATACAATAATTAAAGACAACACTATGGTTCCTGCCGGTTGCCGTACTCATTGACATGCAAGTCGTGATATTCTATACAACACATGATTATCTCATACATCACATATATCTCATCATGTAATTGGCCATATAACATCACAACATACCCTGCAAAAACAAGTTAGACATCCTCTAATTGTTGTTGCAAGTTTTACGTGGCTGCTACGGGTATCCAGCAAGAACAATTCTCACCTACGCAAAACCACAAGGGTGATACATAAGTTGCTTTTCAACCTTCTCAAGGACCACCTTTGTCGAATCCGGTCCAACTAAAGTAGGAGAAACAGACATCCGCCAGCCATCTTTGTGCAATGAAGTTACACGTCAGTCGATGGAACCAGTCTCTCGTAAGTGTACGAGTAAGGTTGGTCTGGGCCGCTTCATCCCACAATACCACTGAACCAAAAGACGACCAAGGGAGGACGCAATGTAAGCATCAACGCCCACAAACTCTTTGTATTCTACTCGAGATCTCATCTACACATAGACCTAGCTCTGATACCACTATTGGGGAACGTTGCATGGGCATTTTTTTTCTTATGCACACGCAAGATCTATCCATGGTGATGAGCATCTATGATAGGGAGAGTGGATCTACATACCCTTGTAGATCACTAAGCGGGAAGCGTTAAGAAACGCGGTTGATGTAGTCGAACGTCTTCACGATCCAAATCGCCGAGCGTCCTGCGATCCAATCACGATCCGTCCCGATCTAGCGCCGAACGGACGGCACCTCCACGTTCAGCATACGTACATCTTGATGATGATCTCCACCTTCTTGATCTAGCAAGAGGGAGCGGAGAGGTAGACGAGTTCTCCGGCAGCGCAACGGCGTTGCGGCGATGGTGGTGGAGCTACTCCGGCCTAAGCATCGCTGTAACCGATCTAGAGGACAAACTACAAACTAGAGGAGAGGCATCACGTGGCTTAGGATTTCTTGATGTGTCCCAAGTGATAGCACCACCCCTTTATTTATATGCTGAGCCGTGGGGTCGAAACTTGGAGAAAAATCCTATTTAAGGTCGGATTGCCCGCAAGGCAAGAATCCTCCTCGGCCTCGAGGACCAGACGCCAAGGACCTCGGTGTCTGGCTCCGGACGCCAATGTCCCTGGCGTCTGGCCCCTGGGCTCCACAAAACATCTTTTTCAACTTCATAAAGCCTCATGGGATTTACCCCTTGGCCCAAATAGAGTGTCCTTGTACCCCAAACATTTTGGGAAGCATCCGTAACTATTTCCGGTGAATTTCGGAACCCTTCCGGAGACCAAACACTATTGTTCCATATATCAATCTTTACCTCCGGACCATTCAGGAGCTCCTCGTGACGTCCAGGATCTCATCTGGGACTCCGAACAACCTTCGATCACCACCATACATAACTCCTATACTACCGAAACGTCACCAAACCTTAAGTGTGCCAACCCTACGGATTCGAGAACTATGTAGACATGACCAAGACACCTCTACGGTCAATAACCAATAGCGGTACCTGGATGCCCATATTGGTTCCGACATATTCTATTAAGATCTTTATGGGTCGAACCTCTATGTCAAGGATTCAGTTAACCCCGCAAGATGTTCCCTTTGTTCTTCGGTATGTTACTTGCCCAAGATTCGATCGTCGGTATCTCCATACCTAGTTCAATCCCATTACCGTCAAGTCTCTTTACTCGTTCCGTAATACAAGATCTCGTGACTAACACTTAGTCACAATGCTTGCAAGGCTTGTTGTGATGTTGTATTACCGAGTGGGCCCAGAGATACCTCTTCATCACACGGAGTAACAAATCCCAGTGTTGATCCATGCCAACCCAACAGACACCCTCGGAGATACTTGTAGAGTACATTTATAGTCACCCATTTACGTTGCGACATTTGATACACACACAATCCTTCGGTGTCCGTGAGTTGCATGATCTCATGGTCATAGGAACATATACTTGACATGCAGAAAATTGGAGCAATAAACTGACAGGATCATATGCTACGTTTATAGTTTGGGTCTTGTCCATCACATCATTCTCCTAATGATGTGATCCTGTTATCAAATGACATCTCATGTCAATGGGCAGGAAACCTTGACCATCATTGATCAACGAGCTAGTCTACTAGAGGCACACTAGGGACAAAGTGTTGTCTATATATCCACACATGCAATGCGTTTCCAATCAATGCAATTATAGCATGGATAATAAACAAATACCATGAACAAGGAAATATAATAATAGCAATTTTATTATTGCCACTAGGGCATATTTCCAACAACATAAACTCTCAGATGTCCTTCTCCGGAGCTGGTGATGTTATATTCTTGGCGATGATGCCCCTGAGAATGCGGTTCTCCTCCTCAAGCTTGTTATTTTGCCGTCTTAGATCCATTATCTCCTTGCAAATCTTTCTGGTGATGGCTCCCATCACCCATGGATATTTTCATAAGTAATAAATCTAGCATTGGGAGGGACGACCGAATTCGGAATTGCTGATCTCTGAAGTTCCTCCGACATGACTCCAGGATGTAGACGAGAGGTAACTTCTTGGTCATCCTCCATGGCATCCACCGTTTTCAAGGCGGCCTCCATATCTTCCTATGTAGCCTTCCCAAAGTGATTGGATTCACTGTATGCTCCGAGCCCCAATGTCGGGTGAGAGACACGGCTCTCCCCGATCGACTCTTGCGAAGACATCTTACTCTAAATCTGCTCTAGAAACAACTCAAAACGAAAATAGGAGGTATTTTCATGATATGAAAATCCAAACCTTAGGGAGATTATATAATGAATTTTTACCGACCAACAGGAGTATACCACAAGAAAACGAAGGCCGGAGGATGCACGGGGTTGCCACAAGCAATAGGGGCGCGACAAGGGGGGTAGGCCGCGCCCTGCAGGCTTGTCGCCTCCTCGTGCACTTTTCGGACTACTTTAAATTTTCCTAATTTATAAATGTTGGAAATATGCCCTAGAGGCAATATTAAAATGGTTATTATTATATTTCCTTGTTCATGATAATTGTTTATTATCCATGCTATAATTGTTTTGACAGGGAACACATTGCATGTGTGGATACATAAACAACATTTTGTCCCTAGTATGCCTCTAGTAGACTAGCTCGTTGATCAAAGATAGTCAAGGATTCTTGTCCATTGACATGAGATGTCATTTGATAATGGGATCATATCATTGGGAGAATGATGTGACGGACAAGACCCAAACTATAAATATAGCATATGATCGTGTTAGTTTATTCCTATAGTTTTCTGCATGTCAAGTATATGTTCCTATGACCATGAGATCATGCAACTCACTAACACTGGAGGAGTGCTTTATGTGTATCAAATGTCACAACGGAACTGGGTAACTATAAAGGTGCTCTACAGGTATCTTCGAGAGTGTTTGTTGAGCGGGTATGGATCAAGACTGGGATTTGTTACTCCGTGTGACGGAGAGGTATCTCAAGGCCCACTCGGTAATACAACATCACAACAAGCCTTGCAAGTTATGTTACTAAAGTGTTAGCCACAGGATCTTGTATTATGGAACGAGTAAAGAGACTTACCGGTAATGAGATGGAACTAAGTATAGAGATACCGATGATCGAATCTCAGGTAAGTAACATACCAAAGAACAAAGGGAACAACATACGGGATTAACTGAATCCTTGACATAGAGGTTCAACCGATAAAGATCTTCGTAGAATATGTAGGAACCAATATGGGCATCCCGAACCCAATATTGGTTATTGACCGTAGAGGTGTCTCAGTGATGTCTACATAGTTCTCGAAACCGCAGGGTCTGCACACTTAAGGTTCGATGACATTTCGGTAGTATAGACTTATGTATGGTGGTGATCGAAGGTTGTTAGGAGTCCCGGATGATATATTGGACGTCACGAGGAGCTCCAGAGGTAAATATTGATATATAGAAAGTCCTGTTTTGGTCACCGAAAAAGTCTCGGGCTCATCGGTAGTGTACTGGGAGTGCCGGGAGGGTACCGGGTGACCATCGGGAGGGGTGTTTTGACCCAAGAGGCTACATGGGCTGTGGGAGGAGGTATACCATCCCTTAGTGTGCTGGCCGAAGTCCCACAAGAAGCCCATGTAGCTGGGAGGAGAAACCCAAGGTGGAAAGAAGGTTTCCAAGTGGGAGAGAAGGAGTTCTAATCCTACTAGGATTGGAGGAGGACTCCTGCTCCTCCCTCTTCGGCCAAACCAAGGGTTGGCCCCTTGGGGGCCAAGTATTCTCCCTCCCTCCTCCTATATATACTACAGGTATCGAGGGTTTTCCACAACAAAAATCAGTCACGTAGTACCCACTCCTCTAGATCATAGTTTCTCCTCTAGATCGTTTCAGCGGTGCTTAGGCGAAGCCCTGCTGGAATAGTTCCACCACCATTGCTGGCACGCCATCGCACTGCCGGAGAACTCATCTATCTCTTCGCTCCCTCTTGCTGGATCAAGAAGGCGGAGATCATCATCAAGCTATACGTGTGCTGAACACGGAGGTCCCATCCGTTCGGCGTTAGGTCGGGACGGATCGTGATTGGTTGCAGGACGCTCGGCGATTTGGATCGCGAAGACGTTCCACTACATCAACCGCATTTCTTAACACTTCTCGCTTAGCAATCTACAAGGGTATGTAGATCCACTCTCCGTCTCGTAGATGCTCATCACCATGGATAGATCTTGCGTGTGCATAGGAAAGTTTTTGTTTCCCATGCAACGTTCCCCAACAATTAAATATTGTAAAACTGAGAAAAATTGCTATTGGGAAAGTTTTGGAGTTGGTTTGCTTACTGTACCACATACCTATTCCTTTTCAGAGTCTGAAACGTTCTGGTAGGTCTCCCTAATGTACTCCTCCGGAGTTATGGTATTGATAATATTGGTTTCAACATTTATGGGAGTACCTGAGATATAATGTTTGATTCTTTGCACGTTTACCACCTTCGGATTTGTGCCTTCGGAGTTGTTGATCTTGATGGCACCGGAACGATATACTTCCTCGACAATGTAAGGCCCTTCCCATTTTGATAGAAGTTTTCCTGCAAAAAATCTTAAACGGGAATTGTATAGCAAGACATGGTCACCTACATTGAATTCATGCTTTTGTATCCTTTTATCATGCCATCTATTAACTTTTTCTTTAAACAACTTGGCATTTTCATAGGCCTGGGTTCTCCATTCATCAAGTGAGCTAATGTCAAATAACCTCTTCTAACCAGCAAGTTTGAAATCATAGTTAAGCTCTTTGATTGCCCAATAAGCTTTATGCTCTAGTTCTAGAGGTAAGTGACATGCTTTACCATAAACCATTTTATAAGGAGACATGCCCATAGGGTTTTTGTAAGCAGTTCTATAAGACCATAATGCATCATCAAGTTTCTTAGACCAATTCTTTCTAGATCTATTAACAGTCTTTTGCAAGATCAATTTAATTTCTCTATTGCTTAATTCTACTTGACCACTAGACTAAGGGTGATAAGGAGATGCAATTCTATGATTAACGTCATACTTAGCAAGGAATTTACGGAAATCACCATGAATAAAGTGTGAACCACCATCCTTCATTAAATATCTAGGGACTCCAAATCTAGGGAAAATAACTTCTTTCAACATTTTAATAGAAGTGTTATGATCAGAACTACTAGTTGGAATAGCTTCTACCCACTTAGTAACATAATCAACATCAACTAGAATATGAGTATACCCGTTGGACTGTGCAAAAGGTCCCATGTAATCAAAATCCCAAACATCAAATGGTTCAATAACAAGAGTAATTCATAGGCATTTCCTGACGTCTACTAATATTACCAATTCTTTGACATTCTTCAAAAGACAAGACAAACTTACGAGCATCCTTGAAGAGAGTAGGGTAATAAAAACTAGATTGTAATACCTTATGTGCAGTTCTATCTCCAGTGTGGTGTGCTCTTTAGGCTTCGGAATGACCCTTGTGTAGGATTTGTTCCTGTTCATGCTCAGGTACACAATGTCTAATAGCACCATCTACTCCTTATTTATAAAGGTGTGGATCATCCCAAAAGTAATGTCTTAAATCATAGAAGAACTTTTTCTTTTGTTGGTATGTGAAACTAGGCGGTATAAATTTAGCAACAATGTAACTAGCATAATCAGCATACCATGGAGCATTACGCGAAGCATTTATGACAGCTAATTGTTCATCAGGAAAGCTATCATCAATAGGTAGTGGGTCATCAAGAACATTTTCTAACCTAGACAAGTTGTCTTCTACTGGGTTCTCAGCACCCTTTCTATCAATAATATGAAAATGAAATTCTTCTAGCAGAAGAACCCATCTAATAAGTCTAGGTTTAGCATCTTTATTTTCCATAAGATATTTAATAGAAGCATGATCAATGTGAACACTTACTTTGGAATCAACAATATAAGGTTTGAACTTATCACAAGCAAACACGACTGCTAAAAATTCCTTTTTAGTGGTAGCACTGTTTCTTTGAGCGTTGTCTAGAGTTTTACTACCATAATGGATAAAATTTAAGTTCTTATCAACTCTTTGTCCTAGAACAGCGCCAACGGCATAATCACTAGCATTACACATAATATCAAAGGGTAGGTTCCAATCAAGTGTTTGAAAAATAGGTGCAGTGATCAAGACTTTCTTAAGAGTTTGAAATGCTTCTACACATTCATCATCAAAAATGAATGGAACGTCTTTTTGCAAAAGATTAGTGAGAGGCCTAGAAATCTTAGAGAAGTCTTTAATGAACCTCCTATAGAAACTAGCATGACCAAGGAAACTTCTTATACCTCTGATATCCGTAGGACATGCCATTTTTTAAATAGCATCAACTTTAGCTTTATCAACTTCAATACCTCTTTCGGAGATTTTGTGTCCCAAGACAATACCTTCATTAACCATAAAGTGTCACTTCTCACAATTCAAGACAAGATTAATTTCTTTGCGTCTCTGCAAAAGTCGATCAAGGTTTCTCAAGCAATCATCAAAAGAAATTTCGTAAATGGAAAAATCATCCATGAAAACCTCAAAAATCTTTTCACAAAAATCAGAGAATATAGCAGTCATGCATCTTTGAAAGGTAGAAGATGCATTGCATAAACCGAAAGGTATACGTCTATAAGCAAAGGTATTGAAAGGGCAAGTAAAAGTTGTCTTCTCTTGGTCCTCTTTTGACACAGGTATTTGAGAGAAGCCAGAATAACCATCTAGAAAGCAAAAATGTGTGTGTTTGGAAAGTCTTTCTAGCATTTGATCAATAAAAGGTAGAGGGTAATGATCTTTCTTAGTAGCTTTATTTTATTTCCTAAAATCCATTACCATTGTATATCCTGTAACAATTCTTTGCGGGATCAATTCATTTTTATCATTAGGAACTACAGTAATACCTCCTTTCTTAGGGACACAATGAACGGGACTAACCCATCTACTATTAGCAATAGGATAAATTATACCTACCTCCAGAAGCTTTAATATTTCATTTCTTACCACTTCTTTCATTTTAGGATTTAACCGGCGTTGGTGATCAACAACTGGTTTAGAATTGCGCTCCATATTAATTTTATGCTGACATAGAGTGGGACTAATGCCCTTAAGATCATCAAGAGTATATCCAATAGCAGCACGGTGCTTCCTCACAGTTTTCAATAATCTATTTTCTTCAAGCTATGAAAGGTTAGCATTAATAATAACATGATATATCTTCTTTTCATCAAGATAAGCATATTTCAGAGTATCCGGTAATTGTTTAAGCTCATACACAGGATCACCCTTGGGTGGAGGAGGATCCCCAAGTATTTCAACAAGCAAGTTGTGTTTCAAAATAGGATGCTGATCAAATACAATCTTATCTATTTCATTCCTTTCATGGTCTAGCAAATATTGTTCTAAGGTATTAGTAGGAGGCACAACAATAGAAGCAAGACCAATAATTTCATCCTTACTAGGCAATTCTTTAGCATGGGGTTGTGTACGAAATTTAGAGAAATTAAACTCATGGGACACATCCCCAAAACTTACAGTAACAGTTTCCTTCTCAAAATCTATCTTAGCATTGACAGTATTTAAGAAAGGTCTACCAAATATAATGGGAGAAAATTCATCTTGTGGGTAACCAAGGACAAGAAAATCAGTAGGATATTTTATTTTCCCACACAAGACTTCAACATCTCTAACGATCCCAACTGGTGCTATAGTATCTCTATTAGCAAGCTTAATGGTAACATCAATTTCCTCTAACTCAGCTGGTGCAGTATCATTCATAATTTCTCGATATAAGGTAAAGACAATTGCACCCACATCACATAAGCCATGATAACAATGATCTCCTATTTTAATAGAAACAACAGGCATGCCAACAATAGGTCTATGTTTGTTTTAAGAATCAGGTCTAGCAAATATAGTAGCTTCATCACAGAACTGAATAACCTGCCCATCAATATTATCGACCAAGAGATCTTTAACCATAGCAACACTAGGTTCAACACTGAATAACGTTGTTGGTCCTCCCGTGCCTCCGGCATATCTTTTGTCTTCCCATACACGCCCAAGAAGCCTAGTGCGTTTGTCAGCGTCATTCGGAACAGATTGTGCACTAGGACCCTTGCCAGAGATTACTTTTAAATCCTTGACCATATCAAGTATTTCATCACCCATACGGTGGCGAGGCTTCTTCTGGTGATCTGCCTCACCTTTGAAATGTTTTCCTTTCTTTCTTACGGGATGCCTGCTCTGAAGAAATCGACGATGCCCCAGATACACATTCTTCTTACATTTATCCAAATATATACTATCGGTATCATCTAAACAGTGCGTGCATGCGTGGTATCCCTTGTTTGTCTATCCTAAAAGGTTACTGAGAGCAGGCCAATCATTGATGGTTACAAACAACAACGCATGTAGGTCAAATTCCTCCTGATCTTTCGCATCCCACACACTTACACCTTTTCCATTCCATGGCTGTAAAAGTTCTTCAACCAATGGCCTTAGGTACGCATCAATGTCGTTGCCAGGTAGCTTGGGGCCTTGTATGAGCACTCCCATCATAATGAACTTCCGCTTCATGCACAACCAAGGAGGAAGGTTATAGATACATAGAGTCACAGGCCATGTGCTATGATTTCTATTCTGCTCCCCAAAAGGATTAATGCCATCTGCACTTAAATCAAACCATACGTTCCTTGCATCCTTTGCAAAGTCCTTCCACTTTCTCTTGATTTTTCTCCACTGCGAGCCATCAACGGGCACTCTCAACTTCCCGTCTTTTTTACGGTCTTCGTTGTGCCATCGCATAAACTTGGCATGCTCTTTGTTTTGGAACAAACGTTTCAACCGTGGTATTATAGGAGCATACCACATCACCTTGACAGGAATCTTCTTCCTGGGGTGCTCGACCTCAACATCACCAGGGTCATCGTGGTCGATCTTATAGCGCAATGCACAACATACTGGGCATGCATTCAAATCCTCGTACTCACCGCGGTAGAGGATGCAGTCATTAGGGCATGCATGTATCTTCTCGACCTCTAATACTAGAGGGCATACAACCTTCTTTGGTTCATACGTACTCTCTGGCAATTCGTTGTCCTTTGGTAGATTCTTCTTTAACATTATCAGCAGCTTTTGAAATGCCTTGTCAGATACACCATTCTCTCCCTTCTATTGCAGCAATTCCAATGTGGTATCCAACTTTTTATTGTCATCTTCGCAATTTGGGTACAACCCATTTTTGTGATCCTCTAACATGCGCTGCAACTTCAGCTTCTCCTTTTCACTTTCGCAGTTTCTCTTTGCATCGGCAATGGCCTGACCAAGATCATCAGCGGGCTCATCTGATGCCTCTTCTTCAGCTCCTTCCCACATTGTCGGCTCAGCTTTTTCCCCCATTGTTGTACCATCGTATTCATGGAACCCATGGCCAGGATAGCTGTCGTCATCCTCTTCTTCTTCATTCTCTTCCATTAGGACCCCTCTTTCTCCGTGCTTGGTCCAACAGTTATAGCTGGACATGAAACCGGACTCAAACAGGTGGACGTGAATGGTTCTTGAGTTAGAGTAATTTCGACCATTCTTACAACCAGCACATGAACAATAGATAAAACCATCCGGCCACTTGTTTGCCTCAGCCGCAACCAGAAAAGCATGCACGCCATTAATGAACTGGGGAGAGCATCGGTCCTCATACATCCATTGCTGACTCATCTTCATTACACAACACCGAAAAGACCAAATTAATACAAGTTCGTACATAAAGTTCATACACACTTGTTCTCATAAAACAACCTACAACCTCTCCAGATAAAGCATTTCAATGCAACGACAAATGCGATCAACATCGCAACTGAGGTAACAATTGATCTAACAACATAGTGATATCAAGCCTCACTATCAATGGCATATCTTTTAAATTTTCTAATCTTCAAGCTCATTGCACCCATCTTGATCTTGTGATCATCGATGACATCGGCAACATACAACTCTAGTTTCATCTTCTTTTCTTCAACTCTTTTCAATTTTTCTTTCAAATACTCATTTTTCTTTTTCAACTAAATTTAACTTCTTGACAAGAATATCTATGTCGGTTGGAATCTCCAGTTCACATACCTCCTAGATAAAAACATCTATGTCAACTTGATTGGAATAATTGTCATGAACACGAAATGCAACACAGAGTTATAAAAGAGAGTATATACCACATCCGCATTATAAACCGAACGAGGGCCGACGGGGACAGATTTCAAAACCATGCCACTATGTATAACAAACAACCATATAGGTAAGAAAACTATACAAGTAACTAACTAAATATTACAAACTTGGTTTTTTTATTATAAAAAGGATAAGAACAAGAGGCTCACCAAGGTGATGCCGACAACGGGACGGTGCGGGCGATCGACGGTGGTTAGGACGGGGACGGAAGGCACTGAGTAAACCACACCTATAAATGCAAAGTAAGAAGTTAATTTGAGCTCAAATTGCATAAATCAAATAAACTACCACATACAAACTAAAACCCACAAATTACTATACTCATAGAGCATTGCAAGAGCTAATCTAGCAATGAGAGATGAAAGGACAAAGTTGCTAACCTTTGTGAACACTTGGATGGATGGGATGCCTCCAAATCTTGACAAATTTTGGCAAAAATGGAGGATGAGCTCGAGGAAGAGAGGAAGAATAGAGAGGAGAGGAACACTACTAGGGTTTTCCCTAGTAGTAGCGCTCAAAATATGCATAGTAGTAACGTTGGGTACAGCGCTACTGTTATCGCGCTATAGCTAAGTTGTATTAGTAGCGCCGTCCTGGCAAGCACTATTACTATGTGTTGTTAATAGTAGCGCTTGGACGAACGAAGAGTTGTTGCTAATACAACGCTGCTATTAGATGATTTCCAACGCTACTGCTAGTATTCCTGCTTTCGCAGATTTACCCCCTCTATGTATTTGTGATGTATTTATACATGATCTATACAGTAGTTTCATCAGATCATCATAATACATCATTGTCATATAAGAACTCCTCATCATCATCATTTTCATCAATGAGACATCATATAACAAGTTGTCCAGTAGTCATAATTACAACTCCTCATCATCATCATCATCAACTCTAACACATTGTAGCACCTAATAACACATTGTACCTAGGACCTAGTCCTTTCTCATAGGACCTACTCTACCCTCTCTTAGGTACAATATCATAAAACAAGATAGGCCCTGACTCTCCATTATGGAGAACGGAGATCATCCTGTCTCCCATTCTTGGTCTACGCACAATGTTGCTTCCAAGTAGCTCTCTACGATTGACCATACATTTTTTTCCAATCTTTGCTTATCATGTCTTCATCGGTTTTAGAAATCCCGTATGGGCAGGGGTGATGCATAGGCTGACCTGGCCGTGGTGGCCCTAAGCTCATAACAACAACGCGACCTTTCGGAAACATCAGATGAGGCACACAATCCTTCGGGATTTTCTATTGAAAAACATAGTAATAACTTTGTAGTTAGCAATGTCGTTAAGTTTTAGAAGAATTTATGCAAAAGATGCACGAATGTCGTAATAGTAGAAAATCTTACCATGCAATCTCCATGGATGTTACCGTAGTTCACCACGTGCACTAGTGGCACGTATTGACCATAATGTGGAGGAGTTTGATAATAGCTATTGTAATTCTCAAGATGACTAAGAAATGCGGTAAGATGATCTTTCTCCTTATAAGTTAATTCTGCTTCATCACTGTAGTAGTAGGTTCTGTCTACCATCTTCCGTACATTTTTTGAAGAATGAAAATAAGCTGTCAATGAAAATAAGTTGTCAACTATTTTTAAATAAACAATATAAATTACTTAATAAATATGGTTGAGAAGCTCACATAATGGTAGAACTAGAGGCGTCTGCACATCGACCCAGATGTCGATATTACCTTCAATTTCATCTTCCGGACGAATATCGAAGGTGATAAGCATATTAGGCTCAAATGCATAAGCCTTGCATAGTGCTCTCCAAGTTTTGCATTCAAAATAGCAGTAGGTGTCTGCATGGTATAATTTTATCGCAAAAGTAAAACCATGCTCGGTCCTGAAGTGAACTATCTTTACCTCCATATCTTTTTTAGTATTGAAATCAATCTTATCCAAGACAGCAATTTTTGCATGGCAGAGGATACGCTAGTAGAATAGTAAAAAATTAAAATTATAAGTTGAAGCAAAAGAAGCAAAATTCAAGCTTAATTACGAAAACAGACTTGTCGTTGTGACTTACTATATCCACTTCGAAGGTCTCATCTAGCATGATGCTGAAGTGCGTACCATCAACTAGGAAATGCTTGTCATACAGGTCGCGCTCGTCTTCGCAGTATTCACACATAGCGAATTTCCTTTCGTCGTCAGACATTTCCTATGTTCATAGTTGAAACATTTAAAATCGATCGAGAAAAACTACAAGAAACCTGATCAACACACGGATCACTATTACTCAATATGCAACGGGTTGACTTTAGGCCTGTCGAGTCTTTCCTTCCTAAACTCTCATCTTACGTATATGGTGGGCACTCCCTCTGATATTGCGACAGTCGGTGATGGTGGCTCCTCCATTCGTCTCAGAGTGCATTACACCAAAATGTCTAGTACACTGGAATGAAGGAGAAGCGACCCCCACAACAACAGTCGGGATTCTTCCTCTCATATATATATATATATATATATATATATATATATATATATATATATATATAGGGATCAACTATTCGTCACCCTGGGTGAGGAATAATTATTATTCACCCCCTCGATTTTCACATCAATGCATCGTAATTTTACGTTTCATAAATTCTGTTATATTTCATACGTAAAAAAAGAGTGTAAGAAAATGTATACTCACTGTAAAAAGTATTTTACGTTATGTAAAATTACAAACATAAAACATAGTGTAAAATATACATAAAATGCGATTTTTCTAACTTTATGGCCTATATTTTTGTTTTATTATTCCAAATTTTACGCGGTGAATCAATATAAATGTAAATATTTTCATTTCAAATGTAATTTATTTATTAAACGATCGTAAGATTACCTCGGATGAAGAATAACTTATTCTGTACCCTGGGTGGTGAATAGACTTTATATATATATATGGTGGACACTCTCCCTTACTGAAAGAAACACAAGGAGCCGAAACAGCCCTAAAGTCAACCCGTTTCATATAACATGAGCAAAACTAAATCATAAAACAAATTAGTATTCAAATTAGCATGCATTCAATAAGCAAAACTAAATCATCTCTTGCGTTCGTACATCGTCAAATAGTATCACTAATACATCTCGAATGGTATCATACATATAACATACGTAATACAATTAGAACCATAACGAACGACGGGTATCCGCGCAGGCGGTGAACACCCAAAGAGAAGGAACCACCACAGGATCATAGCTCAGGTGAGATCCCTGAAGAACCTGCCAAGTATTGGAGAACCTCGCGTCCAACGCAGCCATATAGCGTCGGACGTGCTCGTCCTCCTCCCTAACACTACGACGTATCACCTCCGCGGGGGGCGGCTCCCTCTGCACCGACAGTGGCCCACGCGACCGCCATCAAATAATCTCCGGGTCGACGACGGGTTGTGTCCTCACCAAGTTGCGCGCCCCAAAAGGTAGGACCTCGTAGTACCAGCCCGACGGAGCCCAGTCCCCGACATGGCCCCTATAATGAAGCAGGCCTCCTCCACCGAATCGACGACGAGGATGCCGTCCAGGCATCGTCGACGTCGAGAACAAATGCTTAATTATGCAAACAAAATTTATAAACTTCTAAACTTAAATATATGTACTACAAAAACTAAATTAGATCATTATTATTCATCACAGGTTGACTATCGGTCTGTCGGGATTCTCCTTCCTCTCTCATATATGGTGGACACTCAAAATGTTGTTTAATTCTCTTTCTAGCAAATCTGGGTCACTCGATATTTCCTACATATTCTAGCACAAGTCATGCTAAAATTCATGAAAAAATCCGGCACGACCTTTGCTAAAATAGGACATATGGAGCGCCTAAAAATTACCGGAACGGAAATGAATCAACACTCCAGCAAAACATAGGCCACTGTGAGGTGATCCCTGCAAACATAGGCCACTTGGGCAAGCACTAGTACTACAGAACACTACATATCACATATTCCATGAAAATTGTCACAGCTACTCATGTAGCTACTACTCTACTACAACTATCAAAACATCTACATCGTCATCGACATGGGGATTTGGCTGGTCTCACCTCGAGGTCAGAGGTGGTCGGTGACGGGGACGACGGCGGGGATGATGCAGGGGCTCCTTGACTTCTGCAAAAACAAAATATAAACAAAAACATTATTATCCTCATCTTAGGACTTAGTGAAACCCTATGTCTAAAACATCCTAGTTCTAGCCCTAACATTTACTAAAAATACCTTGTTCTAACCCTAAAATTTTAAAAGACCTATACATTTACTAAAACTACCATAGTTCTAGCCCTAACATCTGTCCATCCATCCATCTATCTATATATCCTCATAAACCCTAGTTCTAATCATCGACATGGGCATTTTCATATTTTATTTGATACCGACATCGAACGAAATCTATTGTATTCAAAAACCTACATTTACTAAAAAAATATCATATAGCATAATACATTTCTGTACCTAAAATTTTTTATTACTAATTTCTTTAACTAAAATTTTTATTACTAAATTCTATTACTAAAAAACTTTGTATTATAGAAGGAGGCGGAGGAT
Organism: Hordeum marinum; assembly: GCA_022496015.1. Classification (NCBI taxonomy): domain Eukaryota; kingdom Viridiplantae; phylum Streptophyta; class Magnoliopsida; order Poales; family Poaceae; genus Hordeum; species Hordeum marinum. The sequence goes on from CM039676.1 coordinate 422,740,053, forward strand.
GAGGTGGAGGAGGAGGAGGTGGGAGGAGAGGGAGGAGGAGTAGAGAGCAGGAGGAGGGAGGGGGAGGAGGAGGGAGGAGGATGGGCAGGAGAAGGAGGGGAGAGGGGTGGTGGGAGGAGGAGGGGGGTGGTGGTCTTTCTTCTCTGGAGGAGGAGGGAGAGGACTGGAGGGAGGAGGATCCCCGACGAGGGGGAGAGGAGGAGGAGGAGGGGGCCCCGGAAGGGGGGAAGGGGAGAGGAGGGAGACGAGGCCACCGGAGCGAGGAGGGAGGAGGAGGGAGGAGGGATCCTTTTTTCTACTTTGGTGGGCAATTTGGGCCTTCTAGGTGGCGAATTCCTTCTTTTTCGGTTTATGGGATTCTAACTGTCTGGGGAAAAAGTGAGGACGCGCGCGGCCGGTACGTGTGGATAAGGTGCCCCGTAGTAGTAGCGCTGGTTCTTAACCACCGCTACTGCTAAGTACAATAGCAGTAACGCTTTAGGTGAAGAAGCGCTACATCTATTCTGTTCGCGGAGTGAGGTGAGACTAAACTTTGGTCTTAGGAGGGGACTGAATTTAGCAGTAGTGCTGGTTAGAGGAAAGCGCTATTGCTAAATTCAATAGCAGTAACGCTTTTAACCTATGAGAGCTACTAGTATACCTAGTCTGCCTGCAACGGTCTGGCAATTGTAGTAGTAGTGTGTTTTATATCTACAGCGCTACTGCTATGTGCATAGTAGCAACGCTCTTTCTGCCCAAGCGCTACTGCTATTTATTAGCAGCGCTTCTTTTTTAAAAGCGCTACTGGTGAGCTCCTGTGTATAAGCATTTCCCTAGTAGTGGAAAGGGGAAGAACAGAGGACTCTGCTCGGGCTGGCGCCGAAGGGTTTCAATATGGGGGAACCTTTAGTCCCGGTTGGTGGCTCCAACCACGATTAAATGTTAGCCTATAGTCGCGGTTGGAGCCACCAACCGGGACTAAAGGTTCCTGTGGAGCCATAGGCTGACGCCAGCCTGCCACCACACCTTTAGTGTTGGTTCGTGGCACGAACCGGGACTAAAGGTCCGTAACGAACCGGCACTACTGATCCCCGTCACGAACCGGCACTAATGATCACATTAGTGCCGGTTCAAAAGCCAACCGCGACTTATGAGGCGGACGAAAGATCTGCTTTCTACTAGTGTTTGGATGTATTCTCTGTGTGGTACTGGTTGTGGTTAAGAAGAGGTGCGGTGAGAGGCATTTTCTCCTCTAGTTCAATACTCTGATCCCTTTTTATTAGACCAGTTATTCAGGATTCTGCTCTTGCAATCGAGTTTTTGCTACCCCATATTTCCTTTAGCCGGATTGGTGTGGTTCTAAACTTTGTATAAATTTTTGTATTTGTGAGCAAAACGAGATGGTGCAGCTCGATGAGGCGGGCGGTGGCGAATTCAGTAGGTGAGTATCCCTTCCCTTGTACACGTGTGATAATTTTTTATTTGCTGATTAAGTTTCAAGAGACAGTACATTGTTGAGTATTGGAGCATGTGTTAACTTGTCCAGATTAAACCTAAGAAATGCAATTTTATTTTTGGTTCGGTGTGGCAATTTAGTTGTATTATTGATAGCCTACACATTCATTCTAAATTATAAAGTGTCACTTTTGGGTGCATGTCTTCAGTAGAACAATAAACTGATTTTATGTGATGGCGTTCTTCGAGGAGTTATACGTAGGCTTCATCGACCTGTCCCGGCTAAACTACGACATCATCACTCTCATTCCCAAGGTGCCTGGGGCCTCAAACATCCACCAGTTAAGCCCGATTATTGTTGTGTCACCCTTGTCATGCAGATGGTGTCTTGCAGGCGTACTGTGGTCAACATTAACGACGAGGCCGCCCCTTTCATCCCCACCCTATGTGGGGTTAGGTAAGGCGACCCCTTCTCCCACTTTTTGTTAAACATGGTAGTCGACGCTCTCACTTCCATTCTAGACAAGGCCAAGGCCACAGGTCATATCTGCGGCATAGTTCCGCACCTTGTGGGAGGGGTGGGTCTCCCTTATTCAGTATGCCGACAACACCATTATCATGGTGGAAGGCTCCGCGGCCGACAACACAAATATGAAATTCCTCCTCCTCTGCTTTGAGCAGATGTCGGGTTTCAAGATCAACTTCGACAAGAGCGAAGTGATGGTTATGGGCTACTCCCCTGTTGAGTGCCAGATTATTGCTGACCTGCCTAAACCCTAAACCCTTGGTGCAACAAAAACTTCTCTGACCTATTTGCCGAGATTCTAGCCTCCCCGCTGCGGCTCCGCCACATTAGGTGGCTGGGTATTAGGGTTTTTTCCTGGACGCTTTGTATGGTCCGCAACAAACTTGTGATCCAGCGGGTGCCTCTCCGTCGTGCTACTGATACGGTCTTCAAAATGTGTGAATATTTGTAGCTTTGGCGCCCACTTAGCCACCATCGGGACAGAGACACCATCGACATCCTCAACGCTGATCTTCATGCAGTGGCTCTCCGCTTGGTGCCACCGTTACTCCCTCCACTACCCGAGCCGGATTAGTCACTTGGTGGCCTATGCTTCCTTTTTTCCGTTTATTTAGGGCTTGTTGAACCGTGCCCTCAGCAAAACCCTTTTGTACTTGGTTGTGCTATTTTTGTTTGTGTGTGTGCGGTTTGAACCCTTTGTTGGATCATGCAGCTCCGATAGTTTTCTTTATGTATAAAGCAGGGCGAAATCCTTTTTTGGCATAGGGTTTTCAAAAAAATTCTTACCTTGACCTCCTCTAGATCGGCCGGCTCCTGGCACAAGGTGATCTGAAGAAGCTTCAGATCTCAGCGTCTATAAGGTGGACATCTAACCCGGAGCTCTATAACACATTGATTTGCTGGGGCGAAAACAAAATTACCACAAACATAGGAACAATTTTGTGTGCAAATTCTTGTCATAACTGTAAACCAATAATGTATTCATGGTAACGTTTTTTCAGGTTTTTGTCTAGCAAGTCTACTGCAACCCCTAACCTCTGTCTATCGCCCCATCTCTCTTTACATGGTCCAAAAAATAGAGAAATGTGCTAGGCCGACTGATGGACGACGAGCATGAGCAGACCAATGAGACTGAGGGGCTATAGCAGCAAAAGGGGCCTGGATGCCGGTCTAGCTATAGGTCCTTCAATGGCATGGGAGGGAGGCTGTTTTCTACGTGCAGCAAAGTGACTAGGACGCCTGGCACCGCCGGTAGCGCAGCTCCATCACGAACTCATTCGCGAGAGCTCCCACCGGCCTCTGGACCTTCTTCTTCGGCTTGCGGCTCAGCCACTGCTTGAGTAGGCCGTGCAGTGTCGTCGAGGGGCAGATCGGCTTGCCATGGCATAAGATCTCCACCTTCATTTCGCACAAGTATACATACAGGGAGTTAGGCCAAATAGCACATTCAACATTGTCCATATATATGCATACATCCTTTCTCGGCTTACACGCGCGACAACAGGAAAAATGATAGTAATAAAATCGGTGGGTGCAGTGGCCCCTTCATTATTTCTTAATCGTAAAATCTACAATGCAGTAAACTGTAGATTTATTGATGATCTAATTATAATGCTTGGAAGCAAGCACCTTGACAAGAGGCCCTAGACAACAATCAAAATCAAAGCACAAAGACATCTAAAATGCTCACCTTAACGTCACTTGCTAGCTCTAGTTTTTTCATAATGAGCTTCAGGATGGAGGAGACCTGAATAGTTCCATCTCTGAAACAAGAAGAAAAATCCATATTAAACAGAATGTATTAAATTCTTGGGATTGAGTTACATGTTAGCTGAATTGCTGGAAGGGATGGACGGAAAAAACCATGCACGACTTTTGAATGAAACATCCTCTCCAATGCTGATAAAAGTTGTTATTCTAGACACTTCACCTTCATTTTGAAATGAAGAAAAGAAGTCTTGCTAATACCATAGCACAGTAGCTACTAGTAGGAAACTTAACATAAAAAGGGTTATCAGCGCACTGCACCATCTAAAATTCTAAAGCTGGGAAAATACCTCCAGCAATTTATGCTATGAATAAGAGGATGCTAAGTGAAGTATAAGAGGCCTCTATCGTTGTTGACAAAGAAACTTGAAGACTAAAGGAGAACTCACTCAATTCTGTAGAAATTCTTTACTAGCTGAGGCAGACGTTTAGCTTCCACCCTGCAAAACAGTTTTCATTTTGATGTGAGGACACAAAAAACACATTCGTCAGAATTAGCACAAATATTGAATATGCTTAAATCTTACTGGTTCGGTGAAGTCACCAGTGAAAACCAGACTGGAGTAGTTATTCCATCATGCGAGTCTGCTTCTGGGCTGTCCCTCGGACTATCTTCTGTGGTTCTGTTTTTCTCGCTTTCCCTCAGACAACTTAATTTTTGTGACTTATGAAGCTCTTCCTTATCAATCGCCTCGAGAGTCTTTCCAACTTCAGAAATATCTACACTATTCTGTTTGGGATGGAAGTGTAGTTAGAATAAGCAAATGTTACAAGACAGTTGGCATCAAACTTGCATATGAAATTATGTGTTGATAATACTTTAAAGTACCTTATTTTTGTTTGCAGATGTTGTCATCTTGGTTGATTTTGGTGCTGAGGTCATCTCAGTCTTCTGATCATCGTCTTCAGAATTATTTGGCATTTTACCGACAGAAAACAAATGGGACATGAATTTCCTTCTTGGAGATTTGGTTCTCTGTCCTGTCAGAGTAGGTTGCGTTGCCATGTTTGGGGTTTCAACCAAGGCAGAAATGGACCTCCCTTTTATCATTGTTGGCAGTGTAGTAGTTGGAGCCTCAGAAGCATCAAGTTTTGTCTTAGGTGGAAACGCCTTGTCCCTGATAGCCTGAATTTTTGGATCATCCCTTCAAACAAGGAAACAATCAATCATGTTAGGTAGAAGCATATAGCAGAGTACCTGAGCCGAGATTGCAGAAAAAAAATGAATAAGTGGCTGGAATGCTATGCTTTTGTTTCACAAAATAAGAATGTATCTATAGTTATATACATCGATAGTTTCTTCTATAGTTTTGCCAAAACAAATGTTTCTTCTGGTCATTAGTGAGAGTTTACACTTGTATTGCATAACTCCGCTGGTGTACTTATACATAGATTCAAAGAATTGAGAATTAACAAGTTGAAAAAACAATGTTGTAGTTAACTATATAGACAACCTTGGTATTTTAACAATTACTTACCTGAGTTTCTCTTCAGGAGCAATCCCAAGAGCAGCGTTGCATACAGGACAGGATTCGATCCCCTGTTCATCTATTTCCTTCATGATACAATCCCGGCAAACTGCGTAAAAAAGATGGCCACAAGAGGAACTTCACAGGCAGGCATGCAAGTTTCATGTAGAGACTTGAAAGAACTGAATTTTATGTGCTCGGCAAATGAAAACAATATTAGGAGTAAGTTAGCTAGTAGCAACAATACAACGAGACTAGATACTTGACTTGCATTCAGATTGAGAGCGCAAGTTGTGGTGCAGCAGTGGCATCAAAATTGAGGCTTATCGATCAAGTGGTGCAGCCACATTTTATTTAAGAATGATCATCCCCCTGGCCTCTATAGGATGTGGTGCAGCCATTTTGTCAAAAAAAAAAGTGGGACAGCCAGATTTAGTTTAAGAACGTGAAGCGCGCGGCTATACCAAAATCATAGAACTGAAATACTTCCCCAACACAAATAACTATAAGAGCGCACGCTACTCGGGCTCCGTTCTGGTCGGCAATGGTGAGCACAGGTGTGATGGATTTGCCGAAAGTAGTGGCTGCGGCTACCGGGCAGGGGGTGATGGCGGTGGTCTGAACGTTCGCTAGGGTGGTAGGCGGTGGCACAATGCCGGGCTAGGGTCTTGCTTTGGATTGTGGACTTGTGGCTGGGGTAGACGGCATTCACTTCCTTCTTGAAAGCGTGCTCGCTTCTTCGTTCGGGACAACAACTCCGAGGAAACCTTTGCTCAGTTGAAAAAAAAAAACTCCGGGGGAAACCTCAGATCCTCTTGGGGATTGGACGATGACGACTTCAATACGACCCTCCTCTTGGGGCATGCATCGTCTTAGGAGTGCCGGAGTGGCCACCGGTTGGAGTAACCATTGGTAGGCGGTGGTAGGTGTTGTTGTGGTGCTGGTGTGCTGTGCTCCGTCTGGGCTTTGTAACGTGTCTTCTTCATAGATGAAATGAAATGCAAGGCCGTGAATACCCGTTCTAGCTACTAATCAGAAGTATCGATCAAGCGGACACAACATTTCTGATCACAGCCAGTGTAGTGCAGAATGCCAAACCATCTACATCGTCGGGACATGGAATGGAAGACACTAAACTTGCAAAGAAGAGAGGAGGTGGCGACGTTAGACCGATCGAGAGCAGGAGAGCACGGTGTCGGCTCCGGATGGACTTGTGCGAGATGACATCGGCGACAGTGCTGCGTGCGTCTATCGTGTGCTTGCGCGAGCCCATCGCGCGCAAAGGACACCACGGCGTGTACCTACCAACTCCCACTCCCACTCGTCTGGTTCCGCGAGCGATGGCCACTACGGGCATGTCCTGGTTGCGTACTGCACATAGGAAACTAACTCGGTGGTCGGTGCCGGCCTCGGCCTGTTAGCGAACGTTCAATTGGAACCACGGTTCCTCCGGAGCAAACGTCTCGGGCTCTCGGCCGCCTGCAAGGTGGCCGCCACGGGCACACCGCAGCGCAACACAGGCGATCGACCAGGCAAGCATCGACCGAGAGACAGACGGGGCGGCAGCGTGACGCAACGACGACGGGGACGACGCGAGGTCGCGAGGCGAGGATGGGCGATAGACACCAGTAGAAAATAGGGCATCCCATTAATCCCACTAGTAGAAAATAGACTGACTTGACTGAGCGGTGCAGACACGAAAGAATAGAGAAAGGGCGGAGGACGAAACCATAGAGGCGGAGGCGGAGGGAGAACTCACATGTGTGGCCGCAGTCCTTGAAGGCGCTGGCCTCCCGGAAGTATCCCTTGCAGAGCGGGCACGTCAAGAACGCGGCGAGCGCCGCCCGCGGCACGCGAGATACCCCCGCCATCTCTCCGCCACCTTCTCCTCTCCTCCTCAATCCCCGACGACCTCCTCGTCAGAACTCAGAACTCGTGGACTGGGAGGCGGAGAACTCGTGGACTGGGAGGCGGCGCCGGGCGACGGAATCGAGGGCACTGGTCGGCCGGGAGAAGGGAGAAGCGGCGGCTGAGCTCAGGCGAGTCACGGCACGGGCGATTGGGCCGGGGGCTGGGGGATATAAATAAATAACGAGGTTTACTATTTTCCTATTCTGTTGTATTTTTTGGGTGGATATATAGATAGAAATAGCTGGCTGTGGGCGGGACGCGGTTGCGTGTAGCCAGACCAGGACCCAGGAGAATTTCTAGGTCTACAACGGTCATTGAGCGATGTGTATTCGAAACCGTCTTCCTGTTTTGTCAAGAAAAGAAAGGAAATCTGCCCAAAACCAGGCCATTCCAGTTTTCATTGCTTCCATACCGTAGGTAGAGATTCATATTTTGCGTAGATAAATATCAAATTCTTACAAGAAAAGATAGACACTAAAAGGAGAAGCGAGTTCAGATGGGGCTGAGACCGTTGTGTTGGTGGAGTGCGCGGGAATGTGGAAAGTAAGTTTGGTAGAAAAACTTTGTATATGTGAGATACGTGTGAAATGAGGGAGCAAGTCGGCTTATACCGTTATGCATGAGAATTACGCGGGAAGGAAAAAAGGTTAGTTTTGTTAGGATGTTTTACGTGTAAAATGAAAAACGCGGGAGATGGAGAAACCGGCGAAACCATTTTGTATGTGAGAGAACCCTGAAGACACCATGCTATTCATTGCACTTAATGAGTACCAAAAAGAGTTTCAACTTTTTAAAGTAATTACATTATGTGATAGCTCATGACAACCCATTTCAATAATATTTACTTTATGATAATGGTGATGAATATTTGCTTGTACAGGTAAATAATGATTTTTGACAAAGCAAAATGTAAGAATACCATATTTTGCACAAGTAAGTAGTATTAGGCAGAAAAGAGACAAATATGTACGGGCAAGGCCATTGTGCATGTCAAACGTGTGTACCTGAAGTACGTCGAAAAAGAAGGGAATAGGTCAGGCAAGATCGTTGTATATCCATGAGACATCAGGAGTCAATTGTAACTAATATATACTTTTATAGTACTATTAAACAAGTCGTTGCTAAGTGCACTCAGCCTAGCCTACACATAACATGAAAGAATTATAGCCTCCCGATCATATCGCTTAATTACATCTAACCATCGAGATTACAATAATCCATGTTCAAAATTTCGTTTAGCATTTTCCCCGGCGGACGAAACCGTAGGGAAGGGATTCCACACCGCGTAATTAGCACTAACATCCCATGTGATCAGAATTGAGAGGCTAGAAGCCGTCTGCTCGCAGAACCAGACTCCATGTGTGTTCACGACGGAGAACTTCGCAGTGCATCGGTCAATAGCTGTGTAATAGCCTAGCTTATTAGAGATGATAGACTATTCATATCAATAAAGAATTTTTTCTTTCCGCGGAGCTAATTCGAAAAAAAACTTCCAAGTTAGACAGGCTTAGCTTAGAGTTGTTTCAGGATGGGTGACCGACTAGAAAGTTGATTCCGTGTGCGCACGCGTGAGGACAAAAAGCATAGGAAATACTAGTATTGATCTCTAAGGCTAGTCTAGATCCTGCCAAGAGTAACGACCATCGACGCGTGTGTCTCGGCGCACGAGTGAGGACAAAAAGCGTAGGAAAGACTAGTATTGATCTCTAAGGCCAGTCTAGATCCCGCCAGGAGTAACGACCATCGATGCGTGTGTCTGGGGCGTTACAAGTTGGTATCAGAGCCGGTCCTCGTGATTACACGGATGTTTGCCGACAGGTTCACGGTCATGTTGTTCATGAAGTTTGTAACTCGTTGCGGCACATGGCATGTCACATGTACCAGACTGGACGCATAGACATATGTAGCCAGATGGAACGTTCCTATGGCCCGACGAGGACTTCGGTTCGTCTGAGTGAGGCTCTGATAAGGAATTCCTTCTTTTTCGGGAGCACATTCGGAGAGAACTCTCAAGTTAAGCTTGCTCAGTTTGGAGTAGTTTCAGGATGGGTGACCTGCCGGGAAGTTGGTTGTCGGTGTCAAAACTGGCGGATCTCGATAGGGGGTCCGGAGCTGTGAGACTAGTATCGAGTAACAGGGGACGAAGAAGATGATGCTTACCCAGGTTCGGCCCCTCATATGGAGGTAAAACCCTACATCCTGCTCGATTATATTGATGGTATGAAGGTTACAGAGTTGATCTACCTCAAGATCGAATAGCTAAACCACTAGATGAGTTCCCCTCCTATAATCTAAACCCCCCCGCCTTATATAGACATCGAGGGTGCCTAGGGTTACACATGGTTGGTTGCACATCGAAGGGGAGAACATGCCTATCTACTATCTTAGACTTGGAGGACACGCCATGACTCCTCATGCCTATCTACAATCCGATGCTCAGTAAGCGGCCCATGAGTCCGACCCATAAGAAATAGGCCAGCCATTCGAGGACCCCTTAATCCAGGACTCCCCCAGTAGCCCCGGACTAGCCTTCAATAATGAAGTATATATTATCCGGACAATCTTGCACGTCGAAGTCTTCGGCTTGCGAGGCGAGTCCCTCTTTCCTTCCTAGTTCGGCAACCATTCCGTCATCGGCAAAATCTTAAACGTCGAGGACTTGCGGGACCCATTGCAATATCTTTCAGCGCTTCTCGATCCTCATGCGTCGCGGGGAGACGAGCGGTTCAACAACTTTTTACAAGACTCCTTCCCACAAAGGAGGCACCACTCATTTAAACAAGCCAAATCATGGTTTGGACAACATCTTCCTCTTCTTCCTCAACAGAAAAAACTTCAACCAAGAAACCAGCACAAACACCATGGCGAGCGCTCCCAGCTCTTCCTCGCGCCCTTACGGCTCTCATCCTGGGGATTGGGAAAGGTGTTCAGTATCCCTCCTTCGGCTATGCGAGCACGAAACCCAAGGGTATCTTCCTTCTTCGGATCTAGCGGCTACCCGCATCGGTTTGACTTCTTTCAACAACGAAGTCTTCGCGGAAAATTTCAACAGTCCCCAAAAGGGGGAGCGGGTATGCTTTGTGCCCTTTCTCTTGTGGGGTCTAGGGTTCCCCACTCATCCCTTTCTAAGGGGATTACCGGAGTTTTATGGGATCCAGCTCCACCACCTTACCCCCGAATCTATTCTGCATATCTCAGGCTTTGTTGCCCTCTACGAGATGTTTCTAGGCTTCGAGGCACATTTTGGATTACGAAGGAAGTACTTCTGCCTCGTCCCCCATACTCGGAGGAGACAATTCGGGAAGTCGGAGGAACCGAATTATGCCGCATAGCCGGAACGGGGTATCCAGTGGGGACACCGAAGAAGGAGTCCAAAGAATTGTCTTCAGAAAGGTTCTATATTGAGCACGTTCCCCTGTTCGATCCAACTCGGAGGGGCTTGCCCGAATACTCCGACATTCCCTTGAGAAAAAGGTACAACTGGCAATCGAGGAGTTCATCCCAAGAGGACAGCACCGAAGTGCAACGCTTGGCTGCCCACGTAAAGCTACTAGCTCATCACAAACTGACCATGATTGATGTAATGGCCGCCGCCATCACCCGATGTGTTCAGCCTCTTCATCAAAGGATACACCCTTTGGGGCATTACAACAGGACAAGCAACACCACCCGCTCCTGACGGCTGGGCCCTACCAATCAAGCAGCATTAGAGGCTGCACTTGCTGACCTGTACAAAGGGGGAAAAGAAGACTTTGTTCGGCTACCAGCCAAGGAGGGCTACTCAAGTTACAACCCCATCGAATGGGTAAGCCTTTCAACTTTGTGACCTGAGTTCAGGTTTTTTATTTGCTCCTTTTTGACCGAAGCCTTGAACCTGCGTACACATGAGTGGACAAGCTTCGCGAGACAGTCAACTGTCTGCCCCCAACCTGAGAACTATTCATGTGATGACGATCTTAGATTCCATGACGATTCGGAGATGTCAATCGAGTTCAAAGACGTTTTTTTACCAAGAGAGCCTTGATCGCTCCAAGGTGGCTATCATAGCCGACCATCCCGGATCACTCCCTTCCCCAATTACAAGCAAGAAGAAGAATCCTCCCCATAAGAGGCAAGCGTCCTATGTCGACCCAAGTGCACCGGCCTCTGCTCCCAAGTGTCGTCGGTCCACGCGATGGCGGCGGTAGCAATGCCTGGAACAGACGTAACAGGAATCCTTCATGTGAGCCAGCCGTGGGGACCATTGTCGGTGTCAAAACCGGTGGATCTTGGGTAGGGAGTCCCGAACTATGAGACTAGAATCGACGGTAACAGAAGACAAAGGGGACACAAATTTACCTAGGTTCGGGCCCTCCTATGGAGGTAATACCCTACGTCCTGCTTGATTGTATTGATGATCTGAGGGGTTACAAAGTTGATCTACCTCGAGATCGAATAGATAACCCTAGATGAGTTGTTCTGTCCCTATACCCTAAAACCCTTTGGCTTATATAGATGCCGAGGATGCCTAGGATTTACACATGGTCAGTTACATGCCGAAGAGATAAACATGCCTATTTACTACATCAAACGTGGAGCGCAAGCCGTGCTTCTCAAAGCTTCCATCCTGGAAACTGGGCCTTCAAATCATCTAGTGTTCAGCAAGTAGCCCATGTAGTCCGTCCCATAAACAATAGGTCGGCTATCCGAGGACCCCCTAATCCGGGACTGCCTCATTAGCCCCCGAACTTGACTCCTACGCTAGGGGTCTTCAGCTCCAATTGCTTCGCGAACAAAGTCTTTGACTTGCGAGGTGAGTTCCTTCCGCCGAACCATAGTTCGGCCTCTGATGACAAGTAGTTTTCCGCATAGTGGCACGTCCGAATCCTGTGAAATAAGTAGGCTTTGAAGGCCAAACGTCAGGGAAAAAAGGTAATCTTCCCCGACGACCTCTCTAACGAAAGGTCACAGGCCACCATGACTGATAGGCCAGTTATAGGAACTCAATGCGCGGTTCGAGGCCATTTCATCAGCACGATCTATCAACGCGCAGATCGTGCCCCGTTTGACACGGGATATGTTTTATTGTGCGTGCGCAACTGTGCACACGTCTAGGGAAGCGGAGAGATTCATGGAGCGGCAGAGGGGTGCAAATGATAAGACTCATAAAAGGAAGAAAACCCCCACGGCTATTCATGCTCCCTCTCTGCTTCCGCTGCTTGCCATTCCTCTGAGCCTCCAATGCCTAGATCCAAATCCTCCGCCCCCACCTCCGAGCTCTCCAATGGTGGGCTCTTGCTCCAACGACAAGTGGGAGGCCTCCACTATGACTGATGAGGACATCCAAGACCTCACGAAGGCCGGATACCTCCCCGCTGACGTCCCTCACCGCGCGGTGGAGAAGAGCCAAGTGATCCCCACCCCCAAGCTAGGCGAAAGGGTGGTGGTCATCCACCACTTCATGCGGGGGCTGAGCTTTCGGCTCAACCCCTTCGTTAGGGGGTTGATGTTCTTCTAGGGCCTGGACGTCCATGACCTCCCACCGAATTCCTTTATGCACACATCGGCTTTCATCATCATCTGTGAGGCATTCCTTCGGGTCGAGCAACATTTTTGGCTCTGGCTCAAAGTATTCAATGTCAAGCCGAAGTGTGTCGGCGGCAAGCATACGGATTGTGGCGGAGCTATCATCGACAAGCTCACCCGCGTCGTGTGCCCGTCCGACACATTCATAGATACCATCAAGGTATGGCAGAGGGAGTGGTTCTACATCACCGAACCCTAAGGAGAAGGTCAGATCATTCCTGCCCCATTCAGATGCGGTCCCCCCACCCGATTAGCCTCATGGCTCGAAAAGGGCCTCAGCTGAGGATTTAGCAAGGAGGTGGGCGACCTGTAGAAGCGTATCACCACCAAGGTCGAGAAGGGCCTTACCCTGACCGACGTGGTCCAAGTCATGATCCGAAGAGGCATGCACCCCTGCCAAGGCCGGGATACTCCCTTGTGGGTCCGTCAGCTCGATGATGCACCCACGATCAAGAATCTCTTCCGCACTACGCGGGAGAAGCTGTGGAAGGCGCTCTTCAAATCATAGAAGAGCTCGCCTTCCAAAGAAGAAGATAAAGGCCTTCACGCTAATAGGCTCGCCATGCTTCATTTTTCATAAAGAAGATTTCTGACACTCCCTCCGATCACACTCTATAGTCATGGCTGAAGAAGGCCGCGACTATTAACAGTCCGGCACCCCAACCCGAAGATGCCAGGTCCAGTCTGTTAGCGGCGATGATCATGGTGAATCCGTACAAGGCCCTCGAGAATAAGGAGAAGAAGAAACCAGGCCGGACCGGCCTTCACCACAGGGACCAGTCAGAGACTGCGTCCAGGGAGATGAACGCCTCTTCAAATCAAGAGGAGCACGAGGAGGAGGAGGAAGAGGAAGAGGAGGAGGAGAACAAGAAGGCCGAAGTCGAGAGGGAGGGTAGTTACCCCTTGCAAGAAAGAGGTCGGCGTCATCAAATGCCCGAGAAGAGATCATGTCGAGCACAGGTGGCCGTGTCCGACAACAACTCGGATTCGGACACTAAGTCCGAAGACCTCAGGGTCAAGCCCCCGCCCCGAAGCTTAGGATCCGAAGACCCCTTGCTCATCTTTCAATAGGTTTAAAGTTTATTAACACGCAGGTGCCTATTGATTTTGCAGCCCCCCCCACGCGTTCTTCCGATCGATCAAATATCGGATGGGGAGACCCTACCCGCCGAGCTGGCGGAGAGCGGGAATATCTCGCATCCCGCCACCCCTGCAGCCGCAAAGGACACCGTGGAGGTGTCATCCCAACATGCTCCTATGGAGCCTGGCACCGACGGCAGCGAGGGGGGCGACATAATGGCCGAGGCTAATGCCTTGGTCGCCTAAGACCGGGGGGAGGTACCCTGCCCGGACATTGAGGAGGCCGAACGAGCAGTCGCTCAATCGCCTCCAAGGGCATCTTTGGAGCGCACGACGCCTCCGAAGGTACCGGTTCAAACCCCGATCGATGATGAGGTTATCCGATCACCACAGGCGCCGCCGACCAATGGGTGGCCGGTGATGGAGGAGGCTCTGTCGAGCGCCTCCGTCTCCGAGGAGCACCGCATCCTTATGGGTGCGGTATTAAAGAGCATCCAATCCGTTGACAACAGACTGAAGGAGGCCTTCAAAGGTCTCCTAACGGGTTTTCAAGTAAGTCATCAAATACTTTTATTTGCAAAGGTTTTATTTATTTCCATTGTACACACGGTAGCCCCCGAGCCCTAGGTGAGTTTGAAAATACTTACCTAGGAGTCAATCATGTACCCGATGCAGGACTAGATACACTTTTAAGTGTCCGACATGTTAGGGTAGCCCATAAAAATATCCGACATATGATCGGATTGATGACAATGCGGGAGTTGGAAACTCATGTAATATGTCTGATGTATGTGTATTGTAGGCGTCATCATCGGCGGCAACAATAAATGGCGCCGAGCTAGACGAGCTGAATCGGAAGCTTAAGCGCTCCGAAGACGAGGTTGAAGCCCTCAACAAGAGATTTTACGAGGCACAGGGTAAGTCCGAACAAAATCCGAATACTTTGCCCAAATACTGTCAATGCAATTTCCTTTTATATAAAGTTTATCGTTTGCAGCCTCGTCGAAGGAGATGGAAAAGCTCAAGGCCGAGCTGCAACGGGCTAAGGATGAAGCGGCTGTTGAGAGCGCGACGGCCAAGGAGGCAGCCACTGCACTTTCCGCCCTGCGAGCCACCAGCGATAAGCATGAGGCTCGTATGGTGGAGATACAAGATGAGCTCAAGGATGCCAGCAGAAAGTGCGAGGCCCTTCAGCAGAAGGGAAAGGAGAGCAAGACCGAACTGTCGGCCCTGAAGACCAAACTTCAGAAAGAGCGGGTGGACAGACGGTTCTACGAAGAACAATTCCGCCAAGCGAAGGATATAACAGATGGTAAGACATACTCACTAAAGTGCATCCTCGGTGATAGCAAATTAAGATTTCTTACCCAGACATGGCATTCCTCAGGCGCTTCCTCCGATCTCCAGAAGAGCATGGCAGACACCAATTAGCTGCTCGCCTCTAGGGAAGAAGGAGATGAAGCTCGGCTGTTCTGGGCACAGTTCAGAGCCCCCGAGCATCCTCCTCTTCTAGTCGAGCAGCTGAAACAGCTGATGGAGCTGCACCAGATGGCAGAGCCGGTCATGAAGGACCTCTGCATCCGCTTATGGCCCGGCAAGCCACTACCAGGCAGCTACTTCGGCTTGGTGCAGAGGTTGATTGCAGCTTCGCCCTGCCTCGACACTGTCAAGCGTTCCTCTTATATCGAAGGAGTACGGATGGCCCTTGCCAAGGCCAAGGTGCACTCGCTGGGGCTAAATCCGATGAAGGTAGCCATCGACCCGTTGCCACATGGGAAGGAGCATCGATGCCTCGAGCTGTACTTTGATGGAGTGATGGAGAGTGCTCGGGTGATAGCGTCACAGTGTTTGGGTGATAAAATGTTTGACTGAGTTGTAACGCGTCCGAAGACTTGCCCAAGCTTTTAATGGTATTAGTATGGTTTTGCGTTACTTTATAACTCCTATGTGGCTATTTAATACTGAAAGATGCGAGTCATCAGCTTCAGCCCCCATGTAGATACTACATGGGGTGTCAATGCCAATGCACTAAGACCCTTAGCCCAGTTATCGTAACCCGAAGGTGGTACAGTGCGGCAGGCTAGGCAATCATACTATAGTGCTTTACTTCTTTCACTTAGCCGTAGGGGCACGAAAAGGACTGCATGAAGCGTACGATTAGCTACCGATGGTGTTGTGATGTTCGGACGAATCGTGGCCAAAGCCGGTATCATAATGTTTGCGCAAAGGGCAAGTTCCTTGTATAACACAGAATAACCTCTTACGAGGAATGAAGTAGAATACTTCCATCTCATAGTTCATAGACCGGAACGCGCATACTATGACAGTCCGTTTCCGGCTTTCTCCACTGAGGTGCTTGACTAGACTATCTGAAAGCACAATCACAGGGGTGCTCCCTTTGCCCCTTTAGACGAACAAGCGGAACGTAAAGGGGCAAGCATAGGAGCCGGGCAACCCAACTTATTGACCAACGACATAATTCAGAACCGATGCACATAAAGCAAACACCAAGATGCGGAACACATGATAGATAAGGCGATTTATGTTCGAACTCGAGCCGCCGGTCTATTAGCCGGTTACCTCGCATCATACCGAATAGGTCCACGAGCAGAAGGAGAGAGGAGAAAAATATGCGCCGAAAAAAGGACAGATGGAGCAAACTTGCGCAACGCAATTTTGTATTTTCTCAACAACTCTTATAGCTCGGTTTGTCGAAGTAACTGTTTGCAGGTATGTGAAAGAAATAAAAATATAGAGGAGTTGTTGTACCAGGGGTCTTTGATTGATAACCTGACGTCCTTGATATGCCCCATTGCTAGTTGACTCCTGCTCTTAGATGCACCTTGATGGGTGTTAGTGTTCGGCGGACGGATTTTGCGAACAAAGTCTTGAGAGGTCGCTGAATTGTAGGTGAGCTTTATGCCATAGGCAGGCTTTTTTGAGGAGCGCCTGCGTTTTGTCCGAAGATGTGCTGATGGTAGAGGTTTGGGCCAGCCAAAAACCCATCTTTAGTTCCCCACCGGTACTCGTGGGATTTTGAGTGCGAAGTTGTGCCTCATCGTCATGTACTTTGCTAGTCTTAAGGTTGTGCGATGGGGGCGAGTCCCTATAGAGGGGAGGAGGAAGGATCTGAGTTTTCGTTCTGAAGCCCAACTCGCTTCCCAGCCTTGTGTGCCTTTACGGCGGAATTCGGAACTTGCCGATTTCCTTTGTAGCTGAATTCGGCCGCTAGGGCCAATGTATGTTCCTAAGTTCTAAGGGAGCGCTATATATTGCCGTTTACGGCAATGACCCCCTTGGGCCCCGGCATCTTGAGCTTGAGGTATGCGGAATGTGGGACCGCTTTGAAACGAGCAAACGTTGTCCGACCCAGCAGCGCGTGATAGCCGCTGCGAAAGGGCACAATGTCGAAGATTAAGTCTTCCTTGCGAAAGTTATCGGGTGAGCCAAACACAACTTCCAGATTTACAGAACCCGTACATCGGACCTCAACGCCTGGGATCACTCCTTTGAAGGTAGTGCTGCTGGGTTTGATCCTTGACAATCTATGCCCATCTTTTTCACTGTATCTGAGTAAATCAGATTGAGGCTACTTCCTCCGTCCATTCGGACTTTTGTGAGGTGATACCCATCTATAATGGGGTCTAGGACGAGGGCCGCCGAACCCCCATGACGGATACTAGTCAGTGATCGCTCCGATCAAAGGTGATCGGGTATGCCGACCATGGGTTGTACTTTGGGGCTACGGGTTCCACAGCGTATACCTCCTGAAGGGCGTGCTTCGTTTACTTCTTAGGTATATGGGTGCCATATATCATCTTCACCGTTTTTATTTCGGGAGGGAATTTCCTCTGTCCGTCACTAGTTGGACCCCGAGGCTCATCCTCGTCCTCACTGCGAGAGCTTTTGCCTTGGTCCTCGGGTGGTATCTTGCCGGCCTGTTTAAAATCCCAACAGTTGCGGTGTGTGTGGTTGGAGGATTTCTCTAAAGTCCCATGGATTTGGAAAGGCCTTTCCATGATCTTCTCCAGCTGAGTGGGTCCGTCACGATTGCCTTTAGGAGGCTTCTTCCGCTGCCCAGGTCAGGAGTTGCGGAATCCGGCGTTTACAACCGTGTCATAGGCATCGCTATTATTGTGCTGGCGCTTACTCTTATTGCGCTTTGGTTTTGAGTTGCCATCCCGGGCTTCAGGTGTATGGGATTGTCAGAATTGTGGCTACGTCTTGCCAGCCAATTGTCTGTGCCCGCGCAAAAACGGGTCATGAGGGAGGTGAGGGCGGACATGGTCCGAGGTTTATCCTGGCCTAGCTGGCAGGCCAGCCATTCGTCCCGAATATTGTGCCGGAAGGAGGCTATGGCCTCAACATCCGGATAGTCAACGATTTAGTTCTTCTTAGTCAAGAACCGATTCCAGAATTACCGAGCAGACTCGCCGGGCTTCTGGACGACGTTGCTGAGATTGGAAGTCTGGCAGGCGAACATAGGTTCCCTAGATGTTAGAGCTGAACACATCTTCCAGGTCTTCCCAACATCCAAGGGAGTTTTTGGGGAGGCTGTTTAGCCAGTGCCGAGCTGGCCCTTAAGCTTAAGAGGGAATTATTTGATGGCATGGAGATCATCTCCTTGCATCATCTGGATATGGAGGAGGAAGTCCTCAATCCATACGGTTGGGTCAGTGGTCCCATCATACTGTTCTATATTCAGGGGTTTAAATGCCTTGGGGAACTGATGCCGCATTATACCTCATCTGTGAAGCACAGTGGATGAGCGGCACCTCTAACTCGTGATATGTCGCGCGTGTACTCGGCGTCTGTATGGGGCCGGTTGCGTTCTCGGACTCTATGTTGGAAATATGCCCTAGAGGCAATAATAAATTGGTTATTATTATATTTCCTTGTTCGTGATAATTGTTTACTATCCATGCTATAATTGTATTGATTGGAAACTAAATACATATGTGGGTATATAGATAACACTGTGTCCCTAGTATGCCTCTAGTAGACTAGCTCGTTGATCAAAGACGGTCAAGGTTTCCTAGCCATGGACATGAGATGTCATTTCATAACGGGGTCACATCATTAGGAGAATGATGTGATGGACAAGAGCCAAACTATAAACGTAGCATATGATCGTGTCAGTTTATTGCTACAGTTTTCTGCATGTCAAGTATATGTTTCAATGACCATGAGATCATGCAACACTGACACCGGAGGAGTACCTTATGTGTATCAAACATCGTAACGTAACTTGGTGACTATAAAGGTGCTCTATAGGTATCTCCGAGGGTGTCTGTTGGCTTGGCATGGATCAAGACGGGGATTTGTTACTCCGTGTGACGGAGAGTTATCTTGGGGCCCACTCGGTAATACAACATCACAACAAAGCCTTGCAAGCAATGTGACTAAGTGTTAGCCACGGGATCTTGTATTACGGATCGAATAAAGAGGCTTGCCTGTAACGAGATTGAACTAGGTATAGAGATACTGACAATCGAATCTCGGGCAAGTAACATACCGAAGAACAAAGGGAACATCATACGGGATTAACTGAATCCTTGACATAGAGGTTCAACAGATAAAGATCTTCGTAGAATATGTAGGAGCCAATATGGGCATCCAGGTCCTGCTATTGGTTATTGCCGGAGCGGTGTCTCGGTCATGTCTGCATAGTTCTCGAACCCGCAAGGTCTACACACTTAACGTTTGGTGACGATATAAGTATGGTTGAGTTGTTACGTTGGTGACCGAAAGTTGTTCGGAGTCCCGGATGAGATCCCGGACATGACGAGGAACTCCGGAATAGTCCGGAGGTAAAGATTGATGTCATGGGAATGAACACCTATGGGATCACGGGGATCCCTTTCGGATCGGCGGGGGGCAGATTCTTGCAAAGAGCCGGTATGATGAAAAGCACGCAGGGATCTTCACCTAGGTTCGGGCCGCACAGATGAGTAAAACCCGACTCCTGCTTGCTGGTATTGAGAGTGTTCTTAGGGTTCTTGCTACAGGGACGCTACAAGCGACTGCCATGCGCGTGTGCTAGAAAGTCCCTAAAAGTCCAAAGATCAAAACTCCAAAAGTCCAAAAGGGGATCCCAACAGTGGCGTACAGTGTGTACACGGGGTGTACAGAGCTACAGTGCTATCATACCTAACACTGACGGAGTAGGACAGGCGCATTTAATGCACCATCAGACATCTATGTCCGTTAGTGGGACGGGACGGGAGCCCATCCCATTGGCACCGCTTAACCACCTCCGACGTCGACGTCGCGACACACGTCTAGATGGATTGACACCTGGCCTCTGCGCTGGCTAGATATTGCCGGGGCTTCGCCTTGCTAGGGCCTTGCCTTGCCGGGGCTTAGCTCTCTCTCTCTCTGGGGGGGTCAATAGCCCTCCCAGCAAGGCCTTGCCGGTGGTCTTGACTCTCCTGTGCTAGTATCTGGCAAGTCCCTGGTAGGCTTTGCCGCCAAGGCGGCTACTACTTCCCGTGCACGAGTAAGGGGAACTGGATAGCCCAAAACTCTAGAGCATCGACAGGAACCCCCGGACTAGGGCCACACACGTCGCGAGGCACTGTTGGGCTAGGCCCAATTAGTGCACGGGCACGCGTGGCAGGGCCTTGCAGTTGTGATCATTGCGCTTGTTGTGCTTCCCCATGACGCCCATTGAATGTGGGACGTGAGATACATGCACGACACAACCTTCAAGTTTTTAATTACTGCGTCAGGTCATTTCCACCACGCGCGTTGCATGCATAGTAGGGAACCAGCAATGGGAGCCCGTGATGTGAAGTCCTTGGGAAAAGAAGTAACCGCAATGCCATGGATTGGCGCAACGAGGCGGTTGCTATTTGCCCCGTGGTTGAGGACGCTACTATTGGAGGAGGTGGGCGGCATCCTTTGGAGTGGGGGAGAGCCGGCCCCCACGCTTCTCCCTATAAATTGGGGGATAGCGAGGGCGATGCTCATCCATCCTTCTTCCATATCTTGCCCTTCCGAGTGCAAACCTCCATAGTGTTGGAAATATGCCCTAGAGGCAATAATAAATTAGTTATTATCATATTTCCTTGTTCATGATAATCGTTTATTATCCATGCTATAATTGTATTGATCGGAGACTTAAATGCATGTGTGGATACATAGACAAAACCATGTCCCTAGTATGCCTCTAATGGACTAGCTCGTTGATCAAAGGATGGTTAAGGTTTCCTAGCCATGGACATGAGATGTCATTTGATAACGGGATCACATCATTAGGAGAATGATGTGATGGATAAGACCCAAACTACAAACATAGCATATGATCGTGTCAGTTTAATGCTACTGTTTTCTGCATGTCAAGTATATGTTCCTATGACCATGAGATCATGCAACTCACGGATATCGGAGGAGTGCCTTGTGTGTATCAAACGTCGCAACGTAACTGGGTGACTATAAAGGTGCTCTACAGGTATCTCTGATGGTGTCTGTTGAGTTGGCATGGATCAAGACTGGGATTTGTTACTCCGTGTGACGGAGAGGTATCTCAGGGCCCACTCGGTAATACAACATCACAACAAGCCTTGCAATCAATGTGGCTAAGGGTTAGTCATGGGATCTTGTGTTACGGAACGAGTAAAGAGACTTGCCAGTAACAAGGTTGAACTAGGTATGGAGATACCGACGATCGAATCTCGGGCAAGTAACATACCGAAGAACAAAGGGAACGTTATACAGTGATGATCATGTATCACGTGATGATCGGACTTGAGTTGGTGAATTTGGATCATGTATCACTCGAATGACCCGAGGGATGTCAATTTGAGTGGGAGTTCTTAAGTAATATGATTAATTGAACTCATTATCATGAACATAGTCAAAGTGTCTTTGCAAATTATGTTGTAGATCACTAGCTCGCGCTGTAGCTCCCTTGTATTTTTATACGTTCCTAGAGAAATAGAGTTGAAAGATATTGGTAGCAATATTGCGGACTGGGTCCGTGATCTGAGGATTGTCCTCATTGCTGCACAGAAGGCTTATGTCCTTAATGCACCGCTCGGTGCGCCACCCCCTCTAGTGTCGTCTATTGATGTTGTGAACATCTAACAGGCACGTTTCGATGACTACTTGATAGTTTAGTGCGTCATGCATTACAGCTTAGAAATTGAGGCTCTGAAACGTTTTGAACGTCACGGAACATATGAGATGTTCTAGGAGCAGAGATTGTGATCTCAGGCTCGTGCCTGTGTTGCGAGATATGAGATCTCCAACAAGATTCTTTGCCTGTAAGATGAAGGAGAATAGCTCAATCGTTGAGCATGTACTTAGATTGTCTGGGTACTTCAATCGCTTGAATCAAGTGGGAGTTGATCTTCCAGATAAGATAGTGATTGATATAGTTCTCCAAGTCACTATCACTAAAGCTACTAGAACTTAGTGATGAACTATAATACACCAGGGATAGAAGTATTGATCCCTGAGCTGTTCGCGATGTTTGACACCGCGAAGGTAGAAATCAAGAAGGAGCGTCAAGTGTTGATGGTTAATCAAACCACTAGTTTCGAAAAGGGCAAGAGCAAGGAGGGAAACTTCATGGATAGCAAGTCAGTTGTTGCTCCAGTGAAGCAACCCAAAGTTGAACTCAAACCCGAGACTAAGTGCTTCTATTATGAGGTGAGAGGTCGCTGAAGCGGAACAACCCTAGATACTTGGTAGATAAGAAGGCTGGCAACATCGACAGAAGTATATTTTATATATGAGTTATTGATGTGTACCTTGCTAGTACTCTTAGTAGCACCTGGGTACTGGATACCGGTTTGGTTGCTAAATGTTAGTAACTCGAAATAAAAGCTACGGAATAAACGGAGAACTAGCTAAGGGTGAGGTGACGATATGTGTTGGAAGTGTTTCCAAGGTTGATATGATCAACATCGCACGCTCTCTCTACCTTCAGGATTAGTGACGAACCTAAATAAATGTTATTTGGTGTTTTGCGTTGAGCATGAACATGATTAGATCATGTTTATTGCAATACGGTTATTCATTTAAGTTAGAGAATAATGGTTATTCTGTTTACATGAATAATACCTTCAATGGTCATGCACCCAGTGAGAATGGTTTGTTGAAATCTTGATCGTAGTAATACACATGTTCATAACATTGATATCAAAAGATACAAAGTTAATAATGATAGTACCACATACTTGTGGCACTGCCGCTAAATGTCATATTGGTATAAAGCGCATGAAGAAACTCCATGCTGATGGATATTTGGACTCATTCGATTTTGAATCGGTTGAGACGTGCGAACCATGCCTCTTGGGAAAGATGACTAAAGGACCCCGTTGGATGGAGCGGGCAAGTGATTCATTGGAAATGATACATGTTGATGTATGCATACTAGTGAGTCTTGTAACGTGCAGTGGATATCGTTATTTTCTTACCTTCACTGATGATTTGAGTAGATATAGTGTATATTTACTTAATGAAACACAAGTCTGAATCGTTTGAAAGGTTCAAGCAAATTCAAGAGTGAAGTTTAAAGATCATCGTGACAAGAAGATAAAAGTGACCGCGATATGATCGTGGAGGTGAATATCTGAGTTACGAGTTCGGCATACAACTTAAGACAATGTGAAATTTGTTTCACAACTAACGCCACCTGGAACACCATAGTGTGATGGTGTGTCCGAACATCATAGTCATGCTCTACTGATATAGTGCATACTGTGATGTTTCTTATCGTTTTACTACTATAATTTTGGGGTTATGCATTAGAGACAACTACATTCACTTTAAATAGGGCACCATCTAAATCCGTTGAGATGACACCATGTGAATTATGGTTTGATAGAAACCTAAGCTGTCATTTCTTAATATTTTGGGATGTGACACTTGTGTGGAAATTGTTTTCACCTAATGAGGTCGAACCCAAGGCGGACAAATTGCATCTTCATAGAATACCCTAAGATCAGTTGGGTGAACCTTCAATCTCAGATCCTAGTGCAAAATGTTTGTTGCTTAAACGGATCCTTTCTCGAGGAAATGTTTCTCTCGAAAGAATTGAGTGGGAGGAAGATAGAACTTGATGAGGTTGTTAAACCTTTGTTCAACCAGAGAGTAGCGCAGCGCAGAAAGATGTTTCTGTGAAGCCTACGTTAGTTGAAGAGGAAGTTAATGATGATGATCATGAAACTTCAGGATCAAGTTACTATCAAACTTAGTAGGTCGACAAGGATGTGTAGTGCTCCTAAGCGGTACGACAACTCTGTCTTGGAGGTCATGTTGTTGGACAACAATGAACCTATGAGCTATGGAGAAGCGATGATGGGCCCGGATTCCGACAAATGGTTGGAGGCCATGAAATCCGAGATAGGATCCATGTATGAAAACCAAGTATAGACTTTGGTAGACTTGCTCGTTGGACAGCAGGTCGTTGAGTACAAATGGATCTTTAAAATGAAGACAGACGCTGATGGTAATTGTCACCATTTGTAAAGCTCGACTTGTTGCAAAGATGTTTGTGACAAGTTCAAGGGGTTGATTGCGATGAGACTTTCTCACTTGTAGCGATGCTAGAGTCTGTTGGAATTATGATAGCAGTTGCTGCGTTTTCAATTATGAAATCTGGCAGATGGATGTCAAAACATCGTTTCCTTAACGGTTTACTTGAGGAAAGGTTGTATGTGATACAACCAGAAGGTTTTGTCAGTCCTAAGGATGCTAAAAGGTGTGCAAGCCTCGGTGATCCTTCCATGGACTGAAGCAAGCATCTCGGAGTTGGAATATACGCTTTGATGAGTTGATCAAAGTTTTTGAGTTTATACAAAGTTTACGAGAAACTTTTATTTGCAATAAAGTGATTGGGAGCACTGTAGAGTTTCTGATAAGTATATGTGGTTGACATATTGTTGATCGGAAATAATGTAGAATTTCTGGAAGGCATAAAAGGTTGTTTGAAAAGTGTTTTTCAAAGGAAGACCTGGATAAAGCTACCTAATTGTTGAGCATCAAAATCTATAGAGATAGATCAAGATGCTTGATGAGACTTTCAATGAGTGCATACCTTGACAAGATTTTGAAAGAGTTCAAAATGGATCAGCCAGAGAAATAGTTCTCGTCTGATTTGTAAGGTGTGAAGTTGAGTGAGACTCAAAGCTCGAAAACGGAAGAAGAAAGAGAAATGACGAATGTCGTCCCCTATGCCTTAGCCATAGGCTCTATATTATGCCATGCTGTGTACCGCACCTGTGTGTGCCTTGCCATGAGTCTGTCAAGGGGTACAAGTGTGGTCCAGGAGTGGATCACTGGACAGCGATTAGAATTATCCTTAGTAACCAGAGGACTAAGGAAATGTTTCTTGATTATGAAGGTGATAAAGAGTTCGTCGTAAAGAGTTACGTCGATGCAAGCTTTAACACCAATCCGGATGACTCGTAGTAGCAATCTGGATACGTATAGTGGAGCAGCCATTTGGAATAGTACCAAGTGGAGTGTGGTAGCAGTGTTTTCGGTTTGACATAGAAATTTGAAAAGTACACAAGGATCTGAATATCGCAGACCCGTTGACTATAAGACCTCTCTCACATGCAAAGCATGATCGAGCCCCAAAACTCATTGGGTGTTAGATTCATAACAATGCGAATCACATGGTGATGTGAACTAGATTATTGACTCTAGTGCAAGTGGGAGACTGTTGGAAATATGCCCTAGAGGCAATAATAAATTAGTTATTATCATATTTCCTTGTTCATGATAATCGTTTATTATCCATGCTATAATTGTATTAATCGGAGACTTAAATGCATGTGTGGATACATAGACAAAACCATGTCCCTAGTATGCCTCTAATTGACTAGCTCGTTGATCAAAGGATGGTTAAGGTTTCCTAGCCATGGACATGAGATGTCATTTGATAACGGGATCACATCATTAGGAGAATGATGTGATGGATAAGACCCAAACTACAAACATAGCATATGATCGTGTCAGTTTAATGCTACTGTTTTCTGCATGTCAAGTATATGTTCCTATGACCATGAGATCATGCAACTCACGGATATCGGAGGAGTGCCTTGTGTGTATCAAACATCGCAACGTAACTGGGTGACTATAAAGGTGCTCTACAGGTATCTCTGATGGTGTCTGTTGAGTTGGCATGGATCAAGACTGGGATTTGTTACTCCGTGTGACGGAGAGGTATCTCAGGGCCCACTCGGTAATACAACATCACAACAAGCCTTGCAAGCAATGTGGCTAAGGGTTAGTCATGGGATCTTGTGTTACGGAACGAGTAAAGAGACTTGCCAGTAACGAGGTTGAACTAGGTATGGAGATAGCGACGATCGAATCTCGGGCAAGTAACATACCGAAGAACAAAGGGAACGTTATACAGGATTAACTGAATCCTTGACATAGAGGTTCGACCGATAAAGATCTTCGTAGAATATGTAGGAACCAATGTGGACGTCCAGGTCCCGCCATTGGTTATTGACTGTAGAGGTGTCTCGGTCATGTCTACATAGTTCTCGAACCCGCAGGGTCTGCACACTTAAGGTTCGGTGACGTTTCGGTAGTGTAGAGTTATGTATGGTGGTGACCGAAGGTTGTTCGGAGTCCCGGATGAGATCCCGGACGTCACGAGGAGCTCCGGAATGGTCCGGAGGTAAAGATTCATATATAGGAAGTCCCAGTTTGGTTTCCGGAAAAATTTCGGGCTCATCGGTAGTGTACCGGGAGTATCGGTAGTGTACCGGGAGTGCCGGTAGTGTACCGGGGGACCTCCGGGAGGGGTATTTCGACCCCAAGAGGTCCATGGGCTGTGGGATAATCATAACCAGCCCTTAGTGGGCTGGGAAAACAGCCACAAAGGCCCATGGCGCAGGAGAGAAAGTCCTAAAGCAAAAAGTGGAAAATCAGACAATAGGAGGCAATCCTACTCCAACTAGGATTGGAGGTGAAGTAGGATTGCTCCCACCTCCTACTTCGTCCGACCCAAAGGCCTTGGCTGCCTCTCCTCTCCTCTCCTCCTATATATACTAGTGGATTGGGTGGTTTTTGGACAGAATTTCCGGCCACGTGCTACCCGTTTCACCGGTGCACAGTTTCTCCTCTAGATCGGTTTTCTGCAGCGCTTAGGCGAAGCCCTGCCGGAATCACTCCACCACCATCACCGGAGCGCCGTCACGCTTCCGGTGAACTCTCTCTCCTCTCCACCTCCTCTTGCTGGATCAAGACGGTGGAGATCGTCATCAAGCTGCACGTGTGCTGAACGCGGAGGTGCCGTCCGTTCGGTGCTAGATCGGAAGGACCGAGATCGAGATCGCGAGACGGTTCGTGATGAGATCGCGGAACGGATCGTGATGAGTTCGCGGGACAGATCGTGATCAAGATCGTGAGATGGATCGTGATGATATCGCGGGACTGATCGTGATGGGATCGCGGGACGGATCGTGATGAGATCGCGGGACGCTCAGCGATTTGGATCGGGAAGATGTTCGACTACACCAACCGCGTTTCTTAACGCTTCCCGCTTAGCGATCTACAAGGGTATGTAGATCCACTCTCCCTCTCGTAGATGCTCATCACCATGGATAGGTTTGCGTGTGCATAGGAAAATTTTGTTTCCCATGCGACGTTCCCCAACACATAGTTCTCCCTCCCATGTGTCCACGACCTTCGAGTAGTGATCTCCCTCATCCATGATCAGGGGCGAGGGTGGCCGTCGTCCTCAGCTTCGTGAAGAAACTCTCGTCTGGATCATGCCACCACTTTAGCCGCGAGGCGGAGGGCGACCCGAGCGTGTGTGGTGGGAGAGACGCGAGGGGTCGTGGCCACCGTGGAGGCCGGGGAAGGGGGAGGCAGACTGCTGCTCCACCCCCTCCTCCCATGCCTGGCCTCTCCATTGAGGAGACCCACACCGAGGGGACGGTGCTGGATTTTGTCCTCGAGCTGGCCGGTCCCCTCCGGAGCCATCTGAGCCTTCCTCGCTTCTTCGCCAGGGCAACGGATGGCGACGAGCCACCCTTCCTATGGCTACGGGTGGCTGGTTGCTGTAATAGCGTGACGCGGGTAAATGTCGAGTACCCGGCAAGCCGCGTCATGTTCCTCAGGTGCGGATGGAAGACCTCCGCCCGCGCCCACAACCTCCAGGTGGGTCTTCTCCTTTGCTTCAAAATGACGGAGGCCAATACGCTCTCCATCAAGATTTATTGGCCTTCCGGCATCCGTCTCAGCTGTTGCGAAGAGAGCTCGAGTGACACCGACAGCTCCCCCTCGAGCGACAGCGACAAAGAGGACGGTGTCGGTGAGAGCGATGACGAGTCCGGGCGTCAGGATGTCAAGCCGGAATATGGTGACCTAAGTTCTGATTGATCTGTGGCTGCACCGTCATCGCCATCCTCGCGCCTCTCCACCTCCCGACAGGACGGGCCTCCTGGGTTTTCCCAGTCCTCTCCTCGGTGCAATGCTGTCCCTAGAGGGGCCAGGTTCTTGCCTGCCTATCTAGCAGCCCTGCTCCTCCGTGCAGTGCTGGTCCACAGGAGCAGGCTCGGCTTCTGCCGGGAGCCCCTAGCCATCTTTTTCTTCTTGTAGCTCGCCTCCCCTTTCCATCTTTTTGTTCTTGTAATCTCCCCTAGGGGAAAAAGTAAAATAAAGATGTACTTAGGAGAAAGCGATGTCTTATGTAAATTTCACCCTATTTTGAATGGCTGTGTATTATCTTCCTTGTTAGATTGTTCCTTTGTATGAAATTTTCACTACACCTTCTTGGAAGAGTCTTGCCGGCATGAGTTGCCCTACCATGAGCGCTTTGAGGAACGGGTCCTTAGCAGCTTGTTGGCAGTGTTACTGCCGGCAAGACGCCTTGGCGTTCTCGGCGCCGCCGCTCGAAGTGTTGGTCATGCTCGAAACAGAGTAAGGGCACGAGCATTGTCACTTGAGTCATTGAGCAGACTTGAAACGAAGCAAGGAGCGCGGATGCAGCCACTCAAACCGTTGAGCAGTCCCGAAACATAATGAGGGCACAGCCAAACGCGGCAAGGTTCCCTAGCATGCAGGTTTTCCATACAGAGGTCGAAATCGCACAAGGAAAATAACTCTATGACAAGAATTCACTTAGGGTTTTTGCAACTTATCTTTTTGTTGTCGTGCTTCCTCCGGCAAGTTTTTTGGGACGTAGCTCATAGGTATCCGTACCACCATGCCCCTGGCAAAGTTGCACGCGAGGTGACCTTCTATCCTTTGAGAAAAAGAAAGAAGAGAAAATATGGATATGGAACCTTGGCGGTCCGTTAGTCCTTTCCAGGATTAAGTGCAATGCAACACCTCAAACAAATATGCACATAAGTAAACATGAGAATCGATCGGGATTGCAGAACACTTATCTTTATCTAACTACGCACAGGGTCTAAGCCTGGCTTTGTATCAAGGATTACATGCTTCAGCGTTAAGACTGGTACAAAAGGTGGTTTCCGAGAGGCCCGTCAACCACGCCTCATGGGTAGAACTTGTGAAGGTGTTCGATATTCCAGGAATTGCTAATTGGGATGCCATCTTCGGTGTCCAGGCGGACTGCGCCAAGCCTGGTGACTCGTACTACCTGATAAGGGCCTTCCCACTTCGGCGTCAACTTGTTGGAATTCTTGGCTGACTAAACTCGCTGAAGAACAAGGTCGCCTTCCTCAAGACTTTTGGCATTAACTTTGCGGCTATGGTAGCGACGCAAAGCTTGCTGGTAGCATGCTGCTCTCACAGTAGCCTGAAGACGGTCTTCCTCAAGGAGCGGCACGTCGTCTTGCCGCAACTACTCTTGCTCAAGCTCATTATAAGCAAGCACTCGAGGTGATCCGTATATGAGTTCCATGGGGAGAACTACGTCCGCCACATAGACAAGGGAGAAGGGTGTCGGCCAGTAGCTCGATTTGGTATCGTTCTGATTGACCAAAGAACCACCGACAACTCACCAATCCAGTGCCCTCCATACTTGTGCAGCCTGTCGAAAGTTCTTTTCTTGAGGCCTCGCAACACTTCAGCATTATCCCTCTCCACTTGGTCGTTGCTCCTTGGGTGGGCAATGGAAGCAAAACGCATTCTGCCACCAAGGTCTTGGACATACTGCATGAAGATGCGGCTCGTGCACCGTGTGCCGTTGTCGGTGATGACCCTATTGGGAATGCCAAAGTGGCAAACTAGTCCCTTGAAGAACTTGACGACTGACTGTGCTGTCACCTTCCTCACTGCTTCCACTTCTAGCCACTTTGTGAACTTGTCGATTGCGACGTACAAGTACTCAAAGGCCTCGACAGCATGGGTAAAGGGGCCCAAGATGTCGAGCCCCCAGATCGAAAATGGCCAGGAGAGAGGGATCGTTTGGAGTGCTTGAGCTGGTTGATGTAGTATCTTCGAATGAAACTGGCATGCGTCACACTTGGTTACTAATGCCGTTGCATCCGGGAGGGCAGTGGGCCAAAAGAAGCCTTGTTGGAATGCTTTCCCGACAAGGGTTCTTGATCCTATGTGGGAGCCACCTATGCCTCCATGTATCTCTGCCAACAGCTCTAGTCCATCTTCCCGGGAAATACATTTGAGTTTCACACTGTTCGGTCTTTTTTGTATAGGATGTTGTCTACGAATGTGTACATATTAGACCGGCGGGCTACTTTCTCTGCTTCTTCTTGTTCCCCGGAAGTTCTCCTGTCTGAAGGAAATGGACAATGTGATGTGCCCATGCTAGAGCCTGGGCTCGACAGCAAAGACTAAAGGTGTATCCTCTGCTGGAGTAGAATTTGCCTCAATAGCAAGGGCCTGAGGGCCCGTCGGAGCTTGCTGCATCCCGGGAAGCCTGATGGGAGCGTGTGCTTCTACGGTAAGAGCCGGGGGCCCTACTGGAGCACAGTACTCACCGACAAGCATGTCGTTCCCTCTGGCAACCTTCTCGCCGGTGCCTTCGGGGAGCTCTGCTGGGAAATACTTGCCGGAACTTAATTTCCTTCTCTTCTCTTTTCCATTTGATGGTGTCACGAAGGGTTGAGTTAGTTGGGGCACGAAAGTTCCTGGTTCCACAGGCAACTTAAGGGCAGCACATTTCGACAGGCCATCGACAATGCTGTTCTCTACACGCGGAACATGCTCCATTTGTAGCCCGTCAAAACGTTCTTCCAACTTCCTCACTTCGTCTACATAAGCTTTCATCAATGGGCTCTAGTAATCTTTGTTCACTTGCCTGGCAACAAGTTGAGAATCACCTCTGACAACAAGTTTCTTAATCCCAAGGTCTGCCACGATCCTGAGACCGGCAAGCAGTCCTTCGTACTCGGCAGTGTTGTTTGTTGATCTTTCCAAGGGAAAGTGCATCCAAACCACATATCTGAGGTGCTCTCCAGTGGGTGCGACAAGCAGCACTCTGGCACCGGTGCCTTGCAGCGAGAAAGTTCCATCAAAATACATGATCCATTCTCGATTGGTTTCCTTGCTAGGAAGAGTTGATTTTGGACCTTCTTCATCGGGCGTTGGGGTCCACTCTGCAATGAACTCCGCCAATGCCCTGCTCTGAATGGTCGATGTGCTTTCAAAGTTGAGACCAAATCTTGAAAGTTCCAAGGCTCACTCCACAATCCTGCCGGTAGCTTTTGGGTTCCGCAAGATCCGCTGTAGCGGGAAGCGGGTGACAACAGTGATCTCATGTGCTTGGAAGTAATGGCGCAACTTCCCCGAGGCCATAAGAAGGCCAAAGAGCAATTTTTGCACACCATAATATCTCGACCGAGCCCCCTGCAAGAAGGAATTGGCAAAATAGACTGGTCACTGCACCACTTTCTTCCTCTGGACTATCTCTTTCAACTGCGCAGATCCTTCTTTGCCGGCACCAGACCCTGTCGGGGATTGTCCCGGCTCGTCGCCCAGCGATCCCGCCGTTGCTACCGCTTCCTCATCAGCTTATCTTTTAGCCACTAGAGCAGCAATCACCACTTGATTTGTCGCCACTAAATATAGCATCAACGGCTCTTGTGGTTTCGGTGCAACTAGGACTGGCAGAGAGGAGAGGTATTTCTTCAAATCCTGCAGCACTGCCTCCGCTTTCGGGGTCCATTTCATTAGACCTGCCTTCTTCAAGATTTTGAAGAAGGGCAAGGCACGCTTAGCAAACTTTGAGATGAACCTACTCAGAGCGGCAACACAACCGGTAAGTCGACACACATCTTTGGCACATCTTGGTGGTTCAATTTGCTCAATTGCTTTGATACAAAGAACCCGAGAAGCTTGTCGGGCGGCCAAGAATTCTCTTGTACGGCAACGAGATCTTGGCGACGTCAAAAATGATCTTCTCCATTCTGAAATTGATATCGCTGCCAAACGTTAGCAGCAGTGTGGCCTTGCCTTTCGACTGAGTCCTTCCTGAATTGACCCCTTGGAAAGTGCCTGTCGGCTCGAGATCTTCGTCAGGGATTTGCAGCCTTTGAATGACATCGGGCGAGATCAGGTTCAGGCTGGCCCCACTTTCGACTAACATCTTCGTCTCCTTAAGGTTGCGGATTGTTGGCGAGACCAACAATGGCAAGCACCCGACCACAGTTATGCGATCAGGGTGATACTCGGCGTCGAAGATGATAGGAGTGTTGGACCACTTCAGAGGTCACTATTCGCCGATAGAGGGCTCTGCTGCATTAAGCTCGTGCGCCCACTGTTTGGGTTGGCGGTGAGAGGAATGCGATGAAGCTCCTCCCTCTATGCACATCATGTCTGTAGCCTTATGAAACTCATGCTCACTGGACTGTTCGTCCTCCTCGACATCGTCATCATCTCCCTCTTGCTTGTCGCGGCCACGGTCTGGCCGGTCTTTTTGTTTCGTGGGCTTGCCGCGAAGACCTCCTCGCTGACACACTTCTTGCCAGACCCCTCGGCACCATCCTGGCCTTTCTCCTTGTCTCACCTCTCATACTCGGCTTTTTGCTTCTCGGCAAGCTGCTCAACTTGCCGATAGTCTTGGAGATCATGGCCCTTGGTGCGATGGATCTTGCAATACTGCTTGCCGGAGCCTTCCGCCTTGTCGGCAGCCGCCATGGCGTGGCAGGAGGCGCACCCGGCAACATCGATGCTGAGGCCGTCAACATTGCCTTTCTTGGCGGCGCCGGGATTGCCGGATCCCTCGACAGCAAGTACGGTCTTGCCCTTGTGCTTCTTGTTCTGCCGCCGGCCCTTCTTTGTCGGGGTAGCAGTGTCTTCATCTTCAGAGTCGACTCCTGCATCGACGTCTTCGCCGGGGAGTCTCCTTCCTTCCTCAGCCCGAGCACATTTGTTTGTCAAAGCATAAAGCTCGGCGACGTCCCTGACTCTGTTCATCGCCAGCTCTTCCCGCATCCTGCGGTTGTGCATGTTCTGATGGAACGCATTGATAATAGCGGCGGGGTGAATGTCTGTGATGTTATGGTGCACGTGGCTTGGATGTAATTGCGTAAAGTTTCGCCCTCCTTCTGAGGGATGATGTGTAGATCACTTTCTTGTCGAGGAGCTTGATGACCTCCTGTGAAGGCGCCAACAAACTCGTGGCACAACTCTGCCCAGGAGGCGATGGACCCCTTTGGCAAGTGCATCAACCACGACTTGACATTGGGCTTAAGCACCAACGGGAAGTAGTTGGC
Source organism: Hordeum marinum (assembly GCA_022496015.1). NCBI lineage: Eukaryota > Viridiplantae > Streptophyta > Magnoliopsida > Poales > Poaceae > Hordeum > Hordeum marinum. The sequence goes on from CM039676.1 coordinate 422,773,424, forward strand.
AAGCATCTTGTCGTCGCGACCCCCGGCAGCTTGCACCGCAATTGTGTAGATGCTCAGGAATTCTGACGGATGAGTCTTGCCGTCATACTTCTTCAGGACTTCTGGCTTAAACGTGTGGGAGTTGGGCCACTGGACTTGCCGCAGCTCACGGGCAAACGCTGGACAACCCACCTCGTAAGGCAGGCTGACAGGATATCCTGGCGCAGAATTGTCTACAGTGGGCCCCGCATGCCTATCAGACTGGAGGCGTGCTTCTCACCGCCGCTCGATTACAGTTCGAGCGTCTTCCTTGCCACGTTCCCAAAGAACTTGACGCTTATCGCGGCGTGTCCGTGGGTCAGACGACGCCGTCGAGTAGCCATCGTAAGCATCAGTCCGTTGAGTCGGTGACCGGCATCGTTGTTGTGGAGGAGAGTGTGCCGAGGTCGCGCCACCTCTGGCCCTCTCGCCACTGGCCTGATCCGGCTCGGTGGTGTAACATCCCAAATTTTTATATTTGGAATGTTAATAGGATCATGCTTTTTCTTCATGATTTCAATGCATATTTGAAATTTTCTGAATATTCATAGTGTTCTCCAACTCATGGCAAAATATTTGGAGTGGAGATAATATGACTTCTCCCCTATTAGGTATAGTTGGAAAATGCTAAGAATATTATCCGGAGTTCACAGTATATATTTTGAGATTTTACGAACTCATATTTTTTATAGTTGGTTTTAGTGCCTTTTATTGGCAACTATTGCATAAAAATATTTTGCAAACTTTTATTTGACTTGGAAAAATGTTCACTGTCTCATAAAACTGCTATGATATTTTACTGTGTGTTATTGTTATTTTTAGGATGTCATATGGTGTCTTATTTCAGCCGAACATTCGTTGTGTAAAAAAAATATTTTTTTGTCCACGGATTCCACTATTCACTTCGGGCCACCAGTGCAGCCCATTCCCTTGACCTCGCCCGCGCGTGCGCAGCTGTAGTAGCTAGCAAACCGGCCCATCAGCCCACCACAAGCCACAACCCACCCCACAGATTTTTTCCCTTCTCCCGCTGACAAGAAAGGCCCACATGTCATCTCTCTCCTTTGTTCGTCTTCTTCCTGGACACCATCTCCCGATCCGAACTTGATCAAGTCGATCGATACGTTGCCCCTTGAGCACGGGATCATCCTATTAGTATTTGAACTCCTCCTACTCGTTCAATTTACACAAAAACGAGATCCTCCCGTACCCTAGAAGACCGAACCGATCTCGCCGGAGTCCGTTACCGCCTGAAGCTCTGCCACGGTCGAATCCACCGCATACAGTGGTTCCCAGCGATTATTATCGGATCCTTACTTTCACCGATCTCCATAGCACCTCACTGACCTAACTTTGACAGCAGACGCGCACGGGAACGAGCTTCCGATGCTACCCACATCTCGTCGGAGTTCCCCGCGTCTCCAGTCGTTTGCTCTCGTCGTCACCAGAGGAAGCAACCGACGCGCTGGAGGTCACCATCGCCATCACCGCGACGCACCGGACCCCGTCCTACTCATTATTTACCCGGAGGACCCTAGGGAGTGATGCCCTATCAACGCCCGAGCCGCCCGTCGCTGTTCTATTTCAACTCTGGCGGCCACGTTCTCTGTTCTCCGGTGAGCAAACCACAGCCGTCCGATCGGTCGTGTGCGTCCGAGATTAGATCATCTTGTTTCTTTAATTCCCAAACCGTTTTCTGTTAGATAGTGGACGCTCACTCTTTAGCCACCACAGCAAACACCTTTAGGCCATTCACTTCGCGCCACATGTCGACACTACAGTAGCCGCAACAATAATTCCAGCAGTTTTGGACAGATTTTATTCAAATTTGTTTTGCTTATATCTTGAGATCCTAACTCCAAATTCATCGATTCTTTTTCCTACTTACTCTCAATGACCAGTAGAATCTAGTAGAATCAAAATTTCGCACTTTTGCACTATTTAAGTTTGAATTCATTCAAATTTAATTTGAACCTTCCGAAGGCCATATCTTTCAAACCGTTGATCCAATAAAAGTGATTCTTTTTGCATTACGATCCTATTAGGTTGTAGCTGATTTTCACCTACTGTTGTTCTACTGTTGTTTGAATTTAAAAAATGATTTATTGCTATTGGTTTTATTTGATGTTATTTGAGTGTGATGATTGATTTGTTGTGTTGTTTGAAATGTGTAGATTGTCCGTAGTGCGAGGCAAACTATTGTCAAGAGTGCGAGTTTGAGAACCAGGAATAAGGCAAGTTACACCTTTGATCATCCTTCATCCTATTATTTTCTATGCATGTAGTTCTATGTCACACTACTATATTGCATGTGTAGGAATTTTTATGTTGGTATGACATGCTAAACCTAGGAAGGATAGCCATATGCTTAGTCTGATCCTGATAATCCTTGTCGCCATATTGGGTACCATTATATTGCAGTTATTTCTTAGCCTTGCTATGGTAGACGTGGATTGGGTTTTGTGTGTCACATGGAAGTTGTGAGTGAAGTTAAGTAATGATTAATATAACAACATGTATTTTATTGTATCCTCCGGGAGGCTCTGCAATATTAATATTTAATTAATGAATCATCTGGGCAGATTGGTATGTCGGGACTAGTCGACAAGTATGTATCCTCCGGGAGGCTCTACATGACTCAGGAACGGTGGGGAATGTCGCCTAGGTTCAAAAAGGTTGGACATGTTTCATATCAAGTAGCTTCCATGTGCGACCACTGGCTAATATGGGCTCTGGCTTAGTTGATCAGCTATGGAAACTTACCCATATGTGTCAGCAGATGTAGCGGGATAGTTGGTACAAGCCTCCTTTGGGACTAGGTGACTGTTTCTGAAAGACTTCGTCTCAATCTTCGGGTTGGGTCTAGTGGGTAAAGCATACTAACCTCTGCAGAGTGTAAAAACTAATCATGATTAGCCATGTCCCCGGTTTTGGACAATTTTGAGCAGCTAGACTTGAAACCTGTGGAAGATCTTATCATCTCAATATAATTAAATGTGAAGTGGGTTAGTTATACTTATGATCCTTGGAGGCTCTCATAGGCGGGTTAAATTGGAGGCGGTCCAGTTTAACAATTAATCAACTACTAGATGTAGTCAATATTGAATACTTGACTAGTAGGTACAAGTAAGACAAAATCAGCTTTCTACAAAACAAACCATAAGCCTTTACTTTGTCATATCCTTGCATATATATATGGTAGGTCTGTTGTAACAATTTTGGTATAATTTTCCAATACATTCAAAGTATTGACCCTTTGTGGCTGCAACGTTTCATGTTGCAGGATTTTTATACGACGTGTGAGTGATGCACATAGGGTTACGATGGCTACACTCAGCTTTGCCAGTGCTGTTGTTGGGACTCCACAATTATCTTTTATGCTTTTCGTTGTGTTTTATTTTGAGCTAGCCTTCGAACTAAGCACCATGTAATAATTATACTCTGGATCTGCGATGTAATACTTATGACATGTGGATTATTCTTGGTATTTCATTTTGTACTGTGTGTGCAAGCTATTGATCCAGGGACTAGCACAATAAGCATAGAGACATCGAATCTTATCAGGTTTGGGTCGTTGCAGGTGGACCGAAACTTATCTGCGATATTGAGGAGGCTCTGAATGGTGTCTCTCCATTCGTCGAGCTTCTCCGCAGTCGACGGGAATTTCAGGAGTAGCTGCGCCCGCGCCATCGCTTCCTCTGACATGGTCGGTAGCGAACGGCGCGAGGAATGCGAAGTGCTCTAACTCCTAACCATGTTAGAAGGAGCACCGCCGCGGTTCCGCATCGGCATGCCACTCCCGCTTGCATGTTGGTGAGCATGCTGGTCCCGCGCATCTTGGGGATGATGCACAGGAGCTTTCCCGTGGGGATGCTGAGAATTGCGAGTGCCGGGCGTGGCTCTCCACGCGCGTCCTGAGAAGGTCACGACGTAGGTGCCGAAAAGAGTGCCCTGGAAGATACCCTTCCACCATCGGAATTCTCCATACCACCCGCAGGCGGTACCACTGTCTTGAGACCCAGGGGCGCGGGGGTTCCCGTCGCCGCCATGGGTATCTCCACGGCGAGCGTTGTCGCTAGTTTGGCCTTGATCACCGGAGCGTCGTGGAAGTTCCAAACCTATGCCTCCTCCTCTTCCACCCGCTTCTACGCCTTCTCCCGTCTGCGCAGATACAGGGATGACGGACGTGGATGTGCCAGCTGCTGTCAGGCCCTTCATCCTTGGGGCCATGGCGATGATGAGCGCGAAAGAACTAGCGCGCTGATTACCAGAACAGGTTCGCACAACCTAGCGCCCCCCTACCTGGCACGCCAAAGATGTCGTGGGAACAAACACCTATGGGATCATGAGGATCCCTTTCGGTTCAGCGGTGGTCAGATTCGTGCAAAAAGCATGAGCGAATCTTTACCCAGGTTAGGGCCGCATGGATGCATAAAACCCTACTCCTGCTTGGTGGTATTGAGAGTGTTCTTAGGGTTCTTGATATAGGGATGCTACAAGCGACGGTCACATGCGTGTGCTAGAAAATCCCTAAAAGTCCAAAGATCAAAAGTCCAAAAGTCGTCTACCGTATTGCCCTGGGCCTCCTTTTATACTCTGAAGGGGATCCCAACAATGGCGTACAGTGCGTACACGGAATGTAGAGAGCTATAGTGCTATCATACCTAACACTGACGGAGTAGGACAACATTTAATGCACCATCAGGCATCTCTGTGCGTCAGTGGGAAGGGATGGGAGCCCGTCCAATCGGCACCGCTTAACCCCCTCCGACGTCGACGTGACGACATGCATCCAGATGGATTAACACCTGGCCCATGTGCTGGCAGGTTCTTTTCGGGGCTTCGCCTTGCCGGGGCCTTGCCTTGCCGGGGCCTAGCTCTCTCTCTCTGGGTGGGTGGGGGCGATAGCCCTCGCGGCAAGGCCTTGCCGGTGGTCTTGACTCTCCTGTGTTGGTATCTGGCAAGTCCTTGGTGGGCTTCGCCACCAGGGCAGCTACTACTGCCCGTGCATGAGTAAGGGGCACTGGAGAGCCCAAAACTCTAGTGCACCGAATATTGATATAAGGGATAATCGTGTTTGGTCTCCGGAAGAGTTGCGGAATTCCCTTGAATAGTTTCGGATGTTTCGCAAAATGTTTGGGGTACAAGGACACTTTATTTGGGCCAAGGGGTAAAGCCCATGAGGCTTTAGGAAGGTGCAAAAGGTGTTTTGCGGAGGCCAGGGGCCAGATGCGAGGGACCCTGGTGTCTGGGGCCAGACACCGAGGACCTTCATGTCCGGTCCTAGAGTCCGAGGAGGAATCTTGCCTTGCGGGTGTCGATGTAGAAACCGGCGAATCTCGGGTAAGGGCTCTCGAACTGTGAGACTAGGGTCGACGGTAATAGGAGATGAAGGGGACATGATTTTACCCAGGTTCGGGCCCTCCTATGAAGGTAATACCCTATGTCCTGCTTGATTGTATTGAAAGTGTAAGAGGTTACAAACTTGATCTACCTCGAGATCGTATGTCTAACCCTAGATGAGTTGTTCTACCTCTATACCCTAAAACCCTCCGACTTATATAGATGCCGAGGAGGCCTAGGGTTTACACATGGTCAGTTACATGCCGAAAAGATAAACATGCCTATTTACTACATCAGTCGTGGAGCACAAGCCGTGCTCCTCGAAGCTTCCATCCGGGTACCTAGCCTTCAGGTCATCTCGCGTTCGGCAAGTGGCCCATAAAGTCCGGCCCATACAACAGGTCAGCTATCCGAGGACCCCCTAATACAGGACTCCCTCAATATCCCCCGAACTTTCCTCCAACGCCAAGAGTCTTCAGCTCCAATTGCTTTGCGAACAGAGTCTTTGGCTTGCGAGGTGAGTTCCTTCCACCGAACCATAGTTCGGACTCCAATGACAAATAATTCTTTGGCATTACGGCACGTCCGAACTCGGTGAGATAATTCGGCTTTTGAAGGCCAAGCGTCGGGAAAAAGGTAATGTTTCCTGACGATCTCTCTGATGAAAGGTCACATCCCGTCACGACCGATAGGCCAGTTACACGTACTTGATGCGCGGCTCGAGGCCATTTCGTCCACATGATCTCTCCACATAGATCGTGTCCCATTTTATATGGGATGTAGTTAATTATACACCCACAACGGCTCATGCGTCTTGTGAAGTGGAGAGAATCACGACACAGCAAGGGGAGCCCGAATCGACAGACCTCATAAAAGGAGAAAGAAAACCCAGAGGCCTCTCACGCTCTCAATTGGACATCTCCGCCTCCTCTTCCCTTGCGACTCCAGAGCACAGATCCAGGTTTCTCCCACCACCACTTCCTCAGCAATGGCGGGCTCCAATGGTCAGTGGGAAGTATCCACCGTCAACAACCAAGACATCCTCGACCTCAAGAAGGTTGGATATCTCCCCGCCGATATCACTCAGCGCGCGGTAGAGAAGGGACAAGTAATCCCCACCCCCAAGCCAGGAGAGCGGGTGGTGTTCATCCCCCACTTGATTAGGGGGTTAAGCTTTCCGCTCCACCCATTCGCTAGTGGCCTGATGTTCTTCTACGGCCTCGACTTCCACGACCTTCCACCGAACTCTATCATGCATCTCTCTGGTTTCATCCTCCTTTGCAGGGCGTTCTTGCATGTTGAGCCACACTTAAGGCTCTAGCTATAGGTTTTCGTTATCAAGCCGAAGTGTGTCGGCGGCAAGCATGCCCACTGCGGTGGCGCCGTCATCGGCAAACTCATGCGCATTGACTGGCCGAAGGGCACCCTCATCGACACCCTCAATGGGTGGCAGGAGGAGTGGTTCTACATCACAGATCCACAAGAACAAGGTCTGCACCCCGCCACCACATTCAGATCCGGTCCCCCGACCCGGCTAGCTTCATGGCTCGAAAAGGGCCTCGAGCGGGGGTCAAGCAAGGAGGTGGCCGATCTGCAAAAGCAGATCTGTTCCTTGATCGATGACGGCACCAAACTGGCTGATGTGGTTCAGGTGATGTTCCGAAGAGGCGTCCTCCCCTACCAGCACCGAGACACCCCACTGTGGGCTTAGAAACTTGACGCCGAGCCCACAGTCCGGAAATTCTTCCGCGCTACGCGGGAGAAGCTGTGGAAGGCGTTCTTCAAATCATTGAAGAGCTGGCCAGCCGAGGGGGAAGCCAAGGGCTTGCACGCCGCCAAACTGGACTCCAAGGTACGCCACATCCTAGTTTATTCAGTTTTATTACATAGAAGGTCCATAACCCTTTGTCCAACATGTCTATGCATGTCGGGACCCCGATCCTAAGCCATAAGAATCCAGCCCGTAACATATCACATCACTTTGCGGTCTCACGCACGGTTATCTCCATGGCTGCCACCTTACCTGGGCCGGGACCGTTTGCGTCTTTTGACTCACGTATGTGAATATGTCGCTAGCATTCAAATGTCAAAGAACCAGGGCCGACATGACTAGTCGTAGAACCCAAGTGGCACATCCGTACAGGGACAGGCATACGTAACCCAACAATGTAGGTGTCGATCTCTAGTGTGTGTAGACAAGTCATAGCAAGATACAAGGACTCCATTACGCCGTATGACATAAATGTCATTACTGCACGTAGATGAGTCGTAGCAGGCTACAGGGACTCCATTACACTGCGAGACATTTCCCCAAAAGGACAGACACAGCAGCAAAGAAGGATACATGCCGGTCAATCAATGTGTCCGGAGCAGTAGCAAGCTACCAAGACTCGGTGGAAGCACAAAGAGGCATTTCCCCATAAAGAGTACTACTAAAGGCACACAACTAGGTGTCAAATCCCATACATACCGTTGCACGTCACACGTACGCATGACATGCCCGATATGCATAAATAGAACTATGGCATCACAACATAACTATACAACATTACAACATTTGTTTAGAAGGCTCGGAAGAGCCAATACAATAAGATGTTACAAATAGGGGTCACAAGAACCAACATTCATAGCATTCAAACAAGCAAGCGGAAGTTAAACATGTCTGGGTACAGACATCTACAAAAGTGGCTAGAGGAGCCTGAAAAGCTACAACGACCCTACCAAAGGAACCAGACCTCTGTCTGGGATTCCCAAGCTAATCCGGTCAACATCGAACTTCACGTCATAAATACCACTAATGAGACTGATGTCTCCTCTGCAAAAACATAAATTAAGCAAAGTGAGTACAAGGGTACTCAGCAAGACTTACATCAGAACTAACTACATATGCATCAGTATCAATGAAGGCGGTTGTGGAGTTTATTGCAGCAAGCCAGCCTTGACTCTTGGCTAACCTGTACTACGACTACAAGTGCTTTCTTTAAGGTGGGATAGCGCACGCGAGTCCACATATTCACCAAATCAATACACCACTATGGATCCACTTCCGTCTCCTATGAGAAGGCCATCCATAGCACTCACGCTTATCTCGCGTATTTTAGAGTAGCCACTTCAAGTTTTCTATGAACCATATAAGTTCTCCAAATAGTCCATATCCAAGGACGCGACTATTCGAATAGATTGATTACCCTGCAAGGGTGTACTTCGTCACACATGCTTCCGCCACTTACCGCCATTTGCTCATAAAAAGGCACCTCGGCAACCTTCAAGGGGAAGCCTAGCGAGGGAGTCGGCCACGACCCGACTAACCACACAAGACTCTAGTCCAGGTTTATTGCCTATTTGAGATTGATCCCATAAGGAAGTCCGGCCGAAGTTTCCTCTTTGGCCCCAAACTATGTGTACAGGGTTCCCAAGTCCACCTCGACGGATGGTACACGCTGGGTACACCAGGCCACATTGCCTAGTCTGTCCCGAGCCCACCTGTACGGGGTGCCACTCGGTAGACTACTAGCATGTCCTACAAACACCAGAAACTAATTGCAACTCCTGAACAGAGATCAAGTCGATTAATAAGTCGAGAGAGTCATTTAAGGATCCCAATGTGCGGTAGTAGCTAGTCTTGGATAACATACACAGGACTTAGTTCCTAAGGACGGTCCCAATGAGACAACCCGCCATGTACTCCTACATGGCCTCTCATCGCTACCTTTACCAAATCGTGTTCACACACTTCGCTCTCACACAATAGAACATTAACACTGCCATACCGATTCATCACTGAGATGGATCAGACCTGACAAGACACGACTCTAAGCATAGCAGGCACAGTAAGTAAGCAAGCATGTATGAGTAAGCACAACAAGGCTCAAGGAGTTTCTACTCATGCTAAGTGGTTTCAACTATTTACTATGACAAAGACAGGCCATGCAAAGGAATGGGTTCAACTACCGGGAACAGGTAACATTTGAATCCTTGTTCTCCTAATGCAATAAAAGAGAGAAGGAGCGAGAGAGTGGGTTCATATTAGTATGCTCAAGGGGGTTTGTTTTCCTGAAAATTCTGAAGATATTACTTCTCTTCATTAGTGTCAATGTTCACACCGTTAGAACCATCGTCTACCGAAAGGGCGCACCATCGGTAAAACAAGGAAGGAACACATTCAATGCAATGCAACATCATGATGCATGATATGACAAGTTAAGGTACTGAATTAACCTAGAGGAGTAGTTAGCCAAGTTGGTTGAAGTGGAATTCAAACAAGTTTGAATTCCAACTCCAAATGATATTTCATATATTGCCTTATCATAAAATTTCCTACTTGGTGATGTTAACTTGTTCAAACATGCATGATAATGGCATAAACAGATTCATTGGATGTTTCTGATCATTTTTCATATATAAATTATTTTTATCTGACTTACAGATTATTTTCTATGTTTTTTAGAAGTTTTCAGTATTTTCTAAAATATAATAAATCATTTAATATTTATTTCAAAACCAAAAATGAATTACTACGTCAGCACGAGGTCAAAATGATGTCATCGGTCAACAGAACTGGTCCAGGTCAAACCTAGCCGGTGGGACCCGTGTGTCATGGGCATAGTGGCTGACCCCATTTAGTTAAACTAACCAGGGTTTAATTAGGGCACATGGGACCGTGTGTCAGTGACTTAGGGCTAAACTAATTATGTGATTAATGCTAATTACGCGGGCCACGTGAGCCTCGACCGGAGTGAGATCACCGGTGACCATCTGACACGGTGGAGGCACGCCAGGTAGCGCTGTAGGCGGCGGATGGATGCGCCGAGGGCACCAGGGCGTTGCCCAGGATTGCCCGCGTGCAAGGGGGCGTGAAGCTGGTCGCGGGGGCGCCGGAAAAGAAATCGATGACGAGGTGCGCGGCGGCAACGGCTCGGCCTCATGCGGTGTGGGAGCTACGGAGCACGGGGAACCCAATTAGGGACATCTACAGATCCACAGGAACGCTCTTAGTGCGGCTGCACTATCGGGAGCAAGCCTTGCTTGCTCTTGCCACAACGGCTCCATGGCCGGCGGCAAAGAGCTTCCGGCGCCGGTGGCCATGGGGCCAGAGGCACAGGAGAGCAGGGACAGGGGGATGGAGAGGAACTCACTGGGAGGCTTCGGGTGCAGCAGGTGAGGCCGGGGAGGAGCTGGAGCAAGCAAATCGGCGGCGGTGAGCTTCAGCGACCGGCGGTGTAAGCGGCAAGGGTGAGGGGGAGAACCAGAGAGGGGAGGAGAAGGGTGAGGGGCTCTGGGGCTTTCTCAGGCAGGGAGATAGGCTCGAGAGGAGGGGGGGCGAGGAAGCAGGCAGAGAGGAGCTGGCCTCCTCGGGCACGCAGCTGCTCCTACTGGCAGAAGGTAGGAGAAGGCACCTGATGGGATGGGCCTTCTCCTGTGTTGGGACGGCTGCAGGTAAGGTTCTTTATCTTTTGTTTCTGTTTTCTATTAGATGCCCTCTGTTTTATTTAGTTTGGACAAAAATTCCTTAGCACAAAAATCCTGAAATTATTTATAGGATATGTTTGGAATATTTCCAAGCTCCATAAAAAGTTCTAGCATTTTTGAAAGAACTAAAATATTTATAGTGCTTTATTCGTCATTTCCAAAAACTTTGCTGATTTATTAAAATTGCCAAAATAGTTGTGAAAATATAGTTCACCCCTGTTATGTTGTTGCCAACATTTATCAGAGAGGGGAAACATTTTTTAATAGTATTTTGGAAAATTCAAAAAAAATCAACTATTGGAATTTGTTTACTCGTTGAAGTGCTAGGGTTTGTCATCCCCATTTCAGGTTTCAATTGAATTTAAACATGATGACATGATGCACATGCAATGACAAGGAAATCCTAAGCTAGGGTTGTGACAATGCAGAAATGGCTGAAGAAAGCCACCAACATCTGCAATCCAGCTCCTCAGCCCAAAGACAAGAGGGCCGGGATGTTGGCCAAGATGCTCGTGGAGAAGCCTTACAAGCCTCCGACAAAGAAGGAGAAGAAGAAGAAACCAGGGCAGGTTGGTATCCACATCAGGGATCAGCCTGACGCTGCTTCCGAAGACACACCCGCCTCCTCAAACAAGGAGGAGGCGGAAAAGGAGGAAGAAGAAGAAGAGGAGAAGGAGGTCGAGAGCGAGGGGGGAGATGATCCCCTCGTGTCAAGAAGAGGGCGGTGTATTCGGACACCCTGGGGCAGGCAGCCTTTCTTGCCCCGAAGAGGGCGCGACAAGCACGGACGGTCCTCTCCGACAGCAGCTCGGACTCGAGCTCCACGTCCGAAGATGCCGAGCCGGTTCCTTGAAGGAGCCTCAGGGTCAAGCCCCCTCCATCCAAGTTAGGATCCGAAGATCCTTCTTTCTGTCGCTAGTAGGCTCAGAGTTTGCTAACACACAAGTCGTTCATCTAACAACCATCCTCGTGTTATCCCCACCGAAATTATATCGAATGGGGAGACCCTGCCAGCCAAACTGGCGGAGAGTGGGGATGCCTCGCACCCCCCCACTCCTGGCGCTACAAAAGGATGCCGTGGAGGTGTCGTCCCAACATACTCCAATGGAGGCGGACACAAGGGCGTGGAGGACACCCCCGTGGCCGAGGATAACACTTTGGCCACCGAAGAACAGGTGAAAGCACAACATGCTCCCTTAGTGGTTTTGATAATTCATGAAAACATACATTGTCTCTTGGACTCACACTTTTACCTAGTGTATTTCAGATACACTCTATAGAGAGGTTTGGCAAAAGGAGATCGTGGACATACCCCAATATGCAAGGAAATAAGTTGGCCAAGCTTCAAGCAAGATGACTGTACATTTTATATTTTTGAGAAATCACTTTGAGTCCATAGGAAAGCCAATACTATTAAAAGGGGGTAATTTTTTGTTGGTGAACAATATGCTCGAACGTGCACAAGTGATAGTCACCAAAAACATCCACAAACTCTCCCACCAAAGTCTGTTCTATACCTAACACTCAAAATCGGTGCAACCAACTTTCCCATACCGGTGCCACTGATTCCAGAACCTAGACAAACTCAGCCAAACCCTAGCCACTTCGGTGCAACCGATTCCATACCGGTGCCACCGAGTTTAGGTTGCCAACTTTTTGTTACGCAAATTCACATTTTCGGTCCCACCGATAATGTTGGATCAGCGTCACCGAGATTGGAAATCTGACCGTTGGTCACCGTATCGGTGCAACCGAGTTTCCTATATCGGCCTCACCGAGATTCAAAAGTTGCCACCTTTTGGTCACTTCGGTACCACCGAGATTAGCACATCGGTGTCACCGAGTTGGTCATTTTGTGTGTAACGGTTGGATTTTTGGGGATGCCTATATATACGCCTTCACCACCACCTACTCGAAAGAGAAGCACTCAGAACTATTCCATACCTATCCTACCAGATTTTCTAAGAGAGAACCACCTACCCTTGTGTTGAGGTCAAGATCTTCCACTCCAATCATATGGATCTTGATCTCTAGCCTCCCCAAGTAGCTTTCCACCAATCCCATCTCTTCCACCATGCCAAATCTATGGGAGAGTGATTGGGTGCTGAGGAGTCTATCATCTTGAAGCACAAGAGCAATGAGTTCACTGTCATTTCCAAGCCTATTACCTTTTGGAGGGTGGTGCCTCCTAAATTGGTTAGGTGTCGCTTGGGAGCCTCCTACTTCGTGTTGTGGAGTGAACCAAGAAGTTTGTAAGGGCAAGGAGATCGCCCATTTCGGGAAGATCTACCCATAGTGAGGCTAGTCCTTCGTGGACGGAAGCCGTTATGGAATAGTCAAGGTTGCTACTTCGTGGACCCTTTTGGGTGGAGGCCTCCGTGGACTCTCGCGACCGTTACCCTCCGTGGGTTGAAGACTCCATAAACGTAGATGTACGATAGCGCCACCTATCGGAACCACGGGAAAAATCCATGCGTCTCCAACTACGTTTGATCTACCTATCTCAACACTTTACTTCATATGCAATGTCTTTACTTTCCGCTGCCATATTTGTTGACATGCATGTGTAGGGCTGTTAGACTTGCTAGCTTTGCTAAAACTATTAAAATCTGCCAATCAATTAACTTGTGAAAGGTTAGGTTTTTAAATTCCTGCTAGTAGTCTATTCACCCTGCCTCTAGACACTCTTCTAGTGATCCGTCAATTGGTATCAGAGATTTGGTCTCCATTGCTTCGGTTTAATCACCAAGGAGGAAGATGGATGTGTCTAGTATAGGGAGTTTGAGTTGTAGAGTGCCCATTCTTGATGGAGAGTACTATAGTCAATGGAAATCTTTGATTCTTGAGCTGTTTAATGAATTTCAATTAAGCAAATATGTTATGCGCCCCTATGAGCCTCCTATTGATCCTTTGCATCCCACACACGAAGAGGAAATTGATATGCTATGCAACCTTAGAACTGTTAATCTCATTGTTAGAGCATTGCCTAGAAATATGCTTAACCAAATGAATAATTTTGCATGTTCTTACACTTTGTGGAATGATTTGGAGAAACGATATTCAAATTATTCATTAAGTAATCTTGATGGAATTCTTCATAAAACCATTGCCTTTCACAAAATGTCGCCTAGTGATCCTAAATTTGATGCTTGTCTATTTGAGCTTAGAGACCTCATGCATGCTAAAGGAGATGTCACAACTATCAATAATATCATTATAGAGGCCCTTCGCATCCATAAACTTGAACATTGTCATGATCACCATCCTAACGAATCTCTTGTTCTTTATGACGAGGATTTTCCACTTGATGATGACAATGTGGAACATGGCTACTATGATTAAGATGAGCTATTCGACATCGAGCATGAGAAGATTATGAAGAATCTAAGTCTCTTGGCAAACTACAAGGATTACATGTTCGGAGGAAAAGAGTGGATTCTCGATAGCGCATGTACCGATCATATGACCGGAGATAGAGACATGTTTGAAGAGATTACACCAAACCATGGACCGCGAAGGTACGTAAAGTTTGGAGACAACTCCAAGGGTAAGGTGCTTGGTCTTGGTAAGGTGGGCATATCCCATGATAGTTCTATTCAAAATGTTATGCGTGTTGAATCTCTTGGCTATAATCTTCTTTCCGTGTCTGGACTTGCCGACTTCGGTTTCAATGTGTTATTCACGAAAATAGATTGCCAAGTGTTTCGTCAAGATAATCATAAAATGGTCTTTACCGGTATCCGTAGAGGTGAACTATACATTGTCGATTTCACTAAGAGATCCAAACCTCGCACTTGTTTAATTGCTAAATATTCTAAAGGTTGGCTTTGGCATAGAAGATTAGGACATGTTGGCATGCGGAATTTAAACAAACTTATCAAAGGTGATCATATACTTGGTGTTAAAGATGTTGTCTTTGACAAAGATAGACTTTGTAGTGCTTGTCAAGCTGGAAAGCAAGTAGGTGGAAGTCATCCTGTTAAGAATATCATGACTACTAGAAGATCACTCGAGTTACTTCACATGGATCTTTTCGGTCCCAATGCTTACAAGAGTCTCGGTGGAAATTCCTATGGTCTAGTTATAGTTGATGATTTTTCCAGATTTACATGGGTATTCTTTCTTGATGATAAGTCGCAGGTTCAAAAGATCTTCAAGAACTTCGCTCGCAAAGCACAAAATCAGTTTGAAGTGAAGATCAAGAAGGTTCGGAGTGATAACAGATCGGAGTTCAAGAACACCCATGTGGATACCTGTCTTGATGAAGAAGGTGTCTCACATGAGTTCTTGGCTACGTACACGCCTCAACAAAATGGATTTGTTGAGGGGAAGAACCGGACACTCATTGAGATGGCAAGAACGATGCTTGACGAATACAAGATGCCAAAACACTTTTGGGTAGAAGCCGTGGAAACAACATGTCATGCCACAAACCGACTTTACTTGCACAAGCTTCTCGGTAAAACGGCATACGAGCTACTCACCGTTAACAAACCCCAAGTTGGATACTTTCGGGTATTCGTCTCCAAGTGCTACATTCTTGATAAGCATCGTCGTACTAAATTTGCTCCTAAATCTCATGAAGGATTCCTACTTGGTTATGGATCGAACTCTCACACTTACCATGTCTTCAACAACTTCACTCGACAAGTTGAAGAGACGGTAGATGTGAAGTTTGATGAATCTAATGGTTCACAAGTCAAACAATTGCCAAATGATGTAGGTGATAAGAACCCTTCGGAAGCTATCCTAGATTTACCCATCGACAAGATTCGTCCCATGGAGGTTAAGGAAAGTACTTCATCAACTCAAGTGGAAGCCCCTACTTCATGACAAGGTGAACCACAACATGACATGGAGGCATCCACAAGCGGTACACGACAAGATGATGAAGATGAGGAAGTGCATCATGAAGATCCACCACAACCTCCGTCACCACCACCGCAAGGGAACAACACCTTCAACAACAACGAAGATGAAGGAGATGATGAGGAAGAAGAAGCTCCACCAACCAACAATTGGAAGTTGACCCGAGTTCGAGCACAAGTGAGCAAGAACCATCCCCTAAACCAAATCTTTGGTGATATACAAACAGGGAGGATCACTCGCTCTAAAAATTGTCTAGCAAACTTCTGTGAGCATTATTCTTTCATCTCTAGCATTGAGCCCTTGAAGGTAGAACAAGCTCTTGAAGACGCTGATTGGGTGAATGCTATGCATGAAGAGATTCACAACTTTGAAAGGAACGAAGTGTGGACACTCGTGGAGAAGCCCGAGGATGAACAAAACATCATCGGAACCAAATGGGTATTTCGGAACAAGCAAGACGAAGATGGTCAAGTCGTGCGCAACAAGGCTCGCCTCGTAGCTCAAGGATATACGCAAGTCGAAGGTATGGACTACGTTGAGACCTACGCCCCCGTCGCTATACTTGAAGCTATTCACATTCTTGTTGCTTATGCCAATCACCATGATATCACGCTTTATCAAATGGATATTAAAAGTTCATTTTTAAATGGTGAGATTGAAGAAGAGGTTTATGTTAAGCAACCAACTGGCTTTCTGAATCCAAAAAACCTAATCATGTTTACAAGCTTCGTAAAGCTCTTTATGGTCTTAAGTAAGCCCCTCATGCTTGGTACAAATGTTTAACGAAGTTTCTTATTGAAAAAGGTTTTGAAATTGGTAAAATTGACGCAACCTTATTCACTAAGAGAGTTAATGGTTAATTATTTGTGTGCCAAATCTATGTGGATGATATTATCTTTGGTTCCACTAACCCTCAATTTAGTGAAAGATTTGGAAGGTTGATGTCCGAGAAGTATGAGATGTCCATGATGTGTGAGCTGAAATTCTTTGCAAATCAAGAAATCAAATGAAGGAACTTTCATCTCTCAAACTAAGTATACCAAGGACTTGATCAAAAAGTTCAACATGCAGGAGTGCAAAGGTATGAAAACCCCTATGCCTACTAGCGGACATATTGATCTTACCAGAGAGGATGAGCCGGTTGATCAGAAAGTTTATCAATCTATGATTGGTTCACTGTTATATCTATGTGCATATCGTCCCAATATTATGCTTAGTGTTTGCATGTGTGCTAGATATCAAGGTGCACCGAAAGAATGCCATCTTTTGGCTGTAAAATACATTGTGAGATACTTTATACAAACGACAAATTTCGGCATTTGGTATCCCAAGGGATCTTATTTTGACATTGTTAGCTATTCTGATTCGGACTATGCCGGTGACAAGGTTGATAGAAAGTCCACCTCGGGTACTTGTCAATTTTTTGGTAGACCTCTTGTATCTTGGTCCTCTAAGAAACAAAACTTGGTATCTCTATCGACTACCGAAGCTGAGTATATTGCTGCTAGATCTTGTTGTGTGTCATTACTATGGATGACACAAACACTTAAGGATTGTGGAATTCATGTAAAAAATGTTCCGTTACTTTATGACAATGAAAATGCTATTAAAATTGGTCATAATCATGTGCAACATTCTCAAACTAAGCATATTCAAGTTCGACATCATTTCATTCGTGATCATGTTGCCAAAGGAGATATTAATCTTAAGCATGTTCGCACTAACAAGCAGTTGGCCAATATCTTTACTAAGCCACTTGATGAGAAGACATTTTGTCACTTGAGGAGTGAGATGAACATCATGGATGCTTCAAACTTGAGCTAGAATCACTCAGTTGCATGCAAGGGCATGAGCTTACTTGATATTTCCATGTATCTTAACATTTCATCTTATGCCATGGAATTCTATGCTCCCTTGTATTGCATCTAATCTCTTGTAGGTACTTGGAAAAACTTCATTCCACAAGATTGCTATCAACTCCAATCATAAGCAATCTTGTCATTACCAAGTATCCACAACCCCTCTTGATGATGGAAGGAAGAAGGCCACTCAACCATATCCTTGACATATACTTGATCAAAATTGCACACTTTCAATTGGTATCATGTCAATGGGATATATCTATTGTTCTTCCTTGCATGACTAATCTTTGTAGGTAACCAGTGTACTAGAACAAGAAGGATTGCTCAAAACTTCGAGCATCCTCAACAAGTTCATCTACAAGCTACGTCATCAACATCACTCAAAGGTATGTACTCATGTCCTTGAAAAGGCTTTACTCCAAGAAATGAGCTAAAGCAACTCAAGCGACATGAAGACATTAAAATGCTTAATCGAAAAATGCTAACCCCATTTTGAGTTTAACGTAGAGTATGACCTATGATCAAGTATTCTTGCTTGGCTCCTAAGTCGATATACTCTAATATAGGTGACCTAGTCACCGCCCATCATCTAGTTAAGAATCTGGTATGGTTTGCTATCTATTACATGATTTCTCATAACTAGTCCAATCTTCTCTAGTTGATGTCCCTTGTAAAAACTTCATATTTCATTAAAAATCTTTCTCTTGACTCTGTGAAAACAGAAGCTTGGTTTCTCTTTCGGAGCCGCTGACTCAGATATCTTGGTTCTACCGAAATTGCAGACAAGCCGCACTACAAAATCTCGGTGCCACTGATCTATCTATCTCGCAGTTACCGATTTCCATTCTATCTCATTTGAATTCATTTTTGCAGCTCTGTGTTTTCTTAGTGATCTTTCCTGTAATACTTCCGTTACTTCGATGATACTTAAAAAATGAAGAAAGATACAAAAACTTCGTATTATTTAGGGGGAGAAGAACTAGAGGTAATTTTGGGGACAAAATTTTTGGTCTTCAAGGATCCCTATCTTCAATGAAGAAAGGAGGAGAAGAACAAAGTCTCACAACATCTCAAAGGGAGAGAAATCATTTTCAATGACTCTCTCAGTTTTCATTTCTATGAATCCTACATTTCGATGACCCTTGTTCTCAAGGATCCCTTCTCAGTCAATGATGCCTGTATCTATCCATGTTTTTGACCTTTTTGGAAATTAATGCCAAAGGGGGAGAAGACCAAAGCTTCATGCTAAAGGGGAGATACATGCTTATGCAAAGGGGGAGAGCCAATATCAGTACGCATACCTTTATAAACAGGGGGAGAATATCAAAGTAGGGGGAGAAGAAAATTGTTGACCTTTCTCTCCTTATCCAATCCTAATATCTACATGCTAAGATTCAGGGGGAGAGGACAATCTATTTTCATATCTACGGTGAGAAAATTCTCAATGATCTTGTCAATTTTGAGTTCTATTGCCTTGCTATTTGGTAGAATACTCTTGTGTTTCCTAACATTGTTTTCTCAAGTGTGTTTCTATTACCAAGATGCTCAAGAACTCAAGGTAAGTATATGCATCATATCCTTGGTCAAGATGATCTCTTGCTTCTTGGACATATTGTTTGCAAGAGTGATGTCTTGAACAAAGATACATCTCATTCATATATATTTGATGCATATAGCCAAGATACACATGACCTGTTATATCCCTTCTACCTTATGTGTGTTCATGCATTAAAAAGCAACTATCCCTTAAAGGACTGCACACATTTAGGGGGAGAAAGTCTAAGTCATGTGTCTCTCAAAGTCTTCAGTATAACCATGCATATCTTTATTTGAAGCTTTGATTGTATGTTGCCATCAATTACCAAAAAGGGGGAGATTGAAAGCACTACATGCTCCCTTGGTGGTCTTAATAATTCATGACAACATACATTCTCTCTTGGACTCACACTTTTACCTAATGTATTTCAGATACAGTCTATAGAGAAGTTTGGCAAAAGGAGATTGTGGACATACCCCAAGATGCAAGGAAATAGGTTGCCCATGCTTCAAGCAAGAGGACTCTACATTTTATATTTGTGAGAAATCACTTTGAGTCCATAGGAAAGCCAATACTAATAAAAGGGGGTAAGGTTTTGTTGGTGAACAATATGCTCAAACGCGCACAAGTGATAGTCGCCAAAAACATCCACAAACTATCCCACCAAAGTCTATTCTATACATAACACTCAAAATCGGTGCAACCAACTTTCCCATACCCGTGCCACCAATTCTAGATTTTAGACAGACTTAGCCAAACCCTAGCCACTTCGGTGCAACCGATTCCATACTGGTGCCACCGAGTTTAGGTTGCCAACTTTGTGTTACGCAAATTCACATTTTCGGTCCCACCGAGAATGTTGGATCGGCGTCACCGAGATTGGAAATCTGACCATTGGTCACCTCATCAGTCAACCGAGTTTTATATATCAGTCTCACCGAGATTCAAAAGTTGCCACCTTTTGGTCACTTTGGTACCATCGAGATTAACACATCGGTGTCACCGAGTTGGTCATTTTATGTGTAATGGTTGGACTTTTGGGGATGCCTATATATACCCCTTCATCACCACCTACTCGAAAGAGAAGCACTCAGAACTATTCCATACCTATCCTATCAGATTTTCTGAGAGAGAACCACCTACCCTTGTGTTGAGGTCAAGATGTTCCACTCCAATCATATGGATTTTGATCTCTAGCCTCCCCAAGTGGCTTTCCACTAATCCCATCTCTTCCACCATGCCAAATCTATGAGAGAGTGATTGGGTGCTGAGGAGTCTATCATGTTGAAGGACAAGAGCAAGGAGTTCATCGTCATTACCGAGCCTATTACCTTTTGGAGGGTGGTGCCTCCTAGATTGGTTAGGTGTCACTTGGGAGCCTCCTACTTCGTGTTGTGGAGTGAACCAAGAAGTTTGTAAGGGAAAGGAGATCACCTACTTCGCGAAGATCTACCCATACTGAGGCTAGTCCTTCGTGGACGAAAGCCGTTATGGAATAGTCAAGGTTGCTACTTCGTGGACTCTTTTGGGTGGAGCCCTCCATGGACTCGCGATCGTTACCCTCCGTGGGTTGATGACTCCATAAACGTGGATGTACGATAGAGCCACCTATCGAAACCATGGAAAAAATCCATGCGTCTCCAACTGTGTTTGATCTACCTATCTCAACACTTTACTTCATATGCAATGTCTTCACTTTCCGCTGCCATATTTGTTGACATGCATGTGTAGGGCTGTTAGACTTGATAGCTTTGCTAAAACTATTAAAATATGCCAAGCAATTAACTTGGGAAAGGTTAGGTTTTAAATTCCTGCTAGTAGTCTATTCACCCCCTCTAGACACTCTTCTAGTGATCCATCAATAGGGGATGATCCCCTGCCCACGCACCAAGGAGACTGGACGGGCAGGCAATCAGGCCCCTCCAAGAACGTCTCTGGAGCGCGTGGTGCCTCCGGAAGCATGGGTCCAATCCCTGGTGGATGATCAGGAAATCTGATCATCCCCGACACTGCTGAACACTGAGTGGTCGAAGACGAGGGAGGCTCTATCAAGCGCCTCCATCCCCGAAGAGCACCGTACCCTTATGGGTGCGGTGTTACGAAGCATCCAGTCCATTGACAATGGACTGAAGGAGGCCTTCAAAGGTCTCCTTACAGGCTTTCAAGAAAGTTGCTCGTCGTTTTTGTTAAGATTTTATTTAATCGTATTGTATACATGGCAGCGCCCGAGCCCTAGGTGAGTTGAAAAACTCACCTAGGGGTCATATCTATAGTATGGAAAGTAAGTGCCGATGTGATACATATATTGTATGTGTAGGCCTCGTCATCGGTGGTGACCAAAAATGGCACCGAACTGGACGAGATAAATCGGAAGCTAAAGCGCTCCGAGGATGAGGTCGAAGCCCTCAACAAAAGGTTCGACGACGTGCAAGGTAAGTTCAAATCTTAGTATTCTTCCCCGAATTCTATCAATGCAGTTGTTATAAATAAGTCTTTATCATGTTGCATCTTCATCGAAAGAGACGGAAAATCTCAGGGCTGAGCTTCAGCGCGTCAAAGCTGAAGCGGTCGTGGAGAAGGCAACGGCTAAGGAGGCGGCCACCGCACTCTCCGCCCTGTGAGCCACCAGTGATAAACACCAGGCTCGTGTGGCGGATATACAAGATGAGCTCCAGGACGCCAGCAACAAGTGTGATGCCTTGGAACAAAAGAACAAGGCGCTCTCAGCCGAGCTGTCCACCATGAAATCTGATCTTCATCAAGAGCAGTTGGACAGACGGTTCTTCGAGGAACAAGTTCGCCAAGCCAAGGATATAGCTGACGATAAGCCATACTCCTTAAAGTGCGTATTCAGGGATAGCAAATTTGAATTCTTGACCCAGGTATGTCAATCCTCAGGCGCAGCCGCCGATCTCTAGAAGAGCGTGGCGGAAGCCAACCAGTTGCTCGCCTCACGGGGAGAGGAAGACCAAGCTCTGATGTTCTGGGCACAGTTCGGAGCCCCCGAGCGTCCTCCTCTGCTGGTGGAACATCTCAAACAACTAATGGAGCTACACTAACTGGCGGAGCCGGCCATAAGGGATCTTTGCGTCCACTTATGGCCCGGTGAGCCACTCCCCGGTAGCTACTTTGGTCTGGTCAAGCGGCTTATTGAAGTTGCGCCCCGCCTCGATGCCGTCAGGCGCTCCTCCTACATTGAAGGAGTCCGGACGGCCCTTGCCAAGGTCAAGGTGCACTGGCCCAAGCCCAATCCAGTGAAGGTTGCCAACGAGTCGCCGCCACCCAAAAAGTCGCACCGATGCCCCAAACTGTACTTTGATGGAGTTATGGAGAGTGCACGGGTAATTGCACCGCAGTGTTTGGGCGATAGATTTTTTGAATGAAATTGTAATGTGTCCTAAGACTTGCGATAACTTTTAATGATAATACTATCCGCTCTTATATACTTTTGCCTTCCTTTATAATACCTGTATGGTTGTTTAATACTGAAAGATGCGAGTCGTCGGCTTCATCCCCCATGTAGATAGTACATGGGGTGTCTATGCCAAAGCACTATGTTGCCTAGTCATATTAAAGTAAGCCGAAGGCGGTTTGAGTGCGGCAGACTAGGCAATCGAATTATTATGCTTTATTTCTTTCACTTAACTGTAGGGTCACGAAAAGGACTGCGGGAGGCACACAATTAGCCACCAAAGTAGTTGCGATATTCGGATGAACCGGGGCCAAAGCCGACATCATGTCATTTGCATAAAGGGAAAATTCCCCTCATAACACGAAATAACCGCTTTCGAGGGTTGAAGTGTAATACTTCTAACTTGGGGTTCACTGATCGGTTCGCACATACCATGACAGTCCGTTTTCGGCTTTCTCCCTTGAGGTGCTTGACCGGTCTATCCGGAAGCACAATCGTAGGGGTGCTGCCTTTGCCCTTTTAGCCGAATGAGTGGAACATAAAGGGGCAATCACAGGAGCCGGGCAACCCAACTGAATGACCAAAGACACAGTTCGGAACTGATGCACATCAAGCGAATGCCAAGACGCCGAGCACACAATGGTTAAGGCGGTTTGAGTTTGAAATAGAGCCCCCGGTCTAATAGTCGGTGACTTCAGGCCATACCGAACAGATTCACGAGAACAGGGAGGGAAAAAATTGGTATGTGCCAAAAAAAACAATTGAGGCGTACTTGTGCCAGGCAACTTCATATTTCCTCAATCAACTCTTATAACTCGGATTGTCAAAGCAACTATTTACAGGTATGCGAAAATCAAAAATAGAAAGGCCTATAGGAGCTGTTGTACTAGGGGTCTTCAATTGTTGACTAAACATCTTTGATACACCCTATCGCTTGGTAACTCCTGCCTTTGGATATACCTTGATGGGTGATAGTGTTCAGCAAACGGACCTTACGAACTAGGTCTTGAGAAATCACCGATTATGTAGATGGGCTTTACGCTGCAGGTAGGCTCTTTTATGAGTCCCTGCATCTGGTCTGAAGATGTGCTGATGGTAACATCTCGGGGCAACCGAACACCCATCGGAAGCTCCCCACCACCACCCATAGAATTTTAAGTGCGAAGTTGTGCATTTTCGGCACGTGTTTTGCTGGTCCTGAGGTTGTGCGGTGGGGGCGAGTCCTTGGAGGGGAGGAAGGAGGGTCGGAGCTGTCGGTCAGAATCTGAACTCGCTTCCCAGCCTTTCGTGCCTTTACGGCGAATGTCGAAGCGTGCCAATTGTCTTTATAGCTAAATTCGGCCGCTAGCGCAGTGCATGTTCCTCCTCTGTTCTAAGGGACCACTCTGTATTGGCATTGACAGTAATGACCCCCTTGGGGCCTGGCATCTTGAGCTTGAGGTATGCGTAATGTGGGACTACGTTGAACCGAGCAAACGCGGTCCAACCGAGTAGCGCGTGATAGCCGCTGGGGAAAGGCACAATGTTGAAGATCAAGTCTTCTCTGTTGAAGTTATCGGGCGAGCCGAACATGACTTCCAGAGTTACGAAGCCTGTGGATCGGGCCTCAACACCTCGGATCACTTTCTTGAAGGCAGTGCTACTGGGCTTGATCCTTGACGGATCTATGCCCATCTTCTTCACTATTTCTGAGTAAATCTGATCGAGGCTACTTCCTCCATCCATTAGGACTTTAGTGAGGTGATGCCCATCTATAATGGGGTCTAGGATGAGGGCAGCCGAGCCCCCATGACGGATACTGGTCGGATGGTCACGTCGGTCGAAGCTGATCGGGTAAGCCGACCACGGGTTATATTTTGGAGCTATGGGCTCCACGGCGTACACCCCCCGAAGGGCTCGCTTCCTCACTTTCTTGGGTATGTGGGTGGCGTATATCATGTTCACCATTTTGACTTCGGGGGGAATTTCTTGTGACCGCCACTCATTGGACCCCGAGGTTCGTCTTCATCCTCGCTGCGCGAACTCTTGCCCTGGTCTTTGGGTGGTATCTTGCCGGCTTGTTTAGACACCCAGAAGTTGCGGTGTGTGTGATTGGCTGGCTTTTTCGGAGTTACATGCATTTGGCAAGTCCTATCCATGGTATTCTCAAGATGAGTGGGTCTATCACGATTTCCTTTAGGGGGCTTCTTCCGCTGTCTGGGTCAGGAGTTGCAAAATCTAGCGTTGACCGCTGTGTCATCGGCGTCATTACCATGATGTCGGCGCTTGTTCTTATTATTTTTCAGCTTTGAGTTGTCGTCCTGGGCTTCAGGTGCCGCTGAATCCTCAGAATTGTGTCTGCGTCTAGCCAGCCAATTATGTTCGCTCGCACACAAGCGGGTCATGAGGGAGGTAAGGGCGGACATAGTTTGTCACGCCCGAGATGTGCTTCTATCCCTCTTATTTCTTTCCGGAGTTCGTCTCATCTGTCTCAAGTTTTCTTTGTTTTTCCCACCCTCCCGCCCTTTTTCGTCAATGATTAAATTATCATCCAAGTGTCTTTCTATTCATGTAATGCTTCCGCTATCTTTTCTTCTATCTTGTATCCGATGAGTTCTTGTGAGGATTCTCAAGAGTTTCAATTTCAAGATCTATCTGCATATCCCTTGTTCTCGTTGTTATCCTTCGTCGGTGAATTCAATTCAATCTCTCGGTGTTCATCATATGCTTTCTCATTCATTCAATGGTATCCTTGTTGGAATTTCTTTTCCAAGCCTCTCTTGTTTATTCGTCTCTCTCTGTTCCATCCGGAGTGTTGAAGATATCTCAAAAGATTCGTGTTTCCATTCAATAATCCTTTCAAATTATTTCAAGGGTCTCATATCATCAAGTTCTTAATTTGTACCAGTGCAATCTCTCTTTTAATCAATTGTTTCAACGGTGGTTTCTTTTGAGTGGGCCCATAACCCACATGTTTTTTGCAGGATCTTACTGGAATCTTCTATTCTTTCGGAAGATGTCCTCAAGTTTTCTTCAAATATGATGTAAGAATGAATTTCATCAGTCATATGCCTTCTTGAAGACCGTTTCTAAATCATTTTCATTGTTGGCTCAACCTTTTCTTTATTCATTGTTCCGGAGTGTCTCAGTAATTCATGGTGTTGTTTCTCGTCATCATTTTCAGCATTGAAGACCGAAGGAGAGTTTCTCTTAAATCATTGTTCATTCTTCTAAAGGTTCATGGTTTCAGCTTCTTGCTATTATCTAATTTTTTTTGATAATGAGTTATTCATCCCATATCTATCCGGTGCATTCAGTGTTGTTTTCATTTCTCAATCCTCCCGAAGGCTATCATTTTAGAAGATTCCTCGTTCTCAGCTTTCAGCTTTCGTTCTCAAATTCTTCTGAATTGTTGTCTCTTCATTCATCTCTCAATTATTCCGGTGCCTTGTGAAGTTTTCTATTAGGCGGATCATGCTCTCTTCGTTCTCATGTTATAATATTCATTTGTATTATCCTCTTTCGTTTCGAATTCTTTCTGGTGTATCGTTCAAGACTTCTTCAAGTTTGTGTTCTATCTCTCTCTTCAATCTTTTCAAGAAGATTTAGTGGTGTGCGAAATCTCTTGCTTGTCATCAATTTATCTTGATGAAGGATAAGCATAACATAATTCTTATTCTTTTCATCAAGGTGATCTCAATCTTTCTTCCAGAGTTGTTCATGATATCAAATTCCTTATCCCAAGTGGTCATCTTTCTTTTCCGGAGTTCCTAGTTTTTCTCAAGTATCTTCTCGCTAAGCTTCATCTAATTCATAGCAAGGCTCAAATCTTGTTCTTTTTCAACCTTCAATTCTTTTCTATCATCCTCTCTCTTCTGGAGGTTCCTCATGGTGGGCTGTTAAGGATGTAATTCTCTCTCGAAGTATTCATCAAGATTCTTGTTAGAGGTGCTCAAGTGTTCTTTATCTTGGATTTCCACATTCAATTCCTTCTCCATTGTATTTTGAGATGGTGTTATTAAATTCTTGATTATGAGGAGTCTCGAAGGAAATTTGTCAAGAATGAGATAAGTAAACCCATCATTCCTTTCTCAGAGCTATCTTGGGTTGGATTTCACCTAAAGCATTTCCTAAGGATTGTTGCTATCATGGTGTCATAAACGATCCAAGTTTTCTCCTCCTATTCTTGGTGAAAGAAGTTTTCATCTCTTGTTGCTCTCAAGCAATCAATTGTTTCTGTTGTGGCAGGTTCACCTCATAATTTTGAGATGTTTTCCATAAGCCCATACCAAGATATTCTTTTCATTGTTGATTCTTCATCAACTCCATTCAACCTATGATTTCAAATTCATGTGTGCTGGAAGTTGTCATTTTCTTATCCGTTGTTTTCCTTCCATCAATCCAGTTTCTATTCTATTGTTACGGAGGCCTTGTGATGTTGCTCTCTTCAATCTATCATCTAGTTTCATTAATATCATGTTCTTTCTTTGCTTATTCATTTAACCGGAGTGCTGTGAAATCTTTTCATGATCCTTCCACCTGGTGAAGTTTTGATTCTAATCCAACCAAAGTTTGGTGTCTCTCTTTCAATTTCTTTCCATCATATCAAATTTTGTCCCTCTATCCTACCGAAGTACTGCCGAAATTTCTAGTGAATTCTTGCTTGTTCGTCATGTCATTATTCATCTCTTTCCAACCTTCATGTTTCATTGGTTTCATTTGCTTGTCAAGAAGCAACTAAGTTTGACCTCTTGTGCTTTCTGTTCCCCTTGTCATTCTCGATCTCGGGACGAGATCCTCGAGTAGTGGATGAGAGTTGTAATAGCCCGGGACCGACACTCCAGAAGATTCCCCTTTTCTTTCCATTCTTGTCACATGGTTCGTTTGGTTGTTGCATTCATCAACGCATCATTCGCATCATATGCACTGCATCGTCACTTGTTTTTGAAACTTGCATCCGTTCGTACTCGCCGGTTCTCTTCGTTCTTGCCATTGCCCATTTCGAGACCAACCACACACGCACGCGCCCACAACATCGTTTATAAAAAAACGTTTTAAAGGCGCATGAAAAATATTCTCGGATTGGGTCGAAAGTTGGCATGCGGTCTTATTATATTGTAGGTGGGCCGCCTGCCAAATTTCGTCGCATTACTAGTTCGTTTGATACCCCATCGGTCAACCATAGCAGTGTGGTCATCGGTTATTCGTCGGACGTTTTCGGTGGTTTAAAACCTCGCGTCACGGGCCGCACTTCCCTCCCATCCCCACCTAGCCCATCTACACAGCCACCGCAGCCCACCTAGTCCCCCTCCGCTTCTGGAGCCGTCCGATCGAGATCGAACGGTCCGAAAATGGACAAACCCCCTAACCTTGCCCCCATTTCCTATTTAAGCTCCCCTAACCAGACCCTAATGGAAACCCTAGACCCTGCCTCGATTTCTGCGCCACCCAACCAGCCAGCGCCTCCCCGCAGCCGCCTGCTCCCACCTCCTGCAGTGTGCCCGCCAGGCCAAGATCCAGGCCTGCCCGGGCCCAAACCAGCCAGCCACCGCCGCCGCTCTCCGCAGGCGCACGAGCGAGCGCCCGAGCCCCGCTTCTCCCACAGACCCGAGCAGAGCCACCACAACCCTGTTGCCCCGCCACTCCGGCAGCTCGCCGGAGAGCCCCGTTGCTGGAGCAAGCAGACACCGCCGTCGAACCAGCGCCGTCATTCCTCTCCTTTCTCTCCTCTCCCTCCTCCTTCCTCTCTCTCACTAACCTCTCTCTCTTTCCCCCGTCCCAGGAGCCTCCTCGCCATGGATCTCGCCGTCGTGCCTCGAGAACGCCGGGAATGGATGGATCCGAGGCTTCCCGTCGCGGATCTGGCCTCCTCGTCGTCCCCGCGCCCGCCGGTCGCCTCCTGCCGCTGGCCACCACCATTGCCATGGCCTCCTACTCTGGTGTGGGAGGGAGGAGCGCCCGTTGACCGCCAGCGCCCCGCATGGGCCTCGCCTCGCCTGTGCGGCCTAACCGCCCCAGCCGGCCTAGCCGCCCTCCGACCGGCCCAAGGCCCAGGGTGAGTTGCCCCTATCCAGCGCCCCTGCGTCGTATTGCTATATTGCGCTCGCCTCTGTTAGGCCCGTGTAGCTCCAGATTCGGCCCAATGCTCTCTTTTTTCCTGCTGCGATTTTTCTAATTATCCAATGAATTACAGAATTGCAGAAAAACCTTCAATGATCATGCATTTAATAACTTCACTTCCGTGCATCAGATTAAAACATATTATATATGAAACTTGACTTGAATTTCATGTAGATTCATAATAACCAACTCTCACATGTGTTTAAAATGTTTAAACTTGCTGTTTGCATTGATTTGTGTAAATGCCATGTTAAAATGATTTATTTCATCATTTTTAAACCGTAGCTCCGATAAAAATGTTCCACATATGTAACTTGGCTAGAAAAATGTGTAGAATCTCATGGTGACATTTATTTTGCTGTTTAAAAACTCTCAAATATGGTTAGTACAGATCTGGACCAAATTCATAATATGCTTATCGGGATGTTCGGAAATGATATATATTGCTTCCAGCCTCATTTAAAATACCTAGATGATATAATTGTTCATGCTTCACCTCTCACCATGTTTAACAACATTTAATATTGATGAGTACCTAAACGAGAGTGAACTAAATATTCAACACGGAGTTTCATCAATATGCAACTCGTTGCATATTGAACTTCACTTAACATGTAGTAGTTGTTTGATGTGAATTGTCATGCCATACATAATTAAACCGGACATGCATCATATTGGTTTGCGTATCATGTCATGCATATGTGTGGTGTTATCATGTGTTGATTGTTTGTTCCGGTTTGTTTCTTATCGATAGAGTTCCGAAAGCGTTTGGAGTGTGAGGATTCGTTCGACTATGTTGGCTCGTCTTGTTCACGGACTCGATCTTCTTCCGAGCGGGATCTCAGGCAAGATGACACATTTGCCTGGATACCATTACTATCATTGCCATGCTAAATGTCTCATTTTCTATCATTATGTCTCGCTACCTACCACTTGTTTGTCAAGCCTCACAACATTTCCATGAAAAGCCTCTAACCCTCTACCTTCCCAGCAAACCGTTGTTTGGCTATGTTACCGCTTGCTCAGCCCTTCTTATAGCGTTTCTAGCTGCAGGTGCATTTGCTTCCATGTGACAACATGGACACTCTTTTGTTATCACAATATTATTGCTATTTAATTTAATGCACTTATACACTTGGTAAAGGGTGGACGGCTTGGCCTTTTGCTCGATGTTTTGTTCCACTCTTGCCGCCCTAGTTAATTGCGAACCGGTGTTATGTTACATAATTGAGTGCTCCTAACAGGCTCGGGGTTGTTATGGGGACCCCCTTGATTTTTATTTTGGGATAAATCTTGTCTAGCAAGGCCAACATTGGTACTGCATTTGCTTAACAACAACTAAAGTTTGCATAAGGCATGATCACCCCATGGATTAATTAACAACCCGGGCTATTTGTCCAATCCAGAGCAGCTTATTAATGCTACCTGGGGCAACTCGGTGTTTGGCATGGTAACCATCGCTCACCCGGTTGTGCCCTGAGAACGAGATACGCGTCTCCTATCGGGATTGTCGGCACATCGGGCGGCCTTGATGGATTTGTTTTACCTTTCTCGAACGTCTTGCGTGAGGAACTCTGATCTTCTTCGGGCTATCTCGAGGTGTCAGATTTCCTTTGGAATTGCCTAGGATGATCACGATATCCGTGGTCGAGGTTATTCCCACTGCGTGTGGTTAACTTGTGATGGATGAGTTGGAGCACCCCTGCAGGGTTAAATCTTTCGGAAAGCCGTGCCCGCGGTTATGTGGCAAACTTGGATACTTTGTTTAACACCCGGTCATAGAAAACTTGAAGTAAACTCTAATAAAATATACCATCTGTGTGCGTAACCATGACTATCTCTTCTCGTGAGTCCTTATCCAAGAGAGAACACGGTGGAGTTATGTTTGACGTAAGTGGGTGTTCAGGATCAGTTAGTGATCATTACTAGTTCTCGCCCATTATGCATAGACCACCATACTTTACTTTCTGTATTCATAAGTTAGCCACTCAGATAAATGCTTAGTCGCTTGCTGCAGCCTCACCACTTAACCATACCTCACCTATTAAGCTTTAATAGTCTTGATACCCTTGGAAATGAGATTGCTGAGTCCTGTGGCTCATAGATTACTACAACAACAGTTGCAGGTATAGGTAATGCGATGATTTGACGTGAGCGTGATGTTTGTTTGATTTGGTGTTCTTCTTCTTCTTCATCAATCTTGGATGGGTTCCAGGCGGCAGCCTGGGATAGCAAGGATGGATGTCATTTTGTCGTTTGTTTTCGTCCGTAGTCGGAACCTGCTCTTGTGTATGATGTTTGAGTATGTTGTTGTATTGATATGACTCTGATGTAGCTTGTGGAGAGTTCAAGCCAATTCCATATACTCATCTCTTCTGTACATGAACTTGTAATGATATCCATTCTTGCAACATGACGAGATGCGCTTCTATCCCTGTCGAGGCCCTCGTGCTGAAATAAGGATAGGACCGCATCTCGGGCGTGACATAGTCCGAGGTTTGTCCTGACCTAGCTGGTAGGCCAGCACTAGTCCCGAAATTGTGCCGGAAAGAGGCAATAGCCTCGGCATCCGAACACTCAGCGATTTGGTTCTTCTTAGTCAAGAACCGATTCCAGAATTGTCGGGCAGACTCACCGGGCTTCTGGACGACATTGCTAAGGTCGGAAGAGTCCAGCGGGCAGACATAGGTCCCCTGGAAGTTAGAGCAAAATGCGTCTTCCAGGTCTACCTAGCATCCTATAGAGTTTTCGGGGAGGCTGTTTAACCAGTGCCGAGCTGCCCGCATAAGTTTAACAGGTAGGTATTTAATGGCATGGAGATGATCTCCACGTGCCATATGGATATGGAGGAGCAAGTCCTCGATCCATATGGTTGGGTCATTGGTCCCGTCATATTGTCCTATATTGACGGGTTTGAACCCTTCGGGGAACTGATGCCGCATTATCTCATCCATGAAGCACAATGGGTGAGCGGCGCCCCTGACCCGAGCTATGTCTTGCCTGTAGTCGGCGTCTGTATGGAGCCGGCTATGCTTCTAGGCTCTATGCTTTTGATCGAACCATGGTCTATACTCCCTCCGTCTATTCGGTGAGTAATCCTTGGATCCATAGATGGATCTAGTACGGCCTACTTTGTGATCTAAGTCATCGCACAGGTCGAACCTGTCAGTGGGTTTGAATGGCTGCTTACCCCGTCTTTAGGGCATCGCCGGTATGTGACCGGCGTTGTTGGCCGCTCTGTCATGCCCACGAGGAGGGCGGTCCGTCTTGTCATATGGGGTATGGTGAAAAGATGGAATGTCAATGAGCTCATCGTCAAATTGTTGTAGCAGCCTTCTCCGAGGTTAGCTTTTGGGCTGGTTTGACAGACCAGTGTCGTATATCTCCTCGTCTTAGAGGGCTTTCGTCCATCGATCAGTAAGGTCGGCATGTTTGGCCTTTAGTTGCCACTCTTTGGCCATCAGGCTGCGAGCCATTGGGATGAGCCGTTGCCTGATTTCTTCCTAATCTTCGAGGTCATCAAGGATGTATAAGTCATCAGCTTCGGTATGTTTCCCTCCTCGACAGGGGAAAGGTGATCGTCGCCTCTGAGGTCATTGGTCGTATCAGGGTCGTCCTGATCCTCGGGCTCATCCGGATCCTCAGACGGGTGTTCGGGGAGGTCGGGATTGGCCTGATTGGCGGGGGCATTATCTTCCCCATTGCTGATAATGGCTCTCCTTCCCTTTTTGCTCTTGGACCGCTTATGCGGTTTCCAGCGCCTGGATGGCACGTCACCCGATCTGTTACCGTCATTGTGAGGCATACTGTCATCATTAGGGGAAGGAGTATCCACCACATAGACGTCATATCTAGAAGTGGCGGCCCAACTCCCGGTATTAACGGGGATGATAGCATGGTCCTCTTCATCCATGTACTCTGCCTCCTTGGAGGCATAGTCTAGCATGCCAGTTAAGTCTTCGACGGTAGCTATTAAGTGGGTGGTGGGTGGGTTGAAAAATCCATCCCTGCACGGACTATAATCGGGGGAGGCGTAGGTCGGGGCTGGATTACCGTTGATCCTCATTGACGAGAATCGCTCCAAGGCCTCGTCAACCACTGAGCGTCTGACCAAATCCAGGTTCTCGAGACTCGCAGAGTCAACCCCTATGACACACGCCTGTGGGAAGTGTTCGGCAAGAACACATGTCCAGTCACATGGCTTAATGGACGGACCGGGATGAGAGATCAGATTGCCACCATGGGAGACCCCATTAGCGTGTCCAAAGGAAGGGCTCAAGGTTCAGGCCTCTGAGCCCTTGGGTGCCACGGGCGAAGCCATGAGCCCGAGAAGTGATAGATCGCCCCGAGAGTCAACGGAGAACACTAAGTTTCCGAACCTCACCACTTGATTGGGGGCGAAGCTCTCAACACGGCCTTGATGGCCGGTGGAATCCGCATGTAGCACGACGCTGCATAAGGCGAAGATCTGCCCGGGGACAAAGATGTCCGTGTTCTAAACTTCTTCGCCGATGAAGATATGATGCATCAATTCCATCTTGTTTATAGAGGAACTCTCAATGAAAGCACCAATGTTAGTGTAGAAACCGGCAGATCTCGGGTATGTGGTCCCGAACTGTGAGACTAGGATCGATGATAACAGGAGACAAAGGGGACACGAGTTTACCCAGGTTCAGGCCCTCCTATGGAGGTAATACCCTATGTCCTACTTGATTGTATTGACAGTGTAAGAGGTTACAGAGTTGATCTACCTTGAGATCGTATGTATAACCCTAGATGAGTTGTTCTCCCTCTATACACTAAAACCCTCCGGCTTATATAGATGTTGAGGATGCCTAGGGTTTACACATGGTTGGTTACATGCCAAAGAGATAAACATGCCTATTTACTACATCCGACGTGGAGCGCAAGCCGTTCTCCTCGAAGCTTTCATCCTGGTAACTGGGCCTTCAGGTCATCTAGTGTTCGGCAAGTGGCCCATACAGTCCGGCCCATACAACAGGTCGGCTATCCGAGGACCCCCTAATACAGGACTCCCTCAGCGGGTAAACTGACCTTGAGGAGGATTTTTCTCCAAGTATCGACCCCAGGGCTCACCATATAAATAAAGGGGCGGGCTTAGCACTTGGAACACATCAAGAATCCCCAAGCCGTGTGCCGGCAACCCCGTCCCTCTAGTTTATCCTCCGTCATAGTTTCCGTTGTGCTTGGCGAAGCCCTGTGGAGATTATTCTTCACCACCACCGTCACCATGTCGTTGTATTGTCGGAATTCATCTACTACTTCACCATCGCTCGCTGGATCTCGGAGGTGAAGGCGTCATCAAGCCGCACGTGTGTTGAATGCGGAGGTACCGTCCGTTCGGCGCTAGATCGGAAGGATTGTGATCAAGATCGCGAGATGGATCGTGTTGGGATTGCAATACGTATCGTGAGATGGATCATGATAGGATCACGGGACGCTCGGCGATTTGGATTGCGAAGACATTCGACTACATCAACCGCGTTTCTTAATGCTTCCGCTTAGCGATCTACAAGGGTATGTAGATCCACTCTTCCTCTTGTAGATTCTCATCACCATGGATGGATCTTACGTGTTGGTAGGAATTTTTTTGTTTGCCATGCAACGTTCCCCAACAGTGGTATCAGAGGTAGGTCTATGTGTAGATGATATCTCGAGTACAACACAAAGGAGTTTGTGGGTGTTGATGCTTAGATTGCTTCCTCCCTTGGCCGTGTTTTGGTTCAGCGGTATTGTGGGATGAAGTGGCCTGGACCAACCTTACTCGTATGCTTACGAGAGACCGGTTCCATCGACTGACGTGTAACTTCATTGCGCAAAGATGGCTGGCGGGTGTATGTCTCTCCTACTTTAGTTGGATCGGATTCGACAAAGGCGGTCCTTGAGAAGGTTGAATAGCAATTCATGTATCACCATTGCGGTTTTTTGCGTAGGTGAGAATTGTTCTTGCATACCCGTAGCAGCCATGTAAAACTTGCACCAACAATTAGAGGACGTCTAACTTGCTTTGGCAGGGTATGTTGTGTTGTGATATGGCCAACTACATGATGAGATATATGTGATGTATGAGATGATCATGTATTTTATAGAATATCACAACTTGCATGTCTATGAGTACGGCAACTAGCAGGATCCATAGGGTTGTCATTAAGCACTATGTAATGCTTTACTTTATCGCTAAGCGGTAGCAATAGTAGTAGAAGCATGGTGTGCGCGACAACCCCTATGGCGACACGTTGATGGAGATCAAGATGATAGAGACCATGGTGTCATGCCGGTGACGATGGAGATCGTGCCGGTGCTTTACGGATGGAGATCAAAAGCACAAGTTCATGGCCATATCATGTCACTTATGATTTGCATGTGATGTTAATCCTTTTATGCACCTTGTTTTGCTTAGGACGACGGTAGCATTATAAGGTGATCCCTCACTTAAATTTCAAGATAAATTGTGTTTCCCCCGAGTGTGCACTGTTGTGATAGTTCATCGTGTCGAGACACCACGTGATGATCGGGTGTGATAGACTCTACATTCACATACAACGGGTGCAAGCCAATGTTGCACGTGCATAACACTCGAGTTAAACTTGACAGGCCTAGCATGTACAGACATGGCCTCAGAACACAAGGGACCGAAAGGTCGAACATGAGTTGTATAGTAGATATCATCAACATGATGATGTTCACTATTGAAACCACCTCAACTCACGTGATGATCGGACTTGAGTTGGTGAATTTGGATCATGTATCACTCGAATGATTGGAGGGATGTCAATTTGAGTGAGAGTTCTTAAGTAATATGATTAATTGGACTCATTATCATGAACATAATCAGTAGTGTCTTTGCAAGTTATGTGATAGAATACTAGCTCACGTTGTAGCTCCCTTGAATTTTAACATGTTCCTAGAGAAATAGAGTTGAAAGATGATGGTAGCAATATTGCGGAATGGGTTCGTGATCGGGGGATTGTCCTCATTGCAGTATAGAAGGCTTATGTCCTTAATGCACCGCACGGTGCGCCACCCCCTCTACGTTGTCTGTAGATGTTGTGAACATCTAACTGGCACGTTCCGATGACTACTTGATAGTTCAGTGCATCATGCATGACGGCTTACAATTGAGGCTCCAAAACGTTTTGAACGTCAGGTAAGATATGAGATGTTCTAAGATCTAGAATTAGGATCTCGGTCTCGTGCCCATGTTGTGAGATATGAGATCTACAACAAGATTGTTTGCCTGCCAGATGAAGGAGAATAGCTCAATCATTGAGCATGTGCTCAGATTGTCTGGGTGCTACAATTGCTTGAATCGAGTGGGACTTGATCTTCCAGATAAGATAGTGATTGATATAGATCTCCAAGTCATTGTCACTAAGCTACTAGAACTTCATGATGAACTATAATTATGCCAGGGATGGAAATGATGATCCCTGAGCTATTCATGATGTTTGACGCCACGAAGGTAGATATCAAGAAGGAGCATCAAGTGGTGATGGTTAGTAAAACCAGCAGTTTAGAAAAGGGAAAGGGTAAGGAGGGAAACTTCATGGATGTCAAGTCAGTTGCTACTCTAGTGAAGCAACCCAAAGTTGAACCCAAACCCGAGACTAAGTGCTTCTGTTATGAGGAGAGCGGTCGCTGAAGCAGAACAACCCTAGATACTTGGTAGTTAAGAAGGCTGGCAATGTCGATAGAAGTATATTTGATATACTTGTTATTGATGTGTACCTTGTTAGTACTCCTAGTGGCACCTGGGTGTTGGATACCGATTCAATTGCTAGATGTTAGTAACTCGAAAAAAAAGCTACATAATAAATGAAGACTAGCTAAGGGTAAGGTGACGATGTGTGTTGGAAAGGCTTCCAAGGTTGGTGTGATCAACATTGCACGCTCTCTCTACCTTCAGGATTAGTAACGAACCTAAATAAATGTTATTTGGTGTTTGCGTTAAGCATGAACATGATTAGATCGTGTTTATTGCAATACGGTTATTAATTTAAGTGAGATAATAATGGTTATTCTGTTTACATAAATAATACCTTCAATGTTCATGCACCCAATGAGAATTGTTTGTTGAATCTTTATCATAGTAATACACATGTTCATACGCCTGAGCACCAAGTCTCCTTCGCAGAAGGAGAGCGGCCGGATCCGCTTGCTGTGATAATGCCGACGCTTCTGCTGGTAGATGGCCCTCCGGCTCAAGGCCAGCTCGCGGGCCTCCTCGAGGAGGTCGACGCTGTCTTCCCTTACCTCCTTTGCGTCCTTCTCGGTGTACAGGGTGACCCGAGGCGAATCGAATTCGATGTTGGTTGGGATGATCGCCTCGGACCCGTAGACGAGAAAGAATAGAGTGTAGCCGGTCGACCGGTTGGGCATGGTCCGGAGGCTCCAAAGGATAGCTGGCAGCTCTTCGACCCAGCAGCCGGCCGACTGGACTAGTGGTGTCATGAGCCGGGGCTTGATGCCGGACAGGAGCAAACCATTCGCCCTCACAACCTGGCCGTTTGACTGCGGGTGGGCGACGGACGCCAGGTCGAGCCAGGTGCCCCGCCTTGAGCAGAAACGTGCTAGCGCGCCCTTGGCGAAGTTCGTGCCATTGTTAGTGATGATGTTGTGGGGGACGCTGTAACGTACCATGATGTCTTCGATGAACTGGACGGCCATGGGGCCGTCCAGTTTCTTGATTGGCTGGGCCTCGATCCATTTGGTAAACTTGTCGACGGCGATGAGCAAATGTGTCATGCCGCCTCGTGCGGTTTTGAAAGGTCCCACCATATCCAGGCCCCAGACGAGGAAGGGCCATGAAAGGGGGATGGTCTGGAGGGCACTAGCCGGAAGATGGCTTTGCGTGCTGAAGCGCCGGCAGCCCTCACACTTGTCCACCAGCTCCTTGGCCGCCTCCAGAGCAGTCGACTAGTAAAAACCGTGACGGAATGCTTTGGCCACCAAGGAGCTGGAGGCAGCATGATGCCCGCACTCGCCCTGGTGGATGTCGAGGAGGATTTCTTGCCCTTTCTCCGACTCGACGCAGCGTTGGAAGACGCCGGTGGTGCTCCGATGAACCAACTCGTGGTTGATGATGCTGTAGGTCGG
The DNA here is from genome assembly GCA_022496015.1 of Hordeum marinum. Taxonomy (NCBI): domain Eukaryota; kingdom Viridiplantae; phylum Streptophyta; class Magnoliopsida; order Poales; family Poaceae; genus Hordeum; species Hordeum marinum. The sequence goes on from CM039676.1 coordinate 422,811,150, forward strand.
GGCCCAACGCTGAATTTGCCTTGTGGTGGCCTCATCGGAGGGGAGCTCACCGCCTAGGAGGAACGCCAAGATGGGCTGGGCCCACAAGGGAGCCGAGACAGGGGCCGGCCCAGCCCCCCGAACCAGCTCGCCAGTCCCCAAGACCGGCTTGCTAGTCCCCGGGAGCGAGACGGTGGTGGGAGTGTTGACTGTCGTAGCGACGGCGACGAGGCCGGTGCCGGCGCGCGTAGGCGTGGCCGGCTCGATTGATGTGGCGGACGACGCCGGACCGGCGGCGGGTGGTGGCGGAGCCGGCGTGGCTGCCGCAACTGGCAGGGCCGCTTGGGCGGCTGCCTCCGCCAGGGTGCCGGCCGTGTTTGCCGGCACGAAGATGGACTCTGATTCGGGAGAAGGCTTGATCGAAGGCTTCATCAGCTGCTCGAGGGAGATGCCAGCTGGGATGGCCTGCGTGGTGGAGCCGATCTTGGCCAGTGCATTGGCCGCCTCATTGTCCGATCGGGGGATGTGGTGAAACTCGCAGCCCTTCAAGGAGCTGGTGAGCTGCTGGACGAGGAAACGATAGCTGGCCATGTTGGCGTCCCTGGCGTCCCATTCGCCAGAGACCTGTTGCACCACGAGGTCAGAGTCGCCGAAGCAAATGATGTGCTGGATGCCGATCTCCTTGGTGAGCCGGAGGCCATGGACGAGGGCCTCGTATTCGGCCAAGTTGTTGGCGGTGGCGAAGTGGATCTCGAGGGCGTAGCGAAGCTGGTCTCCTCTGGGGGATGACAGGACGATGTCGGCTCCCAGGCCGGCTCGCATCTTCGAGTCGTCGATGTGCATGCGCCAATGTGTGGAGTCGGGCGGAGGCGGCACGAACTGGGTTTCGGCCCAATCGACGAGGAAGTCGGCCATCGCCTGAGACTTGATGGCGGTGCGTGGCTCGTACCGTATTTCGTAGTCGGCCAGGGAGATGGACCATTTGGCGATCCGGCCTGTGGCGTCCCGGCCGGCCATGATTTCGCCCACCGACGCTGTGCTCACGATGGTGAGGACATGCTCCTAGAAGTACTGCTTCAGCTTCTGGGCGGCGAAGTATACGCCGTAGCACATCTTCTAGTAGTGGGGGTAATGTTGATTCAAGGAGGAGAGGACCTCGCTGAGGTAGTAGACGGGGCGCTGCGTCGGCAGTGCCTTGCCTTCCTCCGGTAGCTCCACCACCAAGACGACGCTGATGACGCGCGTGGTCGCCGGAATGTAGGCAAGCAGCGGCTCCTTGTCAGCCGGCGTGGCCAGGATGGGCGCGCTGGTGAGTGCTCGCTTGAGGTCGCGGAACGCCGCGTCCGCCTCGTTGGGCCAGTCGGACAAGGCCGGGCTCTTCGAGAGGTCCCGGTCCGGCTCGACCAAGGCCGACTTGTGTAGGAGCCCATAGAGGGGCATGGCCTTCTCGCCTAGCCGGCTGATGAACCGACTGAGGGAAGTGAGGCAGCCGGTGAATTTCTAGACGTTGCGGAGCCGGACCGACTTGGGCATGCGCTCAATCGCCCGGATCTTCTCGGGGTTAGCTTCGATGTCGCGGGAGGACACAAAGAAACCACGGAGCTGGCCGGCTGGGACGCCGAAGACACAGTTCTCTAGGTTGAGCTTGATCTTGTATTCGCGCAAGTTGGCGAACGTCTCCCGGAGGTCATCGAGGAGGCTGAAGTGCTTCTTGGATTTGACGAAGATGTCGTCCACGTAGATGTGGATGTTCCTGCCTATCTGCGGCAGGAGGCACTTCTACATTGAGCGCTGGAAAGTAGCGCCTGCGTTCTTCAGGCCGAAGGACATGGTGATGTAGCAGTAAGCCCCATACGGGGTGATGAAGGAGGTCTTGAGCCGGTCGGCCGGGTCCAGCTTTATCTGGTGGTAGCCGGAGTAGGTGTCCAGGAAAGACAGCAGATCGCAGCCGCCAGTGGAGTCGATGACTTGATCGATCCACGGCAGGGCGAACGGGTCCTTGGGGCACGCCTTGTTCAGGCTCGTGTAGTCGATCAACATCTGGCAGGTCTTGTTTTTCTTCAACACCAGGACTGGATTGGCCAGCCAGTCCGGGTGAAAAACCTCCATGATGAAGCCGGCTGCGAGCAGCCGGGCGATTTCTTCTCCTATAGTACGCCGCTTCTCCTCGGAGAAACGACGCAGAGGTCGCTTGACCGGCTCCACATCCAGCCGAACGTGTAGCTTGTGCTCGGCGAACATCCTCGAAGCACCCGACATGTCCTTGGGGGACCATGCAAAGATGTCCTGATTCTCACGGAGGAAGTCGACGAGCTTGCTTTCCTATTTGCTGTCGAGGCGGGAGCCGATGGTCACGCACTGGGTGGGGTTGGACGGATCGAGTGGCACCTGCCTGGTGTCTTGGACGGCTGGAACAAGCCTTCGCCGACCGAGTGGGACGGAGGTGCCGGTACGGCCGGCTGGAAGAAGGCGAGGGCCACCAGCCGGTCAAGCTGCCGCTTCTCTTCGGCTATCTCCAGGGCCTCGGCCAGCCGGCTGCCATCTCGCGTGCATGCCATTCACATCTGGTACTTGCCGGCGATGGTGATGATGCCCTTGGGTCCCGACATCTTGAGCTTGAGGTAGGCGTAGTGGGGGACTGCCATGAACTTGACGAGAGTGGGCCTGCCGAGCAATGCGTGGTAGGGACTGTCGAGGTCCACTACCTCGAACAAAACCGGCTCACAGCGGAAATGACCGGCGTTGCCGAAGAGGACGTCAAGCTTGATCTTGCCGACGGGGGTGCAGGACTTTCCCGGCACGATGACGTGGAAGACGGTCTGACTTGTTTTCAGATCCTCCACCTTAAGCCCCAGCTTGAGCAGGATGTCGAGGTAGAGGATGTTGATGCTACTGCCTCCGTCGATCAAAACCCGCGAGAAGCAGCAATTCTCGGAGGCGATGGTGGGATCAAGGATGAGGGCATATTGCTGCGGTTTGGCATCACGGCTGGGTGGTCCTCCCGGCTCCAGGTGATCGGCTTCTCGAACCAATGCATGAACTGGGGAGTCGTGGGCATAGTAGCATTCACCTCACGGTGGAGCCGGCACTGGGCGTGCTTGTTCGTCTCTTTGCTGGTGAAGACGACGTAGCATTCGTCGTGTTCGAGGAAACGGTCATGTAGCCGGTCGTCGCCCCGAGCCGGAGCCGGGTCCGCCTAAGCCGGACCGGGGGCCGGGGCTCGAGCCGGGGACGGCGCTGGTGCGGGGGCTGGCTGCGTGGGGGGGGGAGCCGGGAGGCCATCCCCCCGGGCAAACGCTGCGAGAAGCTACACTGTCGGAGCGTGTGCGTGGCCGGCTTGGCGCCGGAATGGTTTTTGTCGGGGAGGTCGAGCATTTGCCCGAAAGTCAGCTTGGGCTGCCAGGCGGCCTTGCTGGTGCACCGGTGCTGATCGGAGGCCTGGCCAGCCGGCTGCTCCCCCTCAACGGAGGCGACCTGCTGGCTCCGGTAGCGGGGATCGGGCTGGTCGTTCTTGCGCTTGCCGTTCTGCGGCTGCCGGTTGTCGGCCGCCGCCCGCGTCATAGCTGGGGGCGTAGCCGACTTGGCCGGTGCCTTAGCCTTCATCCTCGTCGAGGAGTTGGCCGTGGTGTACTTGTTCGCTTTGGACATCAGGTCTGCCAGGGAGGTTGGCTCGCAGCACAGGAGCATGTGCTTGAGGGGTGTGCCATCGTTGCAGCCCTCGATGAAGTACTGGAGGCGTGTACCTTGTGTACTCCTTCGCAGGAGTTGCGGAGCTCGGTCCAGCGCGTGAGGTAATCACGAAGGGGCTCGTCCGGCCCCTGGATGCACATAGCTAGCTCACGGGGCCGGCCAGGCCGTTTGTAGGTGCCGGTGAAGTTGCGGACGAAAGCCTCCTCGAAGTTCGTCCAGGTGTTGACGCTGCCGCCGGCCAGGCTGTTCAGCTAGGTGCGGGCCAAGCCGATCAGCATGAGGGGGACGTAGCGGATGGCTACGCGCTTGTTCCCCCTGGCGATGCCGCCGATGGTGATGTAGTCGATCAGCTAGTCCTCCGGCTTGGCGGCCCCGGTATACTTTGGGGTATCGCGGGGGAGCGTAAAGCCGGGTGGAAAAGGCTCGTTGCGGATTTGTGAACCAAAGCAGGCCGGACCAATCGAGCCCTCCTCCTCGAGGAGCGCCGACTGTGCCAGCCAGTTAAGACGGAGCTGCGCATCGTTGTTGCTGTGGGGGACGCAGGGCCCGAGCCGGGCGGCGAGCTCGAGGCGTACAACCGGCGGGATGGACCGCGCGAGTTCCTGCCGCGGGGGCGGAGTATGCCCGCGGGTGCACCGGTTGCCGCCGGCCGGCGCCTCATCACGGCGGTGGCTGCCAGCCGGATTGCTGCTGCATCGGCAGTTCACCGCGGGCTGCTCGCTTCCGCGTGATGGGGCGCGTTGAGGGTTGCTCCCCCGGGTGTTCTGGCCGGAGGGACGAGAGGTGCTGGAGTGCTGAGCCGGCCTGCAGTCAGCGGCCCCAGCGTTCTCGCCCTCGGGACGGGGAAACTCGGAGACGGCCCCGCCGGGGTGAGGACGACCTGTTGTGCCTTGGCGGTGTCGATGAGGTCCTTGATGTGCCTCTCTCGCGCGGACCGCTCCTCGCCCTCCAAGGTCGCCAAATCCTCGTAGGCAACCTTGGCGGCGCACCGGTTGGCCGTCGGGGTTTCATAGACGGGGAAACGGCCGCCGAGGATTTTTGCAACCACGTCGCCGCGTTCTTGCACAGCACCATGCCGGCTGGGCTCAGGGCCAGCCGGGGTGAGACCGTACGCGGAGTTGTACTCCCGCTGTGCGGCCTCCATCCAGCGCCGCTCAGCAACGAGGGCGCTGGGATCTTCGAACAGCAGGCGACGGGCCGCCTCCTGCTCGGCTATGGCGGCGACCGGGTCCGCCGTTGTAGCGATAGGAGTGCCCAGACCCCAGAGGGTGGCGGCGAGTGGGTCGTAGGTGCCGGCGTGAGCAGCGGCGGTGTTGGTCTCGGCCGCTCGCATGCGGCCCGAAGTGGTGGAGGAGACGGCGACCATCACTCCCATGCGGGTGTGGGGGCCGATGCCCTCGCCCGTGGCGAGTGTGCCCACGGACGAGGGCGGGTCGGTGTAGTCGAACACCCAACTATGGTACTCATCGACCTCCGATTTTTCGACGAGGCTCAGCTTGCCGAACCGTCCGGCGAGCACGGCGACGTCGAGCGCCAGGTCGCGGCCGAGGCGCTCGTCAGAGATGCTAGGCACACCGCCCGCGAGGCTCGACGGAGCGAGTCCCACGAGCACGCGGTTTTGCCCGGACGTGATGCAGTCAGGGGAGGTGGTGAAGGGTTCCGCCCAGAGCGTGACTCCGGCCGGCGCCGCGGATGGCCCCATGGTGGGCGCCAACTGTCGTCGTTTCGTCACGGCAGATGCCATAGGTAGGCTTATCGAGAGGGGCCGAAGGACGCCAGCGGGCTCCAGGAGCGGGATTAGGCACAAGCGGTGACTGACATGCGATTTACCCAGGTTCGGGGCCCTCCGAGGGAGGTAATACCCATAGTCCTGCTCGGTCTAGTTGAGACGATGGTCGAGCTACAATGGTGCTCCTTGAGCTGTATGAAATGAGGAGGAAGAAGGAGCTAACCTGCTCTTCCGCCTCTTTACGTGCGTGTGTGTGGAGGATGTGGAGGAACCGATCGATCAATCCTCCCCTCCATGGAGTGGCCCGAGGGGTTTACAGGCCAACCCGCCGAAATACAATACAAATAGAAGGTCAAAGGGGGCCCCAGCCGGCAGCCTCTCTAGCCGGCTGCGGGGGCCCGGCCGTGGGGTCTTGTCGCCGGTAGGTCCCACCGGCTAAAGGGTCCCGTCCCGAACCGGCGGGGCCCGCAAGGCGGGCCCCTACACCGTTCACATCGCGGCACGGGCCGCGCCTTGTGGCGTCGTGTTGCGGCAGCCGGCCGGGGTCAGCCGTACGGCCGTCCGCCCTGTAGCCATGCCGGGGCAGGTAACGGAGTGGTTGAAGGCGTGCAGGCACTGTTGGACGCCCGATCGCCATCCGCCAGGGTCAGAGGACCTGACGCCCCCGCTGTAGCCATACCGGCGCTGACCCTCGACGGGACGGGGGCCACTATTGCCACGCACACCCCGCAGATGGTATCAAATGCCCGGCCGGCTAGGCGCAGCCGGCGGACCACCTCCGACGGGGCATAGCCGGATCGCAGGGGGAGGAGGCCCGCCCTTTAATCGCGTTGGGGAAAAAGGGGCGCTTGAGGCTACCCCGGGGTCATCCCCCCGTCACATCAGATGAGTGGGAACCATGCTGTTTAGTAAGCAACTTTATGTTTCTGTTCAGCTTGCCTAAATATGTTCAGCTAGATTAAATATGACTAAGTCTGGGAGTTCTGTTGTTATTGTGTTGCCATGAAGAGTGGGGTGTAACTAGTGATGTGATTCGAATTTGCTCATGCTCAGTGTTAGTTATTTGTCGTAGATATTGCCTTATACCATCCTGTTAATTTTCATGTCAATAGGAGCTCCCTAGCATATTTAACCAGTGCTGTCAACTTGCTACTTTATTAACTCAGATTCCAGAAAACTTGAATTTTCACTAAGTCCCTGAAAAACTGCTTCATCATGCCAACTTGCTTGATTCATGATTATGGATGTTTGCCTCTTTTTCTGATCGCATAGTGGGATAAGTTGATGTACATGTTGAGTAGATTCTGTCAATATCTTGTTTGTGGCTATAGGGTTCCTGCAGATCAAGTTGTGAGCTGTAGAAGTTGCTATGTTGCTGTTTAGTGGCAGATTTAGTGTTTTATTGTTTTGTGGGTTATGGGAGCTATGCTCCATGGAATTGATTGATTCCTGAGTCTATTGTGATTGATTTTTCATAACCTGTCCAGTGGCTGCCTTGGAATGCCAAGAATCAGCCCATGGCTTGGTGATCTTGTGATTTTGTCTCCATACCTTGTTGTGAGCGTATCGTGAGAACCGTAACTCCGTTTCTTGCGATCTTTATATGCATTTCTATAAATTTTGCATGTTGCATCCATATTTGCTATGTTCATGCATGTCTAAATAACTCAACATGAGGTTCTGTCCAGATTCATTAATAAACAACTTTGCACGTGAAACATGACTAGTTTTGGATTGCCACATCAGAATTCTTCATAAATGATCATGCATCATTTTGATTGTGCATTGAACCTTGGTTGGATGTTTATTGTTGATGTTTCTCTTGGGTTGACGTGAGTTTTGATACTGAGTACGAGGACCCGGGAGAGTACCACTACGAGGATCCCGCTACTTGTTCCGTTGAAGAACCAACAGGCAAGTTGATCGTACCCGGATCCCGATACTATTTTTGCTTGCTAGTTTCTTGCTCTTATCGTTACAATTGCGCTACCTACCACTTTATATCAGCCCCCATGTTGCCATGACAGACTCTAACTTCCACATCTTAGCAAACCTTTGATTGGCTAAGTTACCGCTGCTCAGCCCCTCTTATAGCGTTCTTAGCTGTAGGTGTAGGTTGTTCCATGTGATAACATGGATTTCGATACCACAATAAATTCTGTTACTTAATTTAATGCACATATATATCTTGGTATTGGTGGAAGGCTTGGCCTTTTGCTAAGTGATTTGTTCCGCTATTACCGCGATTAGTTCCTTGTTACCGGTGTTATATTTTTCATACTTTGCGCTCGTAACATGCTCGGGGTTGTTATGGGGAACCCCTTGTTTATTTGTTTGAGATTAAAACTTGTCTGGCAAGACCCAACATTGTTACTACATTTAACTAATAACTTAATAAAATTGCATAGGGTCTTGCAAACCCGTGGATAATTTAATCAACCCCCGGGCCAGTGCTCCTCATGAGTGTTGGTCGAAAATGGGCTGCCTGCGGGGCCGCCTCAAGGCAACTTGAGGATTGGTTTTTGCCCATAGCTAGTCCCATCTGTCGTGTCCTGAGAACGAGATACGTGACTCTTATGGGGTTCGTCGACACGTCGGCTGGTCTTGCTGGATTTGTTTACCTTTATGGAGTGTCTTGCATGTGGAGTCTCACTTTCTTCGGGTTTACTCGAGGTGTTGGAATTCCTTTGGAATTACCTATGATGATCGTGAGATCCGCGATCGAGGGATTCCGACGGAGTGTGGTTAATTTGGTAATGGATTAGTTGGAGCACCCCTGCAGGGTTAAATCTTTCGGAAAGCCGTGCCCGCGGTTACGTGGCGACTTGGATATTTGTTTAACACCTGGTTATAGACAACTTGAAGTAAACTCTAACTAAAATACAACAATTGTGTGAGTAACCATGATCGTCTCATCTCGTGAACATGATCCGAGAGAGAACATGGTGGGGTTATGATTGACGTAAGTAAGTGTGCAGGATCTCATAGAGATCATACTAGATTCGATCGTTCTTCGTAAGCCACTCATATTTATTTCATGTTGCGTAAGATAGCCACCATACATGCTTAGTGCTGCTGCAAACTAAACACTACCCCTTCCCAACCTTTAAGCTTGAATAGTCTCGGTACCTGGGCACATGATAGGTGAGTCGTCTATGTCTCACAATTTACTACAACAATCTAGGTGCAGGTTTAGATGAGTACGTGCAGGATGATCTTACCCAGCTCCTGTGGGAGTATGACGAGGAAAGAGGCAGGATGTACATGACATATCCGGATGAGTAGAGGACCTGGTCGTGATCTTTGGGATAGCTTGATAGTATCATTTGCAACTTCTGTTATCGTTTGATTTCGTCTGTAGTCGGACCCTGTGTTCAACTTGATGTTATGATTTGAGTGACATTGTAAGTTAGCATGTGGCGAGTGTAAGCCAACTTGTATACTCTTCTCATTCAGCATTGTATGTTGTGATGATACTATTCTTGCTAACGGAAATATGCGCATCTATCCCTTGCGAGGCCCTCGTGCCTTAAATGGATAGGCGCGCATCTTGGGCATGACAAGTTGGTATCAGAGCCATACGACCATAGGAGCCTTTGCTTGTTCGAACTTGGCCGAGTCGTGTCTAGTGAAAACTATTTTGAGTCTAGTTATATCGGAGAGTAGGATTCTTTTTACTCCTCTTCTATGCTCTGGTGAGGTTTCTATGCTCTGGTGATTCTACTCCTCTTCTTGCTCAAATTTTTTTTGGATCACGCGGGTATTTTGGAGTCTATATGATGCCGATGTGACAGGGTTCTGTCTTGGTGCCTCCTGTCTGACTTGATTTCTTCTGGGGGGTCGAGCTCCAGGGAATGTTGGCACATCGTTATCATTCAGCTTCCTTGATATCTCAGGACGGAGAATGTTCGGAATTACTTCAATACTTATCGTGGTGAGATAAGGCCGGAGTCACCCAGTACTGGGGAGGCGTCCGGGGTACCACCATGGTTTAGTATCGTTGTGAGTTCGAGGATTCGAGATTAGACGAGTTTGCAGAAATTTCTTGAGTTATGGTGTGGAATGTTGCGGATGCAGTTGCAGCAGATTGCCTAGGACAGGTTCCTAATTCCGCAACCGAACTGCATAAACAAGAAAGTTTTCGGAAGTTCATAGGTGGGAAATCTTGTAGTCATCTAGGATCATCTTCTCCAGGTGTATTGGGCACATTTGTTCCGAGCGCTTAGCTCAATACTTTTGTGTTATTGCAAGTGGCTTATTATATCGATGATGTTATCATGATACGAAGAAGCATTCTTACTAATTTTTCAGTAGGAAGGCTATGTTGTTAATTGTTCAATTTCTGTCAAGAGTTTGATTCAGCTTATGATTCATCTTATCAATGAGGTGCTGATGTGTTTGTCCATCTTCAGGATGGCTCCACCAACTCACAACAATCCGGGTCGTGGTGAGGAGCAGACTGATGTTCCACCACCACCCCCGCCACCACCTCCTCCGCCTCCTCCTCCAGAAGCTTGGCAAGCTGTGATGGCCGTGACCAATGCGAACACTCAGATGTTGCTCAGACTGTTGCAAGAAAGGGAGCAGGGTCAGCAAGGTTTTCAAGGCAATTTTCAGAATCAGCTTCAATTTGCGACACTCAATCAGTTCCTGGCCAACCAGCCCAAGACTTTCACCTTTTTTGAGCAGCCTCTTGATGCTGATGATTGGCTTCATGATATGAGTAAGCATTTTGAGTGTAGCAATGTCAGGCCAGAGGACTTTGTCAGGTTTGCATCATTCCAGCTAAAGGGTCAAGAAGCTAACTGGTGGCAGCAGTACAAGCAATCCAGGGGCGATCGTGTTGTTACTTGGAACGATTTCCGTCGTGACTTCAGGGCTCATTACATTCCGACAAGCTTTGTCGAAGAGATGCGTGAGAAGTTCAGGCACCTGAAGCAGGGAAGCAAGTCTGTCTATCAGTACAACGTCGAGTTGCAAAATCTAGCCCGTTATGCCAAGCAAGATGTTCCAGATGACAAAGCTATGATCTATCAGTTCAGAGGTGGTCTCAAGGATGAGCTTCTGCCAGGCTTAGTTCTTCAGGAGCCTCGTGAGTTTGATCAGTTCTATAACATGGCCTTGAAGATTGAAGCAGCTCAGCTCAAGTTGGATAACTCCAAGAAGCGTTCCAGGGATTCATTTTCTTCTTCCATCTCTCAGATGGTTCCAAAGCAGTAGAAGTATTGGGCGCCAAATCCTCTTCTGTTTCATCCTCCGCAGCAGCAGAAGCAGTTCGGTGGTCGTAGTTCTTCCCACCCACCCAACCCAGGTTTCCAGCAGAAGACCCAGGCTTCCAAGGCTGTTCTTGTTCCTCCTCCAGGCAATGTTCATCCGCTTTTTGAGGTGACTTGTCACAAGTGTGGTTAGAAGGGCCACTATGCAAAAAAGTGCAACCAGCGGCGTCTTCTGCCTCCTCCCCCTGACAAGCCTCCAAGAATTGCCATGGTGAAGCATAATCCCAAGACCGCAAGAGTGAATATGGTGAATGCACCTGAAGCAGAGCAGGCCAATGATGTGATCATGGGTAATCTCTCAGTTAATTCTATTCCTACAAAAGTGTTATTTTATTCTGGTGCATCGCATTGTCTCATGTCATATCCTTTTGCAGCAAAATATGGTTTTTTGATGGAGTTTTTGCCAAATGCATTGCAAGTTGTGTCTCCCGGGAAGCGTCTCAGTTCAAAATGGTGGTTCGGGATGCTTCTATCAAGATGGGTAATTATTCTTTTCCAGCTTCCCCAATTGTTCTCGGTAATTCTGATATTGATCTCATTTTGGGCATGGACTTCCTGGCTATGAATAAGGCTCATATTGATTGCAAAGCAAAAGAAGTCAAGCTGACTCGTCCTTCAGAAGACGTGATTATATTTGTGGCTCGCGATGACACAATCGGTCTCTTTGCTCTTAACGAGAAGGGTGAAATCTCGGGGATTTCTGAAATTCCGGTGGTTTGTGAGTATGAAGATGTCTTTCCAGAAGAATTGCTAGGAATGCCTCCGCACCGGCAAATCGAGTTCGTGATTGAGCTGGGGCCCGGAACTGAACCGGTCTGCAAGCGCCCGTATAAACTTGGCCCCGAAGAGCTGAAAGAGTTGAAGAAGGAGCTAGATGAGCAAGAACGTCTAGGTCTGATCAGACCAAGCTCTTCTTCGTGGGGTTGTGGAGTTTTGTTTGTCTAGAAGAAAGATGGCACGGATCATCTTTGTGTGGACTACCGGCCATTGAACAAGAAGACAATCAGAAACAAGTACGCACTCCCTAACATCAATGAGTTGTTTGAACAACTGAAAGGTGCCAAGGTTTTCTACAAGTTGGATCTTCGAATGGGTTATCATAAGATTCGCATTCGTGAAGAAGACATTCCCAAGACCGCTTTCAGGACGAGTTTTGGCTCTTATGAGTACACCGTCATGTCATTTGGTCTTGCTAATGCTCCTCCAACCTTCTCAAGAATGATGAATTTCATCTTCTCTCCTTTCAAGAATGAGTTCTTCTTGGTCTATCTGGATGATATCCTTGTGTTCTCGGAGTCAGAAGAAGAGCATGGAGAGCATCTCTGCCTTGTTCTTGACAAGTTAAGAGAGCATCGGTTCTATGCCAAGTTTTCCAAGTGTGAGTTCTGGCTCAATGAAGTGGTGTACCTCGGGCATGTCATCTCTGCCGAGGGAATTAAAGTGCACCCTGAGAAAGTTGAGGCAATCTTGAAGTGGGAACCTCCTCAGAATGTGAAGCAGCTTCGGAGCTTCCTCAAGCTTGCTAGTTATTGCAGAAGATTCATGGAGAACTTCTCTCAAATTGCCAAGCCTCTGCCCAACCTCCTTAAGTAGAGCGTCAAGTATGTTTGGTCTCCTGAGTGTGATGTGGCGTTCAATACACTCAAGCAGAGACTGACTTCAGCTCCAGTTCTTGTTCCTCCCGAGCAGTCCAAGCCTTTCCAAGATTTCTATGATGCTTCTCTCCAAGGTCTTGGTGGTGTACTCATGCAAGACAAGAAGATTGTTTCTTATACCTCACGTCAGTTGAAGCCTGCCGAGAAGAACTACCCCACTCATGATCTTGAGTTGGCGGCAGTTGTGCATGCTCTAATGACTTGGAGGCATTTGTTGTTGGGTAGACCAGTTGAGGTGTACACCGATCACAACATCTTGAAGTACATTTTCACTCAACCGAATCTCAATCTTCGGCAATCTCATTGGGTGGAAATGCTTGAGGACTTCAATCCAAGCATTGAGTATACTCCGGGGAAAGCAAATGTCATTGCAGACGCGCTCAGCCGTAAGGCGTACTACAATAGTCTCATCTTAAAGCCTATTCAACCCGAGCTTTGTGAAGCCTTCCGCAAGCTCAACCTTCATATGATTCCTCAAGGATTTCCTGCCAATCTTCAAGTCTCTCTGACTCTGGAAGATCAGGTTCGCCAAGCGCAGCTTCTTGACGCTATGGTGAAGAAAGTGAAGAAAGGTGTGGCCAAGAGCATTCCGTAGTATAAGTGCTTTCGTGTCGATGACAAAGATACCTTGTTCTTTGAGGACCGTCTTGTGGTTCCAAAAGGTGATCTCAGAAAGGTTATCATGAAAAAAGCACATAATTCTCTTCTATCCATTCATCCAGGCAGTTCCAAGATGTATCAGGATCTCAAGCAAACCTTCTGGTGGACTCACATGAAACATGAAATTGCTCACTTCGTGAACGAGTGTGATGTTTGTCGCAGAGTGAAGGCGGAACATCAACATCCAACAGGTCTTCTGCAGCCTTTTCCTATCCCAAAGTGGAAATATTATCATGTTGAGATGGATTTCGTCACTGGGTTTCCCAAGTCCAAGAGAGGCAACGATGACATGTTTGTGGTTACCGACAAGCTGTCAAAAGTTGCTCATTTATTACTAGTCAAAGAATCTATCTCGGCAGCTCAGCTTGCAGAGTTGTATACATCAAGGATAGTGTCTTTGCATGGTATTCCTCAGCTCATCTTATCTGACCGTGGAAGTCTCTTTACTTCCAAGTTTTGGGAGTCCTTCCAGACTACTATGGGTACCAAGATCCGTTTCAGCATGACGTTCCATCCGCAGACAAGTGGTCAAGTTGAGAGAGTCAATCAGATCCTTGAAGATATGCTCAGAGCCTGTGTGATTTCGTTCGGCATGAAGTGGGAAGACTGCCTTCCATATGCGGAATTCTCATACAATAATAGCTTTCAAGCAAGCTCAGGCAAGGCCCCTTTCGAGATTCTCTATGGCAGAAAGTGTTGTACCCCGCTTAACTGGTCTAAAACCGGTGAGCGTCAGATATTGGGCAATGACATGATCACTGAAGCAGAAGAAATGTGCCATGTCATTCATGAGAACCTCAAAGCAGCTCATTCCTTTTAGAAGAGCTATTATGATAGCAAACATCGGGATGTTTCCTTCCAAGTGGGTGATTTTGCCTATCTCAAAGTTTCTCCCATGAGAGGTACGCAGCGATTTGGAATCAAAGGGAAGCTAGCTCCTCATTTTGTTGGTTCTTTCAAAGTTTTTGGCAAGAGAGGTGGTCTTGCATATCAACTGGAGATTCCTCCAAATTTCGCGAATGGGCACGATGTCTTCCATGTTTCTCATCTCCGGAAATGTTTCAAGACTCCTGAGCAAACCATTGACCTCCAAGACATTGATCTTCAAGAAGATCTCTCTTATCGTGAGCACCCAGTTGCCATTCTTGAAGAAACTAAGCGTAAGACTCGCAAAAAATCTATCAAATTCCTCAAGGTGAAGTGGTCTCATCATTCCGACAAAGAAGCTACTTGGGAACGGGAGGACCTTCTCCGTTCCGAATTCCCAGACTTCTTTCGTTCCTAGATCTCGGGTCGAGATCCTCTTGTAGTGTGGGAGAGTTGTGACAGCCCAAGTGCTTTCCCTACCTTATTTGGCATGTAACCCCATGTATGAACCTTGTGTCATGAGATTTATGTATGAATTGCACCTTGTCATCATTGTGTTGTTTGCATTCATGAATCATGTCATCGATCTTCATTCATCATGCATTCCTTGTCTCATGTGTCTTGTTGTGTGTGGAGTGGTGTGATGCTTGTGAGCATGAATTGGGTGTCTTGTACTTGAGTATGGGGAGGTCATGTGGGCAACCTCTTTCTTCTCCTTCTTTCCCTCTCTTTTCTTACATCAACAAAACCTCTCCATAATGTTGGAAATATGCCCTAGAGGCAATAATAAATTAGTTATTATCATATTTCCTTGTTCATGATAATCGTTTATTATCCATACTATAATTGTATTGATCGGAGACATAGATGCATGTGTGGATGCATAGACAAAACCATGTCCCTAGTATGCCTCTAATAGACTAGCTCGTTGATCGAAAGATGGTTAAGGTTTCCTAGCCATGGACATGAGATGTCACTTGATAACGGGGTCACATCATTAGGAGAATGATGTGATGGACAAGACCCAAACTGCAAACGTAGCATATGATCGTGTCAGTTTATTGCTACTGTTTTCCGCATGTCAAGTATGTGTTCCTATGACCATGAGATCATGCAACTCACAGATATCGGAGGAGTGCCTTGTGTGTATCAAACGTCGCAACGTAACTGGGTGACTATAAAGGTGCTCTACAGGTATCTCCGATGGTGTCTGTTGAGTTGGCATGGAACGAGACTGGGATTTGTTACTCCGTGTGACGGAGAGGTATCTCGGGGCCCACTCGGTAATGCAACATCACAATAAGCCTTGCAAGCAATGTGACTAATTGTTAGTTGCGGGATCTTGTATTACGGAACGAGTAAAGAGACTTGCCGGTAACGAGGTTGAACTAGGTATGGAGATACCGACGATTGAATCACAAGCAAGTAACATACCGAAGAACAAAGGGAACGTTATACGGGATTAACTGAATCCTTGACACAGAGGTTCGACCGATTAAGATCTTCGTAGAATATGTAGGAACCAATGTGGACGTCCAGGTCCCGCCATTGGTTATTGACCATAGAGGTGTCTCGGTCATGTCTACATAGTTCTCAAACCCGCAGGGTCTGCACACTTAAGGTTCGGTGACGTTTCGGTCGTGTAGAGTTATGTATGGTGGTGACCGAAGTTTGTTCGGAGTCCCAGATGAGATCCCGGACATCACGAGGAGCTCCGGAATGGTCCAGAGGTAAAGATTCATATATAGGAAGTCCCAGTTTGGTTTCCGGAAAAGTTTCGGGCTCATCGGTAGTGTACCGGGAGTGCCGGGAGTGTACCGGGAGTGCCGGTAGTGTACCGGGAGGCCTCCCGGAGGGGTATTTCGACCCCAAGAGGTCAATGGGATGTGGTAGAATAATAACCAGCCCTTAGTGGGCTGGGAAAACAGCCACAAAGGCCCATGGCGCAGGAGAGAAAGTCCTAAAGCAAAAAGTGGAAAATCAGCCAATAGGAGGCAATCCTACTCCAACTAGGATTGCTTCCCACCTCCTATTTCGGCCGACCCAAAGGCCTTGGCTGCCTCTCGTCTCCTCTCCTCCTATATATACTAGTGGATTGGGTGGTTTTTGGACAGAATTTCTGGCCACGTGCTACCCGTTACACCCGTGCATAGTTTCTCCTCTAGATCGGTTTTCTGCAGCGCTTAGGCGAAGCCCTGCCGGAATTGCTCCACCACCATCACCGGAGCGTCGTCATGCTGCCGGTGAACTCTCTCTCCTCTCCAACCTCCTCTCGCTGGATCGAGACGGTGGAGATCGTCATCAAGCTGCACGTGTGCTGAACGCGGAGGTGCCATCCGTTCGGCGCTAGATCGGAAGGACCGTGATCGAGATCGCGAGACAGTTCGTGATGTGATCACAGAACGGATCGTGATGAGTTCCCGGGACAGATCGTGATCAAGATCGTGAGACAGATCGTGATGAGTTCACGGGACGGATCATGATGTGTTCACGGGACGGTTCGTGATTGGATCGCGGGACGCTCGACAATTTGGATCGCGAAGAAGTTCGACTACACCAACCGCGTTTCTTAACGCTTCCCACTTAGCAATCTACAAGGGTACGTAGATTCACTCTCCCTCTCGTAGATGCTCATCACCATGGATAGGTTTGCGTGTGCGTAGGAAATTTTTTGTTTCCCATGCGACGTTCCTCAACAGTGGCATCATGAGCTAGGTTGATGGTTCGATGAGATCTCGAGTAGAACACAAAAGGTTTGTGGGCGTTGATGCTTAGATTGCTTCCTCCCTTGGTCGGATTTTGGTTCAGCGGAATTGTGAGATGAAGCGGCCCGAACCAACATTACTCGTACGCTTCCGAGACACCGGTTCCCTCGACGCAACTTGTTGCTTAGATGGCTTGCGGGTGACAGTTTCTCTCACTTTAGTTGGATCGGATCCGACAAAGGCGGTCCTTGAGAAGGTTGAAAAGCAATCTATGTATCACTGTTGTGGTTTATGCGTAGGTGAGAATAATTCTTGCTAGATACCCGTAGCAGCCACGTAAAACATGCAACAACAATTAGAGGACGTCTAACTTGTTTTTGCAGGGTATGTTGTGATGTGATATGGCCAATTACATGATGAGATATAGGTGATGTATGAGATGATCATGTGATGTATAGAATTTCACGACTTGCGTGTCAATCATTAAGCGCTATGTAATGCTTTACTTTATCGCTAAGCGGTAGCAATAGAAGTAGAAGCAGGGCTGGCACCACAATCCCAATGGCAACACATTGAGGGAGATCAAGATGATGGAGATCATGGTGTTGTGCCAGTGACGATGGAGATCATGCCGGTGTTTCGAAGATGGAGATATCATGTCACTTATGTCCATATCATGTCACTTATGAATTGCATGAGATGTTAATCCTTTTATGCACCTTGTTTTGCTTAGTACGGTGGTAGCATTATAACGTGATCCCTCACTTGAATTTCAAGATGAACCGTGTTCTCCCCGAGTGTGCACCGTTGCGAAAGTTCGTCGTGTTGAGACACCACGTGATGATCGGGTGATAGACTCTACGTTCACATACAACGGGTGCAAGCCAGATTTGCACGCTAGAACACTCGGGTTAAACTTGACGAGCCTAGCATGTACAGACATGGCCTCGGAACACCAGAGACCAAAAGGTCGAGCATGAGTCATATAGTAGATATGATCAACATAATGATGTTCACCATTGAAGCCACCTTAACTCACGTGATGATCGGACTTGAGTTGGTGAATTTGGATCATGTATCACTCGAATGACCCGAGGGATGTCAATTTGAGTGGGAGTTCTTAAGTAATATGATTAATTGAACTCATTATCATGAACATAGTCAAAGTGTCTTTGCAAATTATGTTGTAGATTACTAGCTCGCGCTGTAGCTCCCTTGTATTTTTATATGTTCCTAGAGAAATAGAATTGACAGATGTTGGTAGCAAATTGCGGACTGGGTCTGTGATCTGAGGATTCTCCTCATTGCTGCACAGAAGGCTTATGTCCTTAATGCACCGCTCGGTGTGCCACCCCATCTAGCGTCCTCTGTAGATGTTGTGAACATCTGACAGGCATGTTTCGAGGACTACTTGATAGTTTAGTGCGTCATGCATTACGGCTTAGAATTGAGGCTCCGAAACGTTTTCAACGTCACGGAACATATGAGATGTTCTAAGAGCTGAGATTGTGATCTCAGGCTCGTGCCCGAGTTGCGAGATATAGGATCTCCAACGAGATTCTTTGCCTGCAAGATGAAAGAGAAAGAGAATAGCTCAATCGTTGAGCATGTGCTCAAACTGTCTGGGTACTACAATCGCTTGAATCAAGTGGGAATTGATCTTCCAGACAAGATAGTGATTGATGTAGTTCTCCAAGTCACTTTCACTGAGCTACTAGAACTTGGTGATGAACTATAAAATGCCAGGGAAAGAAATGTTGATCCCCGAGCTGTTCGCGATGTTTGACACCGCGAAGGTAGAAATCAAGAAGGAGCGTCAAGTGTTGATGGTTAATCAAACCACTAGTTTCGAGAAGGGCAAGAGCAAGGAGGGAAACTTCATTGATAGCAAGTCAGTTGCTGCTCCAGTGAAGCAACCCAAAGTTGAACTCAAACCCGAGACTAAGTGCTTCTTTTATGAGGTGAGCGGTCGCTGAAGCGGAACAACCCTAGATACTTGGTAGATAAGAAGGCTGGCAACATTGATAGAAGTATATTTGATATACGAGTTACTAATGTGTACCTTGCTAGTACTCTTAGTAGCACCTGGGTATTGGATACCGGTTCGGTTGCTAAATGTTAGTAACTCGAAATAAAAGCTACGAAATAAACGGAGAACTAGCTAAGGGTGAGTTGACGATATGTGTTGGAAGTGTTTCCAAGGTTGATGTGATCAACATCGCACGCTCTCTCTACCTTCAGGAATAGTGATGAACCTAAATAAATGTTATTTGGTGTTTTGCGTTGAGCATGAACATGATTAGATCATGTTTATTGCAATACGGTTATTCATTTAAGTTAGAGAATAATGGTTATTCTGTTTACATGAATAATACCTTCAATGGTCATGCACCCAGTGAGAATGGTTTGTTGAAATCTTGATCGTAGTATTACACATGTTCATAACATTGATGTCAAAAGATACAAAGTTAATAATGATAGTACCACAGACTTGTGGCACTGCCGCTAAATGTCATATTGGTATAAAGCGCATGTAGAAACTCCATGCTGATGGATGTTTGGACTCATTTGATTTCGAATCGGTTTAGACATGTGAACCATGCCTCTTGGGCAAGATGACTAAAGGACCCCGTTGGATGGAGTGGGCATGTGATTCATTGGAAATGATACATGTTGATGTATGCAATCTAGTGAGTCTTGTAGCGTGCAGTGGATATCGTTATTTTCTTACCTTCACTGATGATTTGAGTAGATATAGTGTATATTTACTTTATGAAACACAAGTCTGAATCGTTTGAAAGGTTCAAGCAAATTCAGAGTGAAGTTTAAAGATCATCGTGACAAGAAGATAAAAATTACTGCGATATGATCGTGGAGGTGAATATCTGAGTCACGAGTTTGGCATACAACTTAAGACATTGTGAAAGTTGCTTCACAACTAAACGCCACCTGGAACACCATAGTGTGATGGTGTGTCTCAACATCATAGTTATGCTCTATTGGACATGGTGCGTGCTATGATGTCTCTTGTCGTTTTACTACTATAATTTTGGGGTTATGCATTAGAGACAACTACATTCACTTTAAATAGGACACCATATAAATCCGTTGAGATGACACCATGTGAATTATGGTTTGATAGAAACCTAAGCTGTCATTTCTTAATGTTTGGGGATGTGACACTTGTGTGGAAAATGTTTTCACCTAATGAGGTCGAACCAAAGGCGGACAAATTGCATCTTCATAGAATACCCTAAGATCAGTTGGGTGAACCTTCAATCTCAGATCCTAGTGCAAAGTGTTTGTTGCTTAAACGGATCCTTTCTCAAGGAAATGTTTCTCTCGAAAGAATTGAGTGGGAGGAAGATAGAACTTGATGAGGTTGTTAAACCTTTGTTCAGCCAGAGAGTAGCGCAGCGCAGAAAGATGTTTCTGTGAAGCCTACGTTAGTTGAAGAGGAAGTTAATGATGATGATCATGAAGCTTCAGGATCAAGTTACTATCAAACTTCGTAGGTCGACAAGGATGTGTACTGCTCCTAAGTGGTACGACAACTCTGTCTTGGAGATCATGTTGTTGGACAACGATGAACCTACGAGCTATGGAGAAGCGATGATGGGCTCGGATTCCGACAAATGGTTAGAGGCCATGAAATCCGAGATAGGATCCATGTATGAAAACCAAGTGTAGACTTTGGTAGACTTGCTCGTTGGATGGCAGGTCGTTGAGTACAAATGGATCTTTAAAATAAAGGCAGACACTGATGGTGAATGTCACTATTTGTAAAGCTCGACTTGTTGCAAAGATGTTTGTGACAAGTTCAAGGAGTTGACTACGATGAGACTTTCTCACTCATAGTGGTGCTAAAGTCTGTTGGAATTATGTTAGCAGTTGCTGTGTTTTCAATTATGCAATCTGGCAAATGGATGTCAAAACATCGTTTCCTTAACGGTTTACTTGAGGAAAGGTTGTATGTGATACAACCAGAAGGTTTTGTCAGGCCTAAGGATGCTAAAAGGTGTGCAAGCTTTGGTGATCCTTCCATGGACTGAAGCAAGCATCTCGGAGTTGGAATATACGCTTTGATGAGGTGATCAAAGTTTTGATGTTTATACAAAGTTTACGAGAAACTTTTATTTGCAATAAATTGAGTGGGAGCACTATAGAATTTCTGATAAGTATATGTGGATGACATATTTTTGATCAAAAATAATGTAGAGTTTCTGAAAGCATAAAACGGTCATTTGGAAAGTGATTTTCAAAGGAAGACCTAGATGAAGCTACCTAATTGTTGAGCATCAAAATCTATGGAGATAGATCAAGATGCTCGATGAGACTTTCAATGAGTGCATACCTTGACAAGATTTTGAAAGAGTTCAAAATGGATCAGTCAGAGAAAGAGTTCTCGCCTGATTTGTAAGGTGTGAAGTTGAGTGAGACTCAAAGCTCGACAACGGCAGAAGAAAGAGAAAGGACGAACGTCGTCCCCTATGCCTTAGCCATAGGCTCTGTATAGTATGCCATGCTGTGTACCGCACTTATGTGTGCCTTGCCATGAATCCGTCAAGGGGTACAAGTGTGATCCAGGAGTGGATCACTGGACAGCGATCAACATTATTCTTAGTGACTAAAAGACTAACGGAATTGTTTCTCGATTATGGAGGTGATAAAGGGTTCGTCGTAAGGAGTTACGTCGATGCAAGCTTTAACACTAATCCGGATGACTCGTAGTAGCAATCTGGATACGTATAGTGGAGCAGACATTTGGAAATAGTACCAAGTGGAGTGTGGTAACAGTGTTTACGGTTTGACATAGAGATTTGCAAAGTACACACGGATCTGAATATCGCAGACCCGTTGACTATAAGTCCTCTCTCACATGCAGAGCATGATCGAGCCCCATAACTCATTGGGTGTTAGATTCATAACAATGCGAATCACATGGTGATGTGAACTAGATTAGTGACTCTAGTGCAAGTGGGAGACTGTTGGAAATATGCCCTAGAGGAAATAATAAATTATTTATTATCATATTTCCTTGTTCATGATAATCGTTTATTATCCATGCTATAATTGTATTGATCGGAGACTTAGATGCATGTGTGGATGCATAGACAAAACCATGTCCCTAGTATGCCTCTAATAGACTAGCTCGTTGATCAAAATATGGTTAAGGTTTCCTAGACATGGACATGAGATGTCATTTGATAATGGGGTCACATCATTAGGAGAATGATGTGATGGAGAAGACCCAAACTGCAAACGTAGCATATGATCGTGTCAGTTTATTGCTACTGTTTTCCGCATGTCAAGTATGTGTTCCTATGACCATGAGATCATGCAACTCACAGATATCGGAGGAGTGCCTTGTGTGTATCAAACGTCACAACGTAATTGGGTGACTATAAAGGTGCTCTACAGGTATCTCCGATGGTGTCTGTTGAGTTGGCATGGAACGAGACTGGGATTTGTTACTCCGTGTGATGGAGAGGTATCTCGGGGCCCACTCGGTAATGCAACATCACAATAAGCCTTGCAAGCAATGTGACTAATTTTAGTTGCGGGATCTTGTATTACGGAATGAGTAAAGAGACTTGGCGGTAACGAGGTTGAACTAGGTATGGAGATACCGACGATCGAATCTCAGGCAAGTAACATACCGAAGAACAAAGGGAATGTTATACGGGATTAACTGAATCCTTGACATAGAGGTTCGACCGATAAAGATCTTCGTAGAATATGTAGGAACCAATGTGGACGTCCAGGTCCCGCCATTGGTTATTGACCGTAGAGGTGTCTCGGTCATGTCTACATAGTTCTCGAACCCGCAGGGTCTGCACACTTAAGGTTCGGTGACGTTTCGGTAGTGAAGAGTTATGTATGGTGGTGACCGAAGTTTGTTCGGAGTCCCGGATGAGATCCTGAACGTCACGAGGAGCTCCGGAATGGTCCGGAGGTAAAGATTCATATATAGGAAGTCCCAGTTTGGTTTCCGGAAAAGTTTCGGGCTCATCGGTAGTGTACCGGGAGTGCGGGGAGTATACCGGGAGTGCCGGTAGTGTACCGGGAGGCCTCCGGGAGGGGTATTTCGACCCCAAGAGGTCCATGGGCTGTGGTAGAATAATAACCAGCCCTTATTGGGCTGGGAAAGCAGCCACAAAGGCCCATGGCGCAACAGAGAAAGTCCTAAAGCAAAAAGTGGAAAATCAGCCAATAGGAGGCAATCCTACTCCAACTAGGATTGGAGGTGAAGTAGGATTGCTTCCCACCTCCTATTTCGGCCGACCCAAAGGCCTTGGATGCCTCTCCTATCCTCTCCTCCTATATATACTAGTGGATTGGGTGGTTTTTGGACAGAATTTCCGGCCATATGCTACCCGATACACCGGTGCATAGTTTCTCCTCTAGATCAGTTTTCTGCAGCGCTTAGGCGAAGCCCTGCCGGAATTGCTCCACCACCATCACCGGAGCGCCGTCACGATGCCGGTGAACTCTCTCTCCTCTCCACCTCCTCTCGCTGGACCGAGACGGTGGAGATCGTCATCAAGCTGCACGTGTGTTGAACGCGGAGGTGCCGTCCGTTCGGCGCTAGATCGGAAGGACAGTGATCGAGATCGCGAGACGGTTCATGATGTGATCACAGAACAGATGGTGATGAGTTCGTGGGACAGACCGTGATCAAGATCGTGAGACGGATCGTGATGAGTTCGCGGGACGGATCATGATGTGTTCGCGGGACGGTTCGTGATTGGATCGCGGGACGCTCGGCAATTTGGATCCCGAAGAAGTTCGACTACACCAACCGCGTTTCTTAACGCTTCCCGCTTAGCGATCTACAAGGGTACATAGATTCACTCTCCCTCTCATAGACGCTCGTCACCATGGATAGGTTTGCATGTGCATAGGAAAATTTTTGTTTCCCCTGCGACGTTCCCCAACACATAATGCCTTTATTCCTTGTTACTATTCATAGCTAAATTAACTTGCTGTTTTAAATATTTAAAAATGTTCAAGAGGTCGCCCAAATATTCTTATGAATGATGTGAGTGGTGCTTTTGTTATTTGGGTATGTTGGGCTTTTGCATTCCATTTAAACAGGGGCTGCCCTTTTATAAAATATTAAATTAACTTGCTAAATAATTAAACTTCATGTTTTTATTAAATGCAGAAGGTTATTTCCTTTACAAATGTATTTTTGTTTTGCTCAAAATCTTTTTAAGATGCCATGGGGATTTGTCCTAGTGTTGTTGGTTTTATTAAAAAAGGCCTTTCTCTGTTTTTATTTGAGAGGGAGAGGAGCAGTTGGGCCGAGGCCCAGCCCAGGTGCCAAGCGGCAACCTGCCCCATTCCCCTCCACCATCAGCCAGCTGAGACAGGAGAGGCAGAGAGCGAGAGCGGATGGCGTCGCCGTCACTATTAGCTCCAACGTCGAGGGCGGACCCTATTTATAAGCGCACATCCCTAGGGTTCTCCTGCTCCCATCACCTACGCTGCCTTCCCCTTCTTCCTCCTCCTCTTTCCCCTCTGTTCTTCTTCCTTCCCAATTTAGTGAGGTGAGGTTCAGAGAGGTGGGGGTCGAAGAGCTCGTCGCCGGCCTCCCTCCGGTGGAGCCCCGCCGCCTTCAAGATGGTCTGCGGCGAGCTGGAGCCATCTGCATCCCGTTCCTGGTGCTAGGAGGAGAGGAGCTCCTCCTCTGCGGTGCCGCGTCGATGTCGTCCGAGCACCCCTGCTTCCCCTCCATCGCCGCCGCGTCCCCGAGTGTCTTCTTCCCCTTCGTCTCCCCGCGTCCGCGTCCCCAAGCCTTAGGAGACCCCTCGGTGAGCAGCCGGTCCTCCGCTGTCTCCTCTCCTCGCCGTAGCCCGTGCATCGCCGCCGTAGTCGTGGTCGCCTCCGGTCAGAAGGAGGAGCCTTGCGCTCGCCTCCGTTCCCCCTCGTCGCGAGACGAACGCGGGAATGGAACCCCCGTAGCTCCCCGCGTCGAATCAACCCGTTCGTGTCGCCGGAGATGCCCTGTAGCCGTCGTATGGTCACCGGAGTTGTCGCGCTTTGCTCTGCGCCGTTCCTCTACTTCTGATTTCAGTTTCGTCAGGTTTCGCTAGTGTGTGTGTTTAAAACAGATCGAGTCCCTCCTCTGTTAAGCAAACGGCGCCGTAGCGCAGTGGTGACCGGCTCGTTCGGTGACCAGGAAATCAGGGGTTTGACCCCCAAACCCTTTTTTTTTGTGTTTTCCTTTTTCTTTCCTTGTTTTCTTTCTCTCTTGTTACATATGTGTGTGTGTGTGCACATATATGAGTGTGTGTGTGTGTGTTTTCCTTTTTTTCTGTTGTGTGTGTGTAGTGGGAGTAGTGCGTCTGTGTGTATGCACATATGCATGTGTGGGCATTTGTATGTGTGTGTGCTTTTCCAACATATGTGTGTGTTTTCTTTGTCATGTGAGTGAGTGCATATGCACATGTGTATGGTGGTGTGTGTATGAACCAAATGGTACATATACACATGTATGCATACATATGAGAGGTGTGTGTGTGCTTAGTGCTTACACACACATGTGAGTGTGTGTGAGTGTGGTTGTGTGTGTATGTGTCACATGGTGATGCATACATCCACATGGGAGATGCATGTATGTTTGTGTGTGTGTGTGCCACTTAGGTGGTACATACACATGCATGTGTGCTAGTGCATGTATGTGAGTGAGTGTGTAGGTGTGTATGTGTATGTGGGCATATATGTATGAAAGTGCATGTGTGCCTATATACACCCATGCTTGAGTGTGGTATGCTTGTGTGTGAGAGGTGTAGGTGTAATGAGAGGTGTGTGTATGTTATACATACACACACATGTGTATGAGTAGCTCCATGTGTAGGTGTTCTCTCTTTTGTGCATATGAGTATATTTTCTTTTCTAGCTAGTTTTATCCTTGCAAATGATGCTATGCCATGCTATCATGTTCCTAATATGCTAATTATCCATTTCCAACATGTATCTATAGAGCACAAGCCATTTTGGGGCATTTTCATCAAGTTACATAAGTGACATAAGTCACCCTAGCCCTTAGTAGGTCAATTTCGACCTAGGGTTTCTCCATATTGCTCCATGCAAGTATATGGGTATGAGTAATGGTTTTGGGGTAGAATCAACCCATGAATGCATCTGTGAAGTCAGATTTGACTTTGGGGCAACTTGACAAAACTGCATTTTTATGCTGCGATGCCCTTTTGTCTTTTTTTATGATTTAATATATGCATGCAATTAAGTTCTTGCCAACATGAGTTTGTTAGTCAAAGTTGCTGGGAATGTCCCAGTATTTTTGTTATTCGTGCTAAGTCATCATATGAGTGGGAACCATGCTGTTTAGTAAGCAACTTTATGTTTCTGTTCAGCTTGCTTAAATATGACTAAGTTTGCGAGTTCTGCTGTTATTGTGTTGCCATGACGAGTGGGGTGTAACTAGTGATGTGATTGGAATTTTCTCATGCTCAGTGTTAGTTATTTGTCGTAGATATTGCCTTCTAAGAGACTCTTAATTTTCATGTCAATAGGAGCTCCCTAGCATATTTAACCAGTGCTGTCAACTTGCTACTTTATTAACTCAGATTCCAGAAATTGGAATTTTCACCAAGTCCTTGAAAAACTGCTTCATCATGCCAACTTGCTTGATTCATGCTTATTGATGTGTGCCTCTTTTGCTGATTGCATAGTTGGATAAGCTGATGCACATGTTGAGTAGATTCTGTCAATATCTTGTTTGTGGCTGTAGGGTTCCTGTAGCTCAAGTTGTGAGATGTAGAAGTTGTTATGTTGCTGTTTAGTGGCAGATTTAGTGTTTTATTGTTTTGTGGGTTGTGGGAGCTATGCTCCATGGAATTGATTGATTCCTGAGTCTATTGTGATTGATTTTTCATCACCTGTCCAGTGGCTGCCTTGTAATGCCAAGAATCAGCCCATGGCTTGGTGATCTTGTGATTTTGTCTCCGTACCTTGTCGTGAGCGTATCGTGAGAACCGTAACTCCGTTTCTCGCGATCTTTATATGCATTTCTATCAATTTTGCATGCTGCATCATATTTGCCATGTTCATGCATGTCTAAATAACTCAACATGAGGTTCTATCCAGATTCATTAATAAACAACTTTGCACGTGAAACATGACTAGTTTTGGATTACCACATTAGAATTTTTCATAAATGATCATGCATCATTTTGATTGTGCATTGCACCTTGGTTGGATGTTTATTGTTGCTGTTTCTCTTGGATAGATGCGAGTGTTCATACTGAGTACGAGGACCGAGGAGAGTACCACTACGAGAATCCCGCTACTTGTTCCGCTGAAGAACCAACAGGCAGGATGATCGTACCCGGATTCCGATACTATTTTTGCTTGCTAGTTTCTTGCTCTTATCGTTACAATTGCGTTACCTACCACTTGATATCAGCCCCCATGTTGCCATGACAGCCTTTAACTTCCACATCCTAGCAAACATTTGATTGGCTAAGTTACCGCTGCTCAGCCCCTCTTATAGCGTTCTTAGCTGCAGGTGTAGGTTGTTCCATGTGATAACATTGATTTGGATATCACAATAAATTCTGTTACTTAATTTAATGCACATATATATCTTGGTATTGGTGGAAGGCTTGGCCTTTTGCTAAGTGATTTGTTCCGCTATTACCGCGATTAGTTCCTTGTTACCGGTGTTATGTTTTCCATACTTTGCTCTCCTAACATGCTCGGGGTTGTTATGGGGAACCCCTTGTTTATTCGGTTGAGATTAAAACTTGTCTGGCAAGACCCAACGTTGGACTACATTTGCTTAACAACTTAATAAAATTTCATAGGGTCTTACAAACCCGTGGATAATTTAATCAACCCCAAGGCCAGTGCTCCTCATGAGTGTTGGTCCAAAATGGGCTGCTTGCGGGGCCACCTTGAGGCAACTTAAGGATTGGTTTTTCCTCGTAGCTAGTCCCATCTGTCGTGTCCGGAGAACAAGATACGCGGCTCTTATCGGGTTTGTCGACACGTCGGGTGGTCTTGCTGGATTTGTTTTACCTTTATCGAGTGTCTTGCGTGTGGAGTCTGACTTTCTTCGGGTTTACTCGAGGTGTTGGAATTCCTTTGGAATTACCTATGATGATCTCGAGATCTGCGATCGAGGCATTCCCACAGAGTGTGGTTAATTTGGTAATGGATTAGTTGGAGCACCCCTGCAGGGTTAAATCTTTCGAAAAGTCGTGCCCGCGGTTATGTGGCGACTTGGATATTTGTTTAACACCCGGTTATAGCCAACTTGAAGTCAACTCTAATTAAAATACACCACCTATGTGAGTAACCGTGATCGTCTCTGCTTGTGAACATGGTCGGAGAGAGAATACGGTGGGGTTATGATTGACGTAAGTAAGTATGCAGGGTCTCATAGAGATCATACTAGATTTGATCGTTCTTCGTAGGCCACTCATATTTATTTCATGTTGCGTAAGATAGCCACCATACATGCTTAGTGCTGCTGCAAACTAAACACTACCCCTTCGCAACCTTTAAGCTTGAATAGTCTCGGTCCCCGGGTACATGATAGCTGAGTCCTCTGTGGCTCACAGTTTACTACAACAATCCAGGTGCATGTTCAGATGAGTATGTGCAGGATGATCTTACCCAGCTCCAGTGGGAGTATGACGAGGAAAGAGGCAGGATGTACGTGACATATCTGGATGAGTAGAGGACCTGGTTGTGATATTTGGGATAGCTTGATAGTATCATTTGCAACTTCTGTTATTGTTTGATTTCGTCCGTAGTCGGACCCTGTGTTCAACTTGATGTTCTGATTTGAGTGACATTGTAAGTTAGCATGTGGCGAGTGTAAGCCAACTTGTATACTCTTCTCATTCAGTATAGTATGTTGTGATGATACTATTCTTGCTAACAGCAAGATGCGCATCTATCCCTTACGAGGCCCTCGTGCCTTAAATGGATAGGCGCGCATCTTGAGGGTGACATCGGTCGTTGGACCCGATGCCTCGGGTACCGGTGCGCCGCCCCGGGACCTGCGTCGGCAAGCGGCATGCCACGTGGCAAGTAATGATGCGGTGGGTCCCGTGCATGCGGGGAGACGAGACGTTGCCTGGGCCTATCCCGATTGGACCTAGGCGTAGCCCAGTAGGCCTCTGGGCGCAGAATAGGATCCTCTCCGCCCGAAGCGGCCGTTACGACGCAGGGCCACCCACGCGCGCAGAGTTTTCGGGGGGAGTGGGCACAATCAATCCCACATCCCCCGATCGTGGCCTCCCCTATAAAAGGAGAGGAAGGGCAGGAGGCAGAGGTACCCGCGCCCCACTTGCCCCGTTGCTGCCCGTCTTCGTTGCATGTCTTCCTTCCTCGCGTGCCGCCGCACCCGAGCATGCACCCGTGCCCGCACGCCGTACTGCCGTCGTGATGGCCGATGGACGCGGCGCAAGCTGGGCAGGCTCCTTCATGGTCAAGGCGGAGATCGCTGGGTGGCCGCACGCGCGCCAGGCGTCGAGATAGCACCGGCGCCACGCCCAGGGGAACACGTCGTGTTCCTCTAGCACTTCTCCTGGGCTTCGGGCTCCCGGTTAGTATCTTCTTCCATCCTCTCCTTGATACCTTTGACCTCTAGCCGCACAACCTCGTTCCAAACTCGATTCTGTACCTCTCTGCCTTCATGACATTGCGCGAGGGGTACCTTGGCATCCTTCCCTTCATCGAGCACTTCAATGCTCTTTTCTACCTCAAGCCTTTGAAGAGCGACGCATGTGCGGGCACGGTGGTGAGATGCCGCGTCGTCTCTCACTTTCCCCGTCTCTCTCTAATTGACTCCGTCAAGGGGTGGCACCGAACGTTCTTCTACATGAAGAACGTCGACCCAAGGACAGATTACATCCGGTTGCTACCGTTTGAGGATAGGCAGTCCTCCTAGCAGAACTGGCTGGGGGCTGCCCTATGCGGCGTGGCCCTAGAGGAGCTTGGCCGGCTCGGGTAGCTGAAGAGCTCCGATGGGCTGGTCGCTGCCAACCTGGTGGCGGTCTTTATCTCGCGCCGGGTGTCGCCCCTCTAGCTGAGGCCCCACCGGATCTGCGACATGTCCGGCCGGTGCAACCCCTGCCATCTGTCCACCGTCGAGGTGACGTTGGCTCAGGTGGCGAAGAGGGTGAAAGCCCTCCCGACGTTCAAGCTAAAGCCTGCCTCATAGTCCTTCGGCAGGGAGCCGTACGACCGCATCAACCGCCTCCCCTAGTAAATTCTTCGACGAGGCGGTTTCTTTCTGTTTGGTATTCCCCAACCGACAGCCAGCTTGAGAACTTACTTTGATGGGCCGACCGCAGCTGCTGGTGTGACAGAACATGCCGGACGGCCCGCACCCTCAGATCTTCGAGGCGGAGCGTGAGAACTCCGACTCCGAAGATTACCAGATGGGAAGCCCCCCGAAGGAAGGGGTGGACTCCTCGGGAGGAGCCGATGAGGCGGCTCTCCCGGTGGAGCCGAAGGGTCCGGCACAGCTGGGGAACCCAGCGGAGTGGGTGAGTCCCCTCTTGCCCCCTCCATCAAGGACTGGATGGATGAGGACGATGATGACGACGACTTGATGATTCTGAACGGGCCTCCTCCTGCAGCACGCCAACACCGGAGGAGCGAGAAGCGTCCGGCTCAAGCCCAGGTAGCCGGAGCGGCTGGCCGGGGGAAGAGGCCGACTCAAGGGGAACCGGCGGCCCTGCCGCCTGGCGCGATGCAGGTGAAGGTGGCCGCGCGGAAGCCACCACCATCCGCCAAGCGGGCCTTGCCCCTCGTCATCGTGTAATTTCTTTATTTTGCGTAACTATTTCTTCCACCTCGTGAGCCAGTTGATGACCGGTTCTTGGGTGCTGCAGTGACCCCATCAAGCTCTATGAGGAGGAGCTAGAGGGCGAGCCGACGGATGTCGCTAGCTGGCTGGCCCGCGAGCACGCGGCCACCCAGCGGGAAGAGAAGAGGAGGCTCGCGGAGCTGAGAGCCTCCAAGTCTGGGGCACGAGGAGGGGCCTCGTATTCCGGGACCTCGAGCAGCCGGAGGCAGAGGGGGTAGATGGATCCTCCGCAAGCGTCAAACTCGGCAGCGGAGTCCACCCGCATGTCGAGGCCGCCTTCGAGCGACACGCGAGGGGCGGGTATGGACCCGCCAGCGCCTCCGTCCGTGCAGGAGACGGCCTAGACGAGGATGGCGATGACGGAGCCGGCTCCCGAGGCGGCCCGGCCAGTGGTGCCTGTGGTGACCCCTCCTGCGGCCGAGCCAGCCTGGGCCAAGGTGTGAGAGGTCCTGGCGGCGTCGGAGGCGGCACTGGAGGTGGCGGCCATGGAGGTGGAGGTGCCCTCCGTCGCGACCGACGCGCCGGAGCGGCAGGAGGAGGAGGCGGCGAAGGCGCTGGGGGGCGGCGGGGAGTGACTCCCGGCCCCTTGCCGTTGTTAACCTGCCCGAGGAAGAAGGATACCATGATGATGACTCCATTGACCGATCGGAGGAGGGAGCTGTTACAAAGTCCACCGAGGTATATATATTAATTAAGCATGTGCTGACTAGCTAATTGATGCATTAATTGTTTTGGTATGTACATATCGTAATTAACTCTTCTTTCTTCTTTTATAGACCTCTGGATCGAGCCAAACTTCGGTGACGAGACGAGGACCGAAGAAGTGGTTGCGCAAGGATGAAAGGTTCGCGATCACAGCACTTGTGAACGATGGCCATCCGATTGAACCCAAGCGGACCAAGAACGCATTTTCTGCTTAGTGCGGAGCTATTGTTAGGGACAACATCCCGATCAACATCAAGCAATGGAATAAGCCTAAGGACGGTGCCCCTGAAGGTGATAATGTCACCGATAGACAGAGAGATGACCTTTGGACCGCGTTGAAGGCAAATTTCACCCTACTGCTAGAGGAGGATCCGAATAAGCCAGTTATAGAGGCACTGGTCAAGGCGTGTACTCTTAAGAAGATGGCAGATCTATTCAGGAGGTGGAATAATGAGTTGAAATCAAAGATTGTTGACAAAGGGAAGACTCCATAATTCACCGGCCGATTTGAGAAGATAAGAGATTACTAGCCCGCATTTGTGGACTGCAAGACATTGGACAAGAGTAAGATTATATTAGAGACAAACATGGTCAATGCTACAAAGAAGAAGTATCACCATCACACGGGGTCATGTGGCTAGGTCAAAGCCCGGCCGTTGTGGGACAAAGCTGAGAATGACTTGTTTGCTAAAAACGTCATACCACAGACATTGAACTGGCCAGACCGTTCAAGGACTTGGTTCTTTGGGGTTGGGGGAACTTTGGACCCTGAAACAGGGAAGTGCCATTGGACGGACGAGCAACTTGCAATACCCATGAACAAGCTTCAGAAGTATATCACCGCAGCGTAGGAAGGGACGTTCATTCCCGACAGAGAGAAGGACGAGCTGACTGAGGCCATAGGGAATGTTGAGCACCCTGGACAAACACGAGGCACACCAGGCTCCGTTCCGTGGAAGGTTGGGTTTCCCGACGCAGCCAGTTACAGATGTCGAGAGGGAAAGAGGAAAGCGGAGCTAAGTGAAATTTAGAATCTCAATCCAAGACAACAAAAGCTAGAGGAAGCTGAGAGCCAGCAAGCTGTCGGCCAACCATGTATGTGGCACGAAGCTACCCTAGAAGCTACCCCGCCATCTCAGCGGAGAAGCAGCGTCGCTTCCATGGAGCCCGTTCAGCCTGACTTCACGTCTCCTAGCTACCCCGTGGATACTATCACGGAGGCTCAACATTGCGAGCTTATGACGAAATGTCGTAACCTCACTTTCAAGGCGGCTGTCGGCTCAGTTGCACCTCCTCAACCCAACGGAACTTTTCACTGCCGTCCGATTCCACATGGCTATGCTGTTGTGATGGTGGATGAAGTAATGAAGGAATTCGAGGAGCTCGAGCTTGACCACTCTACAGGTGAAGGAGAGAATAAGCTGGTTCGTGCCCTAAGGAGTACATGTCTATGGCAGAAGGAGTACATCATGCTTCCAAACTAGACGCCTTCGCCTCCTCCTTCTCCTCAGGCGAATCAGGGCACTCCGCCTACTCATCCTCCTCCTCCTCCTTCGGCGAGTGATCAGGGCACACCGCCTCCTTCTCTGGCTCCTCCGATGCGTGGGGGCACTCCACCTCCTCCTTCGCCTACTCCGACACGTCGGAGCAGTATGCCTCCTCCTTAGCCTCGTCGACAATGGTGGAAGACAGACGCCGCCACTCCAGCTCCTCTAGCGCCTAGTAAGCAACGACAGAAGAGAGCCGCCGCCACTCCGGCGGCTAGCAGTACAAGCATAGGTAGGAGGGAATACAGATATGGTCCATCTCTCAAGCCTCTGGAAAAGTTACCATATGAGAGGACCGAGCCTGCAAATGAGGAGATATGTCAGGCCGAATTAAGGTCCCATTTTGCAAAGAAAACTCCACCTCTAAAGGAGAAGCTAGATCCGGTGAAAGCAATGCGCACTATCGATGCCCTGAAGCAACCACCACCGCCTTTGCCGGATTCCAACTTTGACCGCTATATTAAAAAATGACATATCAAGATGCATGGCAGTCGGGAAGTACTTCCAGTGATGCAAGGTTAGCAAAACGAAGAAGTGGGAAAAAAATTCCCCAGCTCAGCGAACAGGCGAACAAATCATGCCCCTCGCTCAAGGTGTCTAGCGATATCGTCACTAATCATCTGGGGATGGTGCCCGGTACAAATCTTGGAGATTACCTGAGCGATGATGTACAGTTTAAGCCGTTGGAGGTGGACGAATTCCGTTACCGGCACGGGCAGCCTCTCGTCAAACTTGATCATCCTCCCCTAACAACGATGATGCAAAAATTCCATGAATGGTACATGAAAACCTATCGCGAGTCTGGGAAGGATTCTTTGACGTTGTTAATTAAAGAGGAGCACAACCTCATTGGAATGGATCTGTTGAATGTTGAATTTGAGGAGATATTCTAGTTATACAATCAAAAGGCACTCGACAAAACAATCATGACTCGCTACTGTTTGTAAGTACTACTTCTGTAATTAAGTCTCTCTATGTATATAGATTAGCTCTTTCATTGCATGTATATATAATTATCCTCACTATATTATGCAGATTGAAGATCGTCAAATGCAGAAAAGCACAAATCTATGACATTGGGTTCATTAACCCAATATCATACATGAGTTTATGGTTAAAAACAATGTCACACAAACCAAGGACAACTTGCTACAATCGTTGCTTAAAAATCAAACCAAAGGGGCAATACTCTTTCCTTACAACTTCAAGTGAGTGTTACTGTCTTGTGCATATTCGGTTTCCCTTATTACTCGAGGTTTATAGTAATTTAATTGATGATTTATGCATGCGTGTGGAGTTTTCACTTTATTCTGCTAGAGATTAAGCTTGAGCGGGGAGTAGTAATCGTCCTAGACTCGAAACGAAAAGATCCCCAGGAATATGCGGGCATGACTGAAATGCTCCAGAAGTAAGTTTAATCGATCATTATCGCATCATATCAGCAACTTTGTTCATTTCCTGATATCAAGTAATTATTTTCTTTGTCTGGCAGGGTTTGGAAATAGTTCACAGCAATTGTTCTGGCACTGCCGGGGGAGCTACGATTTACACACCCGAAAGTAAATACTACTAGCTAGTTCCGCACATCTCCCATTGATTCTAGTTTCATCAATACCATTTATCATGCTTGATTATCAGTTTGATTGAACTCTATTTCTTGTAAAGTGTTTGTGGCAGGAAACCGGGAATGATTTTTGTGGATACTACGTTTGCGAGTTCATCTACAACGCGACGACCCCTAAGCGGGGCTACTCTGAAAAACAATTTCAAGTGCATAAGCAATAATATTCACAATTTTATTTTATTACCATATATATGTATTGACCCCCTTCTTCAAATTACTTGTGGCAGATGCGGGATGAACTCCTACCACATAATCGCATACAAGCCATTCAAGAAGAATTGGCGGGATTCTTTCTTGACCACATCATAAATAAAGCCCGAGAATACCATCTGGAATTTTACATTAGATGTTAGGATTGTAAGAGATCTTATATTGTATATATGTAGCTAGTAGTGTCGGATATATATACGAGAACTTGTTATATGACCAATCTCTTGGAGAAAGAGAGGTCGATCACTTCTATCTCTATATGTTCATGACGATCTTCTGTACTTAATGGTTCCTGCATTTGCTTACTAGCTAGCGTGTCGAGTTCTCTCTATAGTAGCTAGCGTCGACCAAGCACCGAGAAAGAGAGGACACTTCTCTCTATTATCTAGATAACATGGTATTAAACCCTAAATTAACCCTACAAAAACCCCGTAAAACCCACCCCTCCCCCTTTCAAAAAAACAGCTCCTGCCAGATGCTGACGCGTGGATGCCTTTTTGTCCCGGTAGGTGTTACCAACCGGGACTAAAGGTCCTCCTGCCTGGGCTCCCAACACTGGCCACGTGGATCCCCTTCTGTCCCGGTTGGTAAGCGAACCGGGACTAATGGTTTTGGGCTTTAGTCCCGACCCTTTAGTCCCGGTTCCAGAACCGGGACAAATGGGCCTTACGAACTGGGACAAGTGGGCCTTTTTCTACTAGTGAGAACATAGGTTGTTGAGTTTCTAGAGAATTCATGGTTTGAACCATAACATGTGAATTGGTTGCTACTTTAACATGAGAAGTTTTATATAAAAGAATTGTTATTATGATGCTAGGAAAAGTGATTGAAATTATCATTGATCAAACTTATGCACTTTGCTAGCATTCACACTTCATAAATTATTTCTTTTATCATTTACCTACTCGAGGATGAGTAGGAATTAATATTGGGGATGCTGATACGTGTCCAACGTATCTATAATTTATGAAGTATTCATGCTGTTATTTTATCATTCTTGGATGTTTTACAATCATTTTATAGCAACTTTATATCATTTTTTGGGACTAACCTATTGACCCAGTGCCCAGTGTCAGTTGCTTTTTTTGCTTGGTTTTTTATCACAGGAAATCAATATCAAACGGAGTCTAAACACCATGAAACTTTTTGGAGATTTTTTTGGACCAAAAGGAATCCAATGGGCCAGAGCTGCACCTGGGGGGTGCCCCGAGGGGGGCACAACCCACCAGGGCGTGCCAAGACCCCCTAGCGTGCCTAGGTGGGTTGTGCCCACATCGTTGGCCTCCCGCACCCCCTCTTTGCACTATAAATTCCCAAATATTCCGAAACCCTTCGAGGTATGCCTAGATCGGAAGTTCCGCCAATGCAAGCCTTTGTAGCCACCGAAAACCAATCGGGAGCCCGTTCCGGCACCCTGCCGGAGGGGGG
This sequence comes from Hordeum marinum, assembly GCA_022496015.1. Lineage (NCBI taxonomy): Eukaryota > Viridiplantae > Streptophyta > Magnoliopsida > Poales > Poaceae > Hordeum > Hordeum marinum. The sequence continues at coordinate 422,847,077 of CM039676.1, forward strand.
AGATCATCACTGGTGGACATCTTCATCATCCCGGCACCACCACGATGAGGAGGGAGTAGTCCACCCTTAGGGCTGAGGGTTTGTACTAGTAGCTATGTGTTTAATCTCTCTCTCTCTCTCTCTCGTGATCATGAGATGTCACGATCTTGATATATCATGGTCCTTGTTAACATAGATGGATCATATGATGTTTCTCCCCTCTATACTATTCTTGTGATGAATTGAGTTTTCCCTTTGAGATTTTGTTGTTATCGGATTGAATACTTTAATGGTTTGAGAACACTTGATATATGTCTTGCAATTGAATACTCTTGGTGACAATGGGTATCGTATTGATTCACTTGATATGTATTTTGGCATTCAACTTGCGAATTCCCGGGGTGACATTGGGGTAATCTATGCATAGGGGTTGATGCACGTTCTTGTCTTTGTTTCTCTGGTAGAAATCTTGGGGCATTCCTTGAAGTTCTTTGTGTTGGATTGAGTATTATGAATCTGAAATTATTTGGTGTTGTTTTAGTACGAACTCTTGATTAGATCGATCAGAAAGAATAGGTTCCGTCATTTTAGTACGAACTCTAGGATAGATCAAACGGAAATAATAGCTTTGAGGTGGTTTCGTACCCTACAAACAATTTCTTCTTATGTTCTCCGCTAGATAGGAACTTTGGAGTGATTCTTCGTTGCACGTTGAGGGATGGTTATATGATCCAACTATGTTAGCGTTGTTGAGAGATTGCACTAGCAAAAGTATGGACCCTAGGCCTCATTTTCAATCATTGCCATAACGTTTGTGCTCACTTTTGTTTTATGTTACCTTGCTTTATTTATTTATTCAGATTATAAAAAAATATTTCTACCATCCATATTACACTTTGCCGAACTAGTGCACCTATATAATTTGCCATTGTATTGGGTGTGTTGGGGACACAAGAGAATTCTTGTATTTGGTTGCAAGGTCGTTTGAGAGAGACCATCTTCATCCTACACCTCTCACGGATTGATAAACCTTAGGTCATTCACTTGAGGGAACATTGCTACTGTCCTACAAAAATCTGCTCTTAGAGGCCCAACATGTGTCTACAAGAATAAAGTTGTGTAGTAGACATCAGAACCCAGGAGACTTGGAGAAGAGTCCAGAAGATCCACGGGTGGGCCACAAGCCAAATGGGCACGCCCTAGGGGGGGGGCTTGTGGCCCCCTCGTAGATCCTCCAACCCTAATTCTTCGCCTATAAATTCGGGAATATTCCCCCAATACCTAAAAGATCCACGATAATACTTTTCCGCTCACACAAGCCTCTGTTCCCGTGATATCCCATCTTGGAGCCTTTCCTGGCAATCTACAGGAGGTGGATTGGATCAGGGAGGGCATCTACATCAACTCCATTGCCCTTCTAATGATGCGTGAGTAGTTCACCACAGACCTTCAGGTCTAAAGCTAGTCGCCAGATGGCTTCTTCTCTCTCTATGTTCTTTAATAGCATGTTCTCCATGATCTTCATGGAGATCTATCCGATGTAATACTCTTTTGCAGTGTTTTTGTTGAGATCCGATGAATTGTGGGTTTATTATTAGATTATCTGTTAATATTATTTGAATCTTCCCTAAATTCTTATATGCATGATTTCATATCTTCGCAAGTCTGTTCGAGTTATTGGTTTGGTTTGGCTAGCTAGATTGGTAATTCTTGTGATGGGAGAAGTGCTTAGTTTTGGGTTCAATCTTGCGGTGTCCTCACCAAGTGACAAAGTAGGGGTAGCGAGACACGTATTTGTATTATTTCCGTCAAGGATAAAAAGATGGGGTTGTCATCATATTGCTTGGGTTTATCCCTCTACATCATGTCATCTTACATAATGCGTTACTTTGTTCTTCATGAACTTAGTACTCTAGATGCATGTAGGAGTTGGTCGATGTGTGGACTAATAGTAGTAGATGTAGAATCGTTTCGGTCTATTTGACACGAACGTGATGCCTATATGCATAATCATTGCCTTGGATATTGTCATAACTATGCACTTTTCTATCAATTGCTCGACAGTAATTTGTACACCCACCATATTATTTTCATTAACAAGTGTCCAGTGAAACCTGTGGCCCCCGGGTCTATTTTCCATATTATATCTTCAGATCTATAAACCAAAAAATACCAAAAATACCTTGCTGCATTTTTATTTAATTTTATTTAGTTTTAATTCTAGCAATCTTTTATATCTATGTCTATCAGATCTCATCCTTGCAAGTAACCGCGAAGGGATTGACAACCCCTTTATAGCGTTGGGTGCAAGTGTTTGATTGTTTGTGTAGGTGCATAAATTGGGTCCTTGCTTGTACCTCCTACTGTATTGATACCTTTTCTCCACAACTGAGGGAAATACTTATCTAATTTGTTGCATAGTCCTTTTCTCTTCAAGGGAAAACCAACGCAAGCTCAAGAAGTAGCAAGAAGGATATCTGGCGCCGTTGACAGGGAGGATATAGCAAGTCTACATCAAGCATACCAAGTACCCACTCACAAACTCATCTCTTGCATTTACATTATTTTCCTTTTGCCTCTCGTTTTCCTCTCCCCCACTTCTGAAATGATTCTTAGAAAAAACCAAAAAGATTTGCCTTTCAATTCACCCTTCTTTCGTTCTTCTTTTCATTTGCTTTTTGTTTGCTTGTGTGCTAGATTGCTTTTGTGACTTATCCAATACTAATAATAATGATTTTATTGGTACTCCTATAGCTCCCGCCACGAGTGCGGAATCTTATGAAATTAATGACGCTTTGCTTAATCTTGTTATGAAAGAACAATTTTTCGGCCTTCCTAGTGAAGATTCCGCATCCCATCTAAATACGTTCATTGAGTTGTGTGACATGCAAAAGAAGAAGGCTGTGGATAATGATATTCTTAAATTGAAGCGATTTCTGTTCTCACTACGAGATCGTGCTAAAACTTGGTTTTCATCTTTCCCTAAAAATAGTATTGATTCATGGCATAAGTGTAAAGATGCCTTTATTTCCAAGTACATTCCTCCTGCTAAGATCATCTCCCTTAGGAACGATATAATGAATTTTAAGCAACTTGATCATGAGCATGTTGCACAATCTCGGGAGAGGATGAAATTATTGATTAGAAATTGCCCCGCACATGGTTTGAGTTTATGGATGATTATACAATTTTTTATGCGTAATTGAATTTTGCATCTAAGATTCTTTTAGATTTCTCCGTGGGTGGAAATTTTATGGAAATCACATTAGGACAAGATACTAAACTCGTATATAATATTATGGAAATTTACTCTCAATGGCAGACCAAAAGATCTCCTAGTAGTAAAAAAGTGCACTCTATTGAAGAAATAAATACTTTCAATGAAAAGATGGATGAACTAATGAAATTGGTTGCTAGTAAGAGTGCTCCTATTGTTCCTAATGATATTCCTTTTTCTTCTTTTATTGGGAATAATAATGAATCTATGAATGTGAATTTTGTTGGTAGGAACAAATTTGGTAATAATGCGTACAGAGGTAATTTTAACCCTAGGCAGTTTTCTAGTAATTCCTACAACTATCCTTATCAAAATTATAATAAGTTACCTCTGATCTTGAGAATAATATTAAATAAATTATTTGTTTGCAAAAGGTTTTCAATGGTTCGATTGAAGAAAAATTGCTCAAGATTCATGATTTAGCTAGGAACGTTGATAGAATTTCACTTGAGAATTAGATCTACTCCACCCAAGCTTGATATTAATGAGTCTTTAAGAGCTTTGAGAACTTCTATAGATGATTGTAAGGAAAGAACCGTAGGAATGGATGCTAAGCATGAATGGCTTGAAAAGGTGTGTTCTCGTGATAATAATGATGAAGATCTTAAAGTGGTTCATGTGACTCCTATTGAATCTTTGTTTTCTAATATAAAGTTGGAAGTTTCTATACCTAGAAAACTTTATGATGAGTGGGAACCTAATATTAAGATTAAAATTAAATATTATGAGTTTGATGCTTTGTGTGATTTGGGTGCTAGTGTTTCCACGATTCCGAAAACTTTATGTGATGTGCTAGGTTTCCATGAACTTGATGATTGCTCTTTAAATCTGCATCTAGCAGATTCCACTATTAAGAAATCTATGGGAAGGATTAGTTATGTTCTTATTGTTAAAAATAGGAATTATGTGCTCATAAATTTCATAGTTCTTGATATAGATTGCAATCCTACATGTCCTATTATTCTTGGTAGACCTTTCCTTAGAACGATCGGTGCAATTATTGATATGAAAGATGGAAACATTAGATTCCAATTTCCTTTAAGGAAAGGCATGTAACACTTTCCTAAAAAGAAAATAAAATTAACTTATGAATCTACTATTAGAGCTACTTATGGATTCCATACCAAAGAGGACAGTACCTAGACCTATTGTATTATGCCTAGCTAGGAGCGTTAAACAATAGCGCTTGTTGGGAGGCAACCCAATTTCATTTTTATATTTTTTGTTTATTTTACTAAGTGATTTAGAAATTATAACCTATATATTAATTTTGGTTTGGTGTTTAAATTACTGTTTGAGCCAGGTAAGACCTTTGGGATGGTCTACGGTGATTGTTGATTTGATCTTGCTGAAAAACAGAAACTTTTGTGCTTAGTCCAGGAATTTTATAAATTCACCAGAGCGACGAATGAGTCTGAAATTTTCACACAAGATTTATATACAAATTCCCCAGATTTTCCTAAGTTTTCAGGATGTTTGGAGTTACATAAGTATTCAAAGTTTACAGATTGCTATAGACTGTTCTGCTTTTGACAGATTCTGTTTTCTTTGTGTTGTTTGCTTATTTTGATGTATCTATGGGTTGTATCGGGGGGTATGAACCATGGAGAAGTTGGAAAACAGTATATATTAAACCAATATAAATAAATAATGAGTTCATAACAGTACCTAAAGTGGTGATTTATTTTTCTTATACTAACGGATCTCACGAGTTTTCTGTGAGTTATGTGTTGTGAAGATTTCAAGTTTTGGGTAAAGAATTGATGAACTATGAAATAAGGAGTTGCAAGAGACTAATATTGGGTATGCACAAGGCACCCCAAGGAATATTAAATGATACCAAATAGCCTAAGCTTAGGGATTCCCCGGAAGGCATCGCCTCTTTCGTGTTCCATGCATCAGTAAATTTACTTGAGGCTATATTTTTATTCACCACGTGATATGTGTTTTGCTTGGAGCGCCTTGTATAATATGAGTCTTTGGTTTTTAGTTTTCCATAATCATCCTTGTTCACACATATTTTGATAGAGAGACACATAAATTGTGAATTTATTATAATACTCTGTGTGTTTCACTTATATCTTTTGTGCTAGGCAATTTTGCTCTTGTGCTTCACTCATATCTTTTTAGAGCACGGTGGCGTTTTATTATATAGAAATAATTTAACTCTCGTACCTCACTTATATTATTTTGAGAGTCTTTAAGCAGCATGGTAATTGTTTTAGGTTATGAATTTAGTCCTAATATAATGGGCATCCAGGAGGGATATAATAAAAACTTTCATATAAAGTGCATTGAATACTATGAGAAGTTTGATTCCTTGCATAAAGTTTTGAGATATAAAGATGGCAATATTAGAGTCATGCTAGTGAGTAATTGTGATTCTCGTAGCATACACATATGGTGAACTATTATGTAACGAAGTCGGAGCATGATTTGCTTGAGGATCGGGAGCGCACGATGGTTAACTCCTACAAACCTCTCCCCTAGGAGCATGCGTCTAATACTTTTGCTTCGATAACTAATAGACTTTTGCAATAAGTGTGTGAGTTATTTATGACTAATGTTGAATCCAAGGATTATACGCACTCTCACTCTTCCACCTTTGCTAGCCTCTCTAGTACTGCACAACTTTCGTCGGTGCATTAAACCCACCATATACCCTTCCTCAAAAAAAACACCAGACCTACCTATTATGGCAGTTACATAGCCATTCTGAGATATATATCCATGCAACTTCCACTATTCCGTTTATTATGACACGCACCATCATTTTCACATTGCTTTGCCTGATTGTAAAAGATAGATAGCATGATGTTTTCATGGCTTGTCCGTTCTTTTATGTCATTTGCTATGCTAGATCGTTGCACATCCCGGAACACTGCCGGAGGCGTCCATATAGAGTAATATTTTGTTCTATGTCTCGAGTTGCAATTCTTTAGTTGTAAGTAAATAAAAGTCTAAAGATCATCATTATTAGAGCATTGTCTCATGTGAGGAAATGATGATGGAAGCTATTATTCCCTCACAAATTGGGATGAGACTCCAGACTATAAAAATAATAAAACAGGCCAATGAAGCCCAAATAAATAAAAAGGAGGCCAAATATTCCCACAAAAAATAAAAAAATAAAAATGAGAGAAAAGAGAGATGGGACAATGCTAGTATCTTTTTTCCACACTTGTGCTTCAAAGTAGCACCATGATCTTCATGATAAAGTCTCCTATTTTGTCACTTTCATATACAAGTGGGAATTTTTCAATGATGGTTTGCCTCAAATTGCCCTAGGTATTCTTATATGCATGATTTCATTTATTTGCAAGTCTCTTAGAGTTATTGGTTTGGTTTGGCCAACTAGATTGGTAATTCTTGCAATGGGAGACGTGTTTAGTTTTGGGTTCAATCTTGCGTTGTCCTCACCAAGTGACAAAGTAGGGGTAGTGAGGTACATATTTGTATTGTTTCCATCAAGGATAAAAAGATGGGATTTTCATCATATTGCTTGAGTTTATGCCTCTACATCATGTCATCTTACTTAATGTGTTAAGTTGTTCTTCATGAACTTGATACTCTAGAAGCAGGCAAGAGTCGATCGATGTGTGGAGTAATAGTAGTAGATACAGAATCGTTTCGGTCTACTTGACATGGACGTGATACCTAGATGCATAATCATTGCCTTGGATATCGTCATAACTATGTGCATTTCTATCAATTGCTCAATAGCAATTTGTTCACCCAACGTATTATTTTCCTTCAAGAGAGAAGGCTCTAGTGAAACCTATGGCCCCCGGGTCTATTTTCCATATTATATTTTCAGATCTGTAAACCTAAAATACCAAAAATACCTTGCTGCAATTTTATTTACTTTTATTTAGTTTTACTTCTAGCAGTCTTTTTTATCTATCTCTATCAAATCTCATCCTTGCAAGTAATCATGAAGGGATTGACAACCCCTTTATATCGTTGTGTGCAAGTGTTTTATTGTTTGTGTAGGTGCATCAATTGGGGCCTTGCTTGTACCTCCTACTGGATTGATACCTTGGTTCTCAACAACTGAGGGAAATACTTATCTACTTTGCTGCATCACCCTTTCCTCTTCAAGGGAAAACCAAGCAAGCTCAAGAAGTAGAACTTATATTACTGCTTAGCGTAAGGAACATCTTCCGAAGAAAATAGTACCTCTATCGGTGAAGCCGACCAATTCAATTTGTTGCTCTTGTAATTTAATTTCTTGCTCCCATCATAGCCGACCAATTTTCTACTGAAGATAGCTAGCCTTTGGCTTCACCCGTCTGAGGTATGTATCCGGATAACCCGGTCATAACAATCGCAGAGGTCATAGAGGGTAAACACAATCCTTTTGATGAGGAGGTCGCAGAGGTCGTAGAGGTCATAAAAATCTGGATACCCTCTAGCCGAACAATCTGGTACGTAGAGGGTAAAAAGTAGAGCGAGCCCGAGCTATGTCGCGCTCTCCTTCTAAGGCGTCCAAGTCATCCTGCCGATATAACTCAACCTCCTTTTATTTGTACATGCACACCCTTGGTGCGTCGTGAATAATATCAAAGGGAAGGACTGCTTGGTGTATATCCTGTTGATCGATTCGGGGTTATGCACACACACCACAGAAACAGAGTCAAGCTTCTCAACCCAATGGCAGTCGGAATCATGCAGAGATCAGACAAAGCGTAGTTTAATACCACTCATAATGAGGTCGTTGGTCCATTCGACCTGTCCATTGGTCTATTGGTGATATATCGATGCATAATCGAGTTTGATTCCCATTTTTTGTGTACCAGTCTTTTACCTCTTGGGCGGTGAAGTTGGATCCATTGTCCATTATTATACTATGCGGGACGCCATAACGGTGTACCACGCCGGATATAAAGTCGATTACTAGTCCGTACTTAGCTATTTTGACAGGTTTTGCTTCGATTCATTTGGTGAATTTCTCAACCATGACCAATAGGTATTTATTCTTCTTAGTCCCTGAGGGAGTCCTGGTTTAAGGGGTCCTCGGGCTGCCGACATTTTTTCATGGGCCGGACTATATGGGTCGATTATCGAGCATTGGATTGATCGAAGGCCCTGTCTCCGGGAAGGAAGCTTCGAGAATCATGGCGTATCCTCCACGTCTGGAGTAGTGAATAGGCATGTTTATCCTTTCGACGTGTAACTGACCATGTGTAAACCCTAGGTACCCTCAGAATCTATATAAGCCGGAGGTTTTTAGGTTGTAGGAGAGAATATCTTATCTAGGGTTTAGCTACTCGATCTCGAGGTAGATCAACTCTATAACCCACATATCATCAATACCATCAAGTAGGACGTACGGTATTACCTCCATAGGAGGGCCCAAACCTAGGTAACCATCGTCTCCTTTATCTCCTGTTACCATCGATTCTAGTCTCAAAGCTTGGGACCCCCTACCAGATATCCGCCGGTTTTGACACCGACATTGGTGCTTTCATGAGAGTTCCGCTGTGATCGCCAAAGGACACTTTTGTGATCAACATCGTCGTCATGAACGAAGAGGTCCGCAACATGGACACTTTTGTCCCCGAAAAGATCTTCACTTTTAGCAGCATTGTGCTGCATGCTGACCTGACCGGCCATCTGGGATGAGTCGGAAGCTTCACCCCTGACCAAGAGGTCAGATTCGAGAACCTAGAGTTCTCCCTAGACTCTTGGGGCAATCTCTCGCTAACCGGGCTGGCAGTCTCGCCTGCCGCGCCCAGAGACTCTGAGGCTTTAACCGCGGATTCCTCTTTCGGTCCCGCCCATGGGATCTACCCCAGTGATGACCTAGTTCTTAGTCCGGATCCTAACATAGTGCTAAATGACCGGATACCTGTTCTTGCCGAATAATCCCCTAGCACAGACACAACGGAGGTCACCTCCGAAAGCTCCGAGCAGGTTGACCCGGTTGAGCTCTCGATACTCAACGAGGTCCTAGATTGGAGCTCGTCAATGAAGATTACCAATGACCCAACCCTAATCCATGCTCAACCGGTCTCAGGGTGGGTCAGGTGGATTTTTTCATCCCACCCACCACCCACTTGATAGCCACAATTGACGATTTAACCGACAAGCTGGACTATGCCTCCGAGGAGGCAGAATACATGGATGAGGAAGATTGCGCTCCCTCCCCTGTTAACACCGAGCGATGGTCTGCCACCTCCACGTACGACATATACATTGTGGACACTCCAGCCGCTAATGGCAAGCACACACCTAAGAACGATGGAGATAAATCGGGTGAAGCACCGTCAAGGCGCCGGAAGCAGCATAAATGGTCAAAGGGCAAAAAGGGAAGGAAATATATCATTGGCACCAGGGACGGAGATACCCCGGAAGAGCTCAGCGATCCCGATATCCCCGAACACACGCTAGAGGGCTAGGAGAGGCCTAAGGACTAGCACAATGCTGAAGAACTAAATGATTCCGGGGACGACAATTACCTCCCCCCTATCGAGGAGGAGGACATCCCGAAAGCCGATGACTTTGCCATCCCCGATAATCTTGAAGATCAAGAACTGTTCTAGCCACGGCCGATAGATTGAAAGCAAAAGAATGATAGCTTAAAGCTGAACAGGACAACCTCAACGATTGATGGACGAGAGTCCTCTCAGCTGAGGAAGGATATGGTACTGGTCTAGCGGACCAACCCAAGAGTTATCCATGCAGAAAGCCGCAACAACAATTTGACGACGAGCTCACTGATACACCGTCTCCCAAACAAACCCCATACAAGAAGCCAAATCGCCCTCCTTGAGTATGGCTGACGACACTGGTTATAGGCCGACGATGCCCTGAAGATGGGGAAAAGAGCAAATAGAGCCCGAGGACAAGTTCGACCTCGACATGACTTGGACTACAGAGCATGTCGTAATGATCCACCTATGGATCCAGAGGGTACTCACCCGATAGACGGGAAGGGTACCGTCCCTGGCTCGACCACAACAATAGAGGCCAAGAATGATACTGGGCTAGAACAGATGCCGATTACCGGCGCGACATCGCTCAGGTGAGAGGCGCTGCCCACCCACTATACTTCACGCAAGAGGTGATGCAACATTAGTTCCCGGAGGGGTTTAAACCCGTGAACATAGAGCAGTACGATGGGACATCTGACCCAACCGTATGGATCGAGGATTTCCTCCTCCACATCCGCATAGTGCGAGGAGATGATCTCCACACCATCAAACATCTACCCCTAAAACTTAAGGGGCCAGCTCACCACTGGTTAAATAGCCTCCCCAAAAACTACATTGGATGATGGGAAGATATAGAGGATGCATTCTGATCTAACTTCCAGGGCACCTATGTCCGGCCACCCGACTCCTACGACCTAAGGAATGTCATCAGGAAGAAAGGAGAGTCCACACGGCAATTGTGGAATCGGTTCTTGACCAAGAAAAATCATATCGTTGACTGCCTGGACGCTGAGGCAATAGCCTGGCTCGCCAGCTTGGCCAGGATAAACCCAGGACAATGTCCACCCTTACATCACTCATGACTCGCTTCTACACGGGCGATGATAACTGGTTAGCAAGGTGAAGCCACAACACTGAAGACCCCAAACCTCCGAAGTTCGGAATAGAAACGGGAAACCAAAGAGCAACAAGAATAAGCACCTGCACAACGATAGTGACATCTTTGATACGGCCATTAACGCCGGCTTTCGGAATTCCCAACCCGGGCAGCGGATGAAGCCTCCTAAAGGTAATCGCAATGGACCCACCCCGCTGGACAAGATCATGGAGAGGCCTTGCCAAATCTATGGCACTCAAGAGAAGCCCGCAAACCACACCAACCGTAACTGTTGGGTATTCCAACAGGACGGCAAACTCATATCCGATGATCAAGGCAAGAGCCCACGTAGCGAGGACGAGGATGAGCCTTAGGGTCCGATCGGTGGCGGACAAAAGAAGTCCCCACCACCGAGGTGAAAACAGTAAATATGATATGCGCCGCCCATATACCCAAGCAGGAGAGGAAGCGTGCCCTTCGAGAGGTCTGCGCCATAGAACCTGTAGCCCCAAAGTATAACTCATGGTCGGCGTACCCGATCACCTTCGATCGACGTGACCACCCAACTAGTATTCGTCATGGGGGTTCGGCAGCCCTCGTCCTAAAGGTAATGGATGGAGGGAGTATCCTTGACCTTATTTACTCAGACATCGTGAACAAGATGGGTATAGATCCGTCAAGGATAAAACACAACAACACTACCTTCGAAGGAGTGATCCCAGGCGTCGAGTCCCGGTTCACGGGCTCTGTAAGCCTGGAAGTAGTGTTCGGCTCACCCGATAACTTTCGAAGTGAAGGCTTGATCTTCGACATTGTACCATTCCGCAGCTGGAAGCGAGCCTGGTTTCAGCCCGAACTCCCAAAACATTCTTCTCCCTATAAAAAGGTACTCGCCCCCATCACACAACCCTAGGACCAGTAAAGCACATGCTGAGGAGACACAACTTCGCGCTCAAAATTCCATGGGTGGCAGTGGGGAAAACCATCAAAGCGTAAGGGTTTGGCTAAACCAAACTGTTGCCATTAAGTGTCTTCGGACATAATATAGGTACCATCAAGGGCCTGCTAAAGGCGTAAAGCTCATCCACACTTTGGTGACTTCTCAAGATTTACTTTCCAAAGTCCGCTCGCAGACAAGCGACATGGCACATCGAGGACGTCAGGTCACCCATCAAAGATCCTTGGAACAACCACTCCTTTAAAATTTACATTTCATTTTCAAATACCTGTAAATAGTTGCCTCGGCAATTTGAGCAATAAGAGTTGTTGAGCAAAATATAAAACCATTATACATGGTCGTTTTCACTATCTTTTTTGGCACTTACAGTATTTTCTCCCTCTTCTTGTGAAACTGTTCGGTACTCGTTACGATGCAACCGGCTAATAGACCCGGGGCTCAAGTTTAAAAAAATGCCTTATGCACAATTAACATTCGGCATCTTGGAATTCACTTTATATGCACTGGTTCCGAACTATGTCTTGGGGCAATAGTTGGGTTGACCGGCTCATGTACTTACCCCTTTACACTCCGCTCATTCGGCTAAAAGGGCAAAGGGAGAACTGCTACGGTTGTGTTTCCAGCTAGCCTAGTCAAGCACCTCAGGGGAGAAAGCCGAAAACTGACGGTCATGGTATGCGAGAACCGGTCTTTGAATCCGAGCTTAAGTGTTATACTAAAAACCTCGTTAGAGGTTATTCCGTGTCATACGATGCATTTAGTATTCGTACAAACCATGTGATATTGGCTTTAGCTAGCCGCAGTTCATCCGAACATCACAAATCACTGGGGGCTAGTCATCAGCCCCCGCATTCCTTTTTCGTGCTCCTACAGCTAAGTGAAAGCAATAAAGCATTATGGTCTGATTGCCTGGTCCGCCACACTCTACTGCCTTCGGGTGCCGATAGCTGGGCTAAGGTTTATAGTGTGTAGGTTGAGACACCCCGCATAGTATCTACATGGGGGCTGAAGCTGACTACTCGCATCTTTCAGTTCCAACGGCCACACAGGAGTTATAAGGAATGCAAAACTCTAAAAATATGATAAACCATGCATCATAACCATAAAACGTTAAAAGGTCTTCGGACATATTACAAATGCATTTACTCATACATGTTTTCTTTCGAGCACTGAGCCTCTATTGCGCGAGCACCCTCCATCACTACGGAGAAGTATCGGTCAGGGCACCTATGCTCCTTTCCAGGGGTGGAGGAGCGGTGGCTATCTTTGTTGGAACAAGACCAAGCCAGTGCACATTGGCCCTTGTGAAGGCCATCTGAGATCCCTTGATACAGGAGGAACGCCTTAGTGCGTCAATCTAAGGCGAGGCATCGGTCAGCTTCTGCACCAGGCCGAAGTAGCTACTCGACAATGGCTCGTCGAGCCATAGCCGGATACAGAGATCCTTCATGACCGGCTCCGCCATTTGGTGCAGCTCGATCAGCTACTTCAGCTGCTCGACGAGAAGAGGATAGTGCTCGGAGGCTTTGAATCTATTATTCAGAGCGTCGTCGCCTCGTTGAATCTATTATTCAGAGCGTCAAGCTCATCTTCGGAGCTCTTGAGCTTCCAATTTAGCTTGTCTAGCTCGGCGGCATTAGCAGCCACCACCGATGATGAAGCGTACAAATAACAGACCCCTATCAGGTTACATAGGTTCAAACCTCTGAACTGTCATAAATATGATCCTATGTCTAGTCCTCTTAAGGGTTGTTGGAACATTCCGAACAAATATCGTCTCATAGATTGTCCGGATAATGGTCTATGATTGACCCCAGGTGAGTTTTTTCCAAACTCTCCTAGGGCTCGGGGATGCCATGTATATAACGATAGCAGAAAGAAATTAATATTTCGCAAATAGAGTATTACATGGCTCACCTAGAAGCCCATCAGGACACCGTTGAAAGCCTCGTTCAGTCCGCTATCAATGGACTGAATGCTTTGCAAAATCGCACCCATAAGGTGTTTGGGTACGTTGCATAGGAAACAAAAAAATACCTATGCACACGCGGATCTATCCATGGTGATGAGCATCTACGAAAAAATTTCCTTCGCCTAAGCACTCCAGAAATCCGATCTAGAGGAGAAACTATGGACTAGAGGGTCGGGTTGCACGTGGCTGAAAATCTTGTGCAAAAACCCTAAAACCCTCTAGTATATATAGGAGGAGAGGAGGAGAGGAGGCAGCCTTGGCTTACCAGCCAAGGAGATTCGGCCGAACCAGGAGGGAGGAATCGTCCTCCTCCACTCCTAGTAGGATTAGGACTCCTTCCTAATTTAGCCTTTTTTGCCTTTTTCCACCTTTTTCCTTTTGGTCTTTTCTTCCCAACTGCATGGGCCTTGTGTGGGACTTCCACAAGCCCACTAGGATATGGTATTCATCCTCCCACAGCCCATGTAGCCTCTTGGGTCGAAATACCCCTGTCGATGGTCTCCCGGTACACTACCGATGAGCTCGAAACTTTTCACGCGACCAAAATAGGACATCCTATATATCAATCTTTACCTCCGAAACATTCCGGGGCTCCTCGTGACTTACGGGATCTCATCCGGGACTCCTAACAACATTCGGTCACCACCATACATAACTCTATACTACCGAAACGTCACCAAATCTTAAGTGTGCAGACCCTGCGGGTTCGAGAACTATGTAGACATGACCGAGACAGTTCTACGGTCAATAACCAAGAGCGGGACCTAGATGCCCTATTGGTTCCTACATATTCTATGAAGATCTTTATCGGTGGAACCTCTATGTCAAGGATTTAGTTAACCCTGTATGATGTTCCCTTTGTTCTTCGGTATGTTACTTGCCCGAGATTCGATCGTCGGTATTTCCATACCTAGTTCAGCCTCGTCATCGGCAAGTCTCTTTACCCGTTCCGTAATACAAGATCCCGCAACTAACACTTGGTCACATTGCTTGCAAGGCTTATTGTGATGTTGTATTGTTGAGTGGGCCCTGAGATTCCTCTCCGTTCACACGGAGTAACAAATCCCAGTCTTGATCCATGCCAACTCAACAGACACCCTCGGAGATACATGTAGAGCACCTTTATAGTCACCCAGTTACGTTGCAACATTTCATACACACAAGGCACTCTTCCGATGTTCGTGAGTTGCATGATCTCATGGTCATAGCAACACATACTAGACATGGAGAAAACAGTAGCAATAAACTGACACGATCATATGCTACGTTTGTAGTTTGGGTCTTGACCATCACATCATTCTCCTAATGATGTGATCCCGTTATCAAATGACATCACATGTCAATGGCCAGGAAACCTTGACCATCTTTGATGAACGAGCTAGTTCACTAGAGGCATACTAGGGACAATGTGTTGTCTATTTACCCACACATGTAATGTGTTTCCAATCAATACAATTATAGCATGAATAATAAACGATTATCATGAATAAGGAAATATAATAATAAACACTTTATTTATTGCCTCTAGGGCATATTTCCAGCAGTCTCCCACTTGCACTAGAGTCAATAATCTAGCTCACATTACTATGTGATTTACATTGTAATGAATCGAACACCCATGCAGTTCTGGTGTTGATCATATTTAGCCCTTGGAAGAGGTTTAGTCAATGGATCTACAACATTCAGATCCATGTGCACTTTGCAAATATTTATGTCCTTCTCCTCAATGTGATAGTGGATGGAGTTGAAGCGTCGCTTTATGTGTCTGGTCCTCTTGTGAAACCTTAGTTCCTTGGCTAGAGCAATGGCACCAGTGTTGTCACAAAACAGGTTCATTGGATTCAGTGCACTGGGCACTACTCCAAGATCTGTCATGAACTATTTCATCCAAACACCTTCCTTCGCTGCCTCTGAGGGTGCGATGTACTCCGCTTCAGATGTAGAATCGGCTACCATGCTTTGCTTGGAACTGCACCAGCTTACCGCTCCCCCGTTGAGAATAAATACGTATCCGGTTTGTGCCTTAGAGTCATCCGGATCAGTGTCAAAGCTTGCATCGACGTAACCCTTTACGACGAGCTCTTCATCATCTCCACAAACGAGAAACATTTTCTTAGTCCTTTTCAAGTACTTAAGGATATTCCTGACCTCTGCCCAGTGTTCCATTCCAGGATCACTTTGAAACCTTCCGGCCATACTTATGGCAAGGCTGACACCCGGTCTTATGCATAGCATTGCATACATGATAGACCCTATGGCTAAAGCATAGGGGATGACGCTCATCTTTTCTCCAACTTCTGCAGTCACTGGGCACTGAGTCTTACTCAACTTCACACCTTGTAACACAGGCAAGAACCCCTTCTTGGACTGATCCATTTTGAACTTCTACAAAACTTTATCAAGGTATGTGCTCTGTGAAAGTGCTATTAAGCGTCTCGATCTATCTCTATAGATCTTAATGCCTAATATGAAAGCAGCTTCTCCTAGGTCCTTCATTGAAAAACTCTTGTTCAAATATTCCTTCACGCTTTCCAGCATTTCTATATTGTTTCCAAACAGCAATATGCCATCCACATATAATATTAGAAACACAATAGAGCTCCCACTCACTTTCTTGTAAATACAAGCTTCTCCATAAACTTGTATAAACTCAAACGCTTTGATCACCTTATCAAAACGTTTATTCCAACTCCGAGATGCTTGCACCAGCCCATAAATGGACCGCTGGAGTTTGCAAACTTTGTCAGCATTCTCTGGATTGAAAAAACCTTCTGGTTGCATCATAAATGAAACCATTGAGGAACGCTGTTTTGACATCCATCTGCCAAATTTCATAGTCGAAATAAGCAGCTATTGGCAACATGATTCTGACAGACTTAAGCATCTCTACGGGTGAGAAGGCCTCATCATAGTCAACTCCTTGAACTTGTGAAAAACCCTTTGCCACAAGTCGAGCTTTATAGACTGTGACATTACCATCCCGTCTGTCTTCTTCTTAAAGATCCATTTGTTCTGAATGGCCTTTCGCCCTTTAGGTAATACTTCCAAAGTCCATACTTTGTTTTCATACATGGATCCCATCTCGAATTTCATGGCCTCTAACCATTTCTCGGAATCCGGGCCCATCACTCCTCCTCCATAGCTCGTAGGTTCATTATTGTCCAACAACATCACATCCATGATAGGGTTGTCATACCACTCAGGAATAGTACGCGGCCTTGTCGACCCACGAGGTTCAATAGTAGCTTGATCCGAAGCTTCATGATCATCATCATTAACTTCCTCTTCTACCGTCGTAGGTCCCATAGAAACATCTTTCTGCGTTGTGCTACTTTCTGGTTGAAGTAAAGGTTCAATAACCTCATCAAGCTCTATTTTCCTCCCACGCAATTCTTTCAAGAGAAACTCTTTCTCAAGAAATGTTCCGTTCTTAGCGACAAACACTTTGCCTTCGGATCTAAGATAGAAGGTATACCCGACTGTCTCTTTCGGGTATCTTATGAAGATGCATTTTTCCACTTTGGGTTCCAGCTTTTCAGGCTGAAGCTTTTTGACATAAGCATCACATCCCCAAAATTTAAGAAATGACAACTTTGGCCTCTTGTCAAACCACAGTTCATATGGCATCGTCTCAAAGGATTTTGATGGTTCCCTATTTAAAGTGAATGCAGCTGTCTCTAATGCATAACCCCAAAACGATAGTGGTAAATCAGCAAGAGACATCATAGAACGCACCATATCTAATAAGGTTCGATTACGACGTTCGGACACACCATTATGCTGTGGTGTTCCGGACGGTGTCAACTGCGAAAAAATTCCACACTGTCTTAAGTGACTGCCAAACTCATAACTCATATATTCACCTCCTCGATAAGATTGCAGGAATTTAATCTTCTTGTTAAGATGATTCTCAACTTCACTTTGAAACTTCTTGAATTTTCAAATGTTTCAGCGTTGTGTTTCATCAAGTAAATATTCCCATATCTACTTAAGTCATTAGTGAAGGTGAGAAAATAATAATATCCACCACGCGCTGTAACATTCATTGGATCGCACACATCAGTATGTATGACTTCCAAGAAGTCACTTGCCCGTTCCATTGTTCCAGAGAACGCCGTTTTAGTCATCTTGCCCATGAGGCATGGTTCACATGTGTCAAGTGATTCAAAATCAAGTGACTCCAAAAGTCCATCAGCATGGAGCTTCCTCATGCGTTTTACACCAATATGACCTAAACGGCAGTGCCACAAGAAAGTGGTACTATCATTATCAACTTTACATCTTTTGGCATCAATGTTATGATCATGTGTGTCATCACTATCAAGATTCAATGTGAATAAACCCCTAACATTGGGTGCATGACCATAAAAGATATTACTCATATAAATAGAACAACCTTTATTCTCTGATTTAAATGAGTAACCGTCTCGCAATAAACAAGATCCAGATATAATGTTCATGCTTAACGCAGGCACTAAATAACAATTATTCAAGATCATCACTAATCCCGATGGTAATCAAAGAGAGAGCGTGCCGACGGTGATCACATCAACCTTGGAACCATTTCCCACACGCATCGTCACTTTGTCCTTTGCCAGCCTTCGTTTATTTCGTAGTTCCTGCTTTGAGTTGCAAATGTGAGCAACTGAACCGGTATCAAATACCCAGGCACTACTACGGGAGCTAGTAAGGTACACATCAATAACATGTATATCGTATATACCTTGTTTGTCGTTGGCCGCCTTCTTGTTAGCCAGGTACTTGGGGCAGTTCCGTTTCCAGTGACCAGTTCCCTTGCAATGAAAGCACTCAGTTTCTGGCTTGGGTCCATGCTTGGGCTTCTTTACAGGAGTAGCAACTGCTTTGCCATCCTTCTTGGTTTTACCCTTCTTGACCTTGCCCTTGACCTTGCCATTTTTCTTGAAACTAGTGGTTTTATTGACCATCAACACTTGATGTTCTTTCTGGATTTCAGACTCAGCGACTTTTAGCATCACAAACAGCTCGGCGACTGACTTGTTCATCCCGTGCATGTTATAGTTCATCACAAAGCTCTTGTAACTAGGTGGCAGTGATTGAAGAACTTTGTCAGTGATCGCCTCTGGCGGAAGGGCAATTCCCAACTCCACTAGACGAGTTGAATACCCAGACATTCTGAGTATAGGTTCACTGATAGACCCGTTCTCCTCCATCTTGCAAGCATAGAACTTATCAAAGGTTTCATACCTCTCAATCTGGGCATGCTTCTGAAAGATAAACTTCAACTCCTGGAACATCTCACATGCTCCATGACGTTCAAAACGTCTTTGAAGTGCCGATTCTAAGCCGTACAATATTGCACACTGAACTATTGAGTAATCTCTAGTACGTTCCTCCCAAACGTTCTTAACGTCTTCGGAGGTCATGTCTTCTGGTTGGTCACCAAGCGGTGCATCAAGGACATATGATTTCTGGGAAGTCATGAGGATAATCCTCAGATTATGGGACCAGTCAATAAAGTTACTTCCATCATCTTTCAACTTAGCTTTCTCTAGGAATGCATTAAAATTCAGGGGTGCTACGGCGCGAGCCAATGATCTACAACATAAATATGCAAAGTTTACTTAGACTATTGTTCAAGATAATGAGTTTAGTTAATCAAATTACTAAAGCTCCCACTCAAATCGACATCCCTCAGGTCATCAGAGTGTCACATGATCCAAATTCACCAACTTAAGTCCGATCATCACGTGAGTTGAGGTGGCTTCAATGGTGAACATCTCATGTTGATCATATCTACTATATGACTCATGTTCGACCTTTCGGTCTCTTGTGTTTCGAGGCCATGTATGTACATGCTAGGCTCATCAAGTTTAACCCGAGTGTTCTGCACGTGCAACACTGGGTTACACCCGTTGTATGTGAACGTAGAGTCTATCACACCCGATCATCA
Source organism: Hordeum marinum (assembly GCA_022496015.1). Lineage (NCBI taxonomy): Eukaryota > Viridiplantae > Streptophyta > Magnoliopsida > Poales > Poaceae > Hordeum > Hordeum marinum. Next base: position 422,866,728 of record CM039676.1, read on the forward strand.
CGTGGTGTCTCGACACGACGAACTTTCACAATGGTGCACACTCGGGGAGAACACAATTCATCTTGAAATTTAAGTGAGGGATAACCTTATAATGCTACCGTCGTCCTAAGCAAAACAAGGTGCATAAAAGGATTAACATCACATGCAATTCATAAGTGACATGATATGGCCATGAACTTGTGCTTTTGATCTCCATCTTGAAAGCACCGGCATGATATCCATCGTCACCGGCATGACACCATGATCTTCATCATCTTGATCTCCATCAACGTGTCGCCATCGGGGTTGTCACGCCCAACATGCTTCTACTACTATTGCTACCGTTTAGCGATAAAGTAAAGCATTACATAGCACTTAATGATTGACATGCAGGTCATACAATAATTAAATACAACCCTATGGCTCCTGCCGGTTGCCGTACTCATCGACATGCAAGTCGTGATAATCTATACATCACATGATCATCTCATACATCACATATATCACATCATGTAATTGGCCATATCACATCACAACATACCCTGCAGAAACCAGTTAGACGTCCTCTAATTGTTGTTGCATGTTTTACGTGGCTGCTACAGGTATCTAGCAAGAACAATTCTCATCTATGCAAAAACCACAACGGTGATACACTAGTTGTTTTTCAACCTTCTCAAGGACCGCTTTTGTCGAATCTCATCCAACTAAAGTGAGAGAAACTGGCACCCGCAAGCCATCTATGCAACAAGTTGCGGTCGAGGGAACCGGTCTCTCGTAAGCCTACGAGTAATGTTGGTCCGGGCCGCTTAATCTCACAATACCGTTGGACCAAAATCTGACCAAGGGAGGAAGCAATCTAAGCATCAACACCCACAAACCTTTTGTGTTCTACTCGAGATCTCATCTACACATAGACCTAGCTGTGATACCACTGTTGGGGAACATTGCATGGGAAACAAAAAAATTCCAACGCACACGCAGATCTATCCATGGTGATGAGCATCTACGAGAGGGAGAGTGGATCTACGTACCCTTGTATATCGCTAAGCGAGAAGCGTTAAGAAACACGGTTGGTGTAGTCGAACGTCTTCGCGATCCAAATCGCCGTGCATCCCGCGATCCAATCACAATCCATCCCGCAATCCAATCACGACCCATCCCGCGAACTTGATCATGACCCGTTCCACAGACTTGATCACGATCCTTCCGATCTAGCACCGAACGGACGACACCTCCGCGTTCAGCACATCTACAGCTTGATGACGATCTCTGTTGTCTTGATCCAGCAAGAAGGAGCGGAGAGGGAGAATAATTCTCCGGCAGCGTGACGGCTCTCCGGCGATGGTGGTGGAGCTATTCCGGTAGTGCTTTGCCTAAGCACTTCAGAAATCCGATCTAGAGGAGAAACTATGGACTAGAGGGTAGGGTTGCACGTGGCTGAAAATCTTGTGCAAAACCCCTAAAACCCTCTAGTATATATAGGAGGACGGGAGGAGAGGAGGAAGCCTTGGCTTCCCAGCCAAGGAGGTTCGTCCGAATTAGGAGGGAGGAATCCTCCTCCTCCACTCCTAGTAGGATTAGGACTCCTTCCTAATTTAGCCTTTTTTTGCCTTTTTCCACCTTTTTCCTTTTGGGCTTTTCTTCCCAACTGCATGGGCCTTGTGTGGGACTTCCACAAGCCCACTAGGGGATGGTATTCATCCTCCCACAGCCCATGTAGCCTCTTGCGTCGAAATACCCCTCCCGATGGTCTCCCGGTACACTACCGGCACTCCCGGTACACTACCAATGAGCCCGAAACTTTTCCGGTGACCAAAATAGGACTTCCTATATATCAATCTTTACCTACGGACCATTCTGGAGCTCCTCCTGACCTCCAGGATCTCATCCGAGACTGCGAACAACCTTCGGTCACCACCATACATAATCTATACTACCAAAATGTCACCAAACCTTAAGTGTGCAGACCCTGTGGGTTCGAGAACTATGTAGACATGACCGAGAAACTTCTACAGTCAATAACAAATAGCGAGTCCTGGATGCCCATATTGGTTCCTACATATTCTACGAAGATCTTTATCGGTCGAACCTCTATGTCAACGATTGAGTTAATCTCGTATGATGTTCCCTTTGTTCTTCGGTATGTTACTTGCCCGAGATTCGATCGTCGGTATCTCCATACCTAGTTCAACCTCATTATCAGCAAGTCTCTTTACTCATTCCGTAATACAAGATCCCGCAACTAATACTTAGTCACATTGCTTTCAAGGCTTATTGTGATGTATTACCGAGTGGGCCCTGAGATACCTCTCCATTCACACGGAGTAACAAATCCCAGTCTTGATCCATGCCAACTCAACAGACACCCTCAGAGATGCCTATAGAGCATGTTTATAGTCACCCAGTTATGTTGCGACGTTTGATACACACAAGGCACTCTTCCGATGTTCGTGAGTTGCATGATCTCATGGTCATAGGAGCACATACTTGACATGCAGAAAACAGTAGCAATAAACTGACACGATCATATGCTACGTTTGTAGTTTGGGTCTTGTCCATCACATCATTCTCCTAATGATGTTATCCCGTTATCAAATGACATCACATGTCAATGGCCAGGAATACTTGACCATCTTTGGTGAACGAGCTAGTTCACTAGAGGCATACTAGGGACAAAGTGTTGTCTATTTACCCACACATGTAATGTGTTTCCAATTAATACAATTATAGCATGGATAATAAAAGATTATCATGAACAAGGAAATATAATAATAAACACTTTATTTATTGCCTCTAGGGCATATTTCCAACATAATGTTGTGGTGTTCCTCGGAGATGGGTGCGCTTGACAGAGCCTCCCCATCACCGGCCACCCATTGGTCGGTGGCGCTGGTGGTGATCGGTTAACCCAATCTCCAACCAAGGATTGAACCGGTGCCTCCAGAGGTGTTTTCCACTCCGGAGACAGCCTTGGAGGGGACTGTACTTCCTCTCCCCTAGGTCTTTGGTGGTTGAGGCGTTAGCCTCGACCATGACGTCGTCGCCCCCACCGCTGGTGTTTGACTTTAAAGGAGCCTAGTGCGATGACACCTCCGTGGCATCCTTTGCGGTGCCCGGAGGAGTGGGGTGCGATGCGATCCCGCTCTTTACCAGTTCAGCGGGTGGGGTCTCCTCGTCCGAGACTTGGTCGGTGGGGAGAACCCATGGTGGGCTGCATATTAACAGGCACTTGCATATTAATAACATTCAAAAACTTGGTATTAATAGCCCAGGTAGTCTTCGGATTCTTACCTTCGAGTTGGGGACTTAACCCTTAGGTTCCTTTGAGGAACATTCTGGAAATCTTCAGACTCGATACCCGAGTCTGAACTGACTGGCAGAGTCAACTAAGGCCGATGCGCCTTGTTAGGGAGGGAGGAGGTACGTCCTCTATGGTGTTTGGTGAAGCCAGTCTCTACTCTTCTTGATTAGAGCAAGCATGGGTTTCCTCGGACACAACGTCTGGATGGTCACTGATGCGAACACCTCCTTAGTTCTTCTTCTTCTTCTCTTTCTTTTCTAGCGCCTTGTAAGGCGCCACGACAATCATCCCCGACAATAGCTCGGACCTGATGTCTTCAGGCTAAGGCATCGGGCAGTTGATGCCCGTGGCCTTGCTTAGCCATTTCTGTAGAGGTGATCGGAAAGTGCTTAGATTTTCTTTCAGAAAACAGAGCCAATCAAACAAAACTATCTTATACCTAGGAAGGAGGGTTATCGGCATGTAGACCCCGGTCCTCCTCCTCGGCTGGCCAGTTCTTCAGAACCTTGAACAACGCCTTCCACAGCTTCTCCCAAGTGGTGCGGAAGAGTTGACGAATAGTAGGCTCATCGTCGAGCCGATAAGCCCACAAGGGAGAGTCCCGACGCTGGCAGGGGACTGTGCGCCGCCGAAGCATAATCTGGACCATGTTGGCCAACTCGATCTCACCTTTGATCATGGAGGTGATGCGCCTCTATAGGTTGTCCACCTCCGTATCTGACCCCCAGTTGGCCCTTTAGGAGCCATGAGGTCAATCTGGTGGGGGGCCAGATTTGAATTCGGCCAGAGCCGCTCGGCCTTCCTCCCTTGGCTTAGTGATATAAAACCACTCTTTTTGCCAATTATTGATGGTCTCGATGAAGGTGTTGGATGGCCATCCGATGCGGGGGAGTTTGCTGATGACTGCACCACCGCAGTCTACGTGTTCGCCTGGGACACACTTCGGCTTGACATTGAATATCTTCAGCCACATTGCGAAGTGTGGTTCAACCCGCAAGAAGGCCTCGCAAACGATGATGAAGGCTGATATGTGCATGAAGGAGTTCAGTGGGAGGTCGTGGAAGTCGACTCCGTAGAAGAACATGAGTCCCCTAATGAAGGGGTTGAGCGGGAAGATCAGTCCCTGGACGAAGTGAGAGATGAAGACCACCCTGTCACACGGATTGGGAGTGGGAACCACCTAGCCTTTCTCCGGCGTGCGGTGGTAGATATTGGAGGGGAGGTAGTCGGCGTCCTTGAGGTCCCGGATGTCCCGGTCCGTGACCGTGGAAGCCTCCCACTTGCCATTGGAACCAGCCATGACCAAGCTCGGAGGGGGAGTTGTGGAAAACCTAGATATGTGCTTTGGAAGCTCTGGAGATTGGGTAAAGCAGAGGATGCGAATGGAAAGTGTGGTTAGGCCTTGGGGTTTTCTTTCCCTTTTTCTGAGGCTTGTCGCCGGTTAGCCTCCCTTTACTGTGTCGTGAATCCCTCCGCTTCCCAAGACATGCATGCCATTATACGCACATAATCAAACATATCCCATGTGAAACGGAGCATGATCCATGCATAGAAGGATCATGCTGACGAAAACGAACTCGAACCGCAAATCGAGTTTTGGCAACTGGTTTGGTGGTCGTGGTGGGACGTGACCTTTCGTCAGAAAGGTTGTCAGGGAACACTATTTACTCCTTGACACTTGGCCTTCGGGGCTGAGCTATTCATGGTGTTCATACGATCCTCTGGTCGGGAAAACTACATATCATCGGAGGCCGAACTTAGCTCGAAGGGAAGAACTCGCCTCGCAAGTCGAAGACTCTGATCATACGAAGCAGCAAGAGCTAAGACCCTTGGTGTTGGAGGCAAGTTCGGGGGCTACTCAGGGAGTCCTGCTTTAAGGGGTCCTCGGGTGGCCAACCTATTTTTCATGGGCCGGACTATATGGGCCGCTTACTGAGCATTGGATTGATCGAAGGCCCTGTCTCCAGGAAGGAAGCTTCGAGAATTGTAGCGTATCCTCCATGTTTGGACTAGTGAATAGGCATGTTTATCCCTTCGACGTGTAACCGACCATGTGTAAACCCAAGGTACCCTTGGCATCTATATAAGCCAGAGGGTTTCAGGTTGTAGGAGAGAACAACTCATCTAGGGTTTAGCCACACGATCAACTTTGTAACTCACATATCATCAATACAATCAAGCAAGACGTAGGGTATTTCCTCCATAAGAGGGCCCGAACCTGGGGATACATCGTCTCCTTCGTCTCCTATTATCATCGATCCTAGTCTCACATCTTGTAACCCCATACCCGAGATCCTCCGGATTTGACACCGATAGTCCCCACTTTAAGTTGTCCGACCATATCCAGCCCCCAATCCGCCAAAGTCCAAGTATAGTCCGAAGGGCTATTGGGGGCATGTGACTTTGATTAGCAAAAACCTGACATCCCACGCAATGCTGGACAAGTGACTGGGCATCCACTCGAGCGGTTGGCCAGAATAAAACAACCCAAAAAGCCTTGCTTACTAAGGCCCTTGCCGCGGCATGATGGCCGCCCATTCCTGCGTGGACCCTAGACAAGAGTTGCCATCCTTCTTCCTCAGATATGCACCGCTTGAGTACTCCGATGGTTCTTTTCTTGTATAACTCACCCTCGTGGACTTTATAGGCCTTAGATCGCCAAATTATGCGCCACGCCTCTATCTGATCGTCGGGGAGTTCTTCGCGAAGAAGGTAGGCAAGGTAGGGCTCGGTCCATGGTGCGATTACCGCCATGAACTCATGAGCTGAAGGCGTTTCCTCCATTACGGAACTGCTGATGATTTGGTCGTCTAGTTTGTTTATGGGGGGAACAACCTCTTCCATGCTGGTGGGACCAGTGCCCCTATTATCATCCAGCCAAACCACTGATGGACCAAAGAGCCATTTCAGGAAAGTTTTTTCAGGACAGGGTCGCGTTTGGCCCCCATACGGGCCAGTATGTCAGCGTCTTGGTTGTTGTCTCTAGCGACATGATGGAATTCTAGCCCCTGGAACCGTGCGGATAAAGGATTGCGTTTATCTATGTCGCCATCTTCGGATTTTTGGCATCGAATTCGCCGTTGATTTAAGAGATGGCCAAGTTGGATTCTCCCCATACCTCCAGCCATTATATGCCCATTGAAGTTGCCATCCGAAGACCATGCAAAAGTGCTTCATATTCGGCTGCATTGTTGGAATCGGTGTACATGCTTTGCAACACGTATCGGACGTTGTCGCCTGTGGGGGATGTGAGAATAGCTCCAGCCCCCAGTCCGGCCAATGTTTTGGATCCATCGAAGTACATCGTCCAATGGGAGTATGTACTATATTCCCTAGGGAGCTCAGCCTCTGTCCATTCAGCAAGGAAATCTGCCAACACCTGAGATTTGATAGCTCGTCGGGGCTTATATGCGATTTCAAAGGGAAGGAGCTCAATGGCCCATTTGGCAATGCGGCTGGTAGCATCCCTGTTGTTGATTATATCGTTCAGGGGTACTTCGGATGCCACCATGAACGAACACTCTTGAAAGTAGCGTCTTAGTTTTCGTGATGCCATAAATAATGTGTAGGCTATCTTCTGGTAATGCTGGTATCTGGACTTGCACTGTGTTAGTACTTCTGACACGTAATAAACCTATTGGAGATATGCCCTAGAGGCAATCATGCATGATGATATTTCCTATGTGTTTATGAATAAAGATAGTCCTTGGGCATTATCAATGATGTGTATTAACAAGTACGTTACTTGTTTGTGAGACTATGCATTGTATGATAACTGTCCCAAATGGTCCCTAGTCGAAAGGGTTGTGTGGACGCACAACTAATCAGACTAGCATATACATGGTGGATGGTTCGGTCTCACTGACCATGTAGCATTGGATGCTAGCCTGATAATATGGACTCAGAAAGGTCTGGTTGGATTCAACGTAGTCTGAACCGAGTCAAGATAAGGTCTGAGTTGGACAGACCCAACTATGAGACGCAGCGATAGGTCATTTGTGAGTCTCTAGTACAACATACGTTCTGTGTCCTAAGACCTGAGCTGGCGCATGTACTCGAGATGGTGACATACTTGCTTTTGGCCGACCAAACGCTACTCTGTGACTTGTTACAAAGGTAGCTTTTGGGCTTGTCCAGACCCATGCTGCGAGACATGGTCGAGCAAGATGGATTTGCCCCTCCAATTAGGAGAGATATACTCTGGGCCCCTCGGGTGATCCGGCTTGGATAAGCATGGCCATACGATGAGGATTATGAGATAATTCGAAGTGTTGGTTGGATACACCGGAACAAGAAAGAGGTTGTGTGTCAACAAGGATGACCATGTCGCCTTGTGCAAGACAACATATACCGTGTGGCAAAGGGAACAGAAGTGTGAAGTACAGGTTCGCCTAACCAGCTTGATCGGACACTTGGAATCGGCACGTCTTGCTAGAGGCCGCTATCGACTGGTCGAGTCGGATGTGATCTCACTCGCGACCAAGTGGACGAGAACCTCAAGGGACGCGCGCTTAAGGGAAGGAACACGTGGGCTTTAGGATCCGTGCGAGGCCAAGAGTTGATCCTGCGCCGGATGCCTATATGTAGTGGAGGTGCAGCACACCCATCCGGTTGATCGCTTTGGCGCCGTCCTTAGGGCTTTGCATGAGTTGCAACTAGCCACCTCCACTCGCCGCTGCCGACTGTGTGACCGGACCTAGCAGTCCGCAGTGTGTTCCTCCTGCATGCGCAGATACCATTAGAGGCGATGAACTTGCGCCACTCCGATGAACCTGTATGTGGGATCTAGCGATCGGTTGCTTGAGGGAGATCAGGATGACTGTTCGAGGGACATCGGATGAGGAGGAGACGGACTACACGAACGCGCTGGCCCAACTCTACTTTCACTGCACGACACTGCGCGTCTAGTCGTAACGACCTGTGATCCATCTCCGTAGCATGTTCTTGGGTGTTTTGCGCGTAGGAAATTTTAATTTGCATGTGATGCACCTACGAAAGAAACCAACAAGACCATCTTCTATATCCGGAATTTGTGACCCTCCTCCTCTCGTTCGACGATGAGCACTATGCTAAGGACTTGGTTGGTGGCCGATATGTACAATAACATTGGTTCACCAATGCCTGGTGCTGCGAGTATTGGGTTGCTTGCCAGAAGTGTCTTAATTTCTTCTAACGCAGCCGCTGCTTCATCGGTCCATTCGAAATTGTTGGTCCGTTTCAGCAACATGTAGAGTGGTAAAGCCTTTTCACTAAGGCGGGAGATAAAGCGGCTTAACACCACCACGCAACCCGCCAATTTCTGGACATGCTTTAGCTCTTTGGGAATTGCAAGTTCCGATAGGGTGTGGATCTTAGCCAGATTCGCTTCTATTCCTCTGTGGGAATTGCAAGTTCTGATAGAGCGTGGATCTTAGCCGGATTCGCTTCTATTCCTCTGTGGGAAACGATGAATCCGAGCAGTTTAGCAATGGAAACTCTGAAGACACATTTTTTTGGATTGAGTCGTATATCGTACTCACGTAAGATGGCAAAGGTTTGCCTTAGGTCGTCAATCAACTGGCCGACATGTTTGGTTTTGATGACCACATCGTCCACGTATGCCTCGATGAGAGATCGGTACTGCATTTTTTCCAGGGTGTCTTCGTAGATGAGGTTAAGACCACCTCCACCGTCCATTATCACCTTTTGTAGCCTGAAACCATCGACGATGGGGTTTAGGACTAGTGTGGCTGGTGTTCGGTTGGGACGGGTGGTAGGTCGGTCGATATCTCCAAATGTGATGGGCATGTCTGCCCATGAACTTGGTGCCGCCACATGGTAAACTTGTTCGAGTTCTCTAAGATCTCTTTTCCTCCTGTTTCTAGAGGGGAACATTTCGTAGATCATTTGGACTTCAACGTTGTAGTCTTGTGGCATTGTGGAGCGCATGTTCGGCGGTGTTGCTTCGAGGATGGCCTCTCCGCTTTTTGTGACCTGCCTGACGACCCAGCATGCTCTTAGGTTGTGAGTCGGGCTTGTGTTCAGCAGGACATAATGTATAGGGCATGGCTTGTCTAATAGCCTGTCAAGGACAGTTCTTACCCTGGTGGGGGTATATTTGTTTTCTCGATGGGTTCGTGTTCGGCTAGCCATTTCGCGGTTACCTGCTTTTTCCAATCGCCTCTAGGGTATTCGGTAAAGACTGGTTCCAAAAGGAACCTTTCGGCTTGCCAGGTGCTCTCCATGGCACAGTATTTTTGTACCAAGTCCGATAGCTCGGCGATGTTGCGAATATGTCAACAGTATAGGGCGTTGAGGATCCCTTCGTCCTGAAAATTGCGATTGAAGGTTGTCAGTATTTCCTGATCGCTAGTGCCTGGTACTTTGTTTCTAACGAGGAGGAGTCTAGCCCAAAAATGATGAACCGACTCTCCAAGTAATTGTTTAAAATCTCGTAAGTCTGAAGATTTGGTCTCTCCTATGATGTTTCAATGCTCAATTTGGGGGGGGGGATTTTTGGTTGCGCGCCCCGATGCGACTCCGAAATCTAATGGTTTGAGTTGCGCGCTACCGATTCAGATGGGTTGCACGCTAGGTCGGGAATCAATACCGGACTATTTCCGGAGCGGACTCCAGAGTCTGGGTTATAAGAGAGATCTTGGTAATCAGAAATTGGGATATAAACCATCTTTAACTCCGGATGTTGGGGGGACGAGCCTCCAGCCGGGCACTCAACTGTGGCGACTAAGTGAGTGACTGAGGGGGTGCTAATCTCCCTATCATCGGGTTTAAGCCCGATCCGGTCATACGCCGGTCATGCCCATAATTCGAATCCGATCAAGTAGCTTGTTTAGGGACGAGACATCAGTGGGGAGCGTGTCGCTGAAGAGCACGGGGTTGATCCACAGTGTCGTGGTCTCGGAGTCGCTTGACAGCGAAGCCAGACTATGTTCGGTCACGGCGTATCCGGGCACAACAACTAAGTTGGGCGTTCTAGACAGCCCAAGGGTGAAGGTCGCCCCAGAGGTGGGGCCCGATGCTTCCGGCGTCGAGGCATAGGGATCTGCGGGCCTCTCCACGAGACCTGAGGGTTCCCTTCAGACAAGATCTCCCTGTTAATCAGCGATGAACTATAGGGTTCTGAATCTGATTTCTTGATCGGGGAGAAAGCTTCCGATTTGGCCAAGATGGTCGGTCGGGTCGGCGCGCGACAAGATGTCACTGCTAGTGAATATCTGACCAGGGATGGGGACATCCTAGCTATGGATCTCATTGCTCATGACAAGGCAAGCCAGCGATTCCTTTGGTGGTCACAGTGGACCTCTCAATGAAAGCACCAAGGTCGGTGTCAAAACCGATGGATCTCGGGTAGGGGTCTCGAGCCATGAGACTAGGATCGATGGTAACAGGGGACGAAGGAGATGATGTTTACCCAGGTTCGGGCCCTCCTATGGAGGTAAAACCCTACGTCTTGCTCGATCATATTGATGGTATGAAGGTTATAGAGTTGATCTACCTTGAGATCGAATAGCTAAAACCCTAGATGACTACCTCCCCCCAACAATCTAAAACCCTCCGGCTTATATAGATGCCAAGGGTCCCTAGGGTTATACATGGTCGGTTGCACATCGAAGGGAAAAAACATGCCCATCTACTATCTCAGACTTGGAGGACACGCCACAACTCCTGAGGCTTCCTCCATGTCGACGGGATCTTCGATCAATCCGATGCTCAATAAGCGGCCCATGATCCGGCCCATAAGAAATAGGCCGACCATCCGAGGACCCATTAATCCAGGACTCCCTCATTGGTCACGGGTGCGCACGAGTAAGCACAAAGTGCGCAGGAAAGACTAGCATTGATTTGTGAGGTCAGTCTAGATCCCGCCAGGAGTAACGACCTCTGCCGCGTGTGTCCAGGACGTTACAGGCTGCTCGATTGACTGCCCTAATCCTGAGGGCTCTGTGTGCCGAGTGGTCAAGGGGGTGGCCCATCGATGTCTTTGTCCTCTTCTTAGTGAACTCCATGGTTGCGGGAGACCAGGTCGCCAGATCTGTCGTTGGCCGATCAAAGGGTCTCCGGAGGACGACCGTCTGCCGGAGCCTCACCATCTGCCTCCAATAGACGTTTGACACCCCATTGCTACTGGAACGTTGTGCCCCTTCCCAACCAACGTCGTCGACAACCTTACGGGATTCGTAGGAGGTGCCTGTTTTGTTTGGATGTCTTCTCCGTGTGGTACAGGTTGGGGTTAAGAAGATATGCGGTGGGAGGCATTTTCTCCTGTAGTTGAACACTCTGATCCCTTTTTATTGGACTAGTTATGGAGGATTCTGCTCTTGCAATCGAGTTTTTGCTACCCCTCATTTCCTTTAGCTGGATTGGTGTAGTTCTGAAATTTGTATACATTTTTGTATTTGTGAGCAAAACGAGATGGTGGTTCGATTACCTCCTTGCCTTGGACCCGCACACACTTAACAGCTCGATGAGGTGGGCGGTGGCGAATTCAGTATGTGAGTGTCCCTTCCCTTGTACACGTGTTATAATGTTTTATTTGCTGATTAAGTTTCAAGAGGCAGTACATTCTTGAATATTGGAGCATGTGTTAACTGGTCCAAATTAAACCTAATATATGCAATTTTGTTTTTGGTTCGGTGTGACAATTTAGTTGTATTATTGATAGACTACACATTCATTCTGAATTATTAAGTGTCAGTTTTGGGTGCATGTCTTCAGTAGAACAATAAGTTGAGTTTGTGTGATGGTGTTCTTCAAGGAGTTATACGTAGGCTCCATCGACCTGTCTCGGCTTAACTACGACATCAGCACTCTCATTCACATGGTGCTTGGGGCCTCGGACATCCACCAGTTCCGCCTGATCACTGTTGTGTCACCCGTGTCATGCAGATGGTGTCTTGCGGGCGTACCGTGGTCAACATTAACGAGGAGGTCGTACCCTTCTTCCCCACCCTATGTGGGGTTAGGTAAGGCGACCCTTCTCCTCCTTTCTGTTAAACACGGTGGTCGACGCTCTGGCTCCCATTCTAGACAAGGCCAAGGCCTCAGGTCATATCTGCATCATAGTTGCGCACCTTATGGGAGGGGTGGGTCTCCCTCCTTCAGTACGCCGACAACACCATTATCATGGTGGAAGGCTCTGTGGCCGACATCACAAATCTGAAATTTCTTCTCCTCTGCTTTCAGCAGATGTCGGGTCTCAAGATCAACTTCGACAAGAGCGAAATGATGGTTATGGGCTACACCCATGTTCAGCGCCAGAGCATTGCTGACCGGCTTAATTTCTAGCTGGGTTCCTTCCCCATGTCTTACCTGGATATACCCATTAGTGACTTATGGCTCTTCATTACGGATTTATTTCCAACGATGACGATGCTCCAACACCATGTCAAACTTTGGCAGGGTCAATGGCTGTCCATGGTGGCTCACACAATGCTCATCAACTCCTCACTGTCTAGTCTGGTCATGTTCATCATGGGCTTCTACAGGATCCATTAGACCCATCATCATGAGACCGGCCGTCACGTATCTGGCAAGATTCTTCTAGACCGGGGAGGGTGATAAATGGATGTACCATATGGTTTGCTAGCCTGATACTTGCAAACCGTGTAACCGGGGCGGGCTCGGGATCATATCTTCCAAATCCATGAACATTGTCCTGCTGACTCGCTGGTTGTGGCGAATTGCAAACGGGGAGGGCGGACTTTGGCTTGACATCATACGGAACAAATATCTCCAAGGACAACCGCTCGCCTTCTGTTAACAGTCTGGCGGATCGTTGTTCTAGCAATCCGTCATTCAGTTGCTTCCGGTTCTCCGCATCAGGGCCTCCATCTCGGTGGGATCAGGCTCCTCGACCATGTTCTGGTTCGATAGGTGGTTTGGGGATCTCCCATTTGTTGCTCAATTCCCGGATTTGTTCTCCATCGTTGTCGAGCCTAGGATCTCCGTCGAGGTGGCCCTTATTAGCTTAGGTTTCCTTGTGTTCCGGTGGCCATTTGGTCCTTCGGAACTTTTCGCCTCGAAAGAGATCCTTGAGTGCATCACTCTCGAGGTGCTAGATGTAGATCAGCTGAGCGTTCGCATCTCCTGGCGCCTGGTCTTATGGCTATTTCTCCACTAAATCTTTGGACCAGGCCATTGAGGCCGCTCCTCGTCCAGAGCCCCTCGCTATGAATTGGGCAATTGGACTTCCTTTGGAGATTAGGATCTTGTGGCAATGGATCCGAGGCTGGATGCCTTTAGGGGTGGAGTTGCTCAAGAGGACGAACCTGGTGATGGAATGTTCCCTCTGTATGTGGCGACAGAGGACGCGAATCACATCTTCTTCACATGTGTATCAGCGCAATTCCTTTGGAGTTGCTTTTGGGAGGTGACCGGCGGAGGTTGGTGCAACAACAACTTCCCCAACCTATTCGCGAAGATTCTAGCCACCTCGTTGTGGCTTCGCAACATTAGGTGGCTGGGTACTGGGGTTCTTGCCTGGACACTTTGTATGGTCCGCAATAAACTTGTGATCCGTCGGGTGCCTTTCGTTCATGCTACTGACACAGTCTTCAAACTGTGTGAATTTTTGTAGCTTTGGCAGCCACTTAGCCGTCCTTAGGACCGTGATGCCATCGATGTCCTCAACGCTGATCTTCGTGTGATGGTTGTCCGCTTGGCGCCCCCGCTACCCCCTCCACCACCCGAGCCGGATTAGCCACTTGGTGGCATGTGCTTCCTTTTTTCCGTTTATTTAGGGCTTGTGCCTCAGCAGAACCCTCTTGTACTTGGTTGTGCTATTTTTGTTTGTGTGTGGGGGGTTTGAAACCTTTGTTGGATCATGCGCGTCTGAGGGTTTGCTTTATATATACAACGGGGCGAAATCCTTTTCCGATATAGAGCTTTCAGAAAAATGCTTACCTTCACCTCCCCTAGACAGGCCAGCTCCTTGCACAAGGTGATCCAAAGAAGCTTCAGATCTCAGCGTCTATAAGGTGGAGCTCTAACGCGGAGCTCTATAACACATTGATTTGCTGGGGCAAAAACAAAATTACCACAAACACAGGAACAATTTTGTGTGCAAAGTCTTGTCATAACTGTAAACCAAAAATGTAGTCATGGTAACGTTTCAGGTTTTTGTCTAGCAAGTCTACTGCTATCACTAACCTCTTTCTATCGCCCCCTCTCTCTTTACATGGTCCGAAAAATAGAGAAATGTGCTAGGTCGACTGATGGACGACGAGCATGAGAATATCACGGAGACTGAGGGGCTAGCAGCAAAAGGGACCTGGATGCCCGTCTTGCTAGGTGCTGCAATGGCATTGGAGGGAGGCTGTTTTCTTCGTGCAGCAAAGTGACTTGGACGCCAGGCACCGCGGGTAGCCCAGCTACATCACGAACTCATTCGCCGGAGCTCCCACCGGCCTCTGGACCGTGTTCTTTGGCTTGCGGCTCAGCCACTGCTTGAGTAGGCCGTGCAATGTCGTTGAGGGGCAGACCGGCTTGCCATGGCATAAGATCTCCACCTGCATTTCGCACAAGTATACATACAGGGGGTGAGGCCAAATAGCACATTCAAGATTGTCCATATATATGCATACATACTTTCTTGGCTTGCACACGTGACAACATGAAAAATGATAGTAATTGGGCAAATAAATCGTACTATATATGCCACCATCCAAATCTACAAATGCAGCAAGGTGGTGGTTGCTTTAACGGGAAAACGGTGGAGGCAGGGGCCCTTCATTATTTATGAATAATAAAATCTACAATGCAGCAGACTGGAGATTTATTGATGATCTAATTATAATGCTTGGCAGACATTTGCACCTTGACAAGAGATCCTAGACAAAAATCAAAATCAAAGCACAAAGACATCTAAAATGCTCACCTTAACGTCACTTGCTAGCTCAAGTTTTTTCATAATAAGCTTCAGGATGGAGGAGACCTGAATAGTTCCATCTCTGAAACAAGAAGAGAAATCCATATTAAACAGAATGTATTAAACTCTGGGAATCAAGTTACACGTTAGCTGAATTGCTGGAAGGGATGAACGAAAAAAACCATGCAGGACTTTTGAATGAAACATCCTCTCCAATGCTGATAAAAGTTGTTATTCTAGACACTTCACCTTCATTTTGAAATGAAGGAAAGAAGTCTTGCTAATACCAGAGAAAAGTAGCTACTATGAAACTTAAATGAAAAGGGTTATCAGCTTACTGCGCCATCTAAAATTCTAAAGCTGGGAAAATACCTCCAGCAATTTATGCTACGAATAAGAGGATGCTAAGTGAAGTATGAGAGGCCTCTATCATTGTTGACAAAGAAGCTTGAAGACTAAATGAGAACTCACTCAATTCTATAGAAATTCTTTACTAGCTGAGGCAGACGTTTAGCTTCTGCCCTGCAAAACAGTTTTCATTTTGATGTGAGGACACAAAAAACACATTCACGAGAATTAGTACAAATATTGAATATGCTGCAATCATACTGGTTCGGTGAAGTCACCAGTGAAAACCAGACTGGGGTAGTTATTCCATCATGCGAGTCTGATTCCGGGCTGTCCCTCGGACTATCCTCTGTGGTTGTTCTGTTTTTCGGACTTTCCCTCAGACAACTTAATTTTTCCGACTTCTTCGTGCTTGCCACAACTAAGCTCCGTAAGGGATTATGAAGCTCTTCCTTGTCAATCGTCTCGTGACTCTTTCCATCTCCAGAATTATCTGCACTATTCTGTTTGGGATGGAAGTGTACTTAGAATAAGCAAATGTTACAAGGCAATTGGCATCAAACTTGCATATGAAATTATGTGCTGACAATACTTTAGGAGTACCTTCTTTTTGTTTGCAGATGTTTTCATCTTGGTTGATTTTGGTGCTGAGGCCATCTCAGTGTTCTGATCATGGTGTTCAGATTTATTTGGTAATTTACCGACAGAAAATAAATGGGACATACATTTCCTTCTTGCAGAGTGGGTTCTCTGTCCTGTCAGAGTTGGTTGTGTTGCCATCTTTGGGGTTTCAACCAAGGAAGAAATAGAGCTCTCTTTTATCTTTGATGGCAGTGTAGTAGTTGGAGCCTTAGAAGCATCAACTTTTGTCGCAGGTGGAAACGCCTTGTCCCTGATAGCCTGAATTTTTGGATCATCCCTTCAAACAAGGAAACCATGAATCATGTTAGGTAGAAGCATATAGCAGAGTACCTGAGTCGAGATCGCCGGAAAAAAAAGAATAAGTGGCTGGAATTCTAAGCTCTTGTTTCACAAAATAAGATTGTATATATAGTTATATACATAGATAGTTTCTTCTATAGTTTCGCCAAAAAAATGTTTCTTCTGGTCATTAGTGAGAGTTTACACTTGTATTGCATAACTCTGCTGGTGTACTTATATATTGATTTAAAGAAATTGAGAACTGACAAGTTGAAAAAACAATGTTGTAGTTAACAATATAGATAACCTTGGTGTTTTAACAATTACTTACCTGAGTTTCTCTTCAGGGGCAATCCCAAGAGCAGCATTGCATACAGGGCAGGCTTCGATCCCCTGTTCATCTATTTCCTTCGTGATACAATCGCGGCAAACTGAGTAAAAAAGACGGTCACAATAGGAACTCCACAGGTAGGCATACAAGTTTCATGCAGAGATTAGAAAGAACCAAATTTTACATGCTCGGCAAATGAAAACAATATTAGGAGTAAATTAGCTAGTAGCAACAATGCAACAAGATTAGATACTTGACTTGCATCTAGACTGAGAGCGAAGTAGTGGTGCAGCAGTAGCATCCAGATTGAGGCTTATCGATCAAGTGGTGCAGCCACATTTTATTTAAGAATGATCATGCCCCCTGGCCTCTACAGGATGTGGTGCAGCCATTTTTTCGAAGAAAAAAGTGGGACAGCCACATTTATTTATTTAAGAATGATCGCCCCCCTGGCCTCTATAGCATGTGGTGCAGCCATTTTGTCAAAGAAAAAAGTGGGACAACCACATTTAATTTAAGAACTAGGAAATGTGCCCGTGCGTTGCAACGGGGAAAACGAAAGAGTCGCACATTGCAATGAAGCATACGTAATATTATGGATATAACACATGTGTCGGCACTACGAACCTAGTGCTGAAGGATGCACGACACTACAAAATAGTTGGGATGTTATGTTTCTTTCCGGCATTCGTGTGTGGTGGGAGGGGCAAAGGGATGTCTTGAGTGAGATTGAACGGTTAGGTGGGAGCAATCGGACGTCTCCGAAGGCGATCGGTGGGTGGCATCTATCAGCCGATCCACCTTCATCTGCGCGACTAATGAAAACTCACGGAATCGATGGAGGGATGGACAGCAAAACAGAGGACGATGATAGAGAAAGGATTTTCATTGATTTCAATCTTGAATTAAACAATCTGGATTGTAAATTTTCTTCGAATCCTAATCCTCCAATATGTATATGAAAATCGTTTGTAAACATGATAATATTAAAAATTGAGTCATTCTGAAATTTCAAGAGACACTAACATGGTAAGCACTTAGAAAATCAGAAATGATCTACCACCAAAACTGACCATGATAAATTTTCCAATGGAGTGAATATGTGAGAAGAAACAAAATGAAATGATTTACATGTGAATTTATTTATTACTTCATCATGTTTTATATTGGATGATGATTGGTTTTATATGCAGCCTTCCACCCCAAGAGCGCACTCTATCTCATAGTTATAGTAGACAATTTCTTTCCCAACGTGCATGTTTGCTTGATTTTCCAGTCTAGACTCCCGTTTGCTTTTTCCCGTCCTTCATGCTCATGGTCTGTTCGGTTCCCCAGATGACTGGTTTGTTTTTCAGAGGACTTCCCGACGTATATGAACTGGTTGAAATTTATTTAGCAGAGCAAGGTGAGACTAAACAAACATGAGATATTCCAGCCCAGTTAGTTACTGTGCTTTGAACATAACGCGAGATCGTAATTTTGATCCCAACTGGCTTCTATTTAATTGGTCTTGTATTTGTATATTTTTTACGGATTTCAGGAGAGAGGGAAGTCGCATACACGTGCAGCGACGGACCAGGGGTCCAAATAGATGCGAACGTGGCCCAGATGTGAACGTTTTAGTGCCCCGGCCCAATATTATAATGCAGAACCTCAAATTTTAACAAAATATCGTTTTAATGGACGGGAAAAAACAGGTAAGTTGGGACGAAAGTTAGGATCAGGCCCAGTTCGGCCCACTGTAGCGACGGACGTGGCCCTCTAGTCTAGCGAGAAACAAAAACATTAACAGAAAACAGGAAAAATAGTACCACCTTACGAACCGCGGGAAGAAGATAAAATCACCGCGGGACGAAACCAAGAATATCACCTTGCTTTATTAGTAGGTATAGACGGGAAAAAACAGGTAAGCTGGGACGAAAGTTAGGATCAGGCCCAGTTCGGCCCACTGTAGCGACGGACGTGGCCCTCTAGTCTAGCGAGAAACAAAAACATTAACAGAAAACAGGAAAAATAGTACCACCTTACGAACCGCGGGAAGAAGATAAAATCACCGCGGGACGAAACCAACAATATCACCTTGCTTTATTAGTAGGTATAGATATAGATATAGATGTGAAGGGCGGCTATACCAAAAACATAGAACTGAAATACTTCTCGAATGCAAATGACTATAAGACCGCACGCCACTCGGGCTCCTTTCTGGTCGGCAATGGTGAGCAGAGGTGTGATGGATTTGGGCCCCAACACGCAGATTTTACGGTGGCTGCGGCGGTCCTCCTATGCGAGAGGCTGTCGGTTGCCATGCGAGAGGCTGTCGGTTGCCGGGCATGGGGTGATGGCGGTGGTCTGACCGGTGTTTGCTAGGGTGGTACCGCGATTGGCGGTGGCACTATGCTGGGCTAAGGCCTTGCTTCGGGTTATGTCCAGGGTAGACGACAACCGTGCCCAAGGGGTATTCACTTCCTTCTTTAAGGCGGCGCGCTCGTTCGGGACAGCAACTTCGGGGGAAACCTTAGATCCTCTGGGGGATCGTACAATGACGACGTTTAGGGTTTGTACAATGGGAGAGGGACGCCGTTTCAGATTTATATTTGAAACGCCGCCTTCCTGTTTTGTCAAGAAAAGAAATCTGCTCAAAACCAGGGCACTCCAGTTTCCATTGCTTCCATACCGTAGGTAAAGATTCATCTTTTGTATGGATAAATATCAAATTCTTACAAAAAAGAAAGAGACGGTAAAAAGAGAAGCGAGTTCAGATGAGACTGAGACAGGTGTGTAGGTTGAGTGTGCCGGAAAGTGGGAAGTGACTTTGGAAGAAAACCTTTCTGTACGAGAAGTACAAGTGAAATGGGGGAGTAAGTCGGATTATATCGTTATGCATGAGAATTACGCGGGAAAGAGAGAGGTGAGTTTTGTTAGAATGTTTCATGTGTGAAATGAAGTACGTGGGAAAGGAGGACCGGTGAAACAGTTTTGTATGTGAATGCTTTGGTTTATTTTCTGATGTGCGAGAGAAGTGCAAAAACCTGGAGACACCATGCTATTTATTGCACTTAAGGAGTACCAAAAAGAGTTTCAACTTTTTAAGGCAATTACATTATGTGGCAGCTCATGAAAACCCATTTCACTAATAATTACTTTATAATAAATATGAAATTCTTACAGAAAAAGAGATGGTAAAATGAGAAGCAAGTTCAGATGGGACTCAGACCGTTGTGTAGGTGGAGTGCACCGAAAAGTGGGAAGTGGGTTTGAAAGAAGACCTTTGTGTACGTGAAGTACATGTGAATCGGACGAGCAAGTCGGATTATACCGTTATGAATGAGAATTACGTGGGAAAGAGAGAGGTGAGTTTTGTAAGAATGTTTCATGTGTGGAATGAAATACGCGGGAAAGGGAGGAACCAGCAAAACCGTTTTGTATGTGAATGCATTGGTTTATTTCCTAACATGCGAGAGAACTGCAAAACCCTAGAGACACCATGCTATGTATTGCACTTAATGAGTACCAAAAGGAGTTTCAATTTTTAAAGCAATTACATTATGTGATAGCTCATGACAACCCATTTCTCTAATAATTACTTTATGATAAATATCAAATTCTTACAAAAACGAGATGATAAAAAGAGAAGCGAGTTCACATGGGATTGAGACCGTTGTGTAGGTGGAATGTGCTGGGAAGTAGGAAGTTAGTTTGGAAGAAAACCGTTTTGTACGTGAAATACGTGTGAAACAGGGGGAGCAAGTCGGATTATACCGTTATGCATAAGAATTAAGCGAGAAAGAGAGAGATGAGTTTTGTAAGAATATTTCATGTGTGAAATGAAATATGCGGAAAAAGGGAGGAACCAACGAGACCGTTTTGTAAGTGAATGCTTTGGTTTATTTTCTAACATGCGAGAGAAGTGCAAAACCCTAGAGACACCATGCTATTTATTGCACTTAATGGGTACCAAAAAGAGTCAACTTTTAGAAGCAATTACATTATGTGACAGCTCATGAAAACTAATTTCACTAACAATTACTTTATGATCAATATCAAATTCTTACAAAAAAGGAGATGATAAAAAGAGAAGCAAGTTTAGATGGGACTGAGACCGTTGTTTAGGTGTAATCCGTCGGAAAGTGGGAAGTCAATTTGGAAGAAAACCTTTGTGTACGTCAAGTATGTGTGAAACGGGGTAGCAAGTCGGATTATACCGTTATGCATCAGAATTACGCGGGGAAGAGGGAGGTGATTTTTGTTAGAATGTTTCATGTGTGGAATGAAATACGCGGGAAAGCACTACTAGAATCTCCATTAATGCCGAGTTCCAAGGAAACTCGGCAGAGCAGATATTAAACTCGGCGAAATATTCGCCGAGTTCCAAACTCGGTGTAAGGCACTCGGCTGGACGGTCCTCAGTAATCATTAATACCGTCAAGTGCATTCTAGCGCGAACTAGGTAAATAAGTAAACAATGTTTGCCAGGTTTAGAACTCAGCAAACCACACCGTTAACGGAAGTGTGACGTGGCATCTTTCTTTGTCGAGTTCTCAACCCGGCAAACCTTGCCCAATAGGAATAATCCACGTGCCAACAAACATTGCCCTGTGCCAAATATCTATTGAGTTGGTCATTAGGCCGAACTGGGCAAAATATTCGCCGAGTTCCCAACTCGGTAGTTTACTGTCTAATAAGGGCATGCCGTGTGGCGCAGCTCCATTGCCCAGTGCTAGATATAGTCGAGTTGGTAAACGCTGAAACTTGGAATTGGTATGGCGAGTTGCAAACTCGGCAGAACTCCTTTTTATTATGGGACAGACGCGTGACGGTGTCTTATTCGCCCAATTTCGCCAAATTCAACAGTCTGACCAACTAGGCGAATAATTTGCCGATTATGAAACTCGACAGATCTATAACCAGTTCACTGAGTATGAAAATCAGAAGATCTATGACCTGCTTTATTCCAAGTTTGGATGTTCGCTGAGTTTCAAGTGCTCACCCCCTTGGGAACTGTTCACCGAGTTTAATGGCCAAAAACTCGAGGGAGATTGGTTGTTTGCCGAGTTACGCACTTGGTGAATAAGCTCAGTGCATAGCCTATTCAGACCTTCACCGAGATTCGGTACTTGACAAATGTCCCATCAGGTCATCCCAGCAAAATACATTTTTCCCAGATCGACATTGCATAGATTATGAATATATATTGTTCGCCACATTAATCTAATTAACACACATACATCATGAGGAACGTACAACAATAATGATACACTTGAAGAAAACAGGGCATCAGTCCCGGTTTCAGACGGCATTTAGTCCCGGTTCATTAACCGAGACAAAACAATCGAGACTAATGTCGATGACTTTTAGTCCCGGTTGGCTTACAAACCGGGACTAAAGAAGCTCCACGTGGCCGTCATGGGGCGCCTGGCAGGAGGACCTTTAGTCCTGGTTGGTATACACCGACCGGAACTAAAAGGCAGCCACGCGTCAGCAACTGCCAGGCTCTGGTTTTTTTTAAAGGAGGGGTTTACCATTTTTTAAGGATTTAGGGGTTTTCATGTTGTGTTTCCCCCTTTTATTTTTCTGTTTACCATTTTTATTTTATGCTTTTCATTCAACTCGACGTTAGGTACTACATATAGCAATGAAAGAACCATTACACAACATCGCCATGATCATCTATATAGAGAGAAGAAGTGACATCTTTTTCTCCGTGCTCAGTCGAACAATGCAACAAGTTTTCGTAAATCTATTCGACGCTATTACAGATAGTACACGTTCATGCATGTATACAATATAACATCTCGTATGATCCCTAATATCTAATTACCAAGATCGCATCGGAAATCCTGATGGTATTCTCCTTTTTCAGGTATGACATGATCAACAAAGAATCCCATCAATTCCTCTTGAATTGCTCGTATGCGATCAGTCGGTAGAAGTTCGTCCCGCTACTACCAGATCTAATTTAAAGAAGGGGGTATATGTTGGGGAACGTTGCATGAGAAACAAAAAATTTCCTACGCACACGCAGATCTATCCATGGTGGTGAGCATCTACGAGAGGGATAGTGAATCTACGTATCCTTGTAGATTTGCTAAGCGGGAAGCGTTAAGAAACGCGGTTGGTGTAGTCGAACGTCTTCGTGATCCAAATCGCCGACCGTCCCGTGATCCAATCACGATCCGTCCCGCGATCCAAACACGATCTGTCCCACGAACTTGATCACGATCCGTCTCACGAACTTGATCACGATCTGTCCCACGAGCTTGATCACGATCCTTCCGATCTAGCGCTGAACGGACGGCACCTCATCGTTCAGCACACGTACAGCTTGATGACGATCTCCGCCGTCTTGATCCAGCAAGAAGGAGCGGAGATGAAGAAGAGTTCTCCGGCAGCATGATGGTGCTCCGACAATGGTGGTGGAATTATTCCGGCAGGGCTTCGCCTAAGCACTACAGAAATCCAATCTAGAGGAGAAACTATGCACAAGAGTAACGGGTAGCATGTGGCTGAACAAACTAGTGCAAAACCCTAAAATCCACCAGTATATATAGGAGGAGAGGAGGAGAGCCTTGGCGCAAGGGCCAAGGCTCCTATGGTTCGGCCGAACCCACTAGGAGAGGAGGACTCCTCCTCCAATCCTAATAGGACTAGGATTGCTCCTTTTTTTGCCTTTTTTCCACCTTTTCCTATTGGGTTTTCTTCTCCAGCCACATGAGCCTTATGTGGGAGTTTCCACCAGCACACTAAGGCTGATATTCACTCTCCCACAGTCCATGAAGCCTCTTGGGTCGAAATACCCCTCTCGGAGGCCTCCCGGTACACTACCGGCACTCCCGGTACACTATCGATGAGCCCAAAACTTTTTCGGCGACCAAAACAGGACTTCCTATATATCAATCTTTACCTCCGGACCATTCCGGAGCTCCTCATGACGTCTGGGATCTCATCCGGGACTCCGAACAACTTTCGGTCACCACCATACATAACTCTATACTACCGAAACGTCACCAAACCTTAAGTGTGCAGACCCTGTGGTTCGAGAACTATGTAGACATGACCGAGATACCTCTACGGTCAATAACCAATAGAGGTACCTGGATGCCCATATTGGTTCCTACATATTCTACGAAGATCTTTATCGGTCGAACCTCTATGTCAAGGATTCAGTTAATCCCGTATGATGTTCCCTTTGCTCTTCGGTATGTTACTTGCCCGAGATTCGATCGTCGGTATCTCCATACCTAGTTCAACCTCGTTACCGGCAAGTCTCTTTACTTGTTCTACAAGATCCCGTGACTAACACTTAGTGACATTGCTTGCAAGGCTTATTGTGATGTTGTATTACCGAGTGGGCCCTGAGATACCTCTCCGTCACACGGAGTAACAAATCCCAGTCTTGATCCATGACAACTCAACAGACACTCTCGAAGATACCTGTAGAGCTCCTTTATAGTCACCCAGTTACGTTGCGACGTTTGATACACACAAGGCACTCCTCCGATGTGTGTGAGTTGCATGATCTCATGGTCATAGGAACATATACTTGACATGCAGAAAATAGTAGCAATAAACTGACACGATGATTCTCAACTTCACTCTGAAATTGCTTGAACTTTTCAAACGTTTCAGACTTGTGTTTCATCAAGTAAATATAGCCATATCTACTTAAGTCATTAGTGAAGGTGAGAAAATACCGATATCCACCACGCGTAGTAACATTCATTGGACCGCACACATCAGTATGCATGATTTCTGATAAGTCACTCGCCCGTTCAATTGTTCCAGAGAACGGCGTTTTAGTCATCTTGCCCATGAGGCATGGTTCACATGTGTCAAGCGATTCAAAATCAAGTGACTCCAAAAGTCCATCAGCATTGAGCTTCCTCATGCGTTTTACACCAATATGACCTAAACGGCAGTGCCACAAGAAAGTGGTACTATCATTATCAACTCTACATCTTTTGGCATCAATGTTATGAACATGTGTGTCATCACTATCAAGATTCAATATGAATAAACCCCTAACATTGGGTGTAAGACCATAAAAGATATTACTCATATAAATAGAACAACCTTTATTCTCTAATTTAAATGAGTAACCGTCTCGCAATAAACAAGATCTAGATATAATGTTCATGCTTAACGCAGGCACTAAATAACAATTATTCAGGTTCATCACTAATCTTTATGGTAATTGAAGAGAGAGCGTGCCGACGGCGATCACATCAACCTTGGAACCATTTCCCATGCGCATCGTCACTTCGTCCTTTGCCAGCCTTCGTTTATTCCGTAGTTCCTACTTTGAGTTGCAAATGTGAGCAATCGAACCGGTATCAAATACCCAGACACTACTACGAGAGCTAGTAAGGTACACATCAATAACATGTATATCATATATACCTTGTTTGTTGTTGGCCACCTTCTTGTCAGCCAGGTACTTGGGGCAGTTCCGCTTCCAGTGACCAGTTCCCTTGCAATGAAAGCACTCAGTTTCTGGCTTGGGTCCATGCTTGGGCTTCTTTACAGGAGTAGCAATTGCTTTGCCATCCTTCTTGGTTTTACCCTTCTTGCCCTTGCCCTTGACCTTATCATTTTTCTTGAAACTAGTGGTTTTATTGACCATCAACACTTGATGTTCTTTCTGGATTTCAGACTCAGCGACTTTTAGCATCGCAAACAGCTCGGCGACTGACTTGTTCATCCCGTGCATGTTATAGTTCATCACAAAGCTCTTGTAACTAGGTGGCAGTGATTGAAGAACTCTGTCAGTGATCGCCTCTAGCAGAAGGGCAATTCCCAACTCTGTTAGACGAGTTGAATACCCAGACATTTTGAGTATAGGTTCACTGATAGACCCGTTCTCCTCCATCTTGCAAGCATAGAACTTATCGGAGGTTTCATACCTCTCGATCCGGGCATTCTCCTGAAAGATAAACTTCAACTCCCGGAACATCTCATATGGTCCATGACATTCAAAACGTCTTTGAAGTCCCTGTTCTAAGCCATACAATATTGCACACTGAACTATTAAGTAATCTCCAGTACGTGCCTCCCAAGCGTTCTTAACGTCTTCGGAGGTCATGTCTTCTGGTTGGTCACCAAGCGGTGCATCAAGGACATATGATTTCTGGGAAGCCGTGAGGATAATCC
The DNA here is from genome assembly GCA_022496015.1 of Hordeum marinum. NCBI lineage: Eukaryota > Viridiplantae > Streptophyta > Magnoliopsida > Poales > Poaceae > Hordeum > Hordeum marinum. Next base: position 422,892,621 of record CM039676.1, read on the forward strand.
TTAGATTACGGGCCCGGTCAACAAAGTTACTTCCATCATCTTTCAACTTAGCTTTTCTCTAGGAACGCATTAAAATTCAGGGGTGCTACTGCGCGAGCCATTGATCTACAACATAAATAACGAGTTTAGTTAATCAAATTACTAAAGCTCCAACTCAAATCGACATCCCTCAGGTCATCTGAGTGTCACATGATCCAAATCCACCAACTCAAGTCCGATCATCACGTGAGTTGAGGTGGCTTCAATGGTGAACATCATGATGTTGATCATATCTACTATATGACTCATGTTCGACCTTTTGGTCTCTTCTGTTCTGAGGCCATGTCTGTACATGCTAGGCTCGTCAAGTTTAACCCGAGTGTTCTGCACGTGCAACACTGGCTTGCACCCGTTGTATGTGAACTAGAGTCTATCACACGGATCATCACGGGGTGTCTCAACATGAGAAACTTTCGCAATGGTGCACACTCGGGGAGAACACAATTTATCTTGAAATTAAGTGAGGGATCACCTTATAATGCTACCGTCGTCCTAAGAAAAACAAGGTGCATAAAAGGATTAACATCACATGCAAATCATAAGTGACATGATATGGCCATGAACTTGTGCTTTTGATCTCCATCTTGAAAGCACCGGCATGATCTCCATCATCACCGGCAAGACACCATGATCTCCATCAACGTGTCTCCTTCAGGGTTGTCGCGCCCTACATGCTTCTACTACTATTGCTACCGTTTAGCGATAAAGTAAAGCATTACATAGCTCTTAATGATTGACACGCAGGTCATACAATAATTAAAGACAACCCTATGGCTCCTGTACTCATCGACATGCAAGTCGCGATAATCTATACATCACATGATCATCTCATACATCACATATATCACATCATGTAATTGGCCATATCACATCACAACATACCCTGCAAAAACAAGTTAGACGTCCTCTAATTGTTGTTGCACATTTTACGTGGCTGCTACGGGTATCTCGCAAGAACAATTCTCATCTACGCAAAAACCACAATGGTGATACACTAGTTGCTTTTCAACCTTCTCAAGGACCGCCTTTGTCGAATCCGATCCAACTAAAGTGAGAGAAACTGGCACCCGCAAGCCATCTATGCAAAAAGTTGCGGTCGAGGGAACCGGTCTCTCGTAAGCGTACGAGTAATGTTGGTCAAGGACGCTTCATCTCACAATACCGCTGAACCAAAATCCGACAAAGGGAGGAAGCAATCTAAGCATCAACGCCGACAAAGCTTTTGTGTTCTACTCGAGATCTCATCTACACATAGACCTAGCTCATGATGCCACTGTTGGGGAACGTTGCATGGGAAACAAAAAAATTCCTACGCACACGCAGATCTATCCATGGTGATGAGCATCTATGAGAGGGAGAGTGGATCTACGTACCCTTGTAGATCGTCAAGCGGGAAGCGTCAGGAAACACGGTTGGTGTAGTCGAACGTCTTCGCGATCCAAATCGCCGAGCGTCCTGCGATCCAATCACGATCTATCCCGTGATCTAATCACGATCCGTCCCAAGAACTTGATCATGATCCGTCCCATGAACTTGATCACGATCCGTCCCACGAGCTTGATCACGATCCTACCGATCTAGCACCGAACGGACGGCACCTCCGCGTTCAGCACACGTACAGCTTGATGACGATCTCCGCCGTCTTGATCCAACAAGCAGGAGCGGAGTGGAAGAAGAGTTCTCCAGCAGCGTGACAGCGCTCCGGCGATGGTGGTGTAGCTATTCCGGTAGGGCTTCACCTAAGCACTGCAGAAATCTGATCTAGAGGCGAAACTATCACTGGAGGAACGGGTAGCATGTGGCTGAAAAAACTAGTGCAAAACCCTAAAACCCACCAGTATATAGAGGAGGAGTGGAGGAGAGCCTGGGCGCAAGGGCCAAGGATCCTATGGTTCGGCCAAACCCACTAGGAGAGGAGGACTCCTCCTCCAATCCTAGTAGGACTAGGATTGCTCCTTTTTTGCCTTTTTTCCACCTTTTCCTATTGGGTTTTCTTCTCCAGCCACATGGGCCTTGTGTGGGAGCTTCCACCAGCCCACTAAGGGCTGATATTCACTCTCCCACAGCCCATGAAGCCTCTTGGGTCGAAATACCCCTCCCGGAGGCCTCCCGGTACACTATCGGCACTCTTGGTACACTACCGATGAGCCCGAAACTTTTCCAGCGACCAAAATAGGACTTCCTATATATCAATCTTTACCTCCGGACCATTCCGGATCTCCTCGTGACATCCAGGATCTCATCCGGGACTCCGAACAACTTTCGGTCACCACCATACATAACTCTATACTACCGAAACGTCACCAAACCTTAAGTGTGCAGACCCTGCGGGTTCGAGAACTATGTAGACATGACCGAGACACCTCTACGGTCAATAACCAATAGAGGTACCTGGATGCCCATATTGGTTCCTACATATTCTACGAAGATCTTTATCGGTCGAACCTCTATGTCAAGGATTCAGTTAATCCCGTATGATGTTCCCTTTGCTCTTCGGTATGTTACTTGCCCGAGATTCGATCGTCGGTATATCCATACCTAGTTTAACCTCGTTACCGGCAAGTCTCATGATCTCATGGTCATGAGACACACAAGGCACTCCTCCGATGTCTGTGAGTTGCATGATCTCATGGTCATAGGAACATATACTTGACATGCAGAAAATAGTAGCAATAAACTGACACAATCATATGCTACGTTTGTAGTTTGGGTCTTGTCCATCACATCATTCTCCTAATGATGTGATCCCGTTATCAAATGACATCACATGTCAATGTCTAGGAAACCTTGACCATCTTTGATCAACGAGCTAGTTCACTAGAGTCATACTAGGGACAGAGTGTTGTTTATTTATCCACACATGTAATGTGTTTCCAATCAATACAATTATAGCATGGATAATAAACTATTATCATGAACAAGGAAATATAATAATAAACACTTTGTTTATTGCCTCTAGGGCATATTTCCAACAGTATATATATATATATGTGTGTGTGTGTGTGTGTGTGTGTGTGTATGTGTGTGTGAATGAAACTCAACAAAATTGATGGTAATAAAATAAAAATGTAAATATTGTTTATGTACTTCAATTTTTTCTGAACATATGCCCCGGCCCCGCTGAGAGGTCGAGTGGCGAATGAACTCACAAACATAGTATGCACATGAATTAGTCATGGGTGCCTGCCACAAGCACTTTACGATAATAGAGTTCAATCAAAATGATAATCAAGCATGATAATGGTATTGAAACTAGAATCAATGAGAGATGTGCGATATTAGAGTAGTACTTACTTTGGGGTGTAAAAATTGCAACTCCGGTTTCTAGCTGACACCACTAACATGTTTTGTGAACTTTTTCCAAACTCTGCCCGACAAAGAAAATGATTACTTGATATCAGGAAATGAAGGAAAGTTGCTGATATGGTGCGATAATGATTGAACTTACTTTTGAAGCATTTGAATCATCTCATTCCACTCCTTATGGTCTTTACGTCTTGAGTCCAAGATAATTACTTTTTCCTCTTCAAGCCGAATGGCTAGCAGAATAGAATGGAACCTGCGCACGCATAACTCATCAATTACACTTTACCTCGAGTAAGCGATACAGAATGTGCACACGGTAGTAACACTCACTTGAAGGTGTAAGGAAATAGAATTTCCCTTCTGGTTTGTTCTCCATGTAACACCTTTAGCAAGTTTTTCTCTGTATCAGCGTAAACTTCTTTTAATGTATGTTCATTTATGGTATCTGGGTTAACAAATCCAATGTCATACTTTTGTAGTTTATTGCATTCGAGGATCTTCAATCTGCATAATATAGTGTGTGAGGATAACTATACATGCAATGAACATGCTGGGATAGAGACTTAATTACAAAAAAATATACTTACACACAATAGCAACTGACGATAGCTTTGTCGAGGGCAAGTTGATAGTATAACTAAAACAATTCTTCAAATCCAACGAACAACGCCTTGTCTCCATTGAACAAGTACTCGTCTTTTACTGACACGAAGATATTGTCGGCCCCGTCCTTGCAGATTTTCAAGTACCATTCATGCAATTGTCGCATCTTCGTTGGAAGACAGTGGACCTCCTCACTTCTAACGAGAGGCTTCCTATGCTCGTATCTTGCTACTACCTTAGCCTTTTCGAACTGTACCGAATCGGGTAAGTAATCACCAGAAGTGATAGCAAGACCACCGGCCGCTTTCTCTGGATCATTAGCGATATCGGTAACCACCTTGAGCAGAGGGCACGATTGCAGTTCTTGTTCGCCGAGCTGGGGAATTGTTTTCCCACTTATTACGCCACTTCTACTTAAGTTTCCCAACCGCCTCACTTGATCGTATGTCTTTTGAATACAACTTTCATAGTTTGATGGCGGCGGAAGCGGTGGTGGTTGCGTAAGGGCATCCAAAGTTCACTTCGCCTTCATTGGATCTACTCTCTCGTTTGGAGGTGGTTGTTTTGGTGCAAGATGACGTTTCACTTTGGCATCAACGATCTTGTCGGTTTCCTCCTCATTCAATTTGTATGGTAAGTTGGGAGGAACCTTAAGGCTTGGGCTTGCTCTGAATCTCTTTGTTTTCGTACTATGGCTAGCCACCGAAGAGGCGGTGGCTCTCTTGTGAGGAGGAGGCGGAGTCCGATGACACGGCAGAGATAGCTGAGGCAGAGTTCAATGACATAGCGGAGATAGCTGAGGCGGAGAAGGATTCTGCTGAGGGCCCTCCTCCGCCGGAATCTGCTGAGGCGTTGGAGATGGCTGACGTGCCGGAGACGACTCAGGTAGGGCAGACGACTGACGCACCGGATACGGTTGACGCGCCGGAGACGGTTGATGCACCAGAGACCACTCAGGCACCGGGGCCTCCTCCGGCTGATTCTGTTGAGGCGACGTCTAGTATGGAAGCATGATGTGTTCCTTTATCCATAGACAGGGAGTCCTTAAGGCAATCGAAGAAGAATCTCCCCTTCACTTATGGCGTACTCAAGCTCCAGCCCATCAAATCCATCCATTATTCCATCCACCCCAACAATAGCAAATCCAACTGGAATCACAGTGAAATGGAAAGTTGCATCAGGTCGAGGAGGTAATACATAGCCGACCGCCGTCTTGAAGGTTGGGTTATGGCATTTCGCCATTAGCACACAATGCTCATTATTCGTGATACCATCCACGGGGTAGCGAGGAGCCGTGCCATCAGGATGAACGAGCTCCATGGAAGCCATGTTGCTTCTCCACTGAGATGGTGGGGTAGCATCATGGGTAGTCTCCAATGAAGGATCTTCTTGCCGCTAAGATGGTTGGTCGGTAGCTCGCTGGCTCTCAAGTGCATCTAGTTTCGCTAATCTTTCATTCGTCTTCTGCATTTCGCTTGCTTCCTCTTTCTTCTTTCTCTATCGGCTTATGTAACCAGTGTTGTCGGGAAACCAAACCTTCCACGGAATGGAGCCTCATGTGCCGCATGTTCGTCTAGGGTGTACAAGATTCCTGACGGCAAATAAAACTTGTCCTTCTCTCTGTCTGGAATGAACGTCCCTTCTAGCGATTTCTTTGATGGGTGTTTCAAGTTGAGCTTCAGTCCAGACACACTTCCCTGTTTCTGGGTCCAAAGTTACCCCAACCCCGAAGAGAGAAGTCCTTGCCCGATCTGGCCAGTGCAGTGTCGTTGGTTGGACACCTTTAGCAAGCAGATCTTGCTCAGCTTTGTCCCATGTAGGCCGGGCTTTATTGTGTCCACCTGATCCCGTAACATGGTGATACTTCTTATTTGCAACATTTTTCTTATTTGTATGTGACCTTTTCTTAGCCTTGTCCGATTTCTCATCGGCCACAAGTGCAGGCCACTAATCTTTCATCTTGAAATATTAACCGATGAATCCTAGAGTCTCGTGTTTATCGACAAACTTTATGTTCAATAGTTTCTTCCAGTTCTTGAATAGTTCTGCCATCTTCTTAAGAGCAAATGCATTTACCTTTCGCTGTATAACTGGGTTATTCGGATCCTTCTCTGGCGGTAGGCTAAAATTTCTCATCAGCGTGTTCCAAAGATCATCTTTCAGTCTATCGTGGACATAAGGAACTTCAGGGTCCTTCTTCTTATTCCATTCTTGGATCCTGATCGGGACGGTATCCCTAACAATAACCCCGCATTGATGTATAAATTTGTCCTTGGTCCGCTTGGGAGCAATCGGCTGGCCTTCTGGAGAGACTTCTTCGATCATGAACCTTTCATCCAGGTCCAATCTTCTCTTCGGGCCTCGTCTCCTTGCCGAAGTTTGGATTAATATATGTACATACAAAACAAATAATGCATCTAGTTAGTAGAGGATTAATATATATATATATACCTCGCCTGACTTTGAAGCAGTTAAGGCTCCATTCTCCATTCGATCACCGGAGCCGTCATGATCTCCCTCGTCCTCCATTCGATTACCGGAGCCGTCATGATCTCCTTCCTCCTCACCGGAGCCGTCATCCTCTCTTTCCTTACCACCAGTCTCGTTGAGAAATGGCAAGGTGATATCACCTCTGGCTATGATTATATCCACTAACAACTCTTCTTTTTCTATGTCTTTGTCCATAGTTTCTGCAAATATTACAACATGGCAATATAATACCATGAGAGATGGATTAGTGGCAAACATAGACTTAATCACAACAAGGAATCATATGCTTATGAGCAATGGATTAGTGGGAAACATCATGCAAAGTTCATAAGTTTTATAACAGTCAGTTTCAGATGATCGTCGAGGACTCTTCCCCCTCATGTCTATTAGTCGTCCTATCTTTGGAGAGAGGATATTTTGCAGACCGCCTCTCTCATGGTCGTCGAGGATACTTGCGGACCCCCACCCCCTCATGTCAAAGTTATCAGGGATATGTTGAATTTCCGAGAGAGTTATGGGTGTTCTAAAGCGGCACTACACAATATAGGTGAAGGGGGTAACATCCGGGAATGTTTTCCCGAAGTCTGCATTATCGGACAGATGAAAATTAAAGCTTTTCGTGGCTGGTTTTGAAAAAATAAATATACTATCACTAAAGACAGTTTATACACATATAGTGCCATACATATACATGAACATATACATACATATACATGAGCATATACATACATACATGAAAAAAGATAGTGACATACATATACATGAACATATACATACATACGTACATGAAAAAATATTGTGCCATACAGCATACATACATACATGAACAAAAATATAGTGCCAATGGCGGCGGCAGCATAGGGTGACGGCGGCGGCGGGCGCCTTGGGAAAGGGGGGAGCTCACTGGGGGCGCGTCGATGGAGCTAAAGGTCGACGACGTCGACGAGGACCGGCTCGGGGGCATGCGATGACGGGAAGGACAGCGCGCGAGGAGGTCCGGCGCCGGTGACGATCAGCAGACTCAAGGACGGCAGGGCATCGGTGAGGGCGACGGCAAAATCCGGCAGTCTGGCGGCGTCGAGGTCGTCGGCGGCGCCGTCTGGGGAGAGGAGAGAAGAAATTGCACATGGATTGGAGAAACTGCTAAGTGCCATTTATATAGCCCCCCTTTAGTCCCGGTTGGTGGCTCCAACCGGGATTAATGCCCCCCTTTAGTCTCGGTTGGTGCAGCCAACCGGTACTATAGGGCCCTGCTTCCCGCCCTTTAGTCCCGGTTGGCGCCACGAACCGAGACTAAAGGTTTGTGTTTCTCGTAGCCACAAATTTAGTCCCACCTCGCTAGTCGAGAAGCGCTTAGAGTGGTTTATAAGCGCTCCTGCCACTTCCCTCTCGAGCTCCTCTCTAATGCGGGCAGTACTTGCCTATCTGACGCCCTATTGGGCCTTCTAGCCCTGCGGGCCTGCATCCTGGCCCATTTCCAGGGTTTCTAGTCGTATGCAGGTCGTGGTGACTATTAGGCGGACCATTTTTTATTTTTGCATATATTATGTTTTAAAAAAATCAATGTTATTTTTTGCATATGTTATTTTTAGTTATATAATTTTAGTTGCACAAATTTTATATAATTTTAGTTGCATAAGTTTTATTTTCTATTGATTCTTTTTAGTTAATTCCTTTTGCTATTAGAGTTTTATAAAAGCTTTTTAGTTTTCTATTAAAGCTTGTAACAAAATATACTTTATGAAAATTCTTTTTACTATTACAGTTTTTAACAAATAAATACTTTGATAATTTTAGTTAATATTATTTTAATTCTTTTTGCTAATGAAGAATGTTATATTTAATTGATTCTTTTTAGTTCATTTTTGTGCTATTAGAGTTTCATAAAAGACTTTTTCTGCATATTTTAAACATACTTTAACTCAAAACTTTTTTTGCATTCAATTTGCAGCATTCAAAGCCACATCATCACTTTTCAACCCTTTTCAGACTTCATTTGCTATTTTCCATCCATTTCATGATATATTTCGAGCTAAAATGACCCTGAAATTGATATCGAACTGCAAATAAACACTCAAATGGTTGACGGTTTACATGGTATCATAATTTCACCCAAATAGCATGTGCTAAAAAGTTGAGAGGGTTACAGGAAAAACTGGATGCACTTCGTGTACAAACTGGACAATCTCTTTCGAAGTGTCAGGGTTTCGGGCGAAAAATCGTTATTGCAAAGGGATTTCATTTTTGAAAACATATTTTAACTCAAGACTTTTTCTGCATTCAATATTCACCATTGAAAGCCACATCATCACTTTTCAACCCTTTTCTGACTTTGTTTGCTATTTTTCATGCATTTCATGATTTTTGTTGAGCTAAAATGACCCTGAAATTGAAAAGCGCTGCAAATAACTGTGAAATATTTGAAAGTTCGCATGGTATCGTAATTTCACCCACATAGCATGTGCTAAAAAGTTGAGAGGGTTACGGGAAAAATTGGATGCACTTCATATACGAACTGGACAATCTCTTTCGAAGTTTCACGGTTTCGGACGAAAACTCGTCTATTACAAAGGGATTTCATTTTCTAAACATTTTAACTTAAGACTTTTTCTGCATTCAATATGCACAACTCAAAGCCACAACATCACTTTTTTAACCCTTTTCCGACTTCATTTGCTATTTTTCATGCATTTCATGATTTATTTTGAGCTAAATTGACCCTGAATTTGAAAAGCACTACAAATTAACTTTGAAATGGTTGAAAGTTGGCATGTATCATAATTTCACCCACATAGGATGTACTAATGTATCAAAAAACATTATAGAACATCGTGAATAGATAAGTGACCAAATTAATACAAGTTCATCTTCACATCAATTAAAAACCAAAATATAGTAGTGATCAAATGTTATGACTGAAAAAACAAATACATAAAGTTCATACATACTTCTCATAGAACAACATATAGCTCTCGAGAGCATCTAACTAAAACATAAATTGAAACTAACATACAACTATGTAAAACTCTTAAATACAGCAACAAATGCGATCATAATCGCAACTAAGATAACAATCGATCCAACAATATAATGATACCAAGCCTCATTATCAATGGCATATTTTCTTATCTTTCTAATCTTCAAGCGCATTCCATCCATCTTGATCTTTCTAATCTTATGGTCATCGCGGCATCGGCAACATGCAACTCCAATTTCATCTTCTACTCAATTCTTTTTATTTTTTCTTTCAAATTGTTGTTTTATTTTTCAACTAAATTTAACCTCTCGACAAGAGAGTTGATTGGAATTTCCGGTTCACATACCTCCTAGATAAACACATCTATGTCACGTTGGTCCGTATAATTGTCATAAACACTAAATGAAACAAATAGTTATAAAATATAATATACCATATCCGAATCATAGACCGGACGAGGGCCGACGTGGGTGGATACCATAACCATGGCCCTATATAATAACAAACATTAAGAAAATTAAGAAATTTATACAAGTATCTATGTAAATCATACAAGTAAGAACTTTTTCTTTTAAAAAGAAGATAAGAACAAGAGTCTCACCACGGTGGTGCGGGCGACGAGATCGGCGTGGGATATCAACGACGGTGAGGACGGGGATGGGACGTGATGGACCACCAAACCTAGACAAAACTTAGGGAAAATGGAGCTTGGAGGTCGAGCTTGGAGAGGAGAAAGCTTAAGCGTGGCTCTGACATTTCATCGAACACCTCGTGTGCATAGGAGGTGAGAGCAGAGCAGCACACACCTCCCACGTGCCAGCCATCCAAAAAATAGAGGAGTGAGCAGGCAGGGGAAAGCATATATATAGGCATCTCTTTAGTACAGGTTCCATCCACTAACCGGGACTAAAGGAGCTGGGCTAGGAGCAAGGCCCTTTAGTCCCAGTTCATGTGTGAAACCAGGACTAAAGGTGTCAGATCGACTGGGAATAGTTCCTACCGAGGCCCTGCCGGCGCCCTGGCCTCATGAACCGGGACTGATGCACCCATTAGTCCCGGTTCATAACATGATCGGGACTAATGCAATATTCTGGCCCATTTCAAAGCCATGTTTTCTACTAGTGATACAAATTTTTACATAATGTACTCACGACAAATGTAGAGACATCAAACACAATGTGCGTATCCATTTCAAAAAAAACACATTATAGATTCACAAGTTTGGTAGGAAGAAAAAGAGGCCCATGGAAAGGCATGAGTAGGCTACACCAACTTGTAAATCCACAATCAAAACCATCCGCGATGTAAACCTATTAAACAAGAATAAGGACTAGTGAGTTACAAAGTCACCAACAAATTTGGTCATGGCATCATTTATGAATATTATGGCTATGCATGACAACAAAAATAAGCAATTTTGATCATAAACAATTAAATGGAGGCATACGTGGGGTTTCTCTTGCTTTAAGACTTGTTATCAAACCCGAGTCAAAAAATTTATGACGCAGGGGTCGCACTAACAACATCGTCGAAACAGCTAGCACATTGTGAACCTTTTGAATGTCCAGTTGCAGGGTTATTCGAACCAGCTGACATAGGCAATATCTGCAATGGCGTATTTTGGGTGGTTAATACAAGTTCATTTGATATACAATGACCAAAGGGCAATAATTTTTTCACAAAAAGGTTTTAAAGTGAACTCACTTGACCGTATGTCTTTGCGAGTAGAGTGACAATGTCTGGGATTGGTGGCGGGGATTGGTTATGTGCAACACAAATACGTTGCATACTTTGCCCACCAGGAAAGGTTATATATTCTACCCCAAGGCAAATGTTATGTAATGAAACTAAGACTACCATGAGTACATTGTGGATAGGAACCTAACCTTCGTAGCCTCATGTTGAGCCATCAACGATGCATGCCACATAGTATCTCGTACCGCCATTTTTCTTTTGCATCCATAACTATTAAACTCGGTTTCTTGCCATGAGAGTCCACCATACCTACCTATGGATTGAATAAGATCCTTCAAGAAAGTTGTCATTGTTGCACAAGGCAATATTTTTATTGTAAGGGAAATTAAGCTTTGTACGATCTTGTGATGGTGAAGTAATAAAAGCGACGGAATGCATAATAAAGTTCGTTATCACAAGGGGCAATATAAAGTGATATTCCTTTATGTTAAGATATTAAACATGTCAAATAAATAAAACCTCATGACAACCTTTGCTTCCCTTTGTGAAGGATCTATCTTTTTACGTTCTTACAAGTTTTATTTCGTGCAAGAGTCAATAATATTTCCCTCGTATATTCTCCAAGCTATTTAGTGTCAAGCAATATATGTTGAGGAAAGATTCAAACACATATATCTAGCTGAATGTAAATGATCATGTTCCATTATTGTTGACACTATCCTTGAGGTAAATAAGTTGGTTGGAAAGAACATTCAAGCCGCCATCCTCTAGCTGAATAAAATTTGAAATGTATGTTAGCAATCATAGAAGGTTACATCACAGTTGAACATGTGAACTTGCTAGAAATATAAGATCTTACATAGACTCTTCTCTCGATTGCAAAAGCTATGATTATCTCAAAGACTAATTGCATTGCTTGTTGTTTCTCAATAAAGATTATTCTCTATATTTCCTCAGTTGTGAATAGATTGTTACTTGTTCATAAGAGGTTATATGATTGAAAACATGCTGCTATGATGATATTCATGATGCTCTCATGTCTGTATTCTATTTTAATCAACACCTCTCTCTCAAATTATGTTATCATTATTTTAGAGTTTGGCTTTCGCTTGAGTACAAGCGAGTCTAAGCTTGGGGGAGTTGATACGTTCATTTTGCATCATGATTTCTTACCACTATGTACCTTATTTTCGTGTCGTCAGGTCAATACCCATCTTCTTCGCCGTGTCTACGTAGAAAAGATTGAGGTTGCTACCTCCATCCATAATGAACCTTGTTAAATGGTACCCGTCTACTATGGCATCGAGTACCAGAACGGCTGACCTACCATGTCGAATACTGGTTGTGTGGTCAATGAGGTCGATGGTGATCACGCAAGCTGACCTTGGGTTGAATTTGGGGGCGACATGCTCTATGGCGAATATGTCCCGAAGTGCACGCTTCCTTTCCTTCTTTGGTATATGTGTGGTGTAGATCATGTTCACACTTTTTACCTCAGCGGGAATTGCTTGTGACCTCCATTATTCGGCCTGCAGGGCTCTTCATCATCCTTGCTGTGAGCGCCCTTACCGTGGTCTTCGAGTTGAAGCTTGCCTACCTGTTTAAACACCCAACAGTTACGGTTGGTGGGGGTGATAGGCTTGTCTTGAGTGTCGTGTAACTGGCAGGGTCTGGCCATCATTTTTTCCAGCTGGGAGGGTCCATCCCTCTTCCCTTTGACATGCTTCTTCCGTTGTAACAATTTTGAGTTACGGAAGCCGGCGTTAACCGTTGTGTCCTCGGCTTCAGTGCTGATGTACTGGCATTTATTCTTGTTATGTCGTGTCTTCCCGCTGTTTTCCCGCACTTCCGAAGTGCTGAGGTTGTTGGAAATATGCCCTAGAGGCAATAATAAATTAGTTATTATCATATTTCCTCGTTCATGATAATCGTTTATTATCCATGCTATAATCGTATTGATAGGAGACTTAGATACATGTGTGGATACATAGACAAAACCATGTCCCTAGTATGCCTCTAATAGACTAGCTCGTTAATCAAAAGATGGTTAAGGTTTCCTAGCCATGGACATGAGATGTCGTTTGATAACGGGATCACATCATTAGGAGAATGATGTGATGGACAAGACCCAAACTACAAACGTAGCATACGATCGTGGCAGTTTACTGCTACAGTGTTCTGCATGTCAAGTATATGTTTCTATGACCATGAGATCATGCAACTCACGGACACCGGAGGAGTGCCTTGTGTGTATCAAATGTCGCAACGTAACTGGGTGACTATAAAGGTGCTCTACAGGTATGTCCGAGGGTGTCTGTTGAGTTGGCATGGATCAAGACTGGGATTTGTTACTCCGTGTGACGGAGAGGTATCTCGGGGCCCACTCGGTTATACAACATCACAATGAGCCTTGCAAGCAATGTGACTAATTTTTAGTTGCGGGATCTTGTATTATGGAATGAGTAAAGAGACTTGCTGGTAACGAGGTGGAACTAGGTATGGAGATACCGACGATCGAATCTCGGGCAAGTAACATACCGAAGAACAAAGGGAACATTATACGGGATTAACTGAATCCTTGACATAGAGGTTCGACCGATAAAGATCTTCATAGAGTATGTAGGAACCAATGTGGACATCCAGGTCCCTCCATTGGTTATTGACTGTAGAGGTGTCTCGTTCATGTCTACACAGTTCTCGAACCCGCAGGGTCTGCACACTTAAGGTTTGGTGATGTTTCGGTAGTGTAGAGTTATGTATGGTGGTGACCGAAGTTTGTTCGAAGTCGGGATGAGATCCCGGACGTCACGAGGAGCTCCAGAATGGTCCGGAGGTAAAGATTCATATTTAGGAAGTCCTAGTTTGGTTGCCGGAAAAGTTTCGGGCTCATTGGTAGTGTCCCGGGAGTGCCGGTAGTGTACCGGGAGACCTCCGGGAGGGGTATTTCGACCCAAGAGGCTTCATGGGATGTGGGAAAGTATTAACCAGCCCTTAGTGGGCTGGTGGAATAGCCACAACATGCCCATGCGGCTAGGGGAAGAATCCCAAAGAGAAAAGAGTGGAAAAAGGCAAAAAAGGAAGAGTCCTACTCCTGCTAGGAGTGGAGGAGGAGTAGGACTCCTCCTCCTTTGGTTCGGCCAACTCCTAGCGGGCCTTGCCCTTGTGCCAAGGCTGCCTCTCCTCTCCTCCTATATATACTGGTGGAATAGAGGGTTTTGGACAGAATTTACGGCCACGTGCTACCCGTTCCACCAGTGTATAGTTTCTCCTCTAAATATGATTTTTGCAGTGCTTAGGCGAAGCCCTGCTGGAATTACTCCACCACCATTGCCGGAGCACCGTCACGCTGCCGGTGAACTCTTCTTCCTCTCCACCTCCTCTTGCTGGATCAAGACGGTGGAGATTGTTATCAAGCTACACGTGTGCTGAACGCGGAGGTGTCGTCCGTTCGGCGCTAGATCGGAAGGACCGTGATCGAGATCGCGAGATGGTTCGTGATGAGATCGCAGAACGGATCGTGGTGAGTTCACGGGACAGATCATGATCAAGATCGTGAGACGGATCATGATGAGATCGCGGGACGGATCGTGATGAGGTCACGGGATGGATCGTGATTGGATCGCGGGATGGATCGTGATGAGATCGCGGGACGCTCGGCGATTTGGATCGCGAAGATGTTCGACTACACCAACCGCGTTTCCTAACGCTTCCCGCTTAGCGATCTACAAGGGTATGTAGATCTACTCTCCCTCTCGTCGATGCTCAACACCATGGATAGATCTGCGTGTGCGTAGGAAATTTTTTGTTTCCCATGCGACGTTCCCCAACAGTGGTATCAGAGCTAGGTCTATGTGTAGATGAGATCTTGAGTAGAACACAAAAGGTTTGTGGGCGTTGATGCTTAGATTGCTTCCTCCCTTGGTCGTATTTTGGTTCAGCGCTATTGTGAGATGAAGCGGCCCGGACCAACATTACTCGTATGCTTACGAGAGACCGGTTCCTTCAACCGCAACTTGTTGCATAGATGGCTTGCGGGTGCCAGTTTCTCTCACTTTAGTTGGATCGGATTCGACAAAGGCGGTCCATGAGAAGGTTGAAAAGCAACTAGTGTATCACCGTTGTGGTTTTTGCGTAGATGAGAATCGTTCTTGCTAGATACCCATAGCAGCCACATAAACATGCAACAACAATTAGAGGATGTCCAACTTGTTTTTGCAGGGTATGTTGTGATATGATATGGCCAATTACATGATGTGATATATGTGATGTATGACATGATCATGTGATGTATAGATTATCAAGAATGCATGTCAATGAGTACGGCAACCGGCAGGAGCCATAGGGTTGTCTTTAATTATTGTATGACCTGCGTGTCAATAATTAAGTGCTATGTAATGCTTTACTTTATCGCTACGGTAGCAATAGTAGTAGAAGCATGTTGGGCACGACAACCCCGATGGCGACACGTTGATGGAGATCAAGATGATGGAGATCATGGTGTCGTGCCGGTGACGATGGAGATCATGCCGGTGCTTTCTAGATGGAGATCAAAAGCACAAATTCATCGCCATATCATGTCACTTATGATTTGCATGTGATGTTAATCCTTTTATGCACCTTGTTTTGCTTAGGACGACTATAGCATTATAAGGTGATCCCTCACTTAATTTCAAGATAAATTGTGTTTTCCCTGAGTGTGCATCGTTGCGAAAGTTCGTCGTGTTGAGACACCACGTGATGATCGGGTGTGATAGACTCTACGTTCACATACAACGGGTGCAAGCCAGTGTTGCACATGCAGAAAACTCGGGTTAAACTTGACGAGCCTAGCATGTACAGACATGGCCTCGGAACACAAGAGACCGAAAGGTCGAACATGAGTCATATAGTAGATATGATCAACATGATGATGTTCACCATTGCAGCCACCTCAACTCACGTGATGATCGGACTTGAGTTGGTGAATTTGGATCATGTATCACTCGAATGACCGGAGGGATGTGAATTTGAGTGGGAGTTCTTTAGTAATATGATTAATTGAACTCATTATCATGAACATAGTCAATAGTGTCTTTGCAAATTATGTTGTAGATTACTAGCTCGAGCTGTAGCTCCCTTAAATTTTATATGTTCCTAGACAAATAGAGTTGAAATATGATGGTAGCAATATTGCGGAATGGGTCCGTGATCTGAGGATTGTCCACATTGCTGCACAGAAGGCTTATGTCCTTAATGCACCACTCGGTACGCCAACCCCTCTAGCGTCGTGTGTAGATGTTGTGAACATCTGACAGGCACGTTCTGATGACTACTTTATAGTTTAGTGCGTCATGCATTACGGCTTAGAATTGAGGCTCCAAAACGTTTTGAACGTCACGGAACATATGAGATGTTTCTAAGAGCTGAAATTAGGATCTCAGGCTCGTGCCCGTGTTGCGAGATATGAGATCTCCAACAAGATTCTTTGCCTGCAAGATGAAATAGAATAGCTCAATCGTTGAGCAGGTGCTCAGATTGTCTGGGTGCTACAATCGCTTGAATCAAGTGGGAATTGATCTTCTAGATAAGATGGTGATTGATATAGTTCTCCAAGTCACTATCACTAAAGCTTCTAGAACTTAGTGATGAACTATAAGACGCGAGGGTTAGAAATATTGATCCCTGAGCTGTTCGCGATGTTTGACACCGCGAAGGTAGAAATCAAGAAGGAGCATCAAGTGTTGATGGTTAATCAAACCACTAGTTTCGAGAAGGGCAAGAGCAAGGAGGGAACCTTCATGGATAGCTAGTCAGTTGCTGCTCCAGATAAGATAGTGATTGATATAGTTCTCCAAGTCACTATCACTAAAGCTACTAGAACTTAGTGATGAACTATAAAACGCCAGGGATAGAAATATTGATCCCTGAGCTGTTCGCGATGTTTGACACCGCGAAGGTAGAAATCAAGAAGGAGCATCAAGTGTTGACGGTTAATCAAACCACTAGTTTCGAGAAGGGCAAGAGCAAGGAGGGAAACTTCATGGATAGCAAGTCAGTTGCTGCTCCAATGAAGCAACCCAAAGTTGAACTCAAACCCGAGACTAAGTGCTTTTGTTATGAGGTGAGCGGTCGCTGAAGCGGAACAACCCGAGATACTTGGTAGATAAGAAGGCTGGCAACATCGACAGAAGTATATTTGATATACGAGTTATTGATGTGTACCTTGCTAGTACTCCTAGTAGCACCTGGGTATTGGATACTGGTTCGGTTGCTAAATGTTAGTAAGTCGAAATAAAAGTTGCGGAATAAACGGGGAACTAGCTAAGGGTGAGGTGACGATGTGTGTTGGAAATGTTTCCAAGGTTGATGTGATCAAACATCGCATGCTCTCTCCACCTTCGGGATTAGTGACAAACCTAAATAAATTTTATTTGGTGTTTTGTGTTGAGCATGAACATGATTAGATCGTGTTTATTGCAATACGGTTATTCATTTAAGTTAGAGAATAATGGTTATTCTGTTTACATGAATAATACCTTCAATGGTCATGCACCCAGTGAGAATGGTTTGTTGAAATCTTGATCGTAGTAATACACATGTTCACAACACTGATGTCAAAAGATACAAAGTTAATGATGATAGTACCACATACTTGTGGCACTACCGCTAAATGTCATATTGGTATAAAGCGCATGAAGAAACTCCATGCTGATGGATCTTTGGACTCATTCGATTTCGAATCGGTTGAGACATGCGAACCATGCCTCTTGGGCAAGATGACTAAAAAACCCGTTGGATGGAGCGGGCAAGTGATTCATTGGAAATGATACATGATGATGTATGCAATCCAATGAGTCTTGTAGCGTGCATTGGATATCGTTATTTTCTTACCTTCACTGATGATTTGAGTAGATATAGTGTATATTTACTTAATGAAACACAAGTCTGAATCGTTTGAAAGGTTCAAGCAAATTCAGAGTGAAGTTTAAGATCATCATGACAAGAAGATAAAAGTGACTGCGATATGATCGTGGACGTGAATATCTGAGTTATGAGTTTGGCATACAACTTAAGACAATGTGAAAGTTGTTTCACAACTAACGCCACCTGGAACACCATAGCGTGATGTTGTGTCCGAACGTCATAGTCATGCTCTATTGGATATAGTGCGTGCTATGATGTCTCTTATCATTTTACTACTATAATTTTGGGGTTATGCATTAGAGACAACTACATTCACTTTAAATCGGGCACCATCTAAATCCGTCGAGATGACACCGTGTGAATTATGGTTTGATAGAAACCTAAGCTGTCATTTCTTAATGTTTGGGGCTGCGACACATATGTGGAAAATGTTTTCACCTAATGAGGTCGAACCCAAGGCGGACAAATGCATCTTCATAGAATACCCTAAGATCAGTTGGGTGAACCTTCTATCTCAGATCCAAGTGCAAAGTGTTTGTTGCTTAAACGAATCCTTTCTCGAGGAAATGTTTCTCTCGAAAGAATTGAGTGGGAGGAAGATAGAACTTGATGAGGTTGTTAAACCTTTGTTCAACCAGAGAGTAGCGCAGCGCAGAAAGATGTTTATGTGAAGCCTACGTTAGTTGAAGAGGAAGTTAATGATGATGATCATGAAGCTTTAGGATCAAGTTACTATCGAACATCGTAGGTCAACAAGGATGTGTACTGCTCCTAAGCAGTACGACAACCCTGTCTTGGAGGTCATGTTGTTGGACAACGATGAACCTACGAGCTATGGAGAAGCGATGATGGGCCCGGATTCCGACAAATGGTTGGAGGCCATGAAATCTGAGATAGGATCCATGTATGAAAACGAAGGATAGACTTTGGTAGACTTGATCGTTAGACGGCAGGTCGTTGAGTACAAATGGATGTTTAAAATGAAGACAGGCGCTGATGGTAAATGTCACCATTTGTAAAGCTCGACTTGTTGCAAAGATGTTTGTGACAAGTTCAAGGAGTTGAATACGATGAGACTTTCTCACTCGTAGCGAAGCTAAAGTTTGTTGGAATTATGTTAGCAGTTGCTGCATTTTTCAAATTATGAAATCTGGCAGATGGATGTCAAAACATCGTTTCCTTAACGGTTTACTTGAGGAAAGGTTGTATTTGATACAACCAGGAGGTTTTGCCAGTCCTAAGGATGCTAAAAGGTGTGCAAGCTTCAGTGATCCTTCTATAAACTGAAGCAAGCATCTCGGATTTGGAATATACACTTTGATGAGGTGATCAAAGTTTTGATGTTTATACAAAGTTTACGAGAAACTTGTATTTACAATAAAGTGAGTGGGAGCACTATAGAATTTCTGATAAGTATATGTGGATGACATATTGTTGATCGGAAATAATGTAGAATTTCTGGAAAGCATAAAACGGTTATTTGGAAAGTGATTTTCAAAGGAAGACCTGAATAAAGCTGCCTAATTGTTGAGCATCAAAATCTATAGAAATAGATCAAGATGCTTGATGAGACTTTCAATGAGTGCATACCTTGACAAGAGAAAGGACGAACGTCGTCCCCTATGCCTTAGCCATAGGCTCTAAATTATGCCATGATGTGTACCGCACCTGTGTGTGCCTTGCCATGAGTCTGTCAAGGGGTACAAGAAGTGGTCCAGGAGTAGGATCACTGGCAGCGGTCAAAATTATCCTTAGTAACCAGAGGACTAAGGAGATGTTTCTCGATTATGGAGGTGATAAAGAGTTCGTCGTAAAGAGTTACGTCGATGCAAGCTTTAACACCAATCTGGATGACACATAATAGCAATCTGGATACATATAGTGGAGTAGCCATTTGGAATAGTACCAAGTGGAGTGTGATAGCAGTGTTTACAGTTTGACATAGGAATTTGCAAAGTACACACGGATCTGAATTTTGCAGACCCGTTGACTATAAGACCTCTCTCACATGCAAAGCATGATCGAGCCCCAGAACTCATTGGGTGTTAGATTCATAACAATGCGAATCACATAGTGATGTGAACTAGATTATTGACTCTAGTGCAAGTGGGAGACTGTTGGAAATATGCCCTAGAGGCAATAATAAATTAGTTATTATCATATTTCCTCGTTCATGATAATCGTTTATTATCCATGCTATAATCGTATTGATCGGAGACTTAGATACATGTGTGGATACATAGAAAAAACCATGTCCCTAGTATGCCTCTAATAGACTAGCTCGATGATCAAAAGATGGTTAAGATTTCCTAGCCATGGACATGAGATGTCATTTGATAGCGGGATCACATCATTAGGAGAATGATGTGATGGACAAGACCCAAACTACAAACGTAGCATATGATCGTGTCAGTTTACTGCTACAGTGTTCTGCATGTCAAGTATATGTTCCTATGACCATGAAATCATGCAACTCACGGACACCGGAGGAGTGCCTTGTGTGTATCAAACATCGCAAAGTAACTGGGTGACTATAAAGGTGCTCTTCAGGTATCTCCGAGGGTGTCTGTTGAGTTGGCATGGATAAAGACTGGGATTTGTTACTCCGTGTGACGCAGAGGTATCTCGGGGCCCACTCGGTAATACAACATCACAATGAGCCTTGCAAGCAATCTGACTAATTGTTAGTTGCAGGATCTTGTATTACGGAACGAGTAAAGAGACTTGCCGGTAACGAGGTGGAACAAGGTATGGAGATACCGACGATCGAATCTCGGGCAAGTAACATACCGAAGAACAAAGGGAACATTATACGGGATTAACTGAATCCTTGACATAGAGGTTCGATCGATAAAGATCTTTGTAGAGTATGTAGGAAACAATGTGGACAGCCAGGTCCCGCCATTGGTTATTGACCGTACAGGTGTCTCGGTCATGTCTACATAGTTCTCGAACCCGCAGGGTCTGCACACTTAAGGTTTGGTGACGTTTCGGTAGTACAGATTTATGTATGGTGGTGACCGAAGTTTGTTCGGAGTCCCGGATGAGATGCCAGACATCACAAGGAGTTCCAAAATGGTCCGGAGGTAAAGATTCATATATAGGAAGTCCCAGTTTAGTAGCCGGAAAAGTTTCGGGCTCATCGGTAGTGTACCGGGAGTGCCGGTAGTGTACCGGGAGACCTCCGGGAGGGGTCTTTCGACCCAAGAGGCCTCATGGGCTGAGGGAAAGTATTAACCAGACCTTAGTGGGCTGGTGGAATATCCATAACAGGGCCATGCGGCTAGGGGAAGAATCCCAAAGGGAAAAGATCGGAAAAAACGCAAAAAAGGAAGAGTCCTACTCCTACTAGGAGTGAAGGAGGAGTAGGACTCCTCCTCCTTTGGCTCGGCCGACTCCTAGAGGGCCTTGCCCTTGTGCCAAGGCTGCCTCTCCTCTCCTCCTATATATACTGGTGGAATAGAGGGTTTTTGGACAGAATTTACGGCCACGTGCTACCCGTTCCACCAGTGTATAGTTTCTCCTCTAAATCTGATTTCTGCAGTGCTTAGGCGAAGCCCTGCTGGAATTACTCCACCACCATCGCCGGAGCACCGTCACGCTACTGGTGAACTCTTCTTCCTCTCCACCTCCTCTTGCTGGATCAAGACGGTGGAGATCGTTATCAAGCTACACGTGTGCTGAACACGGAGGTGCCGTCCATTCGGCGCTAGATCGGAAGGACCGTGATCGAGATCGCGAGACGGTTCGTGATGAGATCGCGGAACGGATCGTGATGAGTTCACGGGACAGATCGTGATCAAGATCGTGATCAAGATCGTGAGACGGATCATGATGAGATCGCGGGGCGGATCGTGATGAGGTCACGGGACGGATCTTGATTGGATTGATCGACGGATCGTGATGAGATCGCGGGACGCTCGGCGATTTGGATCGCGAAGATGTTCGACTACACCAACCGCGTTTCTTATTGCTTCCCGCTTAGCGATCTACAAGGGTATGTAGATCCACTCTCCCTCTCGTAGATGCTCAACACCATGGATAGATCTGCGTGTGCGTAGGAAATTTTTTGTTTCCCATGCGACGTTCCCCAACAGAGGTTTGCAACAGGATTGCTCCAACGTGCTAGCCAACTGTCCTCGCTCGCGCAAAAGTGGGTCATGAGTGAGGTGAGATCGGACATTGTTCGAAGTTGTTCCTATCATAGTTGATGGGCTAGAAATTCATCCCGGATGTTGTTCCCGAAAGAGGCCAATGCTTCGGTGTCACAGCAGTCGATGATTTGACTTTTCTTGGTTAGGAATCAATTCCTGAATTGTTGGGATGACTCTCTGGCCTGTTGAACAATGTGTCTCAGGTATGTAGCATCCGGTGGCCGAACATAGGTGTCGTGGATTTATCACGGCAGATGTCCAGGTGAACGGACTTGGATTCGAGGCCATCGCTAACGGGGTGGACTCAAAGGGGTTAGTTGGGACGAAAGACACGGATTTACCCAGGTTCGGCCCCTCAAGTCGAGGTAATAGCCTACGTCCTGCTTGTGTTTGTATTACTTGTATATCGATTATAAGGAGCTAGAAGATTGACCTAGTTCTTGATCACCTGCCCCCTAAGTCGCCCTGGGTCTGCCTTTATATAAGAGGTCAGGACCACCGGGTCATTACAATAGCTAATCGAGGCTTACTGTATCTCCGAGTCTCTCTCTATCTTCTTGTCCAAGCTGCCTCTGTGACGGCTTACACGCCTGGGTCTTCTCTGTCTGGCCCGTCATACGGCCCACACCTTGAGCCGCCTATCTTCCTGGGCCACCAGTGTCACGGCTCACCCTTGGGCCGGCTCACGAGCCAACAACATAACCCGGAGCCTCCAGGGCAAGTCATACCGTGGGGTTATATCCCCAACATTAGGCCCCAGGTTGAATTGAGCTTGCTCACTTCATCCTTTTGTTCCGATTTTGGTGAGTCGCCCTGAAATGACCCGGCGTGATGTCATGAGATCTTGCTGATGTACCACCGAATCTTTCATTAACTGTCATCCCGAGAATCGAGGCGTCCGCCTCGGTCAAACGGTGCCGCCGCCTGGATTTTTGCGCCTTCCTTAATCCCTTTTTAAATATGACCCATGCGGGTCGGAGTTTTCCATCCTCCCGTTTGTGCCTCTTCTTCTTCTTCCTGTCGCCGCCACTCCAGCGTCCTCGTCGTCCGGCGCCGACTTCGCATCTGCACCAACCAGGCCGCTGCATCACCCTGATACGGACTAGATTTCTTCCGCCGTCGCCGCAACATCTCCGGTGAGTTCTCCTTCTTCTTTAGATCGCCCACCACCGTAGTAGGGTTCCACCGTACCAGGGTTCCGCCGTAACAAGGTTCCGCAGCCGCCGCTCGGGCTCCGGCACCACCGCTGCGAGTATATCTCGATGTCGTTGTCGCCTTTAGATCGCGCTCTTGCCCCGCTGCCACGGGCGGACCGGCCGCGCGTAATGCGTGGACCGCGATAGCTCCGCTCCATTTTCTTTCTGTTGTTCATCGGTAGGTCTGGATTTAAATCCTTTTTTGCCACTTTTGTAGATTCGTAGTCATAGTAATAGTTTGCGGAATCTATTTCTAGGACTTAGCCGATTTTTCAATCTTCCCTTCCTCTGTTGAGTCGCTAAGTTTCTCCGGCTCTCATCAACCGGGTATTTCCACCTTATCCGTAGAACCCTTAAACTTTTAAGCTGTCAAAAATATTTGCTTGCGCTTTGACTCATCACGCCTTTTACCTTGCACAGCACTTAAGCCGCCGATATGTCTCGCGCGTCCAACTCATGCAACTGGGTTGGTTCTTGCGTTACGGAGGAGTACTTAGCAGGTTACATTGAAGCTGGTACTCTTCCTCCCAAAGAGGTTCTCAATTGGCGGGTTCCGGGCAATGAGACCCGACCTTCTCCCCAAAAAGGAGAGATAGTAGTCTGTGCTGATCACATCGAGTGAGGGTTCATGCCGCCCGGCTCTAAGTTTTTTCGTGACGTCCTTCATTTTTATAAGCTGCATCCTCAAGACTTGGCACCCAACTCTGTTTCCAACATCTGCAACTTCCAAGTTCTCTGCGAAGCTTATCTACTAAGTAAGCCGTCTGTGGGGTTCTTTCGAGAATTCTTCTACGCCAACCGCCAAACTGAAATGAAGGGTGGTCCAAGTCTGGAGCTGGGCGACATTTCTATTCAACGCCGCCGAGACATCATCTTTCCTGCTACTCCAATGCCGAGTCACACAAAAGATTGGAATAAGACGTGGTTCTATTGCCCAGAGACCTCTCCCGAGAAAGAGCACTCATTGGCGGGTTACCGCCCCTCCCGGCTTAGGACAGACACGGAGCTTCCCGGCCAACTCTCAGCCTCGGAGCGTGCCAGATACGAGCCGTTCCACGCCAAGATCAAAGCGCTCCTAGCCAATGGCTTAATAGGATTGGATTTGATCCGCTGCTGGATTTCTTGGAGGATCATGCCTTTAAGCCGCAGAGGTCGGCTTATGTGCGAGTATGAAGGCAAATATGACAGCTTGTTGTGCTTCAGCGAATCAACACTGTCACAGGATGATATTACCACTACCATCCGGAGCCTTGTCCATGAGGCCTCCGGCTCATGCAGTGACGTCCCCCTGGCGCCTTTCTGCGTCAATAATCCGGCTCCCGATGTAAGTTAATCTCTTCCCATCCGTCTCTTAGATGTTGCTTGTACTTTGTTGATTTGGCATTCATTCTCTGGGTCACTCCTATCCAGGAAGAAGGTCGTGACCAAGAGTGCTAAAAAAGATGCCCCGCAAGAGAATTTGCTTGACCCACCACCATCATCCAGCTCAGAGGTAATATTTTAACTGCTTTGTTTGATCTTTTACCTTCCTGCTTTATTAATGCTTGTTTTACTCGCAGGATGAAGTGGAAAGCAGCCGTGCCAATGCTCCTGAGGTAAATTACGTTTCTTCCGGCTCAGAATGTTTCGTCCCCCGAAAGCCGCGACGGGTTATCAGAAAAGTTCCTCTTTCTCACCCTCTTGCTTATCTGGCTCCCGATTTTCTCTTGAAAAAGCAATAGCAAGCTGAGCGTCGACAAACTCGAAGCACCGGCTCTACTGAGCTCATGTCCAGGTTACCAAACTCTCCGGCTCAAAAGAAAATTCCCGCCGAGGTTTAAGTCTCTACTTCTCCTTATGACTTTCCTTTGTAAACTCGACACTTTCTTCACCTTTCTATTTTATTCTTTTTAGAAATCACCTTCCTCCGGCGACTCTTTGGCTTCAATTCTACCACCGCCCAAGATCAATCCACTCTAAGCATTTCTTACTATGATATCCGGACATCCGGTCTCTTAATATGATAGCAACATCTTCAACTGCTAATCCTTCTATTTTGCAGTGCTCAAGCTAAACGTCGCAAGACCAACAAGCCCTCCTCCGGCCTAGTTAACCAAGAGACGGAGCCCGAACAACCGGAGGAGGCTGAAGCAGAAAAAAATCCACCAGCTGCCTCCACAGAGCTGACCGCTACTGATATCATCATGGAGAGCCCTCCAAGGGCCCCTTCAAAACCGGCGACTCCTGCCAAGACCCCTGAAACTCCAAATGTTGTTATCACCGGGTCTGGTCATCAAACTCCTCCGGCTCATGTGTTGACCAAGCATACAGAGCCAGCTGAAGCCTCGAAGAAGCTGAACTTTGACTCTTCGTGCGAGAAGATGACAGTCGAAGAGCTCCACGCCGGGTACATAAACCGGGTTACCACCAGCCGGGATCTGGAACTTCGGATGGTCTCTTTAATGAAGACAAAATATGAGGTACCTTTCCTTCTTACCATATCCTTACTTAGCCCCCAAGAGCTGGTTTAATGTACTCAATCGTTGAGTCGGGTCTTCGTTGAACTTTCTGTTAGAACAAATGCATAGTCATTGTCCCCTCGAGTCGGCTTAATTTTCCAAAGTTGAATCGGATCTTACTTTAGATAACTTAAACTGCCATTCATAGCCCCCAAGGGCCGGCTCAAGCTTGATGAAGTTGAGTCGGATCTTTTATTTAGGAGTAAATCTAAGAGCTATAGTGTAGCCCCCAAGTTCCGGTTTACCTTTGAAGAAGATGAGCCGGAATTGCACTGCATACTGAAAGATCAAATATACATTAGCCCCCAAGTGTCAAATATATTGCATGCAATATGTTTGAGACTTGCATAAATTTGCTTTTAATACTTGTCCTGTATTTTGGCGACTTACCGTGTATTTTGATGTCTTATAGGAAGCTTTAAACGAAGTCGGCTCTCAATTGTCTGATCTGAAGGCGAATTTAGCGGCTCAACAAGAGGCCCGCAACGTCTCTAACGAAAAGTGTCGGCTGCTGTTTGAAGAGCTGGTTCATATTAAGGCGGAGCTTGCTTCTTTAAAAGAATCTACTGAGTTGGAGAAAGCCGCATTGACCAACCAAGCGGATGATGCCGACCAGCAGCTGACAGCCATGGCGGATGAGCTTCAAGGCCTAAAGTGTCATATAACCAAGATGGTCGCCGCTCTCTTTGGTAAGTTCTTACTCACTTCATGTTTCCAGCATGTCTCATTCATCTGTTGTGATGGCGACTCATCCTGCTTTGTTTTGACCTTTACAGGCCCCGGAAGCCGGCAATTGGCTGCAGATAGCCTTTTACCCATGAAGGCTATTTACACCTTTGCACAACAGCTTTACTACGGTGCTATTTTCACGATTAAGATGGTTCAATACAAGGAGAAGATCCCCACCGCTCTGAAAGGTGTCTTGGAACTCTTCTCCACAACGCCCAAGCAGATAGAAGATCTGAAGAAGTCTGCCTTCCGCCAAGGAGCCGTCGCTGGATTGAGCTGGGCTCTGGCCTTCGCCCCTGAGCTAACGCCGGCTGAAATGATGGATGGTTACCCGTCCAAAAAGATGACAGCTCAGAATTCACCGAAGAAGATTACATCCGGTGTGTCAAAGAGTCGCGTTATCTGGCCTCTGTACTGGCGGATGAAGCTGACTTGAGCACTTATCAGGCGGCTTATGACGTAGAGAAGAAGAGGATCTGCGGGCCTCTCTACGAGTGGAAGGATCTGACACCCGCCCGCAGTAAGGATCTTTTCCCTTGTGCGCTTGATGCGTCCCCTTTCCTTGAAGGGTCTTTTGCTGCTCTGGCTGACTGTAATTGGGAATTGGGAAATCTCCAGATAAAGCCAGCAGAAGACCCGGAGCAGGATGAGCCGGCCAATAACTGAACTTTGTTCTTTTAACCTTTCTAAGCACAGACTCATGTAATGACCCGCCGTGAGCGGTTGACAATGCCTTTTGCTCCTTCTAAGAGTAGTTTTTGTAATAGAGTAAGCATGACCCTGCCGTTTGGCGGTTGTATATATTTTCACCTCTTTGTGTGCACTTTCCTTCTCTTTGTGTTGCAATTTAATGCGTTGCCGGCTCTCCATGGATATACCTTGAGCTTTTCTGATGAGGGGTGTCTGTCTTTGAAGACGCCATTCCTTCGCCAGAATATTAGAGCCGGATAATCTCTTTGAAAACTCAAATTTTGTCAACCGGAGCAACATGGCTCCGATTCTTGTCGGATGAATCCATTAAGGAGCCGTTTGTCGTAGGATAATGTAAGCTATACCTGATGGTAAGAAGCCTCTGTCGACAACTTCGGCTATTGATGAACCGGAAGCGGCTTAAAGCCGGCTATATGATGGGTAATGTAAGCTATACCTGACGGTAATAAGCCTCCTTTTAACAGCAAATGTTTTATGTGCGAACGCCGGCTGTTGATGGGAGATGTAAGCTATACCTTAAGGCAAGAAGCCTCCATCGATAGCCGCGGCTAATAATCAGCCTGAGACGGCATAAAGCCGGCTGCTTGAAAGGAGATGTAAGCTATACCCAAAGGCAAGAAGCCTCTTTCAACAGCTACAGTTGATAAGCAACTGAGGTTTGGTGTAAACGCCGTTTGTTAGGGTGAGATAAGCGAACCCGTCGATAAGAAGCCCCCTTCGACAACCGCGGTTAATAAGTAACCGGAAGTGGCATAAAGCCGGCCATTAGGGTGAGATAAGCGATACCTGTCAGTAAGAAGCCCCCTTTGATGGCCGTAGTTGATAAGCAACTGGAAGTTGGTGTACACGTTGTTGTCTTAGGGTCATGTAAGCTATACCAAAGGTAAGAAGCCTCCATCAACAACAGCGCTTAATGTAACCAAACTAGGCATAAAGCCAACTGTGCAAGGGAGATGTAAGCTATACCCGGAGGCAAGAAGCCTCCTTGCAACAGTTTAATAACAGCTGGCTGTGAAAAGGAGATGTAAGCTATACCCGAAGGCAAGAAGCCTCTTTGCAACAGTGCTTAGTTGGGCATAACGTCAGTTGTGCAAGGGAGATGTAAGCTATGCCCGAAGGCAAGAAGCCTCCTTGCAACAGCATGAAAGCAGACTATGCAGGGGAGATGTGAGCTATAACCGAAGGCAAGAAGCCTCCCTGCAACAGCGCTTGATAGGGCATAAAGCTGGATCAGCCGTTTTGACGGCAAACAAACCACTTTAACTCGAATCTTTGAGCCAGAAAAACTTTCATCTTGATTGCACAAAGGTATACATAAGAGCAGAGGCCCCAGTCTTTGCGGGGATGCTAGTTTTTACTCATGTAATTATGATATATACAATGATAGCGGCTTTCCATGCCTGCTAAGTAAGGTATGTCCGTAAATGTGCGATATTCCATGGCCGCAACGTCTCTTGACCCGCGGTTTCCGACTCATCTCGGATATCAATGAGGTAATATGACCCATTGTTAAGGTTTCTGCTTATCACAAAAGGCCCCTCCCATGGTGGAGATAACTTATGCATTCTAGATTGGTCTTGAATCAACCGGAGCACTAGGTCACCCTCCTGGAATGTCCGGGTCTTCACCCTGCGGCTATGATAGCGTTGTAGGTCTTGTTGATAAATTGTCGACCTGGCTGCTGCTAACTCTCGTGCTTCATCCAAGGCGTCCAACGCATCTTGGCGTGCTACCTCATTGTCCGTCTCAACATAAGCCGCCACCCTTGGTGAGTCATGCCGGATATCACTGGGTAGAACCGCCTCAGCACCATACACCATGAAGAAAGACGTGAAACCTGTAGATCTGTTAGGGGTAGTTCTGATGCTCCATAAGACTGAAGGCAACTCCTCAACCCAACATCCGGGTGTCTGCTTCAGAGGAACCATGAGCCGTGGTTTGACACCTCTTAAAATTTCCTGATTGGCTCGCTCCGCCTGACCATTAGACTGCGGATGTGCCACGGCTAAAACATCAAGCCGGATATGCTCCTTTTCACAGAATGTTTTCATAGCTCCTTTCGATAGATTTGTTCCATTGTCCGTAATGATACTCTGTGGGTAACAAAAGCGATAAATTAGCTTCTTAATAAATTGCACCGCCGTAGCCGCGTCACATTTACCGACCGGCTCTGCCTCTACCCACTTAGTAAATTTATCAATTGCCACCAGAAGG
Source organism: Hordeum marinum (assembly GCA_022496015.1). Taxonomy (NCBI): domain Eukaryota; kingdom Viridiplantae; phylum Streptophyta; class Magnoliopsida; order Poales; family Poaceae; genus Hordeum; species Hordeum marinum. The sequence continues at coordinate 422,922,136 of CM039676.1, forward strand.
TGTGTTTTCTTATCCTTGGTTCTCTTGAAGGGTCCTACCATATCAAGCCCCTAGACCGCAAACGGCCAAGTGATTGGTGTCATCCTCAACTCTTGAGTCGGAACGTGAGCACGCCGGCCGAACTTCTGACAGTCGTCACACTTACGGACTAAGTCTTCTGCATCCTTGTGAGCCGTCAACCAGAAAAATCCATGTCAAAAAGCCTTGTCCACTAAAGATTTTGACCCGGCATGATGTCTATATTCTCCAGCATGAATTTCACTCAAGATCTGTCGGCCCTCCTCTGGTGAGACACATCGTTGAAAGACGCCCATCACACTACACTTATGTAACTCACCATTGATAATCGTCATAGACTTAGAATGCCGGGTGATCTTCCTGGCAAGACCCTCCTCCTGAGGTAACTCGCCGCGTGTTAGATATGCCAAATAAGGCATAGTCCAGTCTGGGATGGCATGCAGAGCCGCCGCCAATTCCGCTTCCGGGTCAAGAATAGCCAGATCCTCCTTAGAGGGTATCTTGATAGTCGGATGATGCAATACATCCAGAAAAACATTAGGTGGTACCGGCTTTCATTGAGAACCTAACCATGATAAAGCATCAACCACCTCATTCCTTCGACGATCAATATGATTCACCTGGTACCCCTTGAAGTGACCGGCAATGATATCAACCGCCTGTCGATAAGCCACCATCCGCGGATCCTTGGAGTCCCAAGTACCTGAAACTTGCTGAGGCACAAGATCAGAGTCGCCTAAACATCTGACCAGGCTTAAATTCATCTCTTTAGCGACTCTGAGACCATGGAGCAGTGCCTCATACTCAGCTGCATTATTAGTACAAGGGAACATTAACCAGAGCACATAACAAAACTTTTCACCCTTGGGGGAGGTGAGAACAACTCCTGCATCGGACCCCTCTAACTGCTTGGACCCATCAAAGTGTATAGTCCAATACGTGTTATCCAGCTTCCTTCGGGGGCTTGACATTCTGTCCAATCATTTATGAAATCCACCAGAGCTTGAGACTTAATTGCTGTATGAGGAACATATTTGATGTTAAGAGGACCCAGATCTAAGGCCCACTTGGCAATCCTCCCTATAGATTCTCTATTTTGAATGATATCTCCCAACGGGGCGGAACTGACCACTGTTATCTGGTGCCCCAAAAAGTAGCGTTTTAACTTGAGGTTGGCCATGAAAACTCCATATACTAACTTCTGCCAATGTGGATACCTCTGCTTAGACTCTGCCAAAACTTCACTAATGTAATAAACCGGCCTTTGCACATGATACTCCTTCCCTGCCTCCTTGCGCTCAACCACAACTGCTACACTGACTGCTCTGTTGTTAGCCGCCACATAAAGGAGTAACGGCTCTTTCTCAACCGGAGCAGCTAACACTGGCGGCTCAGTCAACTGTTTTTTAAGAGGTTCAAGTGCTTCGGCCGCTGCCTTGCTCCACTTAAACTTGTCTATATTTTTCATCATCTGGTATAAGGGAATGGCTTTCTCCCCAAGCCGACTTATGAAGCGGCTCAACGCAGCAATCCGTCCTGCAAGGCACTGAACGTCATTAATGCACGTCGGCTCTCCTAAAGAAGTGATAGCCTTAATCTTATCTGAGTTAGCCTTGATGCCCCGCTCAGAGACCAAGAAGCCCAAAAGCTTTCCTGCTAGAACACCAAAGACACACTTCGTCGGGTTAAGCATCATCTTGTAGACCCGGAGATTGTCAAAGGTTTCTTTCAAATCCTCTAGGAGAGTTTCCTTCTTTCTGGATTTAACCACGATGTCGTTTACGTAAGCATGAACATTTCGGCCAATCTGAATGTGAAGGCAGTTCTGCACACATCATTGGTAAGTCGCATGGGCACTCTTGATCCCGAAAGGCATGGAGACGTAGTAGAACACCCCAAAAGGTGTAATAAACGCCGTCTTCTCCTGATCTTTCGTTGCCATCTTGATCTGATGATATCCTGAGTATGCATCTAGGAAGCATAAACTTTCACATTCGATTGTAGCATCAATAATCTGATCGATACGAGGGAGTGCAAAAGGGTCAGCCAGGCAAGCCTTGTTAAGGTCCGTGTAATTGATACACATACGCCAGGTGCCATTCTTTTTGAGCACTAGCACCGGGTTAGCCAACCACTCCTGGTGAAAAACTTCCACTATAAAGCCTGCAGCCAAGAGCTGGGCAACTTCCTCCCCAATAGCTTTACGTCTTTCTTTGTTGAACCGTCGTAGAAACTGTTTGATCGGCTTAAACTTCGGATCCACATTAAGATTGTGCTCAGCAAACTCTCTCGATACACCCGGCATGTCAGAAGGCTTCCATGCAAAGATGTCCCGATTATCACGGATGAATTCGATGAGCGCGCTTTCCTATTTGGGATCCATGTGATCCCCAATGATGAACTGCTTGGATGAATCACCCGGACTGAAATCTACTGCCTTGTTATCATCCGCTGAAAACTTGAGTGGGGGCTCAACTTCTATAGTGGCTTCTTCAGCGGGGTCATATCCTCCGGGTCAACGTTCTCCTTGTAGAATTTTAGCTCCTCTTGAGCACAACTGGACTCTGCATATGCCGCATCTCCTTGCTCACACTCGAGAGCCGTTTTCCTATTACCGTGAACGGTAATTGTACCATTTAAGCAGGGTATTTTGAGTTGCAAATAAACATAGAAAGGCCTAGCCATAAATTTGGCATAAGTCGGCCTCCCAAACAGCGCATTATAGGGACTTTTGATTTGACCACCTCGAACCACAAGGACTCCACCCTGTAATTATACTCATCGCCAAAAGCCACTTCTAATGAAATCCGGCCCACTGGGTATGCCGACTTACCCGGGACCACACCATGAAATACGGTGGAGGAAGGTTTAAGGTCTTTGTCAAGCAACTTCATCCGCCGGAAAGCGTCATAGTAACGGATGTTGATGCTGCTACCTCTGTCCATAAGCACTTTAGTCACCATATAGCCATTCACCTGAGGGGCCACAACGAGAGCCAGCCAGCCTGGGTCATCTACCCGTGGCGGGTGATCCTCCCGGCTCCACATTATGTTATACTCAGACCACGGTAAATATCGCGGGAGAGCCGGAGCGACCGCATTAACCGCTCGCCTCCGCAACTTCTTGTCTCGTTTATTGTGACCGGTCGTGAATACGTGATACTGTCCAGAACTGAGCTGCTTCGGGTTACTCTGAAACTTGGACTGATTGTGCTGCTGCTGATGGTTGTTATTGCTGTTGTTGCCAGGATGCTGTTGGTGCCCCCCTTGGTTATTCTGACCCGGATGCCCGTTTCCTGAACCGCTGGCGCCGAATCCAGCCCCTGAGCCGCCGTGCCCTGAGCCGCCAGGCGGGCCACCGCCCTAATTATTATGCGGCTAAGAATGCTGGTTTTTGAATCTCTGCATGATAAAGCAATCACCCCACGCATGCAACGTCGGCTTGTTAGGCGTGTTGTGCTATGGACAAGTCTTCCTGACCGCTTCTTCTAAATTGAAAGGGCCTCTGTTCCTTTGGTGAAACGGCCTGAATTTTCCATTCCCCTTGGGATGGTTCTGTCCTGTGTTGGTATTTGCCACTAGCTCTGACCCGCCACCGGCGTTCTTCCGCTTATTATGATTCCCATTGTTCACAAAACCTTTTCCTTGATTGTTTTTCTTCCCTTGATTGGCTTTCTCATCATCCGAGCCTGGATCCTTGGTGTTATCTAAGTCGGCATACTTTGTCAAGGCCGTCATGACTTCTCCCATATCCTGACACGTGCGCTTGAGCCGGCCGAGCTTCTATTTCAATGGAACAAAATGACAGTTCTTTTCTAAAATAAGCACCGCTTGAGCCACCGTGATCTGCTTCGAAGAGTGAATAATGGTCGACACTCGCCGGACCCACTGATGGGCTGACTCATTCTCCTATTGAACACAATGGTCCAAGTCGACAATGGTCATAGGCTGCTTACAGGTCCCTTGGAAATTCTTAATAAACTTCGCTCTCAGCTTCGCCCATGAGCTTATCATGTTAGGCGGCAGACCTTTCAGCCATGTACGAGCCGGACGCTCAAGCATCATGATGAAATATTTTGCACATACTGCCTCACTGACATCCAGCATCTCCATGGCCAGCTCATAACTCTCAACCCAAGCCTCAGGGGGTAGATCGGCTGTGTAATTCGGAACCTTTTGAGGCCCCTTTAAATCTTTCGGTAGTCGTTCACTTTTTAGAGCCGGAGTTAAACATGGCACCCCTACGGCTCTGGTACTAACTACTCCCATTGAGATGGAAAGCACCGGCTCCGGACGGGTTACCGCTATCTCCGCCTCTCGCCTGTCTCTTCCCTGGTCCGCGAGGGCTTGTGCATCTAGAGCCGCCCGCTCGTCCTCCGGTGGTCCATGACGTGGATGACTACTGGAACATGCCGGCGACTCATAGCGTCGGCTGAAACTTTGACTGGGGAGGGGGTGGAGTGAACCCGGCTCCGGCTTTGAGCATACCTCTCTTGCTGGGCCATGGCCATCTGTAAATATCCAATGGCATTTTGCACATCCTCCACAAAGGGTGCTTCATCTGGGATGGGAATCGTCTCAAGCCGGGCGGCCGCTGCCACCATGTTCTCGGTCGGGTTAGAATAATGACCCGCCGGTGTTGGAAAAGCTCTAGATGAGATTTAGTTATGCTGGGGTGGATGAGTCGTCGGGCGTTCCACCAGGCGGCTTTCCGGCGCGCCCGTGACCCGCCCCGCACCAGGGGTGTTAAACAGGTTCCTCACTTTGTAACGTTCCGGCAAACGGGATCGATGCCTCCTCCGGTGCACCGCAGCTGCTGACCTTTGCTCCAGCTCCAGATGGAAAGCATCAGCCTTGATACGCTCCGCTTCTTCCTCCATCCGGATCTTCAGCTCGGCCATCCTTTGTCGTTCCTCTGCCATCCGGCCCTTGATCCGTGCCACCTCTAGATTCCTGGCTGGTTGATTATCCGGTGTTACTTCTGTGGCGATGAGAGTTGTAAGTTCGTCCATTACTCCACTAGAACCTGAGCCGGCGGCGGCGGGCTATCACCCGCTGCGGCGGCTCCCGTAGTTGTGTCACCGGCGGCTGAAGCCGATCCTGCCATGATAACTGCCGCATGAACCGGTGGTCTCAGAGCATCCGACTCAAAGCCCTCTACCTCAGAATAGGTGTCGTAGTAGCCCCCAAGGCCACCGTTACTTAGCCGATACACTGACTCTGTCTCCCCACTGGAGGACTCATCTTCCGAGCAAACAGGAGTTCCCTGTGACCTGGATGCTTCCAGGTCCATGCCTTGAGTGAAGCACACGAGAACATGCTTTTGACCCGGAGGGGCACGTGCAGGCCGTACACCACTCGCCGATTGGAGACGCCAAGCCGGCTCGATGATGTTGGTGTAGATGTCCGGCCCGGGTGTAGATCCATCAACCTTTCCAATGAAAACCTATATCCCGCCAAACGGAACCCGGAATCCATACTCTACCAAATCAGCATCAAGCCCCCAGCCGGCATCATCGATGTAAAGCTGGCCGCGGCGACTCTTGCTCATCCTTGCAACCACGTATCCTTCGAGCCCTGGGAGAGAGCCCTTTGAGAACTCGACACCACCAAGCGCTAGCCCCATAGTGGGCGCCAACTGTCGTGGATTTATCATGGCAGATGTCTGGGTGAACGGACTTGGATTCGAGGCCATCGCTAACGGGGTGGACTCAAAGGGGTTAGTTGGGACGAAAGACACGGATTTACCCAGGTTCGGCCCCTCAAGTCGAGGTAATAGCCTACGTCCTGCTTGTGTTTGTATTACTTGTATATCGATTACAAGGATCTAGAAGCTTGACCTAGTTCTTGATCACCTGCCCCCTAAGTCGCCCTGGGTCTGCCTTTATATAACAGGTCAGGACCACCGGGTCGTTCCAATAGCTAATCGAGGCTTACTGTATCTCCGAGTCTCTCTCTATCTTCTTGTCCAAGCTGCCTCTGTGACGGCTTACACGCCTGGGTCTTCTCTGTCCGGGCCGTCATACGGCCCACACCTTGAGCCGCCTATCTTTCTGGGCCACCAGTCTCACGGCTCACCCTTGGGCTGGCTCACGAGCCAACAACATAACCCAGAGCCTCCAGGGCGAGTCATACCATGGGGTTATATCCACAACAATAGGTGCCCTGAAAGTTAGAGAGAAAAGCATCCTCGAGGTCTTTCCAACTCCCCATGGAGTTCTCGGGGAGGTTGCTCAACCAGTGTCGTGTTGGTCCTTTGAGCTTTTGTGGTACGTACTTAATGGCGTGGAGGTCATCCCCGCGAGCCATGTGTATGTGTAGAAGGAAATCGTCAATCCAGACGGCTGGGTTAGTAGTGCCGTTATATTGCTCAATATTTACGGGCTTGAACCCTTCGGGGAATGGGTGTTGCATCACCTCGTCAGTGAAACACATCGGGTGGGTGGAGCCCCTAATCCAAGCCACGCCGCATCAAAGGTCGGACTGAGTTCGGTACCTGATCTATCCTCGAACACTATCATTCTGGTCGAACCGAGCTTGGTACCCATCCCCTCCTGCAGGGGTTCATTCTTTGGGTCCATAAATGAATTTTGCTTGTCATGCATGGACATTCAGAGTGTGTCGTAGGTCGAACGGGTCGTGTTGACCTGGTTCACTCCGTCCCTTAAGAGTGTCTCCGGGTACTTCTCCTGCTTTACCAGTCGGCCTGTCCGGACCTCGAGGGGGGCGTTCTGGTTGATCGTCTTTGGTGTGTTTTGGTAGTGCGGGTGTTGGGGCCTCATCATCGAATTTTGGCAACAAACAGTGGCGCGGGTAATCTTTATTTTCATCCCGCCATCTGTGCCCTGCCCTTCCTCGGCAGCTAGGACCTGCGTCCATCTATCATTGAGGGTGTCTTGTTAAGCTTTGATTTGTTGTTGCTTCAACTTGAGGCTCCGAGTGGTGGCAATCAGTTGACACTTGAATCGCTCTTGCTCGAACGGGTCATCAGGAATGATAAAATCCTCCTCGCCGAGATTGACATCGTCCTCGGAGAGTGGGACATAGTTGCTTTCTTCAAAATCAGAGAGGGTCCTTAGAGTCTTCAGGGTTTATCTTCCCCTCGGGATCGTCGTGCTGCTATTCGGGAGCGGTCGGGTCGACGAGATCTTTGGGGGTATCTGGCATAAGATTTTCAGAGGCAGTCTTATTCTTGCTTCCCTTACGCCCTTTTGTTTTTTACGCTGAAGACGGCGCTAGAGGGTGTCGTCTCCACTGTTTTTGGGTGGTATGTCATCACCACTCGAGACGAGCGTGCTGCCGTCCTTGTTGTCGGGCGTGTCCACCATGTAAATGTCATATGTGGAGGTGGTTGTTGACGGTGTCCTAGACTAAGGGGTACTCACCATGTCGTTGTGACAGCCCAAGTATTGCCCCTACCTTTTATGGCATGTATCCTATGTGAACCTTGTCATCTGATGAATGTATTTGAGTTTCTCCTTGCTATGTCTTGTCTCATGCATTCATACATCATGCATCATAGCATCCATCTTCATGTCTTGCATTTGTTTTATGTGGTGTGCTCTTGATCTTGTTGTGATGTGAGTGGTTTGTGGTTATTTGTGATGGAGTGGGCATCAACTTCTTTTTCCCCTCTCTTATTACTTCAAAACAAACCCAACCTATTCTCTTTCATTCCATTGCCATTAATCAACAGAATTAACCTGCTTTATAAATTTGTTAAAAATGTTTAAGTAGTAGTAATTATTATTGTGAGCTCATGTGTGTTGTTCTTGTGGAGTTTTCAGCCTTGTGTAATTGGGGCTTTAAATATCAGGGGGATGTTTTCATAATAGCTAAATAAATACTTGCTTCACAAATCCCCTTAGTAATTTACTTAAATAGCTCATATTTTATTACCTGCAAAGTAATTTTGTTCTTGTTACAAACCTTTTATTTTCCTCTGGGGTTATTTTGGTGGGGCTGTTTTATTTTTAGAAGGAAGCCACTGGTTTTATTTTCTCAGAGAGAGAGAGGAAACTGGGCCGGTGATCTCTCCTCGCCGCCCGAGTCGGGCGCGTGCAGCCTAGCCGCGCCTGATGGAGACCTGTCGCCGTCTCCTTCCTTCGTCAGAGTGCAGAGAGAGTGAGCGAGCGCTCGCACTCACGGACGTCGAGGATGCCGTCCGACCCCCCCTTTAAAAGGCCTCGGCGTGCATGCCTCCCTTCTAGGGTTCCCCTTCGCCGCTGCCATCTCCCTTCTCCTCCTCCCTCTTCCTTCCCCCCTCTTCCTTCTCTGTCAGGTAAGTCTAGAGAGATTCAAAGAGGTGAGCAGGTTCAGAGAGTAGCCGCTGATCTTCGTCGTTGTCGCCTTCACGTCCCCGGTGGCCTCTGCCGCTCCCGGCATGTCGTGGAGGCTAGGGATCATCCCTGCGTTCCATTCCCGTTGCTAGGAGGGGCCGGGCTCCCCCATCCTCGACGGCCTCGTCCCCGTCGGAGCTCGGGCAGGGTGCTCTGGTGTCGTTCTTGCGTTTGCTTCGGGAAGGTGTCATTGCTGCTTCTTCCTCCTCTTCGCCGCGATCGGGCCGTCGTCGTCCTTCCCCTCCCGCTCCATTGCTTGCATCCCGTCGCCGCTGCTCGCCGTCACCATAGAGCTTGCGTGTCACCGCCGTCTGCAAGGCAGGGCCTTGAGGGCCGCTGCCTCCGCCCCACCGTCACGAGACGGCCAGGGAGTGGATCCCAGTAGCACCCCGCATCCCCGCCGGGCTTCTCCCTCGGTGGAGTTGCCCTGTAGTCATAGAATTTCGTGTCGCCACCATCTATTGCCAATGGCGAGTTTCAGTTTTGTCAGATAAGCGTCGTCTGAGAGTACTAGGTGCGCTCATATTCCTTCCTGTCGTGATTCAATGCGTAGCGCAATGGTGTTCGACTCAGGGGGTGTTGGGGATATAACCACACGATGAGACCCGCCCCTGAGGCACCGAGTCACACCTGGCAGCTCATACACCAGCCCAAGGATGGGCCATGAAGATGTAAGCCCAAGACGTTGGTCGGCTTGACAAGATGGGCTGAGACGTGGCCCGGACTGAGAAGGTATGAAGACCCCGGCGATTAGCTGCCCGGAGACAACTTGTTCAGGAAGGCAAGACAATGTAGAGAAAGACTCAGACATGATTGTGAGAGTCGGCTACGATTTGTATGACCCGTGGTCTTGACCTTCTATATAAAGGCGAGACCCGGGGCGACTTAGAGAGAGGGACGATCGAGAACTAGGTCAAGCAATCAGCTCCCTTGTAATCAATACACAAAGTAATGCAAGGACAAGCAGGACGTAGGCTGTTACTTCTACTTGAGGGGCCGAACCTGGGTAAAACCCGTGTCCTTCGTCCCAATCAACCCCTTTGAGTCCATCACCTTAGCAATGGCCTTGAATCCAAGTCCGTTCATTCGGACATCTGTCGTGAAAAAACCATGACAGTTGGCGCCCACCATGGGGATTGCGCTCGGCGGTGTGGAGTTCTCAAAGGGCTATCTCCCAAGGCTCAAGGGATATGTGGTCGGAAGGATGGGCAAGAGTCGTCGTGGCCGGTTCTACATCGACGATGCCGGCTAGGGTCCTAAGGCCGAATCTGTCGAATTTGGATTCCGGGTTCCCTTCGGTGGGATCCACGTCTTCATCGGCAAGGTCGACGGAGCTACACCCGAGCAGGACATCTGCACCAGCATCGTCGAGCCGGCTCGGCACGCACAACCCGCCCAATATGTGCGACCCGCCCATGTTAACCCGGGTCGGAAGCACGTCTTCGTGGGCTTTACTCAGGGTATGGATCTTGAAGCTTCTGCATCACAAGAGACTATTGTCTATTCAAAGGATGGATCTTCGAGCGGAGAAGCAGAGTCGATCTACCAGCTTCACAACGGCGGGCTTAGGGGCTACGACTAGTCTTACCCTGAGTTGGAGCATTCTGAGCCGGATGATCTCAGGCTGTCGGTTCATGCAGCCGTGTTCATGACGGGGTCAACCCCAGGCACGAGCAGTACAGCCGTTGGAGCTGATCCGCCGTCGCCGGCTCAGGTTCTTCTAGATCTGATGAACGAGCTCGCAACTCTGGTGGCCACCGAAGTCACACCAGATAATCAGGACGCATGGAACTTGGAGATCGCAAGACTCAAGGACCGGATGGCGGAGGAGCAACAGAGCGTAGCCGAATTAAAATTTCAGATGGAGGCAGAGGCAGAACGTCTTCAGATGGATGCTTTTTGCCTTGAGCTAGAGCAGCAATCAGCGGCTGCGGTCCAGCGGATGAGGCATCAATCCCGCTTACCAGAACATTATGAGGCTAGGAATCTCTTTAATACGCCAGGAACGGGACGAGCAGCAGATGCGCCTGGAAGTCGGCCGGCGGCTCGACACCAGCTTAACCCGCCTCGACGAAACCAGGCATCACCAGTGGTTTTTCCAACATCGGCGGGCCATTATTCCAACCCGGCAGAGAACATGGTGGCCACAACCACCCGGCTTGAAACAATCGCTATTCTAGATGAGCCGCCTTTTGCAGAAGAGCTACGGAACTCCATTGGGTACCTTCAGACGGCGATGGCCCAACAGGAGAAATACGCTTACAACCGGAGCCGCGTTCACTCAACCCCCTCCCCACCCATAGCTTTAGCCGGCGTTATGAGTCGCCGGCGATTTCTAGCAGCTATCAGCATAGGGACCTCCAGGGGATGATTAGGCGGCTCTAGATGCACAGGTGCTCATAAACCGGGCAAGAAATCAGCAAGAGCTGGCGGCTTTCACCACGGCGGCTCACCAAGAGCCCGCGCCCTCCATCTCAGTAGGAGCAGGAGTGACCACCAGGGTCGTGGGAGTACCATGCTTGGCACCGGCTCTGCGGAACGAGCGGTTGTTGAAGGATTTCAAAGGACCTCGCAAAGTCCCGAATTACACTGCGGACTTACCTCCGGAGGCCTAGGTCGAGAGCTATGAGCTGGCTATGGAGATGTTGGATGTCAATGAGGCGGTGTGTGCTAAATATTTCATCATGATGCTTGATGGTCCGGCTCGCACGTGGTTAAAGGGTTTGCCACTGAATACCGTCAATTCATGGGCTGAGTTGAGAGCAAGGTTCATCAAGAATTTTCAAGGGACTTGCAAACAGCCTATAACGATTGTGGACCTTGATCACTGTGTCCAGCAAGAGAATGGGTCGGCTCATCATTGGGTCCGGCGAGTGTCGACCCTCATCCACTCGTCTGAACATATCACGGCGGCTCAAGCGATGCTGATCCTAGAGAAGAACTATCACTTCATCCCTCTGAAGCAGAAGCTCGGTCGGCTCAAGCGTACGTGTCAGGACATGGGAGAACTCATGGTGGCTCTCACAAAGTATGTCAATTCTGATAACACGAAGGATCCAGGTTTTGATGAGGAGAATACCAGCCAAGGTAAAAAGAACAATCAGGGCAAGGGTGCAATAGGTAATGGTAACCAGGGCAAGTGGAAGAACCCGGATGGCGGGTTAGAACTGGTGGCCAATGCCAGCACCGGCCAGAATCATCCTAAGGGCAATGGGAAGTTTAGACTGCCTTTTAACAAAAACAGGACTCCTTTCAATTTCGAGGAAATGCTCAATAAACCCTATCTAGAGCACAGCCGGCCCGATAGTGTTGCGGGGCACACATGGGGTAAGTGCCACATCATGCAGAAGTTCAAGAACTACAACATGCAACAGCACAACAACAATGGTGGTGGCCCGCCCGACGGCTTAGGCTCAGGCGGGTTAGGAGCCGGGTTTGGATCCAGCGACTCAGGGTCCGGTCATCTTGGCCAGGGCAGCCAAGGAGGACATCCTTAGCACTCTGGTAACAACAATCCGCAGCAGCATAATCAGTCCGGGTATCAAAGTAATCCAAAGCAGCTCAGTTTGGGCCAGTATCATGTTTTTACGACTAGCCTTAACAAGCGGGATCGGAAGTTGCACAAGCGGGTGGTTAACGCAATCGCACTGGCTTTGCCGCAATACTTGAAGTGGTCTGAGTATGACATAACGTGGAGCTGGGAGGATCACCCGCCGCGTGTTGATGACCCGGGGCGGTTAGCCCTGGTAGTTTCCCCCAAGTGGGAGGATATATGGTGAATAAGGTACTTATGGATGGTGGCAGCAGCATCAATATCCTGTATTATGATACCTTCCGCCGGATGAAGCTGCTTTATAAAGACCTTAAGCCCTCGTCAATAGTTTTTCATGGTGTAGTACGGGCAAGGCAGCTTACCCGGTGGGCAGGATTTCTTTGGAAGTCGCCTTTGGTGACGACTACAACTATAGGGTGGAGTCCTTGTGGTTTGAAGTAGTAAAGATCAAGAGCCCTTATCACGCATTGTTTGGGCGGGCGTCTTATGCCAAGTTCATGTCTAGGCCCTGCTATGTCTATTTACAGCTCAAGATGCCCAGGTTAAGAGGCACGATTATTGTTTATGGTGATCAGAATATGGCTATTGAGTGCGAAGAAGGGGACGCGGCTTACGCGGAATGCAGTTGTGCTGGGGCAGAGCTCAAATTCTATAAGGAGAATGTTGACCTGGAGGATATGACCCCACTGAAGAAGCCTACCACGGAGGTTGAGCCGCCCCTCAAGTTTTTGGCGAATGATACCAAGGCGGTAGATTTCACTCCAGGTGACTCATCCAAACAGTTCATTATTGGGGCCAACATGGATCCCAAATAGGAAAGCGCGCTCATCGAATTCATCCATGAGAATCGGGACATCTTTGCATGGAAACCTTCTGACATGCCGGGTGTACCAAGAGAGTTTGCTGAGCATAAACTTAATGTGGATCCTAAGTTTAAACCTGCCAAGCAAATTTCTATGGCGGTTCAACGAGGAGAGATGCAAGGCCATCGGGGAAGAGGTCACCCGGCTCTTGGCGGCGGGTTTCATCGTCGAGGTCTTTCACCCGGAGTGGCTTGCTAACCCAGTGCTTGTCCTCAAGAAGAACGACACATGGCATATGTGTGTGTACTATATGGATCATAACAAGGCCTGTCCGGCTGATCCTTTTGCTATCCCTCGTATTGATCAAATCATTGATGCTACGGCAGGTTGTGAAAGTTTATGCTTCCTGGATGCTTATTCGTGATATCATCAGATCAAGATGGTGGTTAAGGACCAAGAGAAGACGGCTTTCATCACGCCTTTTGGGGCCTTTTGCTATGTGTCTATGCCTTTTGGGCACAAGAGTGCCCAGGCGACTTATCAGCGCTGTGTGCAGAATTGTCTTCACAACCAGATTGGGCGCAACGTTCATGCTTATGTGGATGATATTGTGATCAAGTCAAGGAACAAGGAGACTCTGCTTGACGATTTAACAGAAACATTTGACAATCTGTGGATCTATAAGATGATGCTTAACCCGACAAAGTGTGTCTTTGGGGTTCCGGCTCGCAAGCTCTTGGGATTTCTGGTTTCTGAGCGTGGTATTCAAGCTAACCCAGATAAATCCAAGGCTATCACCTCCCTGGCTGAGACGGCTTGTATCAATGATGTCCAACACCTGGCAGGGCGGATCACTGCGTTGAGCTAGTTTATAAGCCGCCTTGGTGAGAAAGCCATCCCTTTATATCAAATGATGAGGAAGACGGACAATTTTGTCTAGAGTACGGCGGCGGGTGAAGCGTTTGAGGCACTCACAAAGCAGCTCACTGAGCCGCCAGTTTTAGCCGCTCCGGCTGAGAAAGATCCCTTGCTCTTATATGTGGCGGCTAACAACAGGGCTGTCAACGCTGCAATTGTGGTCGAGCGCAAGGAGGCGGGGAAAGAATATCCGGTTCAGAGGCCGGTTTATTATATCAGTGAGGTCCTGACGGAATCCAAGCAGAGATATCCACATTGGCAGAAGCTAGTGTATGGGGTGTTCATGGCCAACCGCAAATTAAAGCGTTGTTGGAAATATGCCCTAGAGGCAATAATAAAATGATTATTATTGTATTTCCTTGTTCATGATAATCGTCTATTGTTCATGCTATAATTGTGTTAACCGGAAACCATAATGCAGGTGTGAATACATAGACCACATTGTGTCCCTAGTGAGCCTCTAGTTGGCTAGCTTGTTGATCAATAGATGGTCACAGTTTCATGACCATGGACATTGGATGTCGTTGATAATGGGATCACATCATTAGGAGAATGATGTGATGGACATGACCCAATCCTAACGTAGCACAAGATCGTGTCGTTCGTCTGCTAAAGCTTTTCCAATGTCAAGTATCGTTTCCTTAGACCATGAGATTGTGCAACTCCCGGATACCGTAGGAATGATTTGGGTGTGCCAAACGTCACAATGTAGCTAGGTGTCTATAAAGGTGCACTATGGGTATGTCCGAAAGTGTCTGTTGGGTTGGCACGAATCAAGACTGGGATTTGTCACTCCGTATGATGGAGAGGTATCTCTGGGCCCACTCGGTAAGACATCATCATAATGAGCTCAATGTGACTAAAGATTTAGCCACGGGATGATGTGTTGCAGAACGAGTAAAGAGACTTGCTGGTAACGAGATTGAACAAGGTATAGGGATAGCGACGATCGAATCTCGGGCAAGTATCATACCGGTAGACAAAGGGAATTGTATACGAGATTGATTGAATCCCCGACATCGTGGTTCATCCGATGAAATCATCATGGAGCATGTGGGATGCAACATGGGTATCCAGATCGCGTTGTTGGTTATTGACCGAAGAGGTGTCTCGGTCATGTCTATGTGTCTCCCGAACCCGTAGGGTCTACACACTTAAGGTTCGATGACACTAGGGTTATAGGGAAATAGTGTATGTGGTTACCGAAGGTTGTTCGGAGTCCCGGATGAGATCTCGGACATCACGAGGAGTTCTGGAATGGTCCGGAGGTAAAGATTCATATATAGGAAGTGAGGTTTTGGTCACCGGAAATGTTTCGAGCGTCACCGGTAACGTACCGGGACCACCGGAAGGGTTCCGGGGGTCCACCGAGAGGGGCCACGGGCCCTGGAAGGCTTAATGGGTCAAGAGTGAGAGGGAACCATCCCCTAGGTGGGCTTTTGCACCTCCCACCCCATCCCAAGGTGCAGCAAGGGGTGGAGGGGACAAAGCCTAGGGTGTGGATGGGCCCAAGGCCCACCCTAGGGCGCCGCCACTCCTCCCACCTTGGCCGCCGGCCCTTCCATCTAGTGCTGCCGCACCATCTAGGGTGGGAACCCTAGATGAGGTGCCTCCTCCTCCTTCCCCCTATATATATGTGGGGTTTTTGAGGGCTGCAACACATGAGTTCTCTCCTCTCGGCGCAGCCCTACTCCTCCCTCTCCTCGTTCTCCGTAGTGCACGGCAAAGCCTTGCCGAAGACCACGCAGCTCCACTGTCACCACACCGTCGTGCTACCGGAGATCTCCCTCAACCTCTCCTTCCTCCTTGCTGGATCAAGGCACAGGAGATGTCACTGGGCTGCATGTGTGTTGAACACGGAGGCGCCGTTGTTCGGCGCTAAGATCGGAGTCCACCGCGATCTGAATCGCTACAAGTACGAATCCACCAACTGCATTCTTGTAACACTTCCGCTTAGCAATCTACAAATGTATGAAGATGCACTCTCCCCTTACTCGTTGCTGGTTTCTCCATAGATAGATCTTGGTGAACACGTAGGAAATTTTGTGATTTACTACTATGTCTCCCAACAAGCATTACTTCTTAGGGCACCAGATCACTGTGGTCAGCTCTGCTCCGTTGGGGGACATAATTCAAAACAGAGAAGCCACTGGTAGGATCGCTAAGTGGGTTGGAGCTGGGACCTCTCAATCTGAAATACATACCTCATACGGCTGTCAAGTCTCAAGCCCTTGCGGATTTTATAAACGACTGGACAGAGTGTCAAGCGCCTGAAGAAAGCCGGATAACACATACTAGACAATACACTTTGATGGATCCAAGCAGCTGGAAGGATCAGGGGCAGGGGTTGTTTTAACATCTCCCAAAGGTGATAAGTTATGTTATGTGCTCCGGCTGATGTTCCCTTGCACTAATAATGCGGCTCAATACGAAGCCCTGCTTCATGGCCTTAGGGTAGCTAAGGAGATGAACTTAAGCCGGCTAAGGTGCTTTGGCGACTCAGATCTTGTGGCTCAGCAAGTTTCAGGCAGTTGGGATTCCAAGGATTCGTGGATGGCGGCTTATCGTCAGGCGGTGGATGTCATTGCTGGTCACTTCAAAGGTTATCAGGTGCATCATATTGATCGTCACAGGAACGAAGCGGCTGATGCCCTGTCAAGGTTAGGCCCTCAGCAAAATCCGGTGCCGCCTAATATCTTTTTGGACGTCTTACATCACCCGACTATCAAATTACCCTCAGAGGAAGATTTGGCTGTTCCTGCCCCGAAGGGACAATTGTGGCAGCTCTACACGCTATTCTGGATTGGACTGTGCCTTACTTGGCGTATTTGACTCAGGGCGAGTTACCCGATGATGAAAATCTGGCCAGACAGATCACTCGACGGTCTAAATCCATGACGATAGTCAATGGCGAGTTACACAAGTGCAGCATCACCGGAGTGTTTCAACGTTGTGTCTCACCGGAGGAGGGTAAGGAAATCTTGAATGAAATTCATGTTGGTGATTGCGGACATCACGCCGGCTCAAAATCTTTGGTGGCCATGGCTTTCCAGCATGGTTTCTTCTGGTTTACGGCTCACAAGGATGCCGAGGATCTAGTCCACAAGTGTGATGGCTGTCAAGTGTTTGGCCGGCGTGCTCATGTTCTGGCTCAAGAATTGCTCATGATACCAATTACCTGGTCGTTTGCAGTCTGGGGGCTTGATATGGTCGGGACTTTCAAGAGATCCAAGGACAAGAAGACGCACCTCTTGGTGGTGGTCAATAAATTTACCAAGTGGATAGAGGCTGAGCCGGTCAGCAAGTGTGATGCGGCTACGGCAGCCCAGTTTATCAAAAAGTTGATCTACCGTTTTGGTTACCCTCACAGCATCATCATGGACAATGGCACGAACCTGTCCAAGGGGGTTATGAAAACGTTCTACGACCTGGAACACATCCAGCTTGATGTTTCAGCGGTTGCTCATCCACAGTCCAACGGTCAGACGGAGTGTGCTAACCAAGAAATCTTGAGAGGTATCAAGCCCCGGCTTATGGTTCCTTTACAACGAACGTCGGGTTGTTGGGTGGAAGAGTTGCCATCTGTCTTATGCAGCATCAGGACTACCCCCAACAGATCAACAGGTTATACACCTTTCTTCATGGTTTACGGTGCAGAGGTCGTGTTACCAAGTGAAATCCGGCATGACTCGCCACGAGTGCCGGCTTACATTGAGACGGACAATGATACGGCGCGTCAAGACAAGTTGGATGCCTTGGAGGAGGAACGAGAACTAGCGGCTGCTCGTTCGGCGATTTATCAGCAAAACTTGTGCCGCTATCATAGCCACAGAGTCAAGACCCGGACGTTTCAAGAAGGCGACTTAGTGCTACGGCTGATTTAGGGCCACACAAATATGCATAAGCTGTCTCCTCCATGGGAAGGACCGTTCGTGGTCAGCAGAAATCTCAACAACAGGTCGTATTACCTCATTGACATTCAAGACGATTTAGATACCTCGGGTCAGGAGACCCGCCGGCTGTGGAACATAGCGCATCTGTGGCTTTACTACACTTAAGTCATTGAGACTCGACATTGTATACTATCATTGTACATATCATATTTATATATGAATAAAATTGGCATCCCTGCCAGCCAGGGCCTCTGCCGTTTCGCATATCTTCGTCCATGCAAGAAAGATCCAAACATGGCCATAAAGGGGCTTCCCACCCTCCGGGTGTAGCTTATCAGACCCTATCGGTCGGCTCTTAAGCCAAAAAGTTGACTCCATCAACATGCCCGTACAGGGGGCTTCCCACCCTCCGGGTGTAGCTTATCAGACCCTATCGGTCGGCTCTTAAGCCAAAAAGTTGACTCCGTCAACATGGTCGTACAGGGGGCTTCCCACCCTCCGGGTGTAGCTTATGAGACCCTATCGGTCAGCTCTGAAGCCAAAAAGTTGACTCCGTCAACATGGCCGTACACGGAGCTTCCCACCCTCCGGGTGTAGCTTATCAGACCCTATCGGTCGGCTCTTAAACCAAAAAGTTGACTCCGTCAACATGGCCGTACAGGGGGCTTCCCACCCTCCGGGTGTAGCTTATCAGACCCTATCGATCGGCTCTTAAGCCAAAAAGTTGACTCCGTCAACATGGTTGTACAGGAGGCTTCCCACCCTCCGGGTGTAGCTTATCAGACCCTATCGATCGGCTCTTAAGCCAAAAAGTTGACTCCGTCAACATGGTCGTACAGGAGGCTTCCCACCCTCCGGGTGTAGCTTATCAGACCCTATCGGCTGGCTCTTAAGTCAAAAAGTTGAGTCTGTCAACATGGCCGTACAGGGGGCTTCCCACCCTCCGGGTGTAGCTTATCAAACCCTATCAGTCGGCTCTTCAGCCAAAAAGTTGACTCCGTCAACATGGCCGTATAGGGGGCTTCCCACCCTCCGGGTGTAGCTTATCAGACCCTATCGGTCGGCTCTTAAGCCAAAAAGTTGACTCCGTCAACATGGTCGTACAGGGGGCTTCCCACCCTCCGGGTGTAGCTTATCAGATCCTATCGGTCGGCTCTTAAGCCAAAAAGTTGACTCCATCAACATGGTTGTCCAGGGGGCTTCCCACCCTCCGCGTGTAGCTTAACAGACCCTATCAGCCGGCCCTTAAGCCAAACAGTTGACTCCGTCAACATGTTAGGAAGATACAACATCTTTGGGTTATGCTTTTAAGCCGCCCTCCTAACAATATAGAGATACATCTATTCTTGTAGGTCAGTTAAGCTACCAAGAGCCGGTAAAGCATCCAATGAGAAGTGCAAGGAGATGACATATATATGTTAAGCCGGACTGTTTGAATATGTGCACGATGGCACAGTTCAGGCAAAGGCAAAGTTGCTACAAGCCTATTACATATGCTCTCTGTAGAGCCCAAAAATATCTTAGTGTTTTACACCGCTCATGGCGGGTCACAAGAGCCGGCTTATCAACGGCGTTCACAACTCCTTTAGCTGGTCGGCGGGTCACCCTGCTCCGGGTCTTCAACCTCCTTGATCTGAAGATTGTCCAAGTCCCAGTTGCAGTGGGTTAAAGCTGCAAAGTTTCCCTCTTCAAAGAAGGGGGACGGGTCAAGTTCAGAAGCAAAAAGGTGCTTACTCCGGGCAGGTTTCAGGTCCTTGGACCCAAGGAGGGGGCCACGGATTCTCTTCTGATCTACGCTATAAGCCGCCTCATATGTTGCCAAGTTGACTTCTTTTGCTAACATGGAGGCAAGGACTTTGGAATCCTTCACACACCGTGCATAGTCAGCTTTCGTAAACTCAGAGTCATCATCTTTTTTGGAGAGAAACCCGTCCATCATGTCTGCAGGAGTCAACTCTGGAGCAAAGGCCAGTGCCCGGCTTATAGCTGTGATAGCCCCCTGTCGGGCGGCTGATTTCTTCAACTTTATGATTTGTTTTAGTATCATGGAAAGAAGCTCTAGGACCCCTTTCATAGTTGAGGGGATGGTATCCTTGTAGAGAACAACCTTGATCGTGCAAACAACTCCACAGTAAAGTTGTTCCGTCAGAGTATAAATTGCCTTCAGGGGCAGCAAGCTATCGGAAGCAAGTTGGCGGCTCCTTGGACCTACATAAGACAGATTATTCGTCATAAGTCGCCAGTACAAGAAGACATACACAATTTAAGTTAAGCTGACAAATACTTACCAAATAAGGTGGCTGACATCTTTTTGATATGGCTCTTCAAAGATTGCAGCTCATCTGACACAATCAGTAGTCGCTGATCAACATCATTCGCCTGTTGAGTAAGGGCAGCTTGTTCAGTCTTATCAGACTCTTTGAAAGCGGCAAAGTCGGCTTTGATCTTGGCTAATTCCTCAACAAGGAGCCGACAAGTTTCATCCGCCTTGCTTCGGGCGGTTTGTTGTGTGGCAAGATTAATTTTTAAGTCGACCACTTCTGACGCGCAAGTTTCAAGCAGATTGCAAGCAATATACTTGACACTTGGGGGCTAATGTCCATCTGATTTCAAAGATTACAATACAGTTCTAGGTCATTTTTATCAACTTAACCCGGAACTTGGGGGCTACAAGCTGGCTTTTCAAATCATCTTCAAAAAAGTTCTGACTCAACTTTGACAAGATTGAGACGGCCCTTGGGGGCTACAATTGGCTCTGTTACCTACTTCAATAAAGCCCCAGTTCAATGTTATCAACTTTGAGCCGGCCCTTAGGGGCTAAGAACAATGATTTGCGATTACTTCTAAGTAAGTTGAGGCCTACAGCCTAAATATTTCTACTTCTACCAAGTTATGAAGACCCGAATTATCATCAGCTAATGTTGACTCGGATCTTGGGGGCTATGTAAGGGTATAAGGAGAATGGGAATACCTTGTATTTCTCCTTCATCATATTGACAAGCTTGAGCACCAGGTCCCAGCTTGTAGACAAGCGGTTCAGATAGCCGACATGAAGTTCATCAGCTGTCAGCTTCTCTAGCACGGGGGTGCTCAAACTCCATCTTCTTGGAAGTGTCAGTTGTTTCACTATGCTTTGTCAGCATATGAGGTTGAGGAGAGTGGAAGCCAGTGCCTGTAATAAGGACTTCCAGCATGGTTGTTTCATCACCAACCTTTGTAGGGCTTGGTGGCTTGGAACGGTCCCTCGGAGGACTCTCAAGAATGATGTCGTCCGCAGCCGGCTCTGTAGAAGGACAAGCCTCTTCAGGTGCCTCTTTGGAAGCTGCTGAGGGATCAACATCCAGCATGGGACCATCCGGGTTAGCAGGTTTCGGCTCTTGAGCATTTGGGCCAGGGGAGGACTTGTTGGTTTTACTTCGCTTGGCTTGAGCCCTGAAGTGCACAAAGGTTAGAACTCAAAATTTACAACCACCAAAGACTCGAATATAATGCAAGAAAGCATACATATAGCGGGTTAATCTTTGGAGGCAGCAGAGCAGTGGCCGTAGAGTCGCTAGACGAAGGAGATGATCCTTGGAAAGCAGTTCAGGTAATATAAGGCAATTTTGGAGTTACAAAGGAAGGATTAGTGAAATCAAGCAGAGAAGGAATATATACCTCCGCTGGACGCTTCTTCTGAGCCGGAGAGTTAGGTAACTTGGACATGAGCATGGTAGAGCCGGCGCTCCGGGTCTGGCGTCGGGCGGCTTGCTGTTGCTTTTTTAAAAGAAATTGGGGGCCTAAGTAAGCAAGAGGATGAGAAAGGGGAACTTTGCGAATGAACCGCCGTATCTTCTGGGGTACAAAATAGTCTGAGTCGGACGAAACACAAGTTACCTCAAGGGCGTTGGCGTGCCTAGTCTCTGTCTCGTCCTGTGAATAATTGTTGTCAATAAGGTGAATAAAGAGGTGGCAAAGATAATCAAGTTATACCTCTGAGGCGTCAGATTCCGGCAGTTCTTCTGGCTCTTCCTGAGGAGTGGAATTCTTTTTCCGGACCACGGTCTTCTTTGATTTCTTCAAAGGAGGAATGTATTTCTTCTTCCAGAAGTCAGAATTGGCCTAAAAGTATAAGCCGGTAAAAGGTGAAGAGATTGCCAAGTTATAGTTAATACAGAGAAGAGAATAGAAAGAGCTGCCCTTATGTCTGGAGCCGGGTTCATGGCATAGAAAGGTGCTTGCCCGATGACACCGCAAGCTTCTGAAGATTCATGGACGAGGCTCTTGATGGAAGCCACAAGGTTATCTTCTGACAACGTTGTCAAGTTAAAATAGAGGGGGTCGTCAGGTTGGCCCGTGTATTAATGCATGAGAGGGCTTTGCCAGCTCAGAGGCATGACCCTCGAAGAAATCTAGCAACGAGTAAATTCTAGGCCTGTCAGTCCGTTGGGCATAAGGGCTTTGATCTTCGCATGAGCTGGAGCATATTTTACACGCTTGGAGTCTCATAGCTAGCCAGGGAGCTCAGATGTTGTTTTGAGCTGGGCAGGACGATAACCCGGCAGGGGATGCTCTCCTTTAGGGGAGGTATCTTTGCAATAGAACCAAGTTTTGTTCCAATATTTAGGATGGCTTGGCAATTGAAGAGCCGGAAAGGTTATATCCCGCCGCCTCTGAATGGAAATTCCACCAAGCTCTAAGCTTGGGCCGGCCCTCACCTCTGTCTGGCGATTGGCATAAAGAACTCTTGGAATAAATCCACGGACGGCTCTTATTGCAAATAGACCTCACAGAGTATTTGGAAGTTGCATATATTGGAGACAAAATTGGGAGGGGGATCTTGAGGGTGCAGTTTGAAAAAATGAAGGACATCCCGGAAGAATTTTTATCCGAGTGGGCTAAACCCGTGCTCCAGGTGATCTGTAAATACGATTACCTCACCCTCCTAAGGACGGGTTTCAATTCATTGCCTGGAACCCACCAATGAATGACACTTTTTGCTGGAAGAGTCCCCGCTGTTACAAAATCTGTCAAATACTCTTCCGTAACGGCAGAGCCGGCCTAGTTGCATGAGTTGGATGCTCGAGACATGGCGGCGGTTCAAATCTGCGCATGATAACAATGTACGGCGAGTCAGGGAACTGCAGACGTCTGAGGGCGGTTAAAAGCCTAAGATTTTATAAGATTAAGCCGCCAGGATCCGGTTGGTGAGAGCCAGAATTACATGGCGGGTCAAGTTTACAAGAAGACGGAACAAAATTTGGCTAAGTGTGGAAAACAGGTTTCACAACATATCTCTGTGGTTACGGATCTCAAAACAGAGAAAAATGGTTTTATTTCAAACCTAGCGATGAACAGTCGAACTTGCGAAAGTTTGAAAAATGGCAGGCAGAGCAATTACGGATCTGTACGGTACTGCTATCGGTTTCCTACAGTACGCCGTAATGGGGAAAGGATATCATCGAGCTTTATGGGCTAGGCATGGCCAGCATTGGAGAGAAGCTCGTGTTCTAAGTGGCGGGGGAACTCCATGAAAACCCTATCGAAACTACAGATCTAGGGGAGGAAAAACTTACCAGAGATGGAGCAGCGAACGCGGGCAGAGTTCTGGAGCAAACAGGTTGATGCAGCGGCCTCAACGACGACGACATGAAGATGTCATCGGAACGAGGTGCGCTAGGGCGACGGCGTCAGAAGGAATAAGAAGAAGAGCGAGCGGGAAGGAAACAAATGCCACCCTTCGCGGTCCTATTTAATAGGCAAAGGTGGAAACATGAGCGAAAATCCAGGTGACACATATTATTTGACCGAGGCGGATGCCTCGATTCTCAGACCGTCCATTTCATAAGGGAAGATTCGTTGCAGACGTAAGAGGATCTTACTGACAAATTTTACATGATGTCATGGCGGGTTATTGTTTACTTTCAGGTGACATAAGTGAGACTCGCCGCTAATTAAGGAGGCTGAAGTGAGCAAGCTCAAATCAACCTCGGGCCTAATGTTGGGGATATAACCCCACGGTGAGACCCGCCCTTGAGGCACTGAGTCACACCTGGCGGCTCATACACCAGCCCAAGGACGGGCCGTGAAGACATAAGCCCAAGACGTTGGGCGGCTTGACAAGATGGGCCGGGACGTGGCCCAGACGGAGAAGGTATGAAGACCCGGGCGATTAGCTGCCTGAAGACAACTTGTTTTGGAAGGCAAGACAATGTAGAGAAAGACTCAGACACAATTGTGAGTGTCGGTTACGACTTGTATGGTCCGTGGTCTTGACGTCCTATATAAAGGCGAGACCCGAGGCGACTTAGAGAGAGGGATGATCGAGAACTAGGTCAAGCAATTAGCTCCCTTGTAATCGATACACAAAGTAATACAAACACAAGCAGGACGTAGGCTTTTACCTCTACTTGAGGGGCCGAACCTGGGTAAAACCCGTTCATCCCAATCAACCCCTTTGAGTCCATCACCTTAGCGATGGCCTCGAATCCAAGTTCGTTCACCCGGACATCTGTCATGACAAAACCACGACAGGGGGCGACCGCAAGGTCGCGGGTTCGATCCCGCTCCCCCACCCTTTTGTTTTTCTCTTTTCCGATTGGTGGAGTGTTGTGTTGTGTGTACGGGATCTGGTGTGATGGCAGGATCCTGTGTGAGTTATGTGTGTGTGTGGGAGAGAGATCTGGTGTGGCCGTGCGGTGGATGTGTGTGTGTATTTGTGTGTGTGGGTGTGTATGGATCTGGTGTGGTGCCAAATCCATGTGTGTGTGCATGTGTGGCTGTGTATGTGTGTGTGTGTGTGCTTGAGTTGTGTGTGTGTGTGACAAGTGGGCCATGTCCCACTTGTCATACACTATATTATATTGTGTGTTATTGTTTTATTGTTATAATTAGATCATTTCCAATTGTAGTAATAATACTTTTCTGGATATGAGAATTGATGTCTATGGACATATTTAGTAAGTTTCACTTATAGGTATGTATCTCATTTTGGCTATGTCGTTTTTGCCATGATGCTCCATGTGAATATATGAGTATGACATATGATTTTGGGGTAGAAAAATCTCAGGAAACCATTTGGTGCAATTGGATTTCACTTTTGAGAAAGTTTAAGAAACTGCTATTTTTTGTTGTGATGCTACTTTATCATTTTTACATGATTTAATCCATGCTTGCTATGGAGGATGTGCCAACATGGAAGTGTTAGTGTTTTATGTCTATTATGCCATGATATTTTTATTTGCCATGGTAAACACCCATGTAAGTTGGAACAATGCTCTAAAGTAGCCACTACAATGTTGCTGTTTTCAACATGCCAAATATTTCTAAGTCTGAGAATCTGCAGTTAGTTTTATACTATGTAGAGTGGTTGCTATCTTGTGATATGTTGTGAATTAGCTCAAGCTCAGTGCTAGTGATTTGAAGTAGATGTTGTCTTCTAGCATCCTGTTAATTTTCATGCCATGAGGTGGTCTCTATCACCATTAGTTTATGCTGTCAACTTGCTATCAGAGTAACTCAGATTCCAGAAAAACTGTTATTTTCACGAAGTCCCAGATTTCTGTTTCTTCATGCCAACTTGTGAGCTTCATGCTTATTGATGTGTGCCACCATTCCAGATTGTGTAGTTGGATAAGTTGATGAGCATGTTATTTAGTTTCTTTCAATGCCTTGTTTGTGTGTGTAGGATTCCTATAGTTCAAGTTATTTGCTGTGAAAGTTGCTATGTTGTTGTTTTGTGGCAGATTGTTTGTTTTAGTGTTTTGTGACTTATGGGAGCTATACTCCATGGAATTGCTTGATCTTTGGCTCTATTGTGGTTGGTTTTTCATTGCCTAACCAGTGGCTACCTTGGAATGCCAAGGAATAGCCCATGGCCTTCTTGTCTTGTGTTTTGCCTTCGTAACTTGTCATGAGCGTAGCGTGAGAACCGTAAAACTCCGTTTCTTACGTTCTACATATGCATTTGTATCGTTTTGCATGATGCATCCATATTTGCCATGTCCATGCATGTCTAAATATTTGAACATAAGGTTCTATCTAGATTCATTAATAACCAATCCTTTGCATGTGAAACATGACTAGTTAGTATTGCCATGCTAAAACTCTTCACATAAGCATGCATCATTCTTGCTTGTGCATTGCACCATGGTTGCTTGTTTAATCTTGCTGTTTCTTTTCGGTAGACATGAACGTTGAACCTGAGTACGAAGATCCAGGCGAGTACAACTACGAGGATCCCGCTACTTGTCCCTCTGAAGAACCAACAGGCAAGATGATCGTACCTGGATCCCGATACTATTTTCGCTTGCTAGTTGTCTCGCTCTTATCGCTACTTTCGCGCTACCTACCACTTGAATGTCAGCCTCCTAATTGCCATGATAGCCTCTAACCCCCCACATCCTAGCAACCTTTGTTTGGCTAAGTTACGCTGCTCAGCCCCTCTTATGCGTTCTAGTTGCAGGTTCAGGTTGTTTCCATGTCATAACATGGATGTCTGGCATATCACAATATTATCTGTTATTTAATTTAATGCACTTATACATCTCGTATTGTTGGAAGGCTTGGCCTTTTGCTAGGTGTTTTTTTCCGCTGTTACCGCCATAGTTTCTTGTTACTGGTGTTATGTTTCCGTACTTTACGCTCCTAACATGCTCGGGGTTGTTATGGGGACCCCCTTGTTTATTCGATTAAGATTAACATTTGTTAAACAACTTAATAAAATTTGCATAGGGCTTTGCAACCCCGTGGATAATTAATCAACAGCCCGGGCCAATGCTCCTCATGAGTGTTGGTCCAAACTAGAGCCACTATGGGGCCACCTCGGGGCAACTTGAGTGATTTCTATCTGGCCGTCGTACATAGTGTTCATCAGGTCGTGTCCTGAGAACGAGATACGCGACTGTTATCAGGTTCGTCGACACGTCGGGCAGTCTTGCAGGACTTGTTTTACCTTTATCAAGTGTCTTGCGTGTGGGCTCTGACTTTCTTCGGGCTATCTCGAGGTGTTGGAATTCCTTTGGAGTTGCCTAGCATGATCACAAGATCCGTGGTCGAGGCTATTCCCGTGGAGTGTGGTTAATTTATGATGGACTAGTTGGAGCACCCCTGTAGGGCTAAACTTTTGGAAAGTCGTGCCCACGGTTATGTGGCAACTCGGATATTTGTTTAACACCTGGTTATAGTTAACTTGAAGTAAATTCTAATAAAATACACCAACTGTGTGAGTAACCGTGATCGTCTTCGCTCGTGAACATGAACCGAGAGAGAACATGATGGGGTTATGATTGACGTAAGTAAGTGTTAAGGATCTCATAGAGGTCATTCTAGATTCGATCGCTTATTGTAGACTACATATTTATTTTCATGTTTCGTAAGATTAGACACCATAAATGCTTAGTGCTGCTGCAAACTAAACACCTACCCCTTCCTAACCTATGAGCTTGAATAGTCTCGGTACCCGAGCGCGAGATTGCTGAGTCCTCGTGGCTCACAGATTACTACAACAATCCAGGTGCAGGTACAGATGAGGTCGTGCCAGATGACATGATGCAGCTCTAGTGGGAGTATGACGAGGAACGCTGCAGGATGTACGTGACGTATCCAGATGAGTAGAGGACTGTGGTCGTGATCTTCGGGGCTAGTAAGATAGTATCATTGCATCTTCTTTTATCGTTTGTTTTTGTCCGTAGTCGGACCCTGCCTTCAGATTGATGTTTGAACTCTTTGTGTGGAATTGTAATTTAGCATGTGGCGAGTGTAAGCCAACTCATATACTCCTCTCTTCTTAAATGTATGATGTAATGATGCTATACTTGTGAACGTCGAGATGTGCCTCTATCCCTTGTCGAGGCCCCCGTGCCTTAATATGGATTGGCGCACATCTTGGGCATGACAGTCGTCTCCCGATAGGTGCGTCGGGCTGAGGACCCCCAGAGCGGTTCATTAATGTCCAAGTTCGGACAGCCCATGATGCATATGAGGAAGATTACACAAGACTTGCTGATCAAGACAGGGACTCCTCTCCACCGACGTAGCTGAGTAGAACTCTTGTTATCCTAGGCCTCTAGTGTGTTATATAAGCCGAGGTCAGGCTAGTCATTAGGGACAATCATATCATCATAGATCATATCATCATACGAGCATAGCTCTTAGGGTTTAGACCACTACATACGATCTCGAGGTAGATTAAGTATGTACTTGATACACCATCATCAATACAAAAAAGCAGGACGTAGGGTTTTACATCCATCAAGAGGGGCCGAACCTAGGTAAATGCCGTCTCCCTTGTCTCCTGTTAACCATCGATCCAAGGCCCACATATCGGGAACCCCTACCCTAGATCCGCCAGTTTGGACACCGACACTGGTGCATTCATTGAAAGTTCCGCTGTGGGATCACTAGAAGGATCGATGGCTCGTCTGCATATTGCAGTTTTTTTTTGAAAAACGAATTTGTGTTCGTCGTCCCCATTTCCTCAAGCGTCGCTTTGATGATTGCTTCGGTGGAATTCTGCGGAATTATATCTGCAACAACCCTGCAAAATTTCGTCACGTTCGATGAAGGAATCTACGGTAATCTCCAATATACAGGAGCCATGTCAAATTTGGATGAGTTTAGGGTGACGTGTTCGGTATCTAGCTCGGACATTCGTTGGAAAATCCCTCTGTTCACCGGCTGCGGAATTCCTATATCGATCACCCCTGAAAATTTTAGCTCGATCCGACCATCCAAACTCCAGGAAATGTCCGATGAGTACAATGAATTTTGGATCTATTTTCTGCGCGAAAACGAACCCTACCCGAGTTCATCTTTTTCATGAATGGGTTGTCAAACACCCTTTTTGAAGGAAACTTTCTCATCATCTCGGTTAGCCGACCAAGAGTTTGGCATCATGAGTGCCGAATAATCATCAAAAAAACCTCGTCATCCGTAGGTTGTATGGGTCGGGCACTTCGTTGCTTCACCAATCTAGCATTGATCGTGTCATGAATTTTGACCTGCATCGACATTGCCACATCGTAGCTTTTTCAAACCGACGCCTACCACGCCGACCTGCTTTGACATGTCGGTTGACATGGGGCTCTAGCATAATCTTACTGACATGCTCCGTCACCGTCGCTAGAGTGGGGGCTTCGTTATCTGCTCATCAACCTGCTTTGGGGACTTCGGCGTCACCAACAGACCAGCTTTGACACCTAGGCTGGCATGAGACTTTGGCGTCAGCAGCTGACTTGCTTTGACACCTCGGCTGGTCGGAGACTTCGGCATCACCAACAGACCTACTTCGACACCTCAGCTAGCATGAGACTTCGGTGTCACTAGCCGACCTGCTGTGTCACCTCGGTTAGACCGGGGGCTTTGCCATCTCTTCATCAACCTATGACGGGGACTTCGGCATCACCAGCTGACTAGCTTCGCCATGTTAGCTGGACCGGTGACTTAGCCTCACCACATCGACCATGCAGTGTCGCCACTTCGTCAAGCTGAACTCTTCGCTTAGCCACCTCGGCGCCCAGGCCATATTCTTTTAATTATTTGCTTCTCTTAAATTAAATAAGTAGAAGAATTTAAAAAAAATATGATTACCTTTATTTGTTATTACTCTTGGATTGCACTATATTGTGTGCATAGGTAACTGACTTCGGTTGTGCCATGCGGTCACCTTGGCGTGCCTACATTGTCGTCCCGCCTCCATCAACCAAATTGTGTCGTCGACATGGTCGATGGACGTGGGGGCTTCGCCGTCATGCTGCCAAACAATTCTCTCTGCTCGACTGGACTTGGGGTTTCTCCTCGGCTCTTCGGAAGTGTTGTGTTATCACTTTATCAAGCCGAGGTCTTCTTCGGCTAGCTCGTGACCGGCTTGGGGGCTAGGACCCTGACCCACTACAAGCTCGACACACGTCACAAGCACATTAACCAGCTAAGTCGCTTTCATGCTCAACTTTTTTCAATTTTTAACTTTTGTTTGGTTTGACCAAGCATTATATCTGTGTTAAATAAAAAAGTTTTTTTATTAAAAACACTTTCTTTTCCCAGGATAATTAGGGGCTTCGTCATCACGCTGCTGAACTACTCTCCTCGGCTAGACCGGGGGCCTCACCGTAGCAACCGTGTTGCGTTGCCACTTCTCGATCCAAGATCTTTGCTCGATTACCTCGGGCTTGGGGGCTGGGACATCGGCCAAATCGAGGACTACGTCTTTGTACCGCCACAACCCCGAACCGCACCGAGCACATTAACCAGCTAAGTCGTTTTCGTGCTCAACTCTCTTGGAAATTTTACTTTTTGTTTGGTGCAACCAAACATTATATATTTTTTAAACAAAAAAACTTTGTTTGTTAAAAAAATTATTTACCCGATTTAACTGGGGGCTCTTAAATTAGTATGAGCCATTTTATAATAACTGTGTTTTCTTCTTAGTCGTTGCAAAGTCTTTTCTTACTGCTCCTTTTTCCGAGAGTAGCGTGTGGTCAATAGCCGGATAGCCTGGTTTCTTTCTAAAGCCGCTCGATTTTAGTTCTCTAAACATGCCTCATAGAAACACTCCATCTTCGAGATATGGAGGTTGAAGCCAAAGGCTAACCCGCTTGGAGTCCGGAGATCGGATGTATCATGTTAAAGCACAACCGATGTACAAATTAAATTTAAGACCAATTTTGGATTGGCACAATTTTCTTTTGTCTAAACATAAAGTTTTTTTTTGCATAAGTTTTTTGTTATTTCCAAGCATAACTCTTGCAGTACAATGCTAGATGCATTTCATGCATCGGCAGTATTAAAGGGGGTCTGTGGTTAACACCGAACCAACCAAACACCGAGCTACTCCATGTAGTCCTCGTCAAAATGTCCTTGGTATTTCGCATTTATATGCATTGATTTTGAGTTGTGTCTTTGGTCTATAGCTGGATTGCCCGGCTCCTGTGCTTACCTCTTACGTTTCCACTTTGTTCGGCTAAGGGGTAAAGGGAGAACAACTGCGATTGTCACTTCTGGTTTAACTGGTTAAGTGCCTCAGTTGGAGAAAGCCCAAAGCTGACTGTCACAACCAGCGTAAATCGGTCAGTGAACCGGAGGCGGTGTTCAATCAAGTATAGCTGATCGAGGTTATCCGAGTAAGAAGGACATTTGTTTCTTCAAAAGGCCAAGTTGTGGGTGGTTCGACCTCGAGTAATCCGAGGAGTCAGCATATATCGGGGGCTATTAAGTTGCCCCCAAACATATGCTCCTAGGACTAAGTGAAAGTTATAAAGCCCGGATATCTGATTGCCTTGTTTCTGCTAACATAACCACCTCCAGGCACCGAGACGACGGCTAAGGGTTGTCTTGTTATTGCGGAAGCACCCTGCGTAGCATCTACAAAGGGGTAGAAGTCGACGATGGGCCACTCTCAAATGATAAACAGTCACAAAGGAGTCAAAACAGCATATAGCAAAAAAGCATTTGTATTCAATATGCGAGTGCTGCCTTCCGTAATCATTGTTATAAAGCCATAAATATGCATCAATTCGATTTAAGATTTTGGCCAGGCTGGGTTGCCTGACTCGTCTGCTTATCCTCTACGTTCCCTATTGTTTGGCTAGGGGGTAAAGGGAGCACCTCTGTGATTGTTACTTCTGGGTCATCCGGGTTAGTACCTCATACTCAGTGAAGCCAAAAGCTAGCCATCTTAAGAATATAATTCGTTGGCAACGATGGAAGTGAAATTTTTGGTTCATTAAAGACCACAAAGTTCGGGAACATTCGCCGAACTAAATCCTCAATATTTTTCCTCCCGCATTGATCGGAGTAGGGGTTTCATGATATCCTTGGAAAAAGAATTTATAAATGAACTATTTCTCATACAAGATGTTTCTTACATAGTAATATAACATATCTCTCCGCGTACCTTTGTTCATAAAACCGCATGGCCGGATTGCCTTTTTTGCCGTAAATCTTTGCCTTTATAAAGGCTTTATAAAGTAGGACAAACAAAGTCTTGAAGCCGATGGTCGGTCAACAAAGTCTTGTACAATGCGGATCTGAGCATTAATGATGTAAAGTACTTGGATACATAGAATCATTACACATAAATTGTGTCAAACGTAACAAGTTTGTGTCAAATCATATCGATCCTTAATTCGACCACTTGTGCCCAAATAAAGGCTTGGGGGCTACTGCATTGCCTATTCAATGCAGCAAATTCAAAGTGTAATATGGTTTATAAGGAGATTCGATCCTTAGGTTGGTCGGCCGCACCCAACCCGAGTCTCGGAAACTACTGTGTACCGCGTTTACATCCCTAACGAATGCCACTGAGCAAGAACTTGATCCTTAAGATGATTTTGCAAATTGACCTAAGTCTCAGGGGCTATTGAGATTAGTGGTTTTATTTTGATTAATATTTTTTCCTTCAGGGGCATCTCAGGTTTTAGACCAACATGCACCTTGAGGGCTACTGGTTATATATCTCAGTAGAGAATAAATTGCACCAATCAAAATATTGAAAAAAAATCAGCTCGCGGTCGAGGTGGTGCACCACCCCGGAAGCAGTCCGACATAAAGCTTGGGCGCAAGTGGTTGGATCCATAGAGGGCATTTGCGGCATTAAGATCGGTTGAATTCGTTCAATCTTTTTAAAGACCGATGTAGTTTGTGACACCTCGGACGCTCATCATTGTTGGAGCTTGGATGCGGTCTGGCATTGGAGCTCAGAAGCATTCCAGCATAAAGCTCTAGATCAAAGACACTTCGGAAGCAGTCCGGCATAAAGCTCGAATGCGAATGGCTGGCTCCATAAAAGACTATCCTGATATTGAAGCTCGGATGAACTACTTCAAATATTCAGAGACCGAGGTATCCTATGACACCTCGGATGCCGACCAACGTTGGAGCTTGGGCTCAAAAAGACACCTCGGATACAGTTTAGCGTTGGAGCTCAGACACAAGAGGATACCGCCACTCGGGGAACACTTTGGACCCTAGTTGTGGCGTAAAAATAATGAGGCATTAATACAGGTTCATAACTTAAAGGGGCTCCTCGGATGCCCGACTTGTGAACTCTTCGGATTCACCTCGGCGATCCTCGAGATCAGTGATGGGAAGATTTATTGAACCAGTTTTCAAGACCGACGACCGAAGACGAAGAACTATTCGGAAGAACCGAGGAGCGTTCCTAACTTGAAGACCAGTTTAGGGGGCTATTGACGGTGTCCTGGACTAGGGGTACTCACCACATCATCTCCTGACAGGTGGGTCGGGCTGAGGACCCCCAGGGCGGTTCATTAATGGGATAGTTCGGACAGCCCAAGATGCATACGGGGAAGATTCCACAAGACTTGGTGATCAAGACAAGGACTGCTCTCCATCGATGTAGCTGACTAAGACTCTTGTTATCCTAGGCCTCTGGTGTGTTATATAAGCCGAGGCCAGGATAGTCATTAGGGACAATCAGATCATCATAGATCATATCATCATACGAGCATAATTTTTAGTGTTTAGACCACTACATATGATCTCAAGGTACATCAACTTTGTAATCGATACACCATCATCAATACAAACAAAGAAGGACGTAGGGTTTTACCTCCATCGAGAGCGCCCGAACCTGGGTAAATACCGTCTCCCTGTCTCTTGTTACCCATCGATCCGCCGGTTTTGACACCGACAGCTGTCCATCGCCCTGTGTTGGTAGGGATGAGTGGGTTGGCCTCTTCCTCCATGTCTTCTGCCTCCTCTTAGGCATAACCCAACATATCAGTTAAATCCTTGATAGTGACTACCAAGTGGGTGGTGGGTGGGCAGGAAAATTCGTCCTCGCCTTCCTCCAGACTGATCTGAGCATGGGTCGAGGTCATGTCATCCGTGATTTTCATTCACTGGATCCGCTCCAGTGTTTCATTCAGGAAAAAACGGTCAACTAGATCAATCTCCCAGGCTCCATCGAGGCCAACCTCCGGAAACATCCGCACAAGGTGGGGGCGTATCCGGCCAGGGCTGACCCCTGGTCCTCGGGCGCTGTAATTAGATCCGAGCTTAAAGCCAGACTGTCAGTCGAGAGGGGCCCTTGGGCAGGGCCGAGCAGAAGGCCCGAAGTTAAGGCTTCGGAATATCTAGACTCATCGGAAGGAACCGTGAGCCTAGTAAAGAGAAGGTCTCGCCGAGAGTCAGTGGAGAACTATAGATTCCCAAACATGATCTCTTGATCGGGGGCGAAACTTCCGATTTGGCCGAGATGGCCAGTCGGGTCAGCGTGCAGCACAACGTTGTCGAACACGAAAATATATCCAGGGACAAAGGTATCCCCATTACAGACTTCATCGCTAATGATGAGACTAGCCATCTACCCTGTTGGGGAACGTTGCATGGGAAACAATAAATTTCCTACGTTCACGCAAAACCAATCCATGGTGATGAGCATCTACGAGAGGGAGGGTGGATTTATGTATCCTTGTAGATCGCTAAGCGGGAAGTGTTAAGAAACACGGTTGGTGTAGTCGAACGTCTTCGCGATCAAGATCACCAAGCGTCCCACGATCCAATCACGATCCATCCCGATCAAGCACCAAACAGACGGCACCTCCGCGTTCAGCACACGTATAGCTTGAGGACTAGGATTCCTCCTTTTTTTTCCTTTTTCCACCTTTTCCCTTTGGGCTTTTCTTCCCTAGCCGCATGGGCCTTGTGTGCGACTTCCACCAACCCACTAAAGGCTGGTATTTGCTCACCCACAGCCCATGAAGCCTCTTGGGTCGAAATACCCCTCCCGGTGATCTCCCGGTACACTAACGATTAGCCCGAAATTTTTCTGACAACCAAAATAGGACTTCCTATATATGAATCTTTACCTACGGACCATTCCGGAGCTCCTCGTGACGTCCGGGATCTCATCCAGGACTCCGAACAACCTTCGGTCACCACCATAAATAACTCTATACTACCAAAACGTCACCAAACCTTAAGTGTGCAGACCCTGCGGGTTGCAGAACTATGTAGACATGATCGAGACACCTCTACGGTCAATAACCAATAGCGGGACCTGGATGCTCATATTGGTTCCTACATATTCTACGAAGATCTTTATCGGTCGAACCTCTATGTCAAGGATTCAGTTAATCCCGTATGATGTTCCCTTTGTTCTTCGGTATGTTACTTGCCCGAGATTTGATCGTCGGTATCTCCATACCTAGTTCAACCTTGTTACCGGCAAGTCTCTTTACTCGTTCCGTAATACAAGATCCCACGACTAACACTTAGTCACATTGCTTGCAAGTCTTATTCTGATGTTGTATTAGCGAGTGGGCCCTGAGATACCTCTCCGTCACACGGAGTAACAAATCGTAGTCTTGATCCATGCCAACTCAACAGACACCCTCAGAGATACCTGTAGAGCACCTCTCTAGTCACCCAGTTACGTTGCGACATTTGATACACACAAGGCACTCCTCCGATGTCTGTGAGTTACATGATCTCATGGTCGTAGGAACATATACTTGACATGCAGAAAACAGTAGCAATAAACTGACACGATCATACGCTACGTTTGTAGTTTGGGTCTTGTCCATCACATCATTCTCCCAATGATGTGATCCCGTTATCAAATGTCATTACATGCCAATGGCTAGGAAACCTTGTCCATCTTTGATAAACGAGCTAGTTTGCTAGAGGCATACTAGGGACAAAGTGTTTGTCTCTTTACCCACGCATGTAATGTGTTTCCAATCAATACAATTATAGCATGGATAATAAACAATTATCATGAACAAGGAAATATAAAAATAAACACTTTATTTATTGCCTCTAGGGCATATTTCCAACAGTCTCCCACCTGCAGTAGAGTCAATAATCTAGTTCACATCACTATGTGAGTACATTGTAATGAATCGAACACCCATGCAGTTCTGGTGTTGATCATGTTTAGCCCATGGAAGAGATTTAGTCAACGGGTCTGCAACATTCAGATCTGTGTGCACTTTGCAAATATTTATGTCCTTCTCCTCGATGTAATCGCGGATGGCACTACTACAAAATAGGCTGTTAGTGGCGCACCCGTTTTTAATATTAATGGCGCACTATGGGTGCGCCACTATTAACATGCCACTAGTAACAAATAGTAATGGCGCACCTCTGGTGCGCCATTAGTATCCCAGATAATAGTGGCGCACTACAGAGTGCGCCATTACTATGTCCAACAGTGCGCCATTAATATGCCTCCTAGGGAGCCATATTTGCCTCCACCTATGCCCCCAGGTGCGCCATTACTATGCCCCATAATGCGCCACTGGTATTTGGCCTTGGTGCGCCACTAATGCTCAATATGGTGCGCCACTACTATGAATATTAGGAATTATTATTTTTTGCTTTTCTCGTATTTGCACAGGTTACAAAATATGTTACAACACAGAATATAAACATCACACAATAGAATTCATCATATTAGTCTCCAAATTCGAAATAGCGAACAAAGTTCAAACATTAGCCAAGTTTAGGTCTCGAGACATTAGCAAACTTCATCTTATTAGCCG
Source organism: Hordeum marinum (assembly GCA_022496015.1). Lineage (NCBI taxonomy): Eukaryota > Viridiplantae > Streptophyta > Magnoliopsida > Poales > Poaceae > Hordeum > Hordeum marinum. The sequence continues at coordinate 422,958,144 of CM039676.1, forward strand.
AGTTTATCGTCACATTACAAAGTCGATATCGATCATCTAAACTACCATCACATAGAAGAGAGCAGCGGTCACGATGAGCATCATCGCGATGAAACTAGTCTTCATCTGGTTCCTCCTCTGCTCCCTCCTCTCTCCCGCTAGATAGCGCGCGTATCTAGCTTCTGCCTCCGCCCTAGTGGTGTACCCTTTGTAACTGTTACCGTTGAAATGGTGAACCTTTCTCCGACACTCCTCCCAGTCGTCGTAGACTCCGGGAACCTTACCCTTGTACACGACATAAGACGGCATCTCTATGCACTAGAGAAACAAAACGTTAGTAGCAATTCACAGATAATATATAAGCAATATATAAGTATGCAACAAAAGGATCGGAAGAGAAAAGCAACACATTAATAGCACGATTCATGGTCCTACTAATAAATAGCATCGATTACATATAAGTTGAATGACTGTCCAAACTAAAGAGACATACAAGTTCATTAAAGTTTAATTACAACATGAGCTAAACTCTTCTTCCAGAACTACATAGCATCAATACTTTCGACTCGGCTCAGGGACCGGAGCGTGGATGAAGCCGCCGTCTTTCGTGATGGTCATGAATGCGCGGTCGTTGTCAGCCTACATTTGTAGCGTTGTTTCTATTTCACTGTTGGACGGTTGATATTTGAGGTAGAACTGCCCCGAGGTACGAAGGACATCTTGATAGATGATTTCCGCAATATCCGACTGGATGCGAAAGAATTCTTGTCTGATGTCCACGTCCTGGATTTCCGACAAGCGTGCGGCCCAATCTTTGAGATTACTTGGTAGCATAAGGTGATGAAGGTCCCGTATGATCGCCCGCATGTGATGGAGGGCGTAGTAGGCATCCTTCTGACTGCCAGGCGGCTGCTTGACGCAGGGGAACGTCGTTACGTGGGTGAACACGTGCTTGCCGTACCTATAAATTGGCCTCCTGAAGGTGCCTCCAGATTTGGCGTAGCCGGGGAGAGCATCCTCAACAACTTTCTTGATAAATGTTTAGTCTTTCTTCGACTGACGTCCGAGTCGAAATACGTGGTCATGGAATATTTTGGGCTTAAGAGGATGAGTGTGCAATGTGTGTCACTGCACAAAACACGGAATGTTAGAAAAAAAAGAACGATCGAAATCTAAGAAATCATATGTTACGGGGCGGTGAGGGGATGACTTACTCGGGAAAGTAAGGCACGAGGAAGTTATCCTTATCTGGGTTCGCCAGAATGACGCCTTCGAGGTATGAACTCGCGACTTGCCGGTCCCCAGCGCTGCCCAAGATCTTGGCACGCATGTACAAGGGGTCGACAATCACGATGTCTGGGGTCTTGTCTCTAATGATCCGCATCTCCATACTGAGCGAAAATAGCCGAGCAAAGGTGTAGTGCAGCGGATAAAGGTGAAACATAGCAAAGATGTCATCAAACGGCAGGACGATCATATGCCCAACGGTGCTCTCGACAAAGCCCTTGCCCTCTGGCACCTTGGCCACGAAAACCGGGTATGCCACATCATTCTCGGTGAGACGCCGCTTCTCCATAGTAAGAACACCGTCATGCAGACTCCGCATAGCACTGGTTGCAGCATTGAGCAGATTAGTCGGTAGCATCGGCCTACCCGCCACATGCACCCTCCTCGAGATATCCTTAGGTATTGGTGGCCCGTCCTGATCACGGATCGTACTCGGTGCCGGCTGGCTCGCACCCTTGTTATTTTTTCTTTTCCATGCCTTCTGCTTCTTCTGCTGTAATGGGATCGAGTTCTGCTCAGAGAACACCTTCTTGAGTGTGTTGGGGCTGATAATATTTCGCACCTCGGCTGTTTGAGTCTCGGTGAAGGTGGCAGCTGGAGGCGTCTCCTGAGAACTGAACAGACAACGCATGTTGCAATTGGGTTTCTTCGCAGTACCAGCTAGATCTCGATCGTCTTTTCAGGGTTGGGTTCTTGAGAAGGAGGCCCCAAGAATTCGTCACCGTACCCATCTTCGTTGATGTACTTATCAACATTGGAAAATGTACCGTCGTCGTCGTTCGGATCCTGTACCATATGCATGTCTGGATCATCTGACAGCGGTAGCGTTGCGGCGGTCTTGCCATGGCTTGGCGCCGACACGACTGGCGGTGTTGTCTGTGGGGTGGTGTCCCCTGCCCCCAAACAAATCTGGCTCTTCGGCCAAAGCACGGACCAGTTTAAGAAGGCGTTGAGGGTCATCACATCATCTTCGTCGGCCCCAGGGGGTCGATACGGAGGTAACAAGTCATCGCAGCCCCGCAGCACCCGAACCAGTTGAACCCTCTACATGGTGGGTGGCATCGGATTACCGTGGAACACGCAGTTGCCTGGTTCAACAATTTTGGCCTTGGCGACATCGATCAACTCGCCGTCCACGAAGTGCAGGAGAATGCATGGAATGTTGGCGGCGCCCTGCGAAAACATGTAGGGCGTCAGGGATGCCCAGTCAAAGGCAAGGAGATGAAGTAGTCATTGGCCGAGGCTTAGTTACCGTGATGGCGTCGAGCTCGGCTAATGTTGAGTCACCTCCAACGGCGGGCGTGCAAGTGACGGAGGGGCCGCTTGCTGCCGAGGTGCCGGCCGGCATATTCTTCCCACACCCGGGTGCATTAAGGTCCAATACCGGCACCGACGTCGGAGACACCAATGCCGCCTCCGTAGAGACACCAATGTCGCCTCCGCCGAAGACACCAATGCCGCCTCCGCCAGAGACACCAATGCCGCCTCTGCCAGAGACACCAATGCCGCCTCCGCCGGAGATACCATTGCCGGTGCGTTGTGCGAGTTGCTGCCCGTGAAGCTGGGAATCGGGGGGCGGCCCCTGTTCGCCGCCCGCAATCCACCCCCGCAGCCCCTCAAGCAAGGAAGGCATAATGGCGGTGATCGTCGCTCCCAGTTGGTCTCACACTTGCTCTTGGACTATCTCCGGAATCCGCGCCACTTGTGCCTTGAGTTCTTTAACCTCGCGCTCCTGGCTTTTCGAGCTGGTCTTTCTCTCCTTTCGCCCAGCCTTATAGTATTCCGACCATTTCGTGGACAAGCCTTTGCCGGCCACACGACCAGCTGACGACGGCTTACTGAACTTATCCTTTTTGTTTCAGAACGTTCAATGCCCTATTTAAAGAGGTGTCCCAAGGGGCAGCAGACAGGGAGCTCTGAGACCCCGCGCTACTGCTTTCAGTTTCCTGTGGAAGGAACGTGAACCATTTAGAAATTTGGCTTCATTAATTAGAATGCAACCATATGGAGGTAATTACGCGGGGGCGTATTCCTTACCAGAACACGCTCAAGCTCCTTCACCTTCGGATCCGTGGTAAGCTCCCCTGTTACCGGGTCCACCTTGTACCGGGCCCTGACATAGTTCCTGGTCTGCTTTTCATGGTATTTATCGAAGAGGGGCAATAGGCCTTGCACGGCACACTCTGCGTCCTCCTTGTCCCATTTAGATTCCGCCACTCTGTAACCGCCGGGACCGAGTTTGTGGACCCCTAAGTTCAAGTCCCGCATATCTTTCCCCCACTGACTTGATTCCGCGGATGCGTTGCTCTCGCACTTGATCTTGAACTCCAGGTAGTCCTCTTCGCTGATCGAAGGATTTGTCGCCTTGATCTTCTCATAACTATCACCACTTAGAATCCTTCTCTTCACCATGGCTCTCCAAGTAGCCAGGGCCATGCTCATCTTCGTGAGGGCGGCACTATTCACTTTATTCCCTGAGAGGCGTGTGTTTGCGAAGTCACCGGGGAACTTGCATCGTTCGTGCAGCTTCGTGAAGAGGGGGTTGCGCAAATTCCCTTGGTCAGGATGCCTTAGGTTCTCGGTGTTGATCGAGACGGTGCTCCGGAGAATGCACTTGAGTTGTCCCGCGTACCCACGGACTAATTATTTGGGCGACGTTGGATGCCCACTGGAGGACACTTCAGTAAATTCCTCCTTGATGGTGCCGAGCATGTTCGGGTGCCGGTCCTTCCGTTGCCTCTTCGGTTGGCTACCATCTGTGCATTTGCTGCCATCATCAGTGGTGGCATCCCCGACGGCACCATCAGTGGTGTCATCCCCGACGCCACTAGGGGCTGTGTAGTCGGGATCGGTGTCTTCCGCGATGTCCTCATAGCGGTGAGGTTCTTCCTCCATCTCCTGGGACAGCTCCCAGAATGGCTTGCTCGAACCGCCGGCCTCATCGTTGTCGACCATGTTCGCTCTAAATAGGAAAAAAGGCTACTAGAGTTATTGGATGAGATCAGGGTAGTATCTATTCTTCTCAAATTTAGAGGAAACTGAGAATAAAACATGCAACATGTTGATTAATTTTTGTTTCAATTGAGAATCGGGCACCTTCTAGGTCAAGAAAATTGGGCATGACCTTTGCTAATTTTCTTGACCTAGGAGTGCCCCATTCTCAACCGAAATGGAAATTAATCAAGATTTTAGGAGAAAGGGGTAACTATTTGTCCCTACACAAAATATTGAACTGAAGGAGCCTCAGTTCAGTTGTGGCGCCCCTGAACAAGTGATCATCAAGCTCAGGCCAGTGACCTGCTTGAGCCAAATTATCAACGACAGCATTCAACTTAATCTGTAGCTTCAATGTGTCATGCCCAGCTGATCATAAGGTTGATGTGCATATAGGAACCCAAATTATCATCTTTCCTTACCAAATTTCACATGTATAAAAAACATGCATATGTGTCAATATATAGGTTACATGCATGCATTTTTGGGGTTGAACCTTGTAGATATGACTTTTCAAGAAACTTGTCAATATGTAGTTATGATACCATATATCAACAAGTATCTGTCCTTTTACAGATCAGAAAATGTATAATCAACACCTCATAACAGGCCATGAAAACGAAAAAAAATTGTGTACTTCATGTTGTTGGTCACCGGCTTTACCGTTTAAACTTTACCTGTTCCCTCATCCTACCTCAGCTTGATCATGGTTGCACATTATGTTTCTAATTAGTTCGAAGTGTAGAGATTACTTAACATGATTTTGTCTGGCTGGCTCTTTTGAAAAGAAAAGAGCACTACCGTGGATGTCACTTGTCAGAGCCAGGGCTCCTTCCTCACGTCAATAGAGGGAAACAAGCTCCTGCCTCGACCAGTATTAAAAGTGCAGAGAAACAACCTTCCTTACCATTTATACTGTATGTACTAGTCTTAGTTCCAACGACCAAGCAACATTATTTTGGTGAAGTTGTCCCATAATTAAACAAGATTCCAGTATTAAAAAGGGTTCATCTCAGAAAGAACTTAAGAAATATGGTAAGCAGCAACCATGTGACATATGTGGTGAGCAATCCAAACAATTAAAAAAAATGGTAAGCAGCAACGGCCAAACAGGCTCTCAAGCCGAAATGATGGTGGAGGCGCCACATGCACAATTTCCAAGGCACCTGTTTCATCATACATATTCCATGGCTCACTTGTCTTCTTTTCCTCGAGCTTTTTCTGCTTGGAACAAACCAGTGTTGTTTTTATTATCATCTTCTCCAATTGGAAGCCATGTTGGAAAGGCCTCCTCCCTCTTCTTTTGGTCCAAGGACTGAACCAAAAGTAGCTGCACACTCATAGAGAAAGCAGCTCTAATTTCATTTCCCATTACTTCTTTGCGGGTTGGGATTAGTGCTACCAAAAGCTGTCTGTGATTAGTGGGGCCTAATCGCCCTCAAGTGCCATAATCAGCCTGCCCTTTTGTGCTCACCCTTGTTTGACCAAATGACTAGCTTCTTGACCAGCTGAATCCAAACATATTCTACTCATGTTCCCTATTATTTGATGCTAGTAGTTGTAGTGCTTACAAAACAGAAAGTGACAAAGCAAACAAAACTAATGAAATTTGGCTTCAACTTTAAGAGACAGTCCCATCACATTCTTCATTTTTTGTGTTCCTAGTCCATTGACTAATACAAACTGTGTAAAGGGAATGAAGAAGAGAACCCAACAGAAGCTCTTCTGAACCTCTCTTCTTCAGGCTTTGCAAAAACAGATGCTGATGCGAGTTACTGATTGGAGTTAACCTCTTCACCTTTGGACACTGACAAGGACAAAAAATTGAGCTCCTGCCTAGTACATAATTGTTTTTAATTATGGTCACGTCAATAGAAAAGTGCAGAGAAACAAGCTCCTGCCTCGACCAGTATAAGGAAGAGGCAGGGCCAGGACCTCACTTGTCAGAGCACATTGTCGTCGTGGACGCGGATCTGTCATCGACAGTCGCGACGGCGGAGCCAGACGGGAAGACCATGCTGGAAGGGGGGAGGGAGCAGGTAGAGAGGCGCTTACCGCAGGGGGGAGGGAGCAGGTAGGTAGGCGGTGAGGCAGGCTCTAGTGGGCGGCGACGGGGGATCCGGCAACGGAGACGCAGTCGATGGCGGTCAGGGTGGGGGTGGGAGGCGACGGTGGAGCGGGGGTGGGAGGGCCGGCCGGTTGTGAAACAGTGATAGGAAGGGGAGGGAGGGAGGGAAAAGGCCGTAGTGGGGGAGGGTTAGCAATGGCGCACCTTTCAGGGGTGCGCCATAAAAAAATGATAGCAATGGTGCACCTCCTCCTGGTGCGCCATTACTAACATTTTTTTATTGGTATATCAATGGCGCACCTTTTAGAGGTGCGCCATAGAAATAGTGATAGCAATGGCACACATTCTCCTGGTGCGCCATTACTAACTTTTTTTTTGGATTTTAGTTTGCATGTAATAATTTAGAATTATATGACATGGTATGATACAAAGTGTGTATGTTGGTGGTTGTTGTGTAGTTGGTTCACTATGATACAAAGTTATCTATTGCATAGGAACCACATGTAGAATCCTTATCGTCAGGTGCTACTTAGTTAAAAAGACTAGGGTTTTTTGCACACATGCAAAAGCATTGTGATTTGATCTTCGCTATATTTTCACAATCTTCTTGCCCTTCTTTCTCGCGGTTGAATAATTTAGCGTCGAAACCCCTTGAGTTCTTCTCTTGAGCGGACGTCCTTTAGGTAGGGTGGTCCTGCTTCTTCTTGTGGTGTATGGTACTTCATCGTCGTCGTCATCTTCCATCTTCGGGTCGCCGTACTTGTCAAAGTCTTGCTCATTGGCGACTCCATCCATTCCGATGATGTTCCTTTTGCCTCTCCTCACGACAACACGACTGGGCTTTGACGGGTCGGTAATGAAGAAGCATTGGTCCACTTGGCAAGCCAGTACCCATGGCTCATTTTTCGTGGTGATGTTTGCGCCCGCGGTCTTGGATTTGGCTTCGGGTATAACCATGGTAGTGAAATACCGGTCTTCTTTTAGGATGCTCTTGGCCCATCTGACACGGAACATCGGGACCTTCTCTCCAGCGTAGCTCAGCTCCCAGATCTCCTCGATCCTTCCGTAGTATCTGTCCTTGTCGTTACCGGTGTAGGATTCCATTGTTACCCCGGAGTTCTGATAATCACTCTTCATGTCCTTTTCCTCGGTGTAGAATGTGAAGCCGTTGATATCATACGCCTCATAGGTCATCAGGTTATGCTCGGCGCCCTGTGACAAGGCGAATATGAGTTTTTTTTCCATGGAAGAATCCTCATGTAAAGGGTACGACAGAAGCCTGTCCTTGAACCAACGCGTGAAACATGAGTTGTGCTCTTTGATTATATCTCCGTCCATCCTCTATTGGCCTCGGTCATTGTATGTCTTATCAATAAAGGTTTTGTGCTCTACCACCCAAGGATCGACCACGTCTATGTGTTGTAGCGTGACTAGGTTTGCTCTTTCAAAGTCAGCGAGTCGACCCTTGAAGTCGACATGCATTTCGCGGCGACCCTCGTGGTGACCCCATCCAGCGAGCCTGCCGAGGTGCCTGTTGACGGGCAGACCAACGGGGTTCTCGATGCCTAGATAATTCGTGCAGAAGGAGATGCACTATTCGGTCAGAAAGCCCTTGGCTATGCTTCCATCTAGACGTGCCCTGTTGCGAACGTATCCTTTGATGACACCATTCATCCTTTCGAACGGCATTATGCTGTGCAGGAACGTCGGCCCGAGTTGGATGATATCCTCCACGATATGGACCAGCAGATGCACCATAACATTGAAGAATGCGGGCGGGAAGTACATCTCAAGCTCGCATAGTATCACCACGATCTCTTCCTATAGCCTTCTGAGTTGCTTCACGCCAACCGACTTCCGAGAGATGACGTCAAAAAAGTTGCATAGGCCAAATAGCGTTTCACGGCCGTGCGCGTCCATGATCCCACGGATTGCAACTGGAAGTATCTACGTCATCAGCACGTGACAGTCGTGAGACTTCATCCCGCTGAACTTCTGCTTCGCTGAGTCTAGGTATTTGCTTATCTTCCCCGCGTAACCGCAAGGAAGTTTTACTCCTACGAGGCAGGTGAAAAACTGCTCGATCTCCTTCTGACTTAGAGTGAAGCACACGGGAGGGCATTCATATTCGATCTTCTTGGCCTTTTTTCCTTTGTTGCGACGACTTTCCGTGTCCTTCGCCTCATCATCATCATCATTAGGGCATTTTGCGTGAAGCTCCTCCCTGATGCCCATTAATTGCAAGTCTGCCCTTGCTTTCGGCCCATCTTTGGTCCTCTCTGGCATGTTGAGCAGGGTACCAAGCAGACTCTCGCACACGTTCTTCGTGATATGCATGACATCAAGGCTGTGAGGCACACAGAGGATCTTCCAGTACGGCAAGTCCCCAAAACAGACCTCGTTTTCCATACCTTCAGCAACGGCTCTGGCACCTTTCGCTTCTTTCCCGGCAGTGGTCACTCTTTCCAATTTTTCAACAGCTCGTCTATTTCCTCGCCGCTCCTCGTACGTGGGGGTCTTTGGGGTTCGGTTTCACCATCGAACAGATCCTTGCATTTTCTCCATGCCTCATCGTCACGAAGCCACCTTCGATGTCCCATGAACACGGTTTTCAAAGACCTGGGATCTCTATCTAGATGGCGATACGTTGTGTCATCCATGCACCTGACGCATGCACTAAATCCGTGGACCACCTGCCCCGCGACATATCCGTAACCGAGAAAGTTGTGCACCGTCGTGAGCAGTGCGGCTCTCATAGGGAAATATTGTTTCGCTGCGGCATCCCACGTATTGGCTGGCGTTTTCCACAACGTGTCTAGCTCCTCTTTCAGCAGCCCCAGATACAGATTGATGTCGTTCCCTGGTTGTTTCGGCCCTTCAATTAGCATACTCATGTGAATGTACTTCCTCTTCATGCACATCCAGGGGGGAAGGTTGTACATCCACACAAACACAGGCTAGGTGCTATGTGTGCTTCTCTGGCTCCCAAACGGATTGACTCCATCGGTGCTCATGCCCAGCACGATGTTCCTTGGATCGTCCCCAAATTCTGGGTGTTCGAAGTTCAACGCTTGCCAGTGGCTCGCATCCTTAGGGTGACTCAGCATCTTGTCTTTTTTATTTATCTCCAGATCCTTTCTGTCATCTTCTCGCTTCTTCTCCTCCCTATCTGCGTGCCAACGCAGGAGCTTTGCTAGCTTAGGGTTCGTGAAATACCATTGCAGACGAGGAGTGATCAGAAAGTACCACACCACTTTTCGAGGAGCTTTCTTCCTCTTCTTGTATCGAGTGACGCCGCACACCGGACATATGGTAGACTCCACGTGCTCGTCCCGATAAATGATGCAATCGTTCATGCACACATAGTATTTCACGTGCGGTAAATCCAGAGGACACACGATTTTCTTCGCCTCCTCCAAATTGGTCGGGCACTTTTTCCCCTTGGGAAGACGTTCGTGCTAGAATGACATGTTCTCGTCAAAGCATGCGTCGATCATTTTGTGTTTTACCTTCATCTCCAAAGCCATGAGCGTTACTTTCAGGCGGGTATCCTCGGGCCTGCATCCTTCATACAATGGAGTAACCGCGTCTATCTCTACTTGATCCAGCTTGGCTTTCTCTCGGGCGGCAGCTCTTGCGTTACCCGTCTGCTTGAGAAGCAGCTCTTGAATATGAGGGTCCTGCACCCAGCCCATCGATGTTCCATCGTCGTCTGCTCCGGCATCTTCATCTTCATGATCATGCCCTTCGTCTTGATCTTCCTCATCATCATGTCCAACACCTTCTACATGATGACTGTGTCCTGCATCTATTTCGTGATCATGTCCTAGAGATTCTTCGTCTTCTCGCCCGCCCTCGCTGCTATTGTCTTGTTGCCCTTCCTTATTTCTTGCCCGGCCCCCATGGACGACTTCATAATCATCTTCATCACCTTGCCACCGATAGCCATCCATGAAACCACGCACGAGCAGGTGGTCCCGCACCTGTCTGGAATCTGGGTCCATAAGGCTCTTCAGCTTGCATCTTCGACACAGACATCTTATCTCCATCTCATTCTTTTGAAGCATCTCGGCCTTCACGGAGCTCAAAAACCTATTCACGATGCCTTCGGTCATCGTGCGGACCATGGTCGCCTGCGGGGTAGAGCAAAACGATATTTTAGAACAAAAAAAGTTGGGCATGACTTTGCCTAACAATAGGACCAAAAAGAATGCATAGTGCCAAATTCTCACCGAAACGGAAATGAATCAACATTCTGGAAAAATATTGGCAACATTTAGGGGAGGGTCGTCACCACAAACAATGACGCACCACAAACATACCTAGATCTAGGCCATAAAAAGTGTGTACGTTGGAGGGAGAAAAAGTAGATCTAGAACATAAAGAAAGCCTTCCCCTTACTTACCTATCAAAAAAAGGAAATTTAACCACTTAATTTGGGTGAATCTATGATGCAAATAAGGTGAGGAGGAGGAGGCAGCCGAGACCAAGCTTGGTAGCTAGAGGTGGAGAGAATGAAGTGGGGAAAGTGAGTGTGGTAGGTGGCTGTAAAAAATTAAATATCTAGCTGCTCTCAGGTTACCAATGGCGCACCTCCTAAGAATGCGCCATTGGTAACCAGGGTTACTAATGGCGCACCTGGTGCACCATTACTAGTTTTGAAAAAAAATTGAAAAAAATTTGTTAGTAGTGGCGCACCGTGGGTGTGGTGCGGCATTAATAGTTAAAACTAGTAATGGCGCACTTCCACCTGGTGCGCCACTGCTAAGTCTGGGGAGGGGTGTGGGGCCAGGACACAACTAGTAATGGCGCACCACACACCAGGTGCGCCATTAGTAATATGGCCATTAATAGCGCACCAGTATCTGGTGCGCCTCTGGTGCGCCACTGCTATATAGCAGTGGCGCACCACATACATAGTGCGCCACTAATGTCTATATTAGCTATAACCCTTTTCCTAGTAGTGTGGAGTTGAAGCGTCGCTTTATGTGTCTGGTCCTCTTGTGAAACCTTGGTTCCTTGGCCAGAGCAATGGCACCAGTGTTGTCACAGAATAGGTTCATTGGATTCAGTGCACTGGGCACTACTTCAAGATCTGTCATGAACTGCTTCATCCAAACACCTTCCTTCGCCGCCTCTGAGGCTGCGATGTACTCCGCTTTGCATGTAGAATCGTCTACCACGCTTTTGTTGGAACTACACCAGCACACCGCTCCCCCGTTGAGAATAAAAACGTATACGGTTTGTGACTTAGATTCATCCAAATCAGTGTCAAAGCTTGCATCGACGTAACCCTTTACGACGAGCTCTTCATCACCTTCATAAACGAGAAACATTTCCTTAGTCCTTTTCAGGTACTTAAGGATATTCTTGACCGCTGCCCAGTGTTCCATTCCAGGATCACTTTGAAACCTTTCGGCCATACTTATGGCAAGGCTGACATCGGGTCTTGTGCAAAGCATTGCATACATGATAGAGCCTATGGCTGAAGCATAGGGGATGACACTCATCTTTTCTCTATCTTCTGCAGTCACTGGGCATTGAGTCTTACTCAACTTCACAGCTTGTAACACAGGCAAGAACCCCTTCTTGGACTGATCCATTTTGAACTTCTTCAAAACTTTATCAAGGTATGTGCTCTATGAAAGTGCTATTAAGCGTCTCGATCCTTCTCTATAGATCTTAATGCCTAATATGAAAGCAGCTTCTCCTAGGTCCTTCATTGAAAAACTCTTATTCAAATATTCCTTCATGCTTTCCAGCATTTCTATATTGTTTCCAATCAGCAATATGTCATCCACATATAATATTAGAAACGCTATAGAGCTCCCACTCACTTTCTTGTAAATACAAGCTCCAATCAGCAATTGTTCAAATATTAGAAACGCTTTGATCACCTCATCAAAGCGCTTATTCCAACTCTGAGATGCTTGCACCAGCCCATAAATGGATCGCTAGAGTTTGCAAACTTTGTCAGCATTCTCTGGATCGACAAAACCTTCTGGTTGCATCATATACGACTCTTCCTCAAGGAAACCATTGAGGAACACCGTTTTGACATCCATCTTCAAAATTTAATAATCGAAATAAGCAGCTATTGCCAACATGATTCTGACAGACTTAAGCATTGCTACGGGTGAGAATGTCTCATCGTAGTCAACTCCTTGAACTTGTGAAAAACCCTTTGCCACAAGTCGAGCTTTATAGACTGTGACATTACCGTCCGCGCCTGTCTTCTTCTTAAAGATACATTTGTTCTGAATGGCCTTTTGCCCTTCAGTTAATACTTCCAAAGTCTATACTTTGTTTTCATACATGGATCCCATCTCGGATTTCATGGCCTCTCACCATTTCTCGGAATCCGGGCCCATCACCGCTCCTCCATAGCTCGTAGGTTCGTTGTTGTCCAACAACATGACCTCCAAGACAGGGTTGCCGTACCACTAAGGAGTAGTACGCGCCCTTGTCGACCTACGAGGTTCAATAGTAGCTTGATCTGAAGCTTCATGATCATCATCATTAACTTCCTCTTCTACCGTCGTAGGTTCCATAGAAACATCTTTCTGCACTGCGCTACTTTCTGGTTGAAGTAAAGGTTCAGTAACCTCATCAAGCTCTATTTTCCACCCACTAAATTCTTTCGAGAGAAACTCTTTCTCAAGAAATGTTCCATTCTTAGCGACAAACACTTTGCCTTCGGATCTGAGATAGAAGGTATACCCGACTATCTCCTTCGGGTATCCTATGAAGACGCATTCTCCGCTTTGGGTTCCAACTTTTCAGGCTAAAGCTTTTTGACATAAGCATCACATCCCCAAACTTTAAGAAACGACAATTTTGGCCTCTTGCCAAACCATAGTTCATATGGCGTCGTCTCAACGGATTTCGATGGTGCCCTATTTAAAGTGAATACAGTTGTCTATAATGCATAACCCCAAAACGATAGTGGCAAATCAGCAAGAGACATCACAGAACGCACCATATCTAATAAGGTTCGATTACGACGTTCGGACACACCATTATGCTGTGGTGTTCCAGGCGGTGTCAACTATGAAACAATTCCACACTGTCTTAAGTGACTGCCAAACTCATAACTCAGATATTCACCTCCTCGATCAGATCACAGGAACTTACTCTTCTTGTTACGGTGATTCTCAACTTCACTCTGAAATTGCTTGAACTTTTCAAATGTTTCAGACTTGTGTTTCATTAAGTAAATATACCCATATCTACTTAAGTCATCAGTGAAGGTGAGAAAATAACGATATCCACCACGTGCTGTAACATTCATTGGACCGCACACATCAGTATGTATGATTTCCAATAAGTCACTTGCCCGTTCCATTGTTCTAGAGAACGGCGTTTTAGTCATCTTGCCCATGAGGCATGGTTCACATGTGTCAAGTGATTCAAAATCAAGTGACTCCAAAAGTCCATCAGCATGGAGCTTCCTCATGCGTTTTACACCAATATGACCTAAACGGCAATGCACAAGAAAGTGGTACTATCATTATCAACTCTACATCTTTTGGCATCAATGTTATGAACATGTGTGTCATCACTATCAAGATTCAATATGAATAAACCCCTCACATTGGGTGCATGACCACAAAAAGATATTAATCATATAAATAGAACAACCTTTATTCTACGATTTAAACGAGTAACCGTCTCGCAATAAACAAGATCCAGATATAATGTTCATGCTTAACGCGGGCACTAAATAACAATTATTCGGGTTCATCACTAATCCCGATGGTAATCGAAGAGAGAGCGTGCCAACGGCGATCACATCAACCTTGGAACCATTTCCCACGCGCATCGTCACTTCATCCTTTGCCAGCCTTCATCTACTCTGTAGTTCCTGTTTTGAGTTGCAAATGTGAGCAACCGAACCGGTATCAAATACCCAGGCACTACAACGAGAGCTAGTAAGGTACACATCAATAACATGTATATCATATATACCTTGTTTGTCGTTGGCCGCCTTCTTGTCGGCCAGGTACTTGGGGCAGTTCCGCTTCCAGTGACCAGTTCCCTTGCAATGAAAGCACTCAGTTTCTGGCTTGGGTCCATGCTTGGTCTTCTTTATAGGAGTAGCAACTGCTTTGCCATCCTTCTTGGTTTTACCCTTCTTGCCCTTGCCCTTGACCTTGCCATTTTTCTTGAAACTAGTGGTTTTATTGACCATCAACACTTGATGTCCTTTCTAGATTTCAGACTCAGCGACTTTTAGCATCGCAAACAGCTCGGCGACTGACTTGTTCATCCCGTGCATGTTATAGTTCATCACAAAGCTCTTGTAACTAGGTGGTAATGATTGAAGAACTTTGTCAGTGATCGCCTCTGGCAGGAGGGCAATTCCCAACTCCGCTAGACGAGTTGAATACCCAGACATTCTGAGTATAGGTTCACTAATAGACCCGTTCTCCTCCATCTTGCAAGCATAGAACTTATCGGAGGTTTCATACCTCTTGATCCGGGCATTCTTCTGAAAGATAAACTTCAACTCCTGGAACATCTCATATGCTCCATGACGTTCAAAACGTCTTTGAAGTCCCGATTCTAAGCCATACAATATTGCACACTGAACTATTGAGTAGTCTCTAGTACGTGCCTCCCAAGCGTTCTTAACGTCTTCGGAGGTCATGTCTTCTGGTTGGTCACCAAGCGGTGCATCAAGGACATATGATTTCTGGGAAGTCATGAGGATAATCCTCAGATTACGGGCCCAGTCAATAAAGTTACTTCCATCATCTTTCAACTTAGCTTTCTCTAGGAACGCATTAAAATTCAGGGGTGCTACTGCGCGAGCCAATGATCTACAACATAAATATGCAAAGTTTACTTAGACTATTGTTCAAGATAATGAGTTTAGTTAATCAAATTACTAAAGCTCCCACTCAAATCGACATCCCTCAGGTCATCTGAGTGTCACATGATCCAAATTCACCAACTCAAGTCCGATCAGCACGTGAGTTGAGGTGGTTTCAATGGTGAACATCATTATGTTGATCATATCTACTATATGACTCATGTTTGACCTTTTGGTCTCTTGTGTTCCGAGGCCATGTCTATACATGCTAGGCTCGTCAAGTTTAACCTCAGTGTTCTACACGTGCAACACTGGCTTGCACCCGTTGTATGTGAACGTAGAGTCTATCACACCCGATCATCACGTGGCTCGACACGACGAACTTTCGCAATGGTGCACACTCAGGGAGAACACAATTCATCTTGAAATTTAAGTGAGGGATCACCTTATAATTATACCGTCGTCCTAAGCAAAACAAGGGGCATAAAAGGATTAACATCACATGCAAATCATAAGTGACATGATATGGCCATGAACTTGTGCTTTTGATCTCCATCTAGAAAGCACCGGCATTATCTCCATCGTCACCGGCACGACACCATGATCTCCATCATCTTGATCTCCATCAACGTGTCGCCATCGGGGTTGTCGCGCCCAACATGCTTCTACTACTATTGCTACCGTTTAGCGATAAAGTAAAGCATTACATAGCGCTTAATGATTGACACGCAGGTCATACAATAATTAAAGACAACCCTATGGCTCCTATCGGTTGCCGTACTCATCGACATGCAAGTTGTGATAATCTATACATCACATGATCATCTCATACATCACATATATCACATCATGTAATTGGCCATATCACATCACAACATACCCTGCAAAAACAAGTTAGGCATCCTCTAATTGTTGTTGCATGTTTTACGTGGCTGCTACGGGTATCTAGCAAGAACAATTCTCATCTACGCAAAAAACACAACGGTGATACACTAGTTGCTTTTCAACCTTCTCAAGGACCACCTTTGTCGAATCCGATCCAACTAAAGTGAGAGAAACTGGCACCCGCAAGCCATCTATGCAACAAGTTGCGGTTGAGGGAACCGGTCTCTCGTAAGCGTACGAGTAATGTTGGTCCAGGCCGCTCCATCTCACAATACCACTGAACCAAAACACGACCAAGGGAGGAAGCAATCTAAGCATCAACGCCCACAAACTCTTTGTGTTCTACTTGAGATCTCATCTACACATAGACCTAGCTCATGATGCCACTGTTGGGGAACGTTGCATGGAAACAAAAAATTTCCTACGTTGACGCAAGACCTATCCATTGTGATGAGCATCTATGAGAGGAAGAGTGGATCTACGTACCCTTGTAGATCGCTAAGAGGGAAGCTTTAAGAAACACGGTTGGTGTAGTCGAACATCTTCGCGATCCAAATCGCCGAGCGTCTCGCGATCCAATCACGATCCCTCCCGATCAAGCACCGAACGGACGACACCTCCGCGTTCAGCACACGTACAACTTGATGACGATCTCCGCCTTCTTGATCCAGCAAGAGGGAGCGAAGAGTAATAAGAGTTCTCCGGCAGCATGAAGGCGCTCCAGTGATGGTGGTGGAGCTATTCCGGCAGGGCTTCGCCTAAGCACGACAGAAATCCGATCTAGAGGAGAAACTATGCACTGGAGGAACGGGTAGCACGTGGCTGAAAATCTAGTGCAAAAACCCTAAAACCTCCAGTATATATAAGAGGGAGGGAGGAGAGGCCTTGGCGCAAGGGCCAAGCCTCCTTGGTTCGTCCGAAGGGGGGAGGAGAGGAGGACTCCTCCTCCAATCCTAGTAGGACTAGGATTCCTTCTTTTTTTGCCTTTTCCCACCTTTTCCCTTTGGGCTTTTCTTCCCTAGCCGCATGGGCCTTGTGTGGGACTTCCACCAGCCCACTAAAGGCTGGTATTTACTCTCCCACAGCCCATGAAGCCTCTTGGGTCGAAATACCCCTCCCGGTGGTCTCCCGGTACACTACCGGCACTCCCAGTACACTACCGATTAGCCCGAAACTTTTCCGACGACCAAAACAGGACTTCCTATATATGAATCTTTACCTCCAGACCATTCCGGAGCTCCTCATGACGTCTGGGATCTCATCCGGGACTCCGAAAAACCTTCGGTCACCACCATACATAACTCTATACTATCGAAATGTCACCAAACCTTAAGTGTGCAGACCCTGCGGGTTCGAGAACTATGTAGACATGACCGAGACACCTCTACGGTCAATAACCAATAGCGAGACCTGGATGCCCATATTGGTTCCTACATATTCTACGAAGATCTTTATCGGTCGAACCTCTATGACAAGGATTCAGTTAATCCCGTATGATGTTCCCTTTGTTCTTCGGTATGTTACTTGCCCGAGATTCGATCGTCGGTATCTCCATACCTAGTTCAACCTCGTTACCGGCAAGTCTCTTTACTCTTTCCTCAACACAAGATCCCGTGACTAACACTTAGTCACATTGCTTGCAAGGCTTATTATAATGTTGTATTACCGAGTGGGCCCTAAGATACCTCTCCGTCACACGGAGTAACAAATCCTAGTCTTGATCCATGCCAACTCAACAGACACCCTCGAAGATACCTGTAGAGCACCTTTATAGTCACCTAGTTACGTTGCGACGTTTGATACACACAAGGCACTCCTCCGGTGTCCGTGAGTTACATGATCTCATGGTCATAGGAACATATACTTGACATGCAGAAAACAGTAGCAATAAACTGACACGATCATATGCTACGTTTGTAGTTTGAGTCTTGTCCATCACATCATTCTCCCAATGATGTGATCCCGTTATCAAATGACATCACATGCCAATGGCTAGGAAACCTTGTCCATCTTTGATCAACGAGCTAGTTCACTAGAGGCATACTAGGGACAAAGTGTTTGTCTATTTACCCACACATGTAATGTGTTTCCAATCAATACAATTATAGCATGGATAATAAACTATTATCATGAAAAAGGAAATATAATAATAAACACTTTATTTATTGCCTCTAGGGCATATTTACAACATGCCCTTCTAGCGATCCCGCAACGAAAGTCTCAACGAAAGCACCAATGTTGGTGTCAAACCAGCGTATCTTGGGTAGGGGGTTCCGAACTGTGAATATTGGGATGGTGGGTTATAGGAAACATGGGAAATAGTATTTACCCAGGTTCGGGCCCTCTTGATGGAGGTAAAACCCTACGTTCTGCTTTGATTGTATTTGAGTATAGAATATCGAGTACAAAGTTGATCTATCTCGAGATCGTATGATATGGTCTAAACCCTAAGAATAACGAGCTTGAGATGTCCTATGGACAAAAACCCTCTGGTTTATATAGCCACCAGGGGTATCTAGGATTACACAATGTCGGTTACATCGAGAAAGGAGTATGCTGAACCCATCGTCTTGTACTTGGAATGCACGTCACGTCCTGAGAGATTCCATCTTGGTCCTGGTGTTCGGTCCTTCACAAGGCGGCCCATAGAGACAGACCGGCAACCCGAGGACCCGTCAATCCCGGACTCCCTCACCCATCCCGATGACCGCGTGCACGGTTGGTCAAGATAGCAGTTGCCTTCGAAACTTTTTCGTTTGAGATGCTGCCCGGGAGAACAACTATTTTTTGGTAGTGTCTCAGCGCGACTGCTCCCGATCCATCCCCATGTCCATCATCCTCTGCTCCGACTACTTCCCCTGCATCGACACCATGGTCGCTGCCGCCGCCACTAACAAGAAGGCCAAATATGACGTCGAGGCCGCTGCTACCGTTGCCGCGTTAGCCTGGCCAACCGGAGGATATGATCTATTCATCCCTTGTTTGTTCATGTGCTAGTCGCATATGATATGTTCATAGATGCTTCGATTCTATCGTAGTGTACATGCTCGCATGCTTTGGTATCGAATGAGTTGCATATAGCGATTGGCATGATTATCATTTACTAGTGGATTAGTCTACTTTGTAAATAAAAGTGCTGATATTTCCAACAATATTGGTATGAAAAAAAAGAGAGGCTATCGTCGTACTTGCAGCGTTTGGAGCAAACTTCGGCAAATACTCCAAACTATAGTAGTAGTAGTAGTTTGCCCGGCCGTGTCAACGCCGATCTCATCTGACGACCAGCGGATGCGGAGCAGCGGACACGGTACTTTGCCCGGAAGCAAAGCCCACAACGACGGCACCTTCCTCCCTTCCCCTCCCCTCCCACAAATAGCCGGACGGGGACGACGACTCCTCACCAGCGAAGCAAACCCCACCTCGATTCCTATTCTTCCTCTTCCTTCCCCCACCACTTTCCCCCAACCTCCCCCAGATTCCACCGCCAGCCACCATCTCCCCTCCCCGCCCTCGACATGCGCAGCTCCGGCGCCACCGCCGCCTCGGCCCCTCCAGCCGCCGCCATGTACGGCTCCTACCCCGCGCCGCCCGCCTCCTCCGCCGGCTACGCCAAGATCCCCACTTACCCGCCGCCGCCCTCCTCCTACCCCAACCCTAGCCCCGTCCCGCCCGCCGCCCCGGTCTCCGCCTCCGCCCCGGCCCCGATCCAGGACCCCACGGCGCCGCCCTCCTCGCTCGCCAAGGCGGCCGAGCTCGTCACGCGCTTCCGGGAGCAGGGCCAGGCGCTCTTCGCCGCGCGCCGCCCCTGGGGCGAGGTCTTCCGCTCGCCGGCCTTTTCCAAGCCGCCCAACGTCGGCGAGGCCGTCTCCCGGATGCGCCGCAACACGGCCTACTTCCGCGCCAACTACTCGCTCGCCGTGCTCGCCGTCGTCGCCGCCTCCCTCTTCTGGCACCCGGGCACCCTCTTCGCGCTCCTCGCGCTCTGCGCCGCCTGGTTCTTCCTCTACTTCGCGCGCCCCGCCGAGGGCGGCCAGCCGCTCCGGATCTTCGGCACCGAGTTCGACGACGGCACCGTCCTCGCCGTGCTCTCCGGGGTCACCGTCATCGCCATGCTCTTCACCGACGTCGGATGGAACGTCGTCGGCTCGGCCATGATCGGGGTCGCCCTCGTGGGCGCCCACGCCGCGCTCAGGTCCACCGACGACCTGTTCCTGACCGAGCAGGAGGCCGCCGGCAACGGGCTCGTGGCCGCGGGCTTCAGTGCTGCTGGACCCATCTTGCCCACCTATGTCCGCATTGGTTGATTGTGCAGTCTGGCGTGGTGGCATAATGGTGCTCCAATCTTCTTTGTTGAACCATCTCGGTTTGTATTCTTGTTTGCAGTTGTGCACTGGCAATTCTGTTTCATATATACGGCACAGTATCTATTGGTTCGTGTGTTGGTTTGTAAAAAAAATCTAGATTGGCTTGTGATTTAGACTCAGTAATTTAGTGTAATGTGTGCAATCATACTATGAACATATTATACAATTTTCACCGGAACTGAGTGTAAAGCTGTTATGTTGAGAATGGCAAGTGCCATCCGATTCTTTACCACTCCCTATGTCAAAACAAGCTTATATTGTGGGAAGGAGGGAGTATCTTTGCTGCAAATGCTAATATTGATGTTCTTGTGCAATTTGCTTTGTGAATTTTGCACCTCCTTGCGATGGATCAATCTCCAGAATCCCTTATTTCTAGATCTTAGATTTCCACGACAGTGCAAAAAAGCCATAAACACACATGTTACTGTGTTTCTAGATGATAGATTGATGTCATTAACACATATGTTCCTATGTTTCTAGAGCATAGATTGCCATGACAATGCAAAGGATGTCATCAACACAGCAATTCTGTGTTTCTAGATGGTAGATTGCCATGGCTCGTTTAGTCCCTTTAATGATTTATAATAAATATTTTCTGTAGGCTGCAGGCCTGCAGCTGAATGCATATTGTTGCTTTCTTTCATTTGCCTTTTCTTGACTGAGCAGAGACGCTGGCAATGGGCTTATGCCAGCCTGTATCAGTGCCGATGCACTCATCGTGCCCACCTATGGCTGTATTGGTTGATTGTGCATCCCCTGCATGGTATGATGATGCCCAGTCTTGGTTCAACATTCTTGCTGTTCTTTGCTTGCAATTATGCATTGTCAACTCTGTTTATATATATGGTGTAACTATTGTTTTGTCCGATGGCTGTATATAAAAACTGGATTGGTTTCTGAAGTTAAACTTGTAGTAATATGTGCAGTCATACTATGAACATATTATACACCTTTTAAGATCTGTTTATGTATCTAAAGCTGTTATGTTGATAATGTTGACCTTATGACTTCTATCACCTCTTTATGATGTATGAATCTCCACTATGCTTTTTGATCCTCCTAGGGTGTCCATGCATACACTGCCTTCCTTTATTTGCCCCCCTTGTTCGGTGCTATGGCATGTAATTATATCGGTTCAGTGGATATCATATTGGTCGTGCCCCATCAGTGGAGACCATGTTGGCCAGAAATTTTCTTGTTGGAATTTAGAGGGCTGGAGATCATGTTGGCCTGAAACTTTGTTGTGATGGTAATCGTTGGAATTTAGAAGGCTCCATTCGGAACACACTGGAGCACTTCTCTGTGGTGTTTATCTTTGGGAACAGATCTCTGTGGTGCTTGATCCAAACTACTGAAGGAACACACTGGGTCACTTTCTCTCTTGTGTTTATCTTTGGGCACGGATCTATGTGGTGTTTGATCCAAACTATTGAAGGAACATCAGCGCGCTCCTCCCTTTGCCCTCCTTTTGCCCTAGTAGTGTGATGGCAGGGGATCACCAGTCAATTCGCCATGATGTTTGCAAGTCTTAATTTGCGATTGCTATGAGATGAAGGTTCCTTTTCGTGTGCTTAGTCGCTTCTCAGCATATGATCGTATTCCGGGCTCTGCTCTGTTCTGCATTTGCAGTATTGCCTGTATCCGCATCGTCAAAGGACGCGGTGTCGTTGGCTAGATCATGGGATGGACTCCAGTCAGCTGCTATCAGTTTATCCAAGTGAGATGAAGCTTCCTTTCCCTTGTGCAGCCTTGCCCCCATTTTGGACGTTGCACCTTGCGAGTAGGGTAACCCACATTCCTTGGCTCCCCGGAGAAATGAGAAGGAAAAAACCGTTGACGTCGTTCGTTGAGAACAAAGCTAGAGAATCATATGACCTCTTCCTTGGCCGATTTAACTAGTCAGCTCCACAAAGGTTACACGCACCTGCAACACTGATTCACAAACTAAATTGCATGTCACGTGGGATCCAAAAGGTTACATTCTTCTTGAAGAAAGATATACTACTCCTTCAGATTCATATTAATTATTGCTGAGTTAGTACAACTTTGTGGAGTACAAGAAACAAAGCTAAGCATGAGCAATTTGTTCACCAATGTTCCTGACAGCACATGAGTATCTCCTCTCTCCTCTCTCTCTCTCTCTCTCTCTCTCACCCACCACCACTGCACCTAACCACCATTGATGCCCCGCCTAGCCAGCACCATGCCTCGCCGGTCCCGATCCACGTGTTGCACGCCTCTCCCGAGCGCCCAGGGAGGAGGCGGAGCCCCTCAGATGCCGGTACCCTTTGTCTATCAAACATTTTAGGAGAAGTTGCGTCCGATTGGATCGATGTCGTCGGAGATGCTGACGGCGACGCAGGCACAATGAAGGGAGGAAAGAGCGATGCGGATCCGTGATGACACGCTCTCATGGACCAAGTGTGAGCGGGAGTGGAGGGAAGCAGAGGAAGATGCAGTACGGATCCGATATCCGAATCCAGACGGGCGAGAGTCTCACAAAGCTGCAAGGATCAAGCGGAACGGGAGCTGGTCAATCTAGCCCTCCGGATCTACTTTGAAGGGACCAGGGTAGAGAAATCCAACATGCCACATCCCACAGCTCCGTCGGTGGCGTTCGTTAACTGGGCGAAATAGGAGGCAAAATCCGACGACCCGCGCGACCATGCGAGGTGGGAATGTGTGTTGGGGCTGATGCCCACCCACACACTACTAGAGCCGAAGGAGATTGATCCACGACCGTATCTATCACCAACCCCTGTGACAGACTGATGCAGGAGGGGTCGGAGGAAATCAGCCAGGATTTGGGGAAAAATTCCTGCATCAGTAGCGAGGGTGAGACCGACAGTAGAAGCAATGAGGATGAGGAAGACAAGGGCATTTAAATTTCCCTAAAGAAAATCTGGTTTGGACGATCCAAAGCCCGCTGCGTTGGGGGATCGGTGTATCACCGCGCCCCCAATTGCCCGTGGGCTCTGGTGGATTTGCCACCATTTGAACAGAGCAGCATCTCTGAAACTCCCGATGCTGAAGAGATATTTGGGGTGTGACAGTGCATAAACATTTGCATAAGCAGTTGATGTCCAAAAGCTCCGAGAGATCTTGCCCCTGAAGGTGGCTTGGTGATGAGTATAGCTCTGCTAAAGAAGTCAAATCCTCTGTGTGTTCATCTGTCACAAGTTGATGAGCCAGCAACGTTGGTCATGGTTGCAACGGGTGGATTAAGGTTTATCAAACGGCAGGATAAAGCAAGATTTCAAAAAGCAAAAACTGCTGACAGAGACTCCATGTCATCGAGCTCACTGCATCGTGGACTTGTCGACTTAGTAGAGCTGATGTACTGCCACCTTTGGCCCAAATATAAACAGATACAAGGCCCCAGATCTCTCTATTGTTTCCTCTCTTTGCCCTTCCCACACCAAAGCCGCAGCCACCCACGAGCAAGAGATGGAAGATGAAGGAAGAGGGAGGGGCGAGGGAAGAACAAAGGAGGAAGAGAAGAGAATTCAAGAAGCTGGAATGCCGATCAACAACAAATGATCCAGTGGGTGCCCCCCTCCCCCCAAAACAACAACTATTCTTTGGCCACGGCTTCCAGGGGCCTCCCCCTTCTTGGGGCTTTCCAAACCAATTTCCAGGCTAGTTCCCGCAACCACCTTGGGGAGGGATGCAGCAGCCATGGTATGGTCTAGCATCACAGATGCAAGGCCCTCTCTCTCTCTGTGTGTGTGCATGTGTGCGTGCGTGTGTGTGTCTGTGTGTGTGTATCTCTCTCTCACGCCCATGCCTCCCCACCCACCTCCACTGCACGTCACCATCGTCGACGCCCCGCCTAGCCACCTCCATGCCTTGCCAGTCCCGTTCCACGTGCTCCACGCCCCTCCCAAGCACACAGGGAGGGGGTGGAGCCCCTCACATGCCGCTCCCCTATGTCTATCATGCATTCTCGGAGATGTAGCGTTCGATTGGATCAATGTCGTTGGAGATGCTGACGGCGACACGGACACAACGATGGAGGGAGAGAGCGATGCGGATAGGTTTTACCAAAGAAGACACTATGGTCAAGGTTGAAGTATGGAAGGGGAATGTGGAAGCTGAATCAGACCTACAAGTAGTTTGGCTCAAATTAAGGAAACTTAACCCAAAATTTTATGAATGGTCACTCTTGGACCAAATCATTTCCAGTTTTGGAGTACTATTAGATGTGGATTGGCAGCTGAACTTTCAGTCCTTTTATGAGGTAATCAGAGTTAAAATTGCTTGCAAAGACCACACCAAGATACCAGGTGACAGGGGTTTTCAAATCAATGGAAAGTTGTACAGTATCTTCATTGAGAGGAACCCCCAACTATACCCAATGAAGAGAACAATCAAACCGAAACTACCTCTGTTGACCTAGCATCCATGGATACTAAAAAAGGTGGCCATAATTCCATAGAAGATAACACTTCACAAAGAAGCTCTAGAAGTAACTCTGACAATGCTTCAATAGCAGGATCATGACACAATTCCAACACTAGGAACAACACACAAAATCTCTCTCACGCAGGCACTGCAGAACCACCCACTCCTACATATCTGTTAAAACTAAGATGCCTGAATCTATTCAGCAAATAAGAGAAAAATATTTTGAGTTCTTACCAAAAAATGCTCATGAAGCTAAGGATGGCTTTTAGTTTCTTAGAAGGATGGAAACATTGGGAGATGAAGACCCATATGCGGATGATGAGATGGAGGAAACTGGTGATGACCAAGATGGTTACTCTCGGGTGGAGATGGATGAAGCAGCTAGCACTCAACCTTAGAGGGGCAATGAGGAGAACTTCCTAGAGCTTGTCATTCAATAGAAGAAGTACAATAGCCTCAAGGGAGTTCAGAAGCTGGAGATTCCCAAAATCTGGGTAAGAAACACACACCAACCTATTCTCTTTTGAATGATCCTTAATTTTGTTCCATAGCTGCTAAATTTTTTGTAGACACAGATTGCATAAGAGATGATCACTCATCTCCCCTAGTTTACACATTAACACCCCTAGAGTATGTGAAAGGATTAGTTGTGATAGAACTGTTGGTTCCGACTCAGAATTGTTTACTCCTTCTAATACCATAAATAATCATTTCTTTGGTGTAGATAATTGTAATCAGGATTTTGAAGAGGTGTGGCATTTAATTTGCAAACACAAACGGAGCAAGCACCCCAAGATTAGGTTGTTATCATGAATCCACTCTTCTGGAATGTTAGGGGGATTGCTGCGTGAGGTAGAAAATCTCTGATCATAGACACCATAACAAATCCCATGCTTCAATACTAGGTTTTTAGGAGACAAAGAAGGAATTCTTCTCTGAATACTATTTAAAATCCCTAGTAGGTAATAGAAATTTTGATTGGCATCATCTCCCTTCAAAAGGCTCTTTTGGGTGCATCCTTGTGGGTGTTGATTTAGATGTATTTGAAGTCATATCTTGGACTACCCAAGAGTTCTTTGTCTGCTATAATGTACAACTTAAAAGTAATAACAATAAATTTCAAATATTTACTAAGTATGTGATACGGGGCAAGCCCATGTGTGTCGATCTTTCATGCATTGGAGGGGGATTCCACGAAGAACACAAAGAACATGGGGAAGAACGAGGAGAAATCACAAGGGAAACACTCAAGAACAAGTCCAATCACACATCCACTAGACTCGCCACACACAAGATCCACAAAGGTATATGAACAAAAAAGGGAAAGAAGGATACATGGTAGAGTTCATCCCAAATCCCATGGGGAGATGGGGCCTTGATATCCAGAAGGATCTTCCCTCTCAAGGGGCCTTGACATCCACTAGGGGATCTTCTCTCATAGAGGCATCTACTCCATGGGAGAGGTAGTGGAAGGAGATAGGTTGAACTTACTAAGATAAAAACCATAGCTACCCCTAGAGAGGAGGAGGGGGATGTCTATTTATAGCCCAAGGAAAGATGGGGGGCGAGAGAGAGAGAGATGGGCCTTTGGCTCACGTCTGCCCGCGCAGGGCCGGATGTCCAGGCCAGGGGCTGGATGTTCGCGGCTTCCAGGGGGTGCCGGATGTCCGGGGCAGGGGGCCGGATGTCTGGGGCTCAGGCGCTAGAATCCTGCGTGGTTCGGGTCTCCTCTGCGCCGGATATCCGGGGCGAGGTGCTGGATTTCTAGGTCTGGCTGGATGTCCGGGGTCTTGGGACGGATGTCCGGGCCGTGTGACTTCTCCCGCGGCTTGCCCTTGGCGCTTGTGTGATCTCGAGGGGTCGGATGTCCGGGCCAAGGGCCGGATGTCCGGGACCTGGAAGGTCTCCTGGCTCTTCTTCCTTCATTGGGACTCCATCTTCTTCCGTCTCCACTTCCAAGCTTCGCTCGCGGATGGTGTAGTTGTACGTAGGTGCCGGAACTCCTTCTCGTCATTTGTGAAGCTCCGACAATACCTATGTATGCATATGAGAGGAGTGTCAAGTAGTATACCATCCTCGAAGGGGTCAAGTGAACACGTGTAAAGGAGATGATTCACCTTTATGTATGTGAAGTAGTTGTGGCATGTGTCACTTGCCAAACAGACTCTTTTCATGGTATGTCCATAGGATGCTCTGCATCAGTATGGTTCCCCATATGAAGAAGGAAATGGATCTTTCATTCGAGAACTCCATAATCTCTTTATGGATGCTCCCCTTCCCACTTTAATTGGTGGAGATTCTAACCTAGTTAGGAGTGCTAGAGATAAAACTAATGGGATTACAATCCCTAAATGGAGTGATAACTTCAATGCACGGATAGGAATCTGGAGCCTTATGGATACCAAACTCACTAGTCGGAAATTCACTTGGGCAAACAATCATGCATCCTTGAGTATGTCCACCATTAATAGGATTTTTTGTGACACTGAATTAGACAAGATTTTCCCATTATCTGCATATAGGGCTCTACCTAGATGTGGCAGTGACCATGTGACCATTATCTGAGAATTTGTACTAGAGAAAAACACCAAAAGTAGTAGCTATAAGATGTAAAATGGTGGATTCTCACAAAGGATTTCAAGGAGTTATTAGTCAAAATTTGGAAAGAACCTACCCAGAGTTCAATCCCTATAGAAGTTTGGCAGGAGAAAAATAGGAAAATTAGGAGGGTAACCAAAGGGTGGTACCCCAATGTAGAAGTTGATATCAGGAGATATAATTTTTTTCTGATGGAAGAGTATAACAAATTAAACATTACGGTACAATCGGTGGACTTGTCTGAATCTATAATCCAACATAGTTATATTTATACATTCTAAATTGCAAATAATCTCGTTTCAGGAGGAGATCAAAGCAAAACAGAGATGTAGCGACATAGATATTAAGGAGGGGATAGAAATACATTATATTTTCATGCTATAGAAAATTAGAGGAGAAGAAAAACCTTCATCCACTCTTGAGAAGGCCACAATGGTCTAGTTACTGAAACCGAAGATATGCTAGAAATAGCTAATAATTTCTATAAAGATCTCTTAAAAAACTAGAGAGGGCTTTAAGGTTAGTGAAAATTTCTTCCCTAGTGTGGGTAAAGTTCAAACTTCTGAGAATGATTTGTTGGAAGAACCCTTCTTAGTAGGGCGAACAAAGAATCTTGTCTTTGACTCTTATTCTGATGGGGGCTTGGCCCAGATGGCATTCCTTTTTTCTTTTACCAACATTTTTGGGATGTTGTCAAAAATGATCTATTGTCCCTATTCCATTAATTGCACAAAGGGAACCTGGATCTATTTAGATTTAATTTGGCAATGCTCACCTTAATTCCCAAAGAGCCTGATGCCTCTTCAATGAAGAAGTTTAGGCCTATTAGCCTCTTGAACTTTAGCTTTAAGATGATTTTTTACTAAGGTGCTTACAAATAGGTTTTCTATTATTTTTCAAAGACTAATAGCTAGCAACCAATCCGCATTCCTAAAAAGGTAGATACATTCTGGAGAGTGTGGTTACTGCTCATGAGGTGATACATTCTTTACACTCTAGCAAACAACAAGGCGTGGTTCTTAAGTTAAATTATAAAAAAGCTTTTGACAAAGTCAATCTAGATTTCCTTGAGAAATTGTTGAGGATTAGACGGTTTTCTCCCAAATGGATCAAATGGATCCATCAAATCATACATGGAGCATCTGTGGGTGTGAAACTAAATAATGTACAAAGTGATTTCTTCCTTACTAGTAAAAAGGGCTCAGATATGGAGATCGCATGTCCCCTATGCTCTTCAATCTAGTGGTTGATGTACTAACTAGGATGCTTGCTCAAGCTATTAATCATCAGCTTATCCGTAGTATTTGTACTAAATTCTGCATAGGAGGTATTATTTGCCTCAAATATGCATATGGCACTATATTATTCATAGATAACGACCAGGAGTTTAACATGTTTTTGAACCTGCTAGAGTGTAGTGAAGGTAAATTCCTTTTAAAATATTTGGGGATTCCTTTACACTATGACAAACTTAGAAAAGAGGACATTCAACCTCCAATAGATACGATCATGAAGAGAATTGCAGGTTGGAGAGGCAAACTCCTGTCTTATATGGGCAGGTTGATTCTTATTCAGGTCTGCTTTGCTAGCATCCAATTTGCATGTTGTGTTTTTGCAAGTTTCCCAAATGGGCCATTGATATGATTAATTCACAGATGGCCCGTTGTTTGTTGAATGACTTTGAAGGGCACATGAAAATACACCTTGCTAACTGGAAGTTAGTATGTATGAAAAAATTTACTTTGGTGGTCTTGGGATACCTAACCTCCAAGACATAAACCTTTGTCTCTTAGGATCTTGAGCCAAAATATACTATGAGTGGGAGGATAAACTTGGGAAGAAAATGGTTGATTATAAGTACATGTTTAGTAAACCTAACTCGTTTGTTGCTAGGAGTAATCCTGTTGTTTTATATTTTGGAAAGGAATTTCCTCCATCATACAAACTCTAAAGTTTGCCTACAGATGGAAAGTGGATAATGGCGACACTATTATATTCTGGGAGGATACTTGGTTTGGTACATACCCACTAGCAGTGAAGTTTTGGAATATTTACTCTATCTGTAATGAACAAATCAATTGCATTGTTGAAGTGTGGGATGGACAATAGCTTAAACTCACTTTTAGAATAAATTTTGATAACAAACTAATGGAAGAATGACATCAATGATTATAAATAGCCGGGAGTGTTGCATTGACACAAAATACAGACTCTATGCTTTGGCAATTAGAAAATAGAAGGCACTACTCCACCAACTCTTTATACCATGTGATCATGTCGGTGTACTAAGGAATGTGCTTTTTAGTACCCCGTCTTGTGCACGGACAGTTGTAGCCATACCAGTGGCAAGGCCTGCCAGGGAGCACCTGAGCGCAAATACGACAACATCGAGAAGACATTCAAGTCAACAGACCGAAGATCGAACGCTGGGACCCCGGCAAGATCTTGTCGGGATGGCCTACGGAGCCCCGGCAAGGCAAAGCCCCGGCAAGACCCCGCCAATGCAGAGGCCAGGTGTCACCCCTACCTGGCACACCAAAGATGTCTGGGGAAACGACACCTGTGGGATTGAGAGGATCCCTTTCGGTTCGGCAGGGAGATGGGTGTGCGCGAAGAGCAGGACAAATGAGTAGTGTGGGGGATTTTTTACCCAGGTTCGGGCCACAAAGATGCGTAAAACCCTACTCCTCCTTGGTTGTATTGGATGAGTTCTAGCTCAGGTTCTGGGAGCGCTATAGTACACAACCGCTACTACTATAGATTGGGTTAGAGAGGATCCAAAAGTCCAAAAGTTCAAAAGGGGTCCAAAAGTCCTCCACCGTAACGCCCTGAGCCTCCTTTTATACTCTCAAAGGGGTCACCACAATAGTGGGCGCGTGAGGTTAATTCGACTGAGCCATCTGTCAGCGTCCAGAAGCCTTTAAAATGGTCCAACACGTCTATCATTTTCGACGTTGAGGATCACCCTGATCGTGTAACCTCAAAGTAACGAAAAAGTTAGTTGACGGTGGGGTCGGCTTGAACTTGATCTCTCTCAAGGTGATCAAGAGATTGCAAATTCCTAATGGAGATCTCGAGAAAACGACCTCGTTTCAGGGGATCAATCTAGGAAGGAGACAACCCAAGGGAAAGATCACGCTTCCGGTAACATTTGGTAGCGATCTGAACTTCAGGACGAAGAAGGTTGTTTTTGATGTTGCCAATATTCTGTTGCCATACAATTGGATCCTTGGCCGTCCAGCGTTAGCCAAGTTCATGGCGGCATCACACTATGCCTACAATGTGTTGAAGATGCCCGGGCCGATGAGCGTCATCAATGTCAAGTCCGACAAGAAGGACGTGCTTATCTGTGCCGATCAACTCTATCAGGAGGCAGTTGCAGCATCTGCTGCCAAAGCACTTGCTCCTGCCGCCGAAAATCTCGAGAGGAAGAAGCCTGGCAAGACCTCTCACACAAACTCCGGCAAGCGCACCTCTTCAGAGTGCTGCGCTCCTATTGGGGACGTGCCAGAGAGTTCCACTAGCAAGAGCAAGAAGTCCAAGGCAACTCCACCCAAGACTAAGAAGGTGCCCGCCAAGGAGGATGGTACAGGAGGAACTTTCACGATAAGTTCCACCCTTGACGACAAATAGGAAAGCGCGCTCATCGCCTTCCTGCGGGTGAATGTCGATGTGTTTGCGTGACAACCATCTGATATCCCTGGTGTTCCCAGGAAGGTGATTGAGCACCACCTTGATGTCTGTCCACACACACGACCCATCAAGCAGAAGGTCAGGAAGTAGTCTTTGGAGCGGCAACATATTATTGCCGAAGAAATCAAGAAATTAGAATTGGATGGCTTGGTTAGAGGAGTACTTCATCCAACATGGTTTGCCAATCCAGTTGTACTTCGCAAGGCAAATGGGAAATGGAGGCTATGTATTGACTACACAGATATCAATAAGGCCTGCCCTAAAGATCCTTTTCCCTTGCCACGCATCGACTAGATTGTGGACTCCACCGCCGGCTACGACTTGTTGTCTTTCCTTGACGCCTATTCAGGTTATCATCAAATTTTCATGGCCAAGGAAGACGAAGAGAAGACCGCATTTATCACCCCATGTGGTACTTATTGCTTTTTGCGTATGCCTTTCGGGTTGAAAAGTGCTGGTTCTACATTTGCAAGAGCGGTCCAGATTGGTTTTGAGCCCCAGCTACATAGAAATATGGAGGCTTAGATGGATGACATAGTGGTCAAAACCAAGGACAAGGCGACGCTCATATCAGATTTAGAAGAAACATGTACAAATCTATGCAAGATTAACTTGAAGCTCAACCCTGAGAAGTGTGTGTTTGGTTTCCCATCTGGCAAGCTTCTCGGGTTCTTTGTATCTCAACGTGGAATTGAAGCAAATCCCGACAAGATCAAAGCTATCGAGCAAATTGAAGCACCAAAACATGTCAAGGATGTGTGTCGTCTTGCCGGCCGTGTTGCCGCTCTGAGTAGGTTCATTTGAAAATATGCTGAGTGCACCCTGCCATTTTTTAAAATCTTGAAGAAGGCAGGTCCAATGAAATGGACTCCGGAAGCGGAGGGAGCGCTATAGGATTTGAAGAAGTAACTCTCCTCTCCGCCAGCCTAATCGCGCCAAAGCCACAAGAGCCGTTGCTGCTATATCTAGCGGCAACAAATCAAGTGGTGAGTGCTGCGTTAGTGGCCGAAAGAGAAGTTGATGAAGAAACAGCGGCAGCGGCAGGACCGCCAAGTGACAAGCCGGGATATTCCCCAACAGAGTCTAGTGCCGACAAGGAAGGATCTGCGCAGTCAAATGAAACAATTCAGAAGAAGAAGATGGTGCAGCGCCCAGTCTATTTTGTTAGCTCCCTTTTGCAGGGGTATAGGTCAAGATATTCTGGCGTGCAAAATTTGCTCTTCGGCCTCCTTATGGCCTTGAGGAAGCTATGCCATTACTTCCAGGCACATGAGATCACCGTTATCACTCGCTTCCCGTTACAGCGGATTTTGCGGAACCCAGATGCTACCGGTAGGATTGTGGAGTGGGCTTTGGAACTGTCAAGCTTTGGTCTCAAGTTTGAAAGCACTTCGACTATCCAGAGCAGAGCCTTGGCAGAGTTCATTGCGGAATGGACCCCAACGCCAGATGAAGAAGTTCCAGAGTAAACTCTCCTCGGCAAGGAAACAAATCAAGAGTGGATCATGTATTTTGATGGGGCTTTCTCGCTGCAAGGCGCCGGTGCTGGAGTGCTGCTTGTCGCACCCACCGGAGAGCACCTCAAATATGTGATTCAGATGCACTTTCCCCAGGAGAGGTCAACGAACAATACTGTAGAATATGAAGGGCTACTTGCCGATCTTAGGATCGCGACAGACCTTAGGATTAAAAAACTTATTGTCAGGCGTGATTCTCAGCTTGTCATCAAGCAGGCAAATAAGGATTATTAGAGTCCATTGGTGGAAGCTTATGTAGATGAAGTGAGAAAGTTGGAAAAACATTTTGATGGTCTGCAAATGGAGCACGTTCCGCGTGCGGAGAACAATGTTGCTGATGGCCTGTCAAAATGTGCTGCCCTTAAGTTGCCGGTGGAACTAGGAACTTTTGTGCTCCGACTGACTCAACCATCCGTGACACCATCAATTGGACAAGAGAAAATAAGAAAGTTGAGTTCTGGCAAGTATTTCCTGGTAGAGCTCCCATAAGCCGCTGATGAGGAAGTTGCCGGGAAAGACGCTAGGCTTGCCGGTGAGCGTCACACTCCGGCAGGGCCTCAGGCTCTTGCCGTGGAAGCACATGCTCCCGCCAAGCTTGCCGGGGGGCAACGGGCTCTGGCAGGGTCTCGGGCCCTTGCCGTTGAGACAAATGCTTCCCCGGCAGAGGATATGCCTTTAGTCCTTGTTGTCGAGCCCCATGCTCCAGCATGGGCACATCACATTGTCCATTTCCTTCAAACAGGAGAACTCCCTGAGGAACAACAAGAAGCTGAGAAAGTATCCCGCCGGTCTAATATGTACCACTTTGTGGACAATGTCCTGTACAGAAAAAGGCCAAATGGTGTGAAACTCAAGTGCATTTCTCGAGAAGATGGACAGGAGCTGTCGGTGAAGATACATGGAGGCATATGTGGCTCCCACATAGGATCAAGGGTGCTTGCCGGTAAAGCATTCCGGAAGGTTTCTTTTGGCCCACTTCCGTCCAGGATGCAACTGTGCTAGTAACCAAGTGCTAAGCATGCCAGTTTCATTCGAAGAAAATGCATCAACCAGCTCAAGCTCTTCAGACAATCCCTCTCTCCTAGCCATTTTCATTCTGGGGGATCGACATTTTGGGCCCCTTTCCCCATGCTACCGGGGGCTTTGAGTACTTGTACATTGCGGTCGACAAGTTCAGAAAGTGGCCGGAAGTGGAACTAGTGAGAAAGGTGACAACACAATCATCCGTCAAGTTCTTCAAAGGACTAGTTTGCCATTTTGGTGTACCAAGTAGAATTATCACCAACAATGGCACACAGTTCACGAGCCGCACCTTCATGCATAATGTCCAAGACCTTGGTGGCAAGATTTGTTTTTCTTCTGTTGCCCACCCAAGGAGTAACGGCCAGGCAGAAAGGGCTAATGCTGAAGTGTTGCGAGGCCTCAAGACAAGAACTTTCGGCAAGCTGCACAAGTGCGGAAGTTGCTGGGTTGATGAGTTGCCGACTCCAAATTGAGCTACCAGCCAGACACCCTTCTCCCTAGTATATGGGGCGGAAGCGGTTCTCCCCACGAAACTCACATACGGGTCACCTCGAGTGCTCTCTTATGATGAGCTTGAGCAAGAGCAGTTGCAGCTAGATGATGCTATGCTCCTCGAGGAAGATCGTCTTTGGGATGCTGTGCGAGCTGCGCGCTACCAGCAGGCTTTGTGCCGCTATCATAGCCGCAAGGTTCATGCCCGAAGTCTTGAGGAAGGAGACCTTGTTCTTTGGCGCGTTCAGTCCGCCAAGAATTCCAGCAAGTTGATGCCAAAGTGGGAAGGCCCTTATCGGGTAGTGCGAGTCACCAGGTCTGGTGCAATCTGCCTAGAGACCGAGGATGGCATTCCAGTGAGCAACTCCTGGAATATCGAACATCTTCGTAAGTTCTACCCATGAGGCGCGGTTGCCCGATCTCCCGGCAACCACCTTTTGTACAAGTCTTGCCGCCGAAGCATGTAATCCTTGGTACAAAGCCACGCGCAGACCCTATGCATAGTTGAATAAAGCTAAGTGTTCCGCAAATCTTGTTGATTCTCAAGTTTAGTTATGTACATGTTTGTCTGAGATATTGTATTGCGCTTACTCCCGGCAAGAGCTAATGGACCGCCAAGGTTCCATATCCCTATTTACTCTTCTTTCTTTTTCTCAAAGC
Source organism: Hordeum marinum (assembly GCA_022496015.1). Classification (NCBI taxonomy): domain Eukaryota; kingdom Viridiplantae; phylum Streptophyta; class Magnoliopsida; order Poales; family Poaceae; genus Hordeum; species Hordeum marinum. The sequence continues at coordinate 422,992,926 of CM039676.1, forward strand.
AAAGAAGGTTACCTCGCGTGCAGCTTTGCCGGGGGGAGAATGGTGGTATGGATACTGACGGGCGACATTCAAGCAAAACATCTTGCCGGAAGGAGTACGACAACGAAAAGATAAGTTGCTAGACCCTAAGTGAATTCTTTCTGTGAAGTTATTTTGCTTGGACGATTTCGACTTTTGTATGGAAAACCTGCATGCTAAGGAACCTTGCCGTGATTGATGGCACACTTGCTCTATTTCGAGTCCGCTCAACGGCTTAAGCGGCTGCGCTCGCGCCTTTGTTCCGTTTCGAGTCCGCTCAATGGCTCAAGTGGCTGCACTCGGTCCCTTACTCTAGTTCGATCCCACTCAACAGCTTAAGTGGCCACGCCAAGAACATCAAGGTATCTTGCCGGCAGTGGCACCGCCAACAGGCTGCTAAGGACCCGCTCCTCGAAGCGTTCGCGGTAGGGCTACACATGATGGTAAGGAGTTTCCAAAAAAGCGTAGGGAAAAGACCATGCAAGGAGAAATCTAACGAGGAGAATAATATGCAGTCACTCAATTAGGGTGAAATTTACATGAGATGTCACCTCTTCCTAAGTACATCATTATTTGACTTTCTCCCCTAGGGGACATTACGAGAATAAAAAGATGCGAGGAGGAGGTAGATTACAAGAAGAAAAAAGATAGGAAGAGGTCCCCAACAACAGCCCAGCCTGACCCCTCTGGACCAGCACTGCGCGGAGGGGCAGGGCTTCCAGAAGGGAAGACGAGAGCTCAGCCCCTCCTGGGCTAGCATTCCGAGGAGGAGAAGACCAGCATTGGCGGACGAGAGGGGGGGGAAGAAGCCGAAGTCCACGGGCCTGCCGGAAGACCCATATGGAAGGTGAGGCAGCACCCGGGACAAGGCCCCCCGACAAGATTGTCCTGAAGGGAGGGGGGGAGGCATCTGGCTGGCGATGTTTGTGTGGCCGCCGAACAGTCAGAGGTCAGGTCGTCGTATTCCGGCTTGACGGCCTGGAGCTCGGACTCATCGTTGCTTTCACCGACACCGTTCTCGTTGTCGCTGTCGCTTGAGGATGAGCTTTCAGCGCCACTCGAGCTCTCTTCGCAGCAGCTGAGATGGACGCGTGAGCGCACATAAATCTTGACGGAGAGCAGATCGGCCTCCATCATTTTCAAACAAAGGACGTGCCCATCCTGGAGGTGGTGGGCGCAGGTGAAGGTTTTCCAATCGCGCCTGAAGAACATGACACGGCTCTCCGGATACTCGATGTCCACCCGCGTGGCGCCATTGCAGCATCCATGTGCCCGCAGCCATAAAACGGGCGGCTCGTCGGCCTCCATCACCCTAGCAAAAGGGCGAGGGAGGCGCAAATGACTCCGAAGGGGAGCGCACAGTTTGAGGACGAACTCCAATGCCGTCCCCTCGGCGTGGGTCTCTTCTAGGAAGTGGCCTGGCATCCGAGGGAGAGATGGAGTAGCACTCCACCTCCCCCGGCCTCGGCCTCCACGATGACCACGGTCCCTTGTGCCTCTTCCCTCGCGAACGCTCGGGTCACCCTCTGCCTCTTCAGCGGAAGCGATGGCATGATCCAGACGAGAACTCCTCCTTGGTGCAGAGGACGGTGGTTGCCCTCGCCCCTATTCATGGCTAAGGGCGGGCACCACTCAGGGTTTGGAAGAGGTGGAAAGACGAGCTCTGGAGATTCGCACTTGATGAGGAGGAAGGATGGATCAGCATCGCCATTGCTGCCCCTCAATTTATAGGGGGAAGCGCGATGGATGGCTCTCCCCCGCTCCAAGAGTCGCCGCCCACCTCCTCCAATAGCGTCACCCACGATCATGGGGCGAACAACAACCATCCTGTTGCTCCAATCCACAGCGCTGAAGTTTCTGTCACGACCAGGACTTTAAGTCACGGGTGCCCATTGTTGGCTCTCCGCTATGCATGCAGCGCGCATGGCGGAAACGGCCTGACGCAGCCATGGAAACAATTATTACCGTTCCGTGCATGTACCCCACGTCGTGCACTTAACATGCATCGTGGGGAGGCGCAGTAAGTGGAATGGTTGCAACAACAGTTAACCCCTGCCACGCGTGCCCATGCACTGTTTGGGCCTAGCCCAACAACGCCTCACACTGTCTATGGCCTAGGCCCGGGGGCTCCTGTCTGTGTGCTAAGGTATGGAATTTTTAGTACCCCGTACTTGTGCATGGATAGTTGTAGCTATACCAGCGGCAAGACCTGCCAGGGAGCAACTGAGAGCAAATACAACTACATCGAGAAGACATTCAAGTCAACGACCCGAAGACCGAAGGCGGGGACCCTGGCAAGATCGTGCCGGGATAGCCTACGGAGCCTCGGCAAGGCGAAGCCCTGGCAAGACCCCACCTGCGCAGAGGCCAAGTGTCGCCCCACCTGGGCACGTGTCGAGGCGCCGACGATGGAGGGGCTAAGTGGTGCCAATGGGACGAGGTCCTGTCCCGTCCCATGGACGGGACAGAGGGGCTAGACGGAGCATTAAATGCGCATGTCCTACTCTGTCAGAGTGAGGTATGATAGCACTATAGTTATGTACACCTCGTGTACGCACTATACACCACTACTGGTGACCCCTTCGAGAGTATAAAAGGAGGCCCAGGGCGTTACGGTGGAGGACTTTTGGACTTGTCGGGGATATACCCCGCGGTATGACCCAGCCTGGCGACTCACAGGAGACTCGGAAAAGACATGACATTTTATTAATGACCCGGTAGGCGGATCATAGGACGACCAGGACCAAGACCCGGTGTGTAAGTCGGCATCCTGCGGCTCAGAAGAGAAGGCTCAAAGAGAGAAAGACTCCTTGCCAAAGGTTACAAGACCCGGAATAGGATTCTAGAGAGACTAGTCCTAATCCTACTCCGAGTACTACTCTATTTGTAAACCTACCCTCTCCACTTATATAAGGAGGGGTAGAGCACCCCTAGAGAGGAGGGACACAAGTCCACAAGTTTAGAAAGCACAAGAGATTAGAGATAGACAGATTAGAGGCTCTCATGATGAGAGGTAGCAAACGGCACTCCTGTAACCGAGAGACCTTCTTCATCATCAATACCAGACAAGCAGGACGTAGGCTTTTACCTCCATCGGAGGGGCCGAACCTAGGTAAACTCCGTGTCTCTCAATTCCGGTCAACCCCTTTAAGCCTCCACGTAGTTGCGTCTTCGCCCCAAACCTAAGTCCGTTCACCCGGACATCTGCCGTGACAAATCCACGACAGTTGGCGCCCACCGTGGGGCAGCGCACGGTGGTTTGTGTTCTTGAAGGGATCTCTCCCGAGGATTGAGAAGCACACTATTTTTCGGATAAATAAGAGCCGGGCGACTCCTTTGTCTCTATGGCGGGTCGGCGCTGCCGAGCCGCCCCGACCGACGAGCCGCCGCGACCTCCGCCTCCGTTGCGGGCCGGCGCCGCCGAGCTACCCCGGCCGATGAGCCGCCACGACCTCCGCCTCCGCTGCGGGCCGACACCACCAATTTTCCCCGGCCGAGCCGCTGCCGCATGCTCCGCCTCCACGTCATGGCTCCCGGCCGGCAACCGCACCGCGCCAGGCCCGCCGGCTTCTACCGCTTCGCTAGCTTCGTCCCGCTCGTCGCCGTATCCACCCTAGATGCTGCCTTTGCGGGAGGCTACATGGAGGCTTCATGCTTATTTTTTTTCCTCAATTACTACATCCACCCAAGAATACCAGGTGATATCCACCCAATTTATTTTATCTATACATTTTGATTCCTTCGAAGAACAATTACTTCGTCTTTGTAATAGTTTTTACATAGGACAAATTATTCATTACGAAAGTGGCATCACATCGCGGAGATAAAGGCGCACCAGTGTCGTTTGGCACCGGCGTCCCTACCGGCTTATAACGCCACAACCGTCTCTCGCGGCCGCACCGGCTCGCAACGTTTGCGGCTGAGTCATCTATCCGTGCCGGCTTAGAATACCTGCGGCCGAGTCACCCGTTTGCACTGGCTTACAATGCCCATGGCTGATTCTCCCATCTGCTCTTACAACACCACCGGCGACTCGCACGTTCGTGTTGGCCTACAATGCCATGGCCGTCTCTCGTGGCCGAACTGGCTTACAACGCCATGGCTGTCTCTCGCCACCGCTCCGGCTTACAAGGCCGTGGCCGTCTCTCGCCATCAGCGCCGGCTTACAACGCCGTGGCGTCTTCCACAACAGCATCGGCTTACAATGCCACGGCTGGTTTCTACGTCTACATCAACGCGCCGGTACCACTCGTGCTAACCCGGAATTATGAGCCGCCCAATGGACGTGGTAAGCCGCCGCATTCGCGATATGGTCTTCACCAACAACGCCGCAACTCACCGACCACCCGGCTCGCAACGCCGTGGCCATCTCTCGCGACCGCGCCGGCTTATAGTGTCGTGGTCGTCTCTCGCGATGATGTTGTAGTTGACTTCGACGCCTACATCAACACGCCAGTGGACGCATACACCTGTACGAGCCGCCCAATTGACACGCGCAAGCCGCCGCCCACAGTTTGATCTACATCAACATATCGGTGCAGTGCTTGTCGATACGAGCCGCCTAACGGACAAGCGTGCAAGTCGCCGCCATTACAGTTTGGTTCACTTCAACAACCATCCGGGACGAACCATCAACCAGATCATTTAAACAATTCATACGGGATCATCTATAACCCACCACAGTCAACCTCAACCATCAGTGGAGACTCTCAAAGCCGCCTCTTCGAGTCAACTTAAGACTCGGGGGCTACAGACATGGCGAGACACATTTGGTCGTTTTAAATGAGAACCCCAGGTCTTTGCAAGAGAAAACCCAATCCTGGTGGCTTTTACATTATTGGCGGATGATCAAAAGTTTCCCAAGAGGACGAACCGCCGTGATGCACCATTCAAACATAGGTGCCTGAATTTATTTGGAGCTTCTGCCGTTCCTTCATACAAGATGGCGGCTTACAAGATGGCGACTTATAAGAAGAATTCACAAATATTCTAGTTGACATGTCAACTGCGACTGCAGAGAGCAGCTTCTTACCTTCGGGTATCGCTTCTAACGCCTTATCAGCCGGCTTTATGCCAAATCTTCTGGCTAACACGATTAGCCGCAGGCTGAGGGCGGCTTCTTACCTTCGGGTATCGCTTCTAACGCCTTATCGTCCGGCTTTATGCCAAATCTTCTGGCTAACACGATTAGCCGTGGCCGAGGGCGGTTTCTTACCTTTGGGTATCGCTCCTAACGCCTTATCGGCCGGCTTTATGCCAAATCTTCCGGCTAACACGATTAGCCGGGGGTTGAGGGCAGCTTCTTACCTTCGGGTATCGCTTCTAACGCCTTATCGGCCGGCTTTATGCCAAATCTTCCGGCTAACACGATTAGCCGGGGGCTGAGGGCGCCTTCTTACCTTCGGGTATCGCTTCTAACGCCTTATCGGCTGGCTTTATGCCAAATCTTCCAGCGAACACGATTAGCCGCGGGCTGAGGGCGGCTTCTTACCTTTGGGTATCGCTTCTAACGCCTTATCGGCCGGCTTTATGCCAAATATTCTGGCTAACATGATTAGCCACGGGCTGAGGGCGTCTTCTTACCTTCGGGTATCGCTTCTAACGCCTTATCGGCCGACTTTATGCCAAATCTTCCGGCTAACACGATTAGCCGCGGCCGAGGGCGGTTTCTTACGTTCGGGTATCTCTTCTAACGCCTTATCGGCCGGCTTTATGCCAAATCTTCCGGCTAACACGATTAGCCATGGCCGTGGGAGGCTTCTTACCTTCGGGTATCGCTTCTAACGCCTTATCAGCCGGCTTTATGCCAAATCTCCGGCGAACACGATTAGGCGCGGGCTGTGGGCGGCTTCTTACCTTCGGGTATCGCTTCTAACGCCTTATCGGCCGGCTTTATGCCATCTCTGGCTAACATGATTAGCCATGGTTGTAAAAGGGGGCTTCTCACCTCCGGGTGTAGCTTATCTAACCCTAATAACCGGCGTTCGTGCCAAAAATACTGACAAGTCAAACATTGTATCACACATTGCATCATATATTGCATCAACATTGCATCGTACACTGCATCAACATTGCATCATACATCGAATCATATACACATGACATGCTGGCTTATCAAGCCGGGTCAGAGCAAGATTATGAAAGAAGGAGCAATATTATAACATCTCCGGGTTGTGCTTTTTCAAGCCGCCCTTACAACAATGCAGAATATATTATGTCTTGTTTATTTTTGCAGGTTTTATCTCTTAAAGATGAGCCGCCATTAAGTACTCCACAAGAGCAAATGGATCTTTAATAGCCAAACCTCGCTGGATGTTCATGGTTTATCATAACCAGTAGTAAATGATTGGGGTTTTCAAGCCATCTCGGAGAATTCATTATTTTTCAAAGAGCCGCCCTATCAGATATAATGCCGTGTCATCTAATTAATCGGTTCTTGGATTTCTTCAATTGTGCTCTATGGTAATCTACAACACTCATGGATTTCTCCAATATACATTTTCCGGGTTGCATCACAACCATGAGCAAGGATTTCATGTCAAAGACAAAGGAATTATTCCAGGATATTCATTCTGGGTTATATTACAACCACGGTCAACGATTCATCCAACAAGTTGTGGTGAGTCATATTATAGTCCCAAGTCGCCGCAAGCAGACGACCCGGCACTTGGGGGCTACACTATTCAAGTTCAGTTTATATCAAATACACAAGTCCCATGTCGCTGCAAGCATGCACCACGACACTTGGGGGCTAACGCAAGCCGGTTTTTTCAAATCATTACATTGTCAGCAAGACCCTATTATCTCAAGGAGATGAGCCGGTGTTTCTGTATTTTCCTAAGTCCCAGCCCAGTAATTCTTACTGATCCGACACTTGGGGGATACACCACTTAGAACAAATTTTCTAAAGTCCCAAGTCGCCGCAGGCGTGTGACCCGGCACTTGGGGGCTATAGTATTCAGCTATTCCAACATATTAAGAGATTCAAATTGAAGACCCGACGCATCACGTTCTGATGAGCCGGCCCTTGGGGGCTACACCCGCCGAAGCTTTATAAAGGTATAAGGCAGTTATAAGTCCTAGGTTGCTGCAGGCAAGACAACCCGACACTTGGGGGCTACACAGTCCAAAATATGATTGCAAAGCTTGGGGCTTGGGGCTACAGGTAATATGGACATATCAAAAACTTTGAGGAGAATTTTCAAGATGTTAATTATGGAGTTCAGTTATTAGACCCAACGTCACCAAACATTTATGACCTGGTGTTATCAAAAGATCATAACCCGCCGGATTTTATATAAGCTGCCCTGCTTCACGACAATGGAAGTCCGGTTTTACATCAGATGCATTTTCATCCCAATATTTTTATCAAGTCAGCTAGATTCAAGTTATTTGACCCGGCGTCACCAATGATAATGACCCGACATCATCAATGATTATGACCCGGCGAAAATGACCCGCCAAGAGTATTGGAAGCCGACTCAATGGCGTATGGGTGTTCTATTCTCAATATTTTTCAAAGGACATTGACAAGCAAGATGATTATAAAAGACGACTATTTCATATGTAGAAAAGACTCGGATTTCATAGGAGCCATTTCAAAAGCCGGCCAAAGGAGCAAGCCGGCTACTTAACTTATTTGTTATTCTTATTTCAGGAGCTTAGCATGAACAAATTCAAACTAATCTGGGGGATAATGTCAGGGATATACCCTACGATATGACCCGGCCTGGCAACTCACAGGAGACCCGAAAAAGACATGACATTTTATTAATGACCCGGCAGGTGGATCACAGGATGACCAGGCCCAAGACCCGGCGTGTAAGCTAGCGTAAGGCGGCTCACAAGAGAAGGCTCAAAGAGAGAAAGACTCCCTGCCGAAGGTTACAAGACCCGGAATAAGATTCTAGAGAGACTAGTCATAATCCTACTCCTAGCAGGACTCTATTTGTAAACCTACCCTCTCCACTTATATAAGGAGGGGTAGAGCACCCTAGAGAGGAGGGACACAAGTCCACAAGTTTAGACAACACAAGAGATTAGAGATAGACAGATTAGAGGCTCTCATGATGAGAGGTAGCAAACGGCACCCCTGTAACCGAGAGATCTTCTTCATCATCAATACCAGACAAGCAGGACGTAGGCTTTTACCTCCATCGGAAGGGCCGAACCTGGGTAAACTCTATGTCTCTCGATTCCGATCAACCCCTTCAAGCCACCATGTAGTTGCGTCTTTGCCCCGAACCTAAGTTCGTTCACCCGAACATCTGCCGTGACAAATCCACGACAGGACCCCTTTTGAACTTTTGGACTTTTGGATCCTCTTTGGCCCATTCTACAGTAGTAGCGGTTGTGTACTGTAGCGCTCCGAGAACCTTAGTTAGATCTCATCCAATACAACCAAGCAGGATTAGGGTTTTACACATCTTTGTGGCCGAACCTGGGTAAAAAGCCCCCGCACTACTCGTTCGTCCTGCTCTTCGCGGACACCCATCTCCCAGCCGAACCGAAAGGGATCCTCTTGATCCCATAGGTGTTGTTTCCCCCGACAGATCAGTTTTAGGGGATGTAGTAAGTCTTCTCCCGGATGTACCCCCCCCCCCCAAATTCACATATTCACGTGGCTCATTGAAAATAACAAGCTGATGACTAGAGATAATCTAAGGAAGAGAAATATAATCAAGCCACTGGAATGTTTTTATTGCACTGAAAATGAATCAGTGCATCAGCTGTTCATCAATTGCATAGTAGCAAAAAACATGTGGCCACTGGTCTAGGAATTTTTCAGGCTGCTAGTGGGTAGGGATTTTGAATCCATAGCTAGATTTTGGGTTTCTAATAAAAAGAAATCTGCTCTCAACATTGTCAGCTTTGCAATCATGTGGTGCCTTTGGAAATGTAGGAACTCTATGATTTTGAATGATATCAAATGATTTCTGTGATACAGGTGTTGAGAATTATCTTGAGAACCATTAGGAACTAGGCTATAATCTTGCCAGAGCTAACCATGAAACAACTGCTGGACTTCTGCACCTTCGTGATGAAGTTCATCCAACAACCACAACAAATTGAGAGCGTCTGATAGTTCGCCACAAACCTTCAAAGACCTAGGGAAAACTCAGTATCGATGAAGCTGAAGTTGGATTCATTTCGCCTATGAAGAAGAGGGGAACTGGAGAAAAGAACACAACCATAAGACGAGTGTCGAATTTTCGATATGCTGGCCTTGCCAGGCTACGACGGCGCCACCCCTCAAGGCTAGAACATCGAGCACATAGATGATGTGCCCGTCTGCATAAGAAGCCTCCAGTGCACAATGTTAGCCACTACTGCAGTTAAAAATTGGCTATCTGTTGGAAATATGCCCTAGAGGCAATAATAAATTGGTTATTATCGTATTTCCTTGTTCATAATAATCGTTTATTATCCATGCTATAATTGTGTTGATCGGAAACTCAGATACATGTGTGGATACATAGACAACACCATGTCCTAGTATGCCTCTAATAGACTAGCTCGTTGATCAAATATGGCTATGGTTTCCTAGTCATGGACATGAGATGTCATTTGGTAACGGGATCACATCATTAGGAGAATGATGTGATGGACAAGACCCAAACTACAAACATAGCATATGATCGTGTCAGTTTATTGCTACTATTTTCTGCATGTTAAGTATATGTTCCTATGACCATGAGATCATGCAACTCACCGACACCGGAGGAGTACCTTGTGTGTATCAAATGTCGCAACGTAACTGGGTGACTATAAAGGTGCTCTACATGTATCTTCGAGGGTATCTGTTGGGTTGGCATGGATCAAGACTGGGATTTGTTACTCCGTGTGACGGAGAGGTATCTTAGAGCCCACTCAGTAATACAACATCACAACAAGCGTTGCAAGCAATGTGACTAAGTGTTAGTCACAGGATCTTGTATTACGGAACGAGTAAAGAGACTTTCCGGTAATGAGGTTGAACTAGGTATGGAGATACCGACGATCGAATCTTGGGCAAGTAACATACCGAAGAACGAAGGGAACATCATACGGGATTAACTGAATCCTTGACATAGAGGTTCGACCGATAAAGATCTTCGTAGAATATGTAGGAACCAATATGGGCATCCAGGGCCTGCTATTGGTTATTGACCGTAGAGGTGTCTCAGTCATGTCTACATAGTTCTCGAACCCGCAGGGTCTGCACACTTAAGGTTCAGTGACGTTTCGGTAGTATAGAGTTATGTATGGTGGTGACCGAAGGTTGTTTGGAGTCCCGGATGAGATCCCGGACATCACGAGGAGCTCCGTAATGATCTGAAGGTAAAGATTGATATATACGAAGTCCTGTTTTGGTCACCGGAAAAGTTTCGGGCTCATCTGTAGTGTACCGGGAGTGCCGGTAATGTACCGGGGGACCATCGGGAGGGGTGTCACGCCCCGAGGGGCCTCATGGGCTGTGAGAGGAGACAAACCAGCCCCTCGTGGGCTGGCCGAAGCCTCCACTAAATCCCAGGAGGTTTGAGAAGGAAAAAATCCAAAGGTGGAGAGGTGGAAAGAGTTTCCAAGTGGAAAGGAGGAATCCTACTCCTAATAGGATTGGAGTAGGACTCCTCCACCTCCAATTTCGGCTAGATATTGAGGATTTTGAGGCTGCCTCCTCCCCTCCCTCCCTCCTATATATACTAGAGGATTTAGAGGGAAGAGCTAACCCTAATAGCCACGTGCTACCTCTCCTCTAGATCGCAGTTTCTCCTTTAGATCGGTTTTCAGCGGTGCTTAGGCGAAGCCCTGCTGGAATAGCTCCACCACCATCGCTGCAACGCCATCGTGCTGCTGGAGAACTCATCTACCTCTCTGCTCCCTCTTGCTAGATCTAGAAGGCGGAGATCATCATTGAGCTGTAGGTGTGCTGAACGCGGAGGTGCCTTCTGTTCGGCGCTAGATCGGAAGGACCGTGATCTAGATCGCGAGACAGATCGTGATGAGATCGCGGGACGGATCGTGATGAGTTTGCGGGATGGATCATGATTGGATCGTGGGACGGATCGTGATGAGATCGCAGGACGCTTGGCGATTTGGATCGTGAAGACGTTCGACTACACCAACCGCATTTCTTAACGCTTCCCGCTTAGTGATCTACAAGGGAATGTAGATCCACTCTCCCTCTCGTAGATGCTAATCACCATGGATAGATCTTGCGTGTGCGTACGAAATTTTTTGTTTCCCATGCAACGTTCCCCAACACTATCTTCCTGTTTGTATTTTTAATTTGTTAAAACTTGTAGCACTCCTTCTGAGAATTTTCTGAACTACCCCTCTCGGTGGGCTGCTCTTTGGTATGCTTGTGGTACCCGAGGGTTTCATTATAGTAATGGACTAGGGAGAAAATCCCAGTTATTCTAAAAAAATAATCTTTTTTTTGACTAACATGCAACAATGATCTCATAGACTTGCCAGTTCTTGGACAACAAAGGTTACCCAAAGATGCTTCTGATCTCTACGTCTATAACTATAAGGCGGAGCTCTAACTCTGAGCTCCATGCCATCTCTTCTGGAGCACATTGATTTGCTGGGGAAAAAACAAGATTACCACAAGCACAAGAACAATTTAGTCAACAAATTGTTGTCATAACTGTAAAAACAAAAATGCAATCAAGATAAAATATTCATGTTTTTGTCTAGCAAGTCTAGTACTACCGCTAACCTCTTTCTATCGTCCCTCTTTACACGTTCCACAAAAATTGAAAGATATGTAGGCATATAATCCCTCAGTCTGGAATTACTTATCGGATAAATGGATATATCCAGACATATTTTAGTTCCAGATACATCCATTTTATTCATATCCAAGACAAATAATTCTGGATGGAGGGAGTATATTCTATGTACTCCGATTAATGGACAACGACGACAAGCTTGAGCAGATCACGAAGATGGAGGAGCTAGAAGCAAAAGGGACTTGGATGTGGGGGTAGGTGCTGCAATGGCATGACAGGGAGGCTATCTTCATTGTGCAATAGAGGGACTTGGACACTAGGAACCACCGGTAGCGCAACTCCATCATGAACTCATTTGCCGAAGCACACATCGGCCTCTAGACGTAGTCCATCTGCTTGCATCTCAGCCACCGCTTGAGTAGTCTATGCATCATCATCAAGGGGTAGACTGGCTTGTCATGGCATAAAATCTCCACTTGAATTTAGCCCAGTATATATACAAGGGGCTAGGCCAAATAGTACATTCATCATTGCCCTTATGCATACATACTTTCTCGGCTTACACAAGCGATAACAGGAAGAGTGATAATTACTGCAAATAAATCGTACTATATATGCCACCATCCAAATCTACAAATGCAACATGGTGGTGGTTCCTTTAAGAGGAAATTGGTGGGGACAGTGACCCCTTCTTAATTTCTAAAAAAAATCTATAGTTCATCGATGCTCTAATTCTAATACTTGGAAGCAAGCACCCTGACAAGAGACCAAAGACAACAATCAGAATGAAAACACATAGCCATTTAAAAGGCTCACCTAAATGTCATTTGCTAGCTCATGTGTTTTTCATAATGAGCTTCAGAATGGAGGAGACTTGCATAGTTCCATCTCTTGAATAGTTAGCACAATCGGTATTGAACATAATGTATTAAATTCTTGGAATCTAGTTACATGTTAATACATTAGCAAAAAACTGAATTGCTGGAACCGGAAGGAACACACGAAAAACGTCACACGGGATTTTCGAATGAAATATCCTCTCCATTGCTGATAGAAGATCATAAGAGCATTGTTTTTCTAGACACTTCACCTTCATATTTTGGAATGAAGAAAACATCTTGCTAATACCATAGCACAATTGGTACTTGTGTAGAAAGGATATCAGGAAAAGTTGTAGCAGGGCACTGAGCCATCTTATGCTAGGAAAATATCCCCAGCAATCTATGTTATCGCGGATATCTGATACTTGAGGCTAATCATGGTAATCAATGTTCTACAACGAATCCTAGCCCCCCCTCTTGTGATGCGGTTGTATATTTTGTTGGAGGGGAAGTGGCAGAGCGTGGCCAGATCTCAAGAGGGGGCCAATCTCATATAAGAACACACCATATGTATAAAAAATATGAAGGTAGCAAGAGGTTTTTTCATCATTAGCTCAGTTTTTGTAAAGCGCCCCAAGATCTTCGCTAGTTTCCAATATTTATTTCATCATGCATAGGATAAATGAATTTCAATGCGGTCAACAAGGTGAAACAAGTATCACCATCAGCTTGGTTTGCTCTAGCCGATACATTTGTGGCTAAATTTTCTAGAACGGGTCTCATTGGATTGAACATATGTATAAGACTAGAAATCAAACCTAAGTGGGAACCCCATATAGTCTCTCTTGGTCGCTTCAATGAGCGTATTTAATTTGCTCCTTCGGCTATTTCAATCTAATCGATAGTAAGCAAGCGTGCTATCTCAACCACTTGGGCGTCATGCACCTCATCATGTTGCTCTAAAGAGGAGTCAACAGTCTTTATAACAAAGATAACCTTCTAAAAAACTAGGTGAGACGAACCACATCTCTTGCTGCACCAACAAGGGAGAAATGGAACCAATGTGCATAGCAATGGACATACTATGCATGGGGGCAATCTTTAATGAATAGAGATCACAATCCATTCAACCCCCTGATGTTGCTTGCCACATCGTACCCCTGGCCTTGAAGATTATGTACATCAAATCCATGCTTGGATAACACTGAACACAACTCTATCTTCAGTGTAAGTGCTTTTTTGTTGGCTACATGTATGCGATGAATGAATCTTTCTTGGGAACAACCATCTTTATAACCAAATCTGAAAAAGTAGTGCCATTTGCTCTTTTTTGGACATATCCACCAGTTCAAAAAAGCCTAGCTATGACGTGTCAAAAATGGACTTGCTGGCTTGGACACCCAACGTCACCAATAAAGCATCATTGTTAAAAAATAGTGGTGGCGTTTGGCTTCACGTCAGCAGCACTCTAAGTGTTTATGGCGTGCCATGTGGACAAAGCCGCCACTATTATCACTCACCTAGTGGCATGTTATATGCTTTCTAGGCACAAACGTTTCGTGCGGTAGAAAGTATTTTTTCCACCATATAATATATCACATTTCACATTTAAACTACGCACATATAAAAGAAAACACAATACTACAATACCAGTTATTAATAGAACATATATATACCAATTAATTAGTGACAATCTCACAAACAGTACGGACATACTTCTAGCTAATTAATAAATGACAATATCCACAAACACGAGCTAACTAATAAATATTAATAAGTATTTTATCATTGTCGCAGCCAAACGCATACTTTCAAATGAGGTTTGTGATGATCATCATCCTCAAGTCAGCGTACATGTGTTTCTGATAGTGACTAGGACGACATGTCCAACCCGAAGATTCTCGCCAGCAAGGAAGTTGTTCCTCCACACTTAGGATAGCGCGATCGTCCATATGCATTGAGTAGGCACAGGTGGTAACGGAGCCCCTTGTTTTAAGGCATAGTCCAACATACCTGCTTCATCCGGCTCGATGCCACATCTCATAAATAGCCTCTTAGGTAATTTATGAAAAATACATATATGATAAATATCATCTGATTCACACACACATATCTATATATCATAGGATTCAACACCAAGTATCAACACTAGTAGAAAACATGCCTTACATTTGCCCCTTTAGTCCCGGTTTGGTTTTGGCCCGGAACTAATGCTTCCAACGGCTAGGAGCGGTCGGGGGCATGGACATCATTAGTCCTGGTTCATTTGGGACCTATAGTCCTGGTTTCTAATACAAACCAGGACAAAAGGGGTGGTGGCAGAGTGGTGTTAGGCTGGGCCCCCACGAGCCCTTTTAGTCCCGGTTTGTCTCACAAACCCGGACTATAGGAATACATTTAGTCCCGGTTTGTATAACCAACTAGGACTAAAGCTTTCGCTATATAAACCCTTTGTCCAGCTCGAGCCCCTTTCTCCGTTTTTTCCATTTCCCTCTCTGTTCTTCTCCTTAGCTCGAGCTCATCCCTCCATTTTTTGCCAAGTTTTGTCAAGATTTGAGGCACCCCAATCCATCCCAGTGTTCACTAAGGTTTGCAACTTTGTCCTTTCATCTCTCATTGCTAGATCAACTCATGCAATGCTTTTTAAGTATAGTGATTTGTGGGTTTTAGTTTGGGCATAATTATGGGGGAGTTTTTTTATTTATATGCAATTTGAGCTCAAATTAACTTCTTAGTTGGCATATGTGTAGGTATGGTTTACTTAGTGTGCCTTCTTGTCCCCGTCCTATCCACCGTCGATCACCCGCACCGTCCCGTCACCGGCACTACCTTGGTGAGCCTCTTCTTGTGTTCTTATCCTTTTTATTAAAAAATCGTATTTGTATGATTTGGATAGTTACTTGCATAATTTTCTTACTTGTATGATTGTTGTTATATATAGTGCCATGGTTTAGATATCCGTGCTCGTCGGCCCTCGTCCGGTTTACGATTTGGATGTGGTATATTCTCTTTTATAACTATTTGTTGCATTTCGTGTTAATGACAATTATGCCCGTCAAGTTGACATAGATATTTTTATCTAGGAGGTAGTTGAACCGGAAATGCCAAATGACCCTATTGTTGAGAAGTTAAATTTAGTTGAAAAAGAAAACGTGGATTTGAAAGGAAAATTGAAAAGAGTTGAAGAAGAGATGATGAAATTAGAGTGGTGGGTTGCTGATGTCGTCGATGATCACAAGATCAAGATAGATACAATGCGCTTGAAGATTAGAAAGATTAGAAAATACGCCATT